>JAILYB010000105.1:1200000-1832500 GCA_021437785.1 Rhodomyrtus psidioides
ATTTCAGCTCTGCTAGGCCCCCCTAGACACAGATTTATGTTGGCTCAGAAGAATAAATTGGCTTATATAATTTAATTTCAGAGAAGTTTATTGGACTAGGTATCGAAACAGCGGACAGAGTTGATTTATGTTTACAATTATGAAGAATGGACTACTCGACACAGCCCAAGAATCAGAATTAAATTTATGCTGGTCTTCCCATTACTATGCACAAATTTGAATTCTGAGGAACTAGACGACACTAATACATATATATGCCTTGTGTTACAAAAATTCCTGCCTGACATTTGAAACTTTTTGAAAGATGTACAATTCCATGCGGGAGAAAGCATGCTTGATGCATTGGGCATATTCATTTGATTCGACATTGGCGTTTTCCATCTAAGCAGCTGTAACAGCTTAACCACCGAAGTTTCTTTTAACTAATATACTGATTTAACACGTTGGAATGTATGGTAGAGTTTCTGCATGGAATGGAACTTTCATTCTTAAAATCGTGTACCCTGGGCATAACCACACCATTAAGGATTGGCTTACGATGAGAACGCCTCGTGTGTGGTGGCAGCAGACATGCAACATCATCATGCAGTACAAAACAGATTGTAATGGGTTCTCCTTTGTAGAGAGATCCAACTTTATTGGTGGCTGCATTAAACTATGGAGGTCAGAAGATGAAGGCCTTAATCATCATTTGACCTCTCAAGTTGTGTGGCAATTCTGAATCTCTTTTTGTGCTTGGTGTTAATGACCTTCGAAGCACCTTTTCACTGTGATGCATGCATTCTTGGAACCATATAGCTGATACACGGGATGGTTGATTATATAAATTTATGTTAGCAAGACGAGGTTTGCTTGATTGTATGAAGTATTTCAGAATATGGATTATGTACTGTGATGTTTTTTCCTCTGAGTAACCTCTACTTGAAGTTGAAGGCCCCTCTATGTTTTTCTAATTAGTCAAAGGCAGGGTTAGGTGTGTTCACAACTTCATGATTTTTCGATTGCATATTATCCACGGACGGGTGCTGCAGGCTCTCTCTTCGCTTGTAGTTGCTAATTCATCCTTAGATATCTCTGCTCTCACTGTGTTTATATTGTATATGCATTCTGGACTGCATCAAATTTTCATGTATGAAGAAGAAAGAGGAAGAGAAGCCAATGGGGGATGGTTTCCTGAAACTGATGGCAGAAGAAGGAAGCCCAGAAACTCCAACTGCTTCTTCTTCCTCCTCATCTTCAAGCAACGAAGGTGAATCGTCATTCTGGAGCTCCCTTGACCTCCAGACCATTTGCTTTGTCAACTGAGTAGTTCAAGCTCTCTCTCCATGTCAAACTGAAATTCTTCTCTTTCTACTAGAGGGTAATAATCAGCATCGGTCAAGTTTCCTTATATGTTTAAATTAATGTAGTTTCCAAGTTTTACATCAGAGAAAGAAATGTAACACGGTTATAAGACTCCTGCTAAAGAATTAACTTCTCAATTTTCTCCATGACAAGTTGGCTCAGCCCCATAGGACAGCATTAACACACAACATGCTTTGCTTTTGGGTTTTATCACAGTGGGTTGAATGATTGCTTTGCATCTGGTTGTGCGTCATAATCAGAAAAGTGATTCATGAATTTACTTGCACTTATTGGACTAATCATACTAAACTGATCAGTTTGCTTGATTGTAGGAAGTTTATCAGAATATGAATGAGGTACTGTGATGTTGTTACGTCTGAGTAAACTCTATACTTGAAGTTCAAGGCCCCTCTCTATTTTGCTAAGTAGTCAAGGGCAGGGTTAGGTGTGTTCACAACTTCATGAGAATTGGATCGCATGTTATTCATGGATGGGTGAAGCGGGCTCTCTCTTCACTTTTAGTTCCTGATTCGTCCTTAAATATCTCTGCTCTCAATGTGTTTGTAATGTACTTGCATGCTTTTTCCATTTGGTATGGCGGATTGCTGGAGTGCATCCACGTGTTTATTCCTATGGATAACTCATTATACCTGATGTTCGTGGATCAATTAGTTTGTCTCCTACGTGAATATTTCTCATCTTATTTCGGCAATAATATTCCGCAACACAGTTTTTCACTGCATGGTTTTAGGATTGATTTGCTGCCAATAGATGTTTTAGTATGATTAGTTCCAGAAATGCTATAAAAAAAACTAACAGAAATATTGTATTTGAGTTACCAGTATTAACTACTTAAGCAGACAGGAGAGTCGCTTTTCAATCGTGAATTCTCTGTGAGTAAATTCGTGAACCACTCATCTTATTATGATGCACAACCAGATGCAAAGTAATCATGTGGCTTTCTGCGATAAAACACAAAAGCAAAGAATGCTATGTTGTAATGCTGTCCTATGGGTTGAGCCAACTTGTCTTGGAGAAAATTGAGATGTTAATACCTCAGCAAGAGGCTTATAACCGTGTTACATTTCTTTATCTGACATAAAACTTGGAAACTACATCAGTTTAAACCTATATAAGAAAACATGATCGACACTGATTACCCTCTAATAGAAAGAGAAGAATATCAGTTTGACAGGGAGAGAGAGCTTGAACAATTCAGTTGACAAATGGTTGGGAGGTCAAGGGAGCTCCAAAGCGATTCGCCTTCGTTGCTTGAAGATGAGGAGGAAGAAGAAGATGATAAAGCGAATGTATCAGTTGGAGTTTCCGGGTTTCCTTCTTCTGCCATCAGTTTCAAGAAGCCATCTCCCACTGGCTTCTCTTCCTCTTTCTTCTTGTCACATGCATTCTGGAGTTTTGCCAGTTCATTGGAATTTGCTCTCGCCATAACAGTTCTGGATCCTAGTTTCAGTTTCAAGCACTCAGGTATCCCATTGAAGGCGTAGAGAGAAGCCGAATACTTCCTCTCGTACTTCATTCTTTTCATGGCAGCTGTGAGAATCGAAGGCTCTTCTCCATCATTTTCCTGTTCCATTGGCTCGGAGATCTCTTCAGCAATCTCGAAAGGAGAGTAATAGCAAGATGATCTGAAGTCGTCTAGAAACTGAAGATCCAATACCCTGAGATCGGCACCTTCTTCATCAGCATCTTCTACTCCATCTCTATCACGATTGCCATCATTGCTGTTTGATTGCGTTACATCACTCATGCTGTAGTCGAAATGCTCTTCTTTCTCTTCTCTCTGCTGACTCAAAGAGGACTCGGAATTGGTTACGTAATGACTTGTAATGGCATCATTGATGATGTTGTGTTCTGCTGTGTAGTCCTCAGGATCATTAAGATAATCAGAGAACTGTATCTCGGAAAAATCCTCTACTTCTGGTGTAAACTCTTCCCTCGGCTGCTTCTGCTCTTGGCAGATTAGTGCACCCGAGTTCAAAGCCAGAGAGGTTTTCCTGGCTTTGAGCCTTTGGAGAAGAAGGTTCGTGATCTTTGACGGAAGAGCTGGAGATGAAGATGCCGACGGAGAGCAAGGCCAGAAGTTTGTCCGGGTATTGGCCCCGCGGAGCAGGCAAGCCGCCTCATCGTAGGCTCGCGCTGCCTCCTCCGCCGTATCGAACGTGCCGAGCCACACCCTTATCTTCTGTATGGTGTCCTTGATCTCGGCCACCCACCGGCCCGATGGCCTTTGGCGGACCCCAATGAACCGCTTTCGGGCCCTCCGGGCGCCACCCAACGCGGCGGCGGCAGCGGCCTCCTTCACCATCTGGTCCCAAGTCATGGTTTCTTCACTGGGGTTCTTCTCTGGCATGGCTTCAACACACTTTCTTTTCCTTGCCATGTGTTTGAGTCCACTAGTGAATTTGGTGATCGAGCTTTGTGATTTCTTGAAGATGAGTATGGTTTGCTCACTTTGCTCTCTCTTTGGTCTCGTTTGTCCGGACATTTATATGAACTTGGGTTATGACTTTGTCAAACGAGAGTACAGAAGTGAATGAGTAGTCATTCTTGTCTCCATACCCTTGTTCTCTTTCAATTTTGGCTTCATCGTCGCCCAAGTGGAGCTTCTCCTTGGTTAAGCAGATATAAAAATGGTAATAGACTAAATCTATACGCGTGTTTGTATCTACCGCATGGTGCAATTGGAGCGGATGCCAACTCTGATCTAATCCTAGGAGCACCACACTCATCTCTTCTTCATCTATCGCTAACAATTTTTAGGCCCTACTCATGCATCACATTTGGACAATTTTTCTTCCTTAACGGAAACGCGAAAGCGGATAAATTACCAAATTTACCGCATCGAATTTACCACATCGTGGGCTTAGAACATATAAGCCGAGTTCATCTACAAAAGCGATATGTTGTATGATTTGTGGGTAATCGAGGATTTAATCGAGACTATTACCGAGCGATTTCAACATCAACATGTGTGGACTGCGTACATTGTTTAGGTGATCCGCCACGAGTCTCGTTTGATTCAGATCTAGTGTTGTCTTCTCATGGCTAACTACAAGGGTTGCATAGAATATATCTAAGTAAGGAGTGATGGTGACCATTTTCTTTGGATCTCATTCCTTTGGACGTTACTGGCTATGAACTCGCAGGTGGAAACGAACCAAAACCAGAGCACATACTGTAAATCTTACCTGGTGCGAAAACAGTTGAACGGACAAGAAGGGGGGATAAATGATCTTTGAACTATCTACCCTTTTCCTCAGTGAAGTTGTTTGAAGCGGAGTCATTAGTACGAGCCATACAACCATCTTCAGTATGATAAAGGTAGCGATGTTGAGTTTCCAAAATGGATCGCCATTTCTTTTCCTATCAACAAGAGGGGATAGCTTCCGTTGATAAGTTATACGATTGACACACCAGGGCACTTCATAAATTTCATTACATCAAATATGAAAATTGTTCTGTTTTTTTGTTTCTCGATGATCATTCGGCAAAATATGATACTGAAACGTCGCAACAATTTCGACTTGACTAACATCCATCGATACACTCAAACTATCATGTTAATACGTATCGCCTAAGTCCACTTATTGGATAGTGAATGGACGTGACTCCGATCCCTGAAGGTTACTCTGAATAAGAGAAGATTTGATTTAAATACGGGATTTACTATAACAATCTATGCTCTTAATCGCCTAATTAACCCATGGGCTTCTTTTTTTCTTTAATCTATATGCTTTTTAACCATGGTTAACCAGACTTTAACCAAAGCATGTGTAAACGTTAGTTTAGTTAACCAAGTACTCGGCTTATCGACGTGTAGCCAAGTGAAAAGATTCCCCAGGAACAACTTTGGTTACGTAGCCTTGTGGAGATGGATTTTAATTCCTTTCTGCTTGTCGTTTCGAAATGAGACCAACGAGAACGGTCTTCCCAAAGCCCCCACCACAAAGGTGACACAAACTGCCATTTGTGCATACAATGTGCTTTTCATCTCTCTCTCTCTCTCTCTCTCTCTCTCTCTCTCTCATATCAGAAGAGATTTCACAACAAAACAATGTGATCATGTCCCCATTTCAGTACTAATTTAGTTTAATCTAGGATAGTGTGATGATATCGAGTCTAGACAGTGACATTCCTGAGTTGACCTCTATTCTTCACCCATTTGTGCAGACCAGGTCATTTTGTGCTATTTTAACAATTGACAAGCACCTAATTAAAACTCCTAATGGCCCTATTTGATGTCACCGTCAGATACCACAATTACAACCGTAATCCAAAGTAATAACGTGAAACAAAATGGCATTAACCATGGTCCGTGCAGTATGTACCCATCATCACATATCAAGATGAACGGCCACATGGTATGGTAGGCATATATATCCAATTTTATGGGATTGCGAAGTGAGAAATTTGGGGATTTAATACCAGCAAATACTGGAGGGAGGCAAAATTAGATGACTTTGCAGGGAAGAGGAGGAAGAAAGGAGAGAGTTTAGAGCAAAACTTGCGGGGACGGAACGGCGTACAGAAGAAAAGATAAAAAAGAAGTGGAGGTGGTGACAAAGCACTCCTTTATTTCGTTTGTTGTTTTGTATTTTGCAACATTGTAGTTAACAAACAATATAATAATCGTTGATATGGTGAGGGTACATTGGAACCACATTACATTATTTAGTCAGTTAGTGGAAGAACCGGCCCATCTGCTTCCTCAGGCCGTTGGTGTGATGGGAAGGAATATTGTCAGAACACAACCCTTTTATTATTGCTCAGCTTCGAGAAATTTGTGTCCAACTATGAGCTCACAGCCATTTGCAAACACCATTGATCTCATGGCCATGGAGATTGAATCAAATCAAATGATTCTGCTTCTCAGTCTCATGATTACAGAATCGATGTCGAAAAGATTGAGAAGAAATCATTCATTCACAACCACCGATGAAAAGTTGATCGAAAAGTTGATAATCAGTCAAAGTCGAATGCGTTTGGTCTTACACATACGCAATGCAGATTAGGGGTGAGCATGGTTCCAAGGTAAAATCGGGAACCTAAAACCAGACCTGTTTCCACAGGTTTCGGTTTCAGGTTCCAAGGTATGTATAGTAGATTCTAGGTTTCAAAAATTGAGTAACATGTTTCAACGGGCACGTTTCAGGTTCCACTACCTAGGACCTGAAACCTAGATTCTTAAATAATTTTTTGTCTTTATTTGTATATGTTTTCGCATGATTTTATAATGTTTTACGACGTCAGATGATGAATGTATGATCTAGAGCCAAATAAATTTTTTAAATTCAAGTTTCAAAAAATGAAGAATCTATTCCAACGGATTGATTTCATGTTATAAATGTAACATGTATGAAACTTGAAACCGCTAACATTTACTTTCCCTTAGCGGTTGTATCATTTACTCTCAAAAAAGAAAATAAAAGAAATTGACAGGTTCTCGAGTATTTTGGACCAACCTTAGAAGTTCCAAAAAATGAGGAATCTGTTTCAACAGGTAAGTTCTAGGTTCCAGATTCCAAGTGGAACTTGTAAGGAACATGAAACCATTCACCCCTAATGCAAATAATCAAAAGAAAAAGAAGATGTTCTTCTTTCCTAGTCATAAGAATAAGTATGATCATTTATAACCCCCCCAAAAAAAAAACCTAACGCAATAAAAGACGCCAGTAGATCGTGAGATGGTTTGGTCACATATGGCTGGCATTCTTTTAGTTATTTCTCGTTAAACCATTTGGAGTTCATTTGGCACAGTTGTAGCTTTTGGTTTGAAGCAATTTTTTCCCCAAAAGTGAAAGTAATATTTACAATAAAACAGTCATAACGTGAGTGAAAGTAATATTTACAATAAAACAGAGTCATAATGTGAACCCATTATCCGACACACTGCAATTGGACATGATGTGGCAATTGTGTCGTATTGAGTTGAGGCTGTGATTTTAGAGAGAGAGAGAGAGAGAGATGCATATTTTTAAAGCAAAACATCCTTCAGAATTAATCCCTTGGTAACCAGAATAAAGAATCACCCAGTTCAAACTTTACAAACCGTTTGATACATGTGCTCATCTACTTCTGCCGGCCAAGGATAAATATCTAGCAACAGAACCCATACAACACTCCATACCCCCAATGCCAAAGGCCATACCGGTAAAGGCCGATGGAGGCACTTGATACTTCAAGACCAGCCCCCAAAACCACGGATAACTTTTGAATTGGAACTTTACACAAGTATTGGATAGACAGGTTTCTCTCACGTCACCAGTGCAAATCACTCAAAACTCACTCAGGAAATCTGGGAATATACAAGAAGAAGTTTCTCATCAAGCTAGGTTCTCAACTTCTGCAGCCTGAAGAAGGGGAGTGCTGCGCGAATCAGTGCTTAGCGAATATTGTGTTGGCTTCATAGCTGGATCTTCATATGCAGTCGCCAACCTATTGTAGAATTCGCCAATTGTGGGATCATTCAGGTCCTCTGTATCCTTCTTTATCAAGCACTGCAAGAATACACCACTCAGGCTCCTCCTCATAGATCATGAAATGTAAACTATAATCATTCAAATTTCTGTAAATGGTTTCAGCCAGTTTAACTGGAAAGACGACAATAAAAGGAAAAAGAAGAAACAGAGGTTGCATCTCAAGTTTGACGAAAGTGACATAGGACACTGAAGCTCCAGCAACAACTCATGATAGCAATTGCATTAAAGGTTCCAATATATAAGACTCCACCAGCCATTTCTGAGGTAATGATACGTTCCTACCAAGATGATCAAGCAAATAATTTCTTCACTATGAACCCAATGATCATCTTCCTGAGCAAAGAGCTTTTCTCTCTAGCTATATTTTGCTAATATCCTGGGAATTGTTGATAATCAAGTGTTGTATAATCGAAACTATGAGTATCCAGGGCAAACATCATCAGTAAAACCACCATGCTGCAAATCAATTTTGTGGAGTAAAACCCTCGTTCGTTCAGCCGCTGGATTGCTAAAGATCTTTCTTAGCATCACAGTATTCATCAGCAAAAAGTTCCTAGTCAATCCAGATTCAAACGCATTTGTCCCATAACAGCTCTAAATAATTTGCACATATACATTGTCAGTACACACATATATATAACAGGAGACATATGTATGCATTGTCAATCCGTTTCCTAATAGCCTAGACCTCTAGAACAGATGGTTTCGTAACAAGGCATCGAAGCATGGGTCAAAGATTTGAAGTACATCCCTCTGTATAATTATTATTCTGTCTCATTTTATCTCCCAAATTCACCTGTAAGCCACTTCATAAGCAATAGAGACTATTAAGGAATACGCTTTACAAACATACAAGGTATATTTTAGCAATAGTTTAAACTTTTTGGACAAACACTTTCGTCACAGTAACTACTCATTGACTCCGGAGAAGAGATGGGTTAGAGCATCTAATGCAACAAAAACCGAAGAGAATCAACCAAGGGTTAGGTCAACGGTAGACGTGAAAAAGTAACATAGTACCCCAAAATTTTTCTGTTAAGAAGCATAAAAAGTAACATAATATTGGAGATCACAATTATTTAGCAAACTCAGGTGCATCCATCGTATCTATTTGGGTAAGCAGTAAAAGCAGCAAGAGAGCCTGTGGTAGTTTGACAATGTTGTACCAGCAGATTGCAAGAGCAGTGTTGCCATAACACTACTTGACATGCTTTTGAACAATGCGGTAAGTAATGGTTGTCTAGCATTCTACTGACAAAATGTTCCCTAAAACAAGAGAATGATTCATGAAGAAAAAAATATGAATCCATACTAAAACAGAGCATGGCTGCCACGAATATCTAATTCAGGAGAACATCAGAAAGCAGACTTCCTTCTCTAAGTGGCAAGTCAAGAATCAGCTCTAACTTGAAAACGTAGCAAATACGGAACATACAAATTCATGCAGTTTTCATTTCCTACCTCAGCTGGATAAGCTTTAAATAGAGGCAGGAACCGTTTCTGGCAATACTGATTGAACAGAAGGGTGAGAACTGGGAGAGGAACCATTAAACCTGATGCTAGGGGAAGACTCTTAATTCCAAAGATACCAATAGCAATAATATGCATCAAGACCAAGGAAAAAATTGTTGAACTGTGTACTATGGGCCAAAACTTTCCGCTGATCTCATACTTAGAGACATAAACATTCAGTAGCTGCAAATGGAGAGAGGACAAATAGTCAGTCTCAATAAAATTCAAAGGCACAGCAGAGAGGACATCAAATTTTCATTACACCATGTACACATGCACATGATATGCATAGAGTAATACAAAGAGACTGTGTGCTCAACAACAACATTATATCTGAGTAGTATCCTGCGAATCAGAAAAATGGAATAACGCAACAATATTTGATAATACTTAAGAGGGTTTATACAGAGCATTGTCATTTATCAATGAAATGCTAGACAAGGCACTTCACATTAACATCATTTTTCATCCGTCTCCTTTTGTGCTTATGGGAAGGGCGGTCCAAAGCTAACTTTGGAATATAGATAGTTAAGTTTATGTAAGAAATCAGACCCTGTTATAGGCCTATGTAGAACAGTGGCCACTTTGTTCCTTTCTTTTTCTTTTTTTTTTCTTTTTTCATTTGGTAATGAATTATAACCCAGTAAGATAGAGATCAGTTATGGCCAATGTATAAATAACAACCTCAACTCAGAAAAGAAAAAGAAAATCCCAGCACGAGGAAAATCTTGATATTCATCAAGACAGTTGTTTATAGAATATTCAGTAAAAGGAATGCCAAATTTGAAGTACATTGAAATATTGTCATGCCTTTACAGATTGAATTTCCAGTGTTTTTTTTAGCAAAATAAAGCACATGGTCCCTTCATTTTAACTAATCCCTTCATTTCAACTAACACACAAAATTAAACCAGAGAAATAAGATTATAGGGCATCCTAACCTGGTTGCGGTAGACAATGTATCCCATGCAATAATAAATCAGGAGGAATGGCAGAATCAGTGGAGCAAGGAAAAAGTATGTTATACCAAGAACCCCGAAGAAGAGAATTTTGGGTATCTCACTGTGGTAAGGAATCTGTGGAACCTTAGATTCCTCAGCATCTTTTTTAGCGAAGACCTTTTCCAAAATATGAAAGATGAGTGGAAGCAGCCTGAAAAGCTCTGACGAGACACTGGTCCATCCAGATGTTACAACATACGCAATGAAGAATGATGCCTACATGAATAATGAACAAGCTGCATTATATTTTTCAAAGTTACCCAAATACATATAAACTCTACACATTAAACTTGGTAATTTTACCATTCAATCATCATATGGCAAAGCAAGTCTACTCATTCAAACGGCCATCCAACAACAGTGGCAGAATACTTTCCACTTCCCCTGGAAGATTCAAGCCACAATTTTGCCAAAATAAATCGTTGTCCACAAATGAAGGCATTTTAGAATCCACACATACCTCATCCTCTCTCTCGGCAGTGTCTCAAGCTGTTATCTTCCATTTGCCTGATCCCACATGGAGTACATTTATGTATTTTAATACACTTTTATCTGTAACCTTTTAGAAAAGTTGACAATAGACTGGCAACTTTTACATGGGATTAGCGCAAGTGGTCCCCCCGTTGCAATGTTCATTTTCTGCTGCTCCATTTGTAATCAATAACCAGACTTCACTTTTAAGCCAAATCCTTGCCTATGCGTGAGACGGGTGATAGATTTGTCTTACCTTCTCTTTTCCCTCCTTTTTCAAAGTGATGTGTTAAAACATTTAGAGGAGAAACTAACCTCCCTAATGGATCTGACATGAGAAAGATAGCCTATATTGGCATCATGTGAATGAAGTTGTATTGTTTTAAGTCCATACTGCTGACGTCACCATATGTCAACTTCATAATGGAAGCATACGGACAAAATGCGTCTGTGGCCTTCCAGAATTGAGCACATTATAATGGCTCTCCTTTTGAAGGTTAAGAGCTACCTTTGGATACAATAGGGACCTCAGAGGAGAAGAGAACGGAATGTTTTACTCTTTGGAAAGCTTTAGGACCACTCACTATACTCTCAACAATTTGTAGATTTTATAAGAGACGACAAGGAAAAAATAGTAACTATCAACTATGGATAATCCACTTGGAATCAGTACAAAGAGGCTCTCAGAAGAAACAATAAGAATTCACAATAGGAATATTTTAATACCTGTGCAGGAACAGCATCAGCAAGTACCGCAGGAATTTTCGTGGGCTCAAGGAAGACATTGACCCGGTAGAGAGCCGAGCCTGATAGTACATTTGCAAAGAAAATGTTCCAGATTGTAAACAACAACACCTTGATACATGCACTTTTTTGTATTTGGCTGAAGGCTACATATCCTTGCACTGAAGAAAGTACCACCATAACAGGCGGTATAAGAGAGAGGAACAGCTGAAGAATCAAACTGGGAAGATATCCTGTTATCACCTCACTAACAAATGTTCTGCAGCCAAAGAATACATACAATTCAGCTGGTGCCATGTAAAAAATTGAATAATTGAACCAGAAGAACGTAAAATTGTCTAACTCAACCAACAGAGCATTATGATCCCCCCCAAAAAAAAACAACAGAGCACAACTCTTGTGGGCGTGCCAATTCTAGAAACGCCAAATTGAAGGTGGCACGCCAAATTGAAGGCCAATGATCTTTTAATCAACATGCATGGCAAAGATACACAAAGCTGTTCTCCGACGTTCTACTCAATCAACTAAAAACAGAGCTATGACCATGATACTTGGATAGTGGATATTCTGGAATTCTAAAGGTAGTTTCCTTTAACCCTAAACAGATCTCCACTTTGAAATATGCGCAATGTGACCAAGGACATGAAGCAATGCGAGCTACATTATTACATAGTCTATCATCTAGCTTTGTGTTGAGACAAAATGCGATTCTTGGACCTTTGATTGTAGTCTGGTCAACCATTGTTGCACATGGAGGAAAAGGATGAACTCCTTTTAGAGCATCTCAGAACTTTCCAAGTTGCTACTCTGAGTAATAATCTTTTTGATAATGATTCATGTAATACATGCTCACATCAGATCCTAAATTGGCATCAAAGAACCTGTATTTCCACTTATAAATTGGCATTAAAGAACCTGTATTTCCACTTACATTTCTAACAATCCTTCAAGGAAAGGGAACAAGGTCTCCAGCTGATCCAGATTAGTAAGACCCTGCACTATTACAACTGGAATGAGAAATAAAATAGTTATGGCAATATATGCAGCCACCACAGCCAGGTTGCAGATCCATCTTCTTAAGAAAGATGCAGAAAAGAAAGGCCAGTGAATATCCTGAGGTTCAGGAGCTTGCTCGGTGACCCACTTGGTAGGGTTAATCCTCTGTTGGATGTGCAGAGCCGTGGCAGCACCAAAGCGCGACTTGAATGAGACAAAGGCAGCTGGAACTTCCTAACAAATTCACAGCCATACTGCAATTAAGCTTAATAATCAAGCATATGATATAAAGTCCAACTCCAATCTCTGTACAAAGGCAATCATCTGGGAAAGAATTGAGTTATCATGAGTTACTTCTCTCCCTCTCTCTCTCTCGCACATCACAATGCCGACAACATGATAATGACGCTGCTGCTGCTGGTGTTGATGATGATGATGATGATGATGATGAAAATGAGGAGGAGGAGGAGGAGGAGGAGGAGGAGGAGGAGGAGGGAGTCTGGATAAAATTCAGGTGCTAGAAATACCCCCACTAAGACCTAGGATCAGGTGTTATTGAAAACTAGAGACCAAGGATCGCGTGTTATTGAAAACTAGATAGGTGGCTGACAAAGTGCGGGGCATCAAACCCATGCCGCGTGCTTAAACCACACATGAAGATCTGCTCTCTAAGGTCTAAACCACTATGCCAACAACAAGACTCCCATTGGGTAGGATCTTGATTGAATGCAAAAAGATATTTTCATGCCATTGTCCTGCCTTACAAGATTCAAGCTGGGGCATTGATTTCCTAAGCAAAATACAGAGCACGTGTTCATATGGCAGATGGTGGGTTTATCTGACCAAGTCAGAAATGGGAACCAACCCAAAAACAGAAAACCCCCAGGATACGAGTGTTCAAGTGTGTGTGCTTTGCTTGTTGTGCAGTGAACATAAACATGGGCAAGAGATGCACAAGTTAGCACATATATGAAGGAGTTTCATATTTGATGATCTTTACAAATAGTTTCTAGTATCGAGCTTTTCTTTCTTTAAAGATTGTTAGAAAATATTAGTTAGTTGTGAGGGTAAAATAGTAACAACGGTCATATATATATATATATATATATGTGTGTGTGTGTGTGTGTGTGTGTGCGCGCGCGCGCGCGTAACCTACTCTGTTTTTTTTTTTTTAATACAAGAAAATTATTATCTTTCCACATGGAATCAGAGCTGAGTTAAAGTCCCAAAACCTAAATAATCACCTCTGTTAATCACCTACCATCATTCAGCACCAACCACCCCATCGTCGACCACCATCAAACATCCATTATCAACTGTCATCGTCATCCGCCGAAGTCACCAAAGCCGGCGAAGTTCAGACCCATTGTCACCTAGGAGCGAGTTTAGATCTGGGGCCTTCCGACACCGGCTAGGTCAGCGAACCCAGCTCCGGTATCTGGGTACTTCCAACGCCCAGCAAGCCCAGCTTCGGTGTCCTCCAACGCCTTCAAGTTTGCTATTCTGTTCTATCTTTGATGTTTTCAATGTTCTGTTTCGTTTGGTGATACCATAATATGAGCCTAGGTCTGATGAATAACACCATTTCTACTGGTGTTCTGTTTTCAATGCGTGTTGCTGCCCAGGAACACCATATTATGGTGTGCCTGCATTGAACCATCAGTGTCCTCTGTGATTCTGTTTGTGTTCTATGCATTTTCCTTGCCCTTGGGAATTCGTAGTAACATTTGTTCTGTTGACTCTCTCCGGTTACTGTGGTGTCCTTGCTGCAAGGACATGTATTATTGGAGACTTACATGACACTTTTAGGTTGTTTCTGTTTGGTGTGGCTGCTGTGATTTTTTACTACAACTGGGTTTGGAGCATTTTATGTGGCATTTGATGCGTCGGTTGCATTGGAGCATTTTGTCTGGCAGTTGAAGTCAGTACAGTGGAGTTACTTTTGAAGTCCTATCTAGAAGAACATATGTTTGCATTTGTCTAACAACTGCTGGGATTATTTTTGGTATGGCCGTTATGTTAAAGACAAAATTGGGAATGAAGTTGTGAGCTACCGTGGATTGAGTCTCGATTACTCGATTACTGTGACGTTCATTTTGTGTTTGGACTTGATCAAATTCCTTATTCACTGATGGCTACTAGATCAAGTTCTGGATCTCCGTTTGGTCATCTTCAATTGACCTTTGTCAAGTTGGATGCCACAAATCATCCATCATGGTCTATAGCTGTGGAAGTCTATCTCACTGCCACCGAACAACTTGATTTTCTTACGTCTACGGCACCGTCTGATAAAGAGAAACTTGCCAACTGGACTGCAAGAGATGCTATAATTCGAACCCTTCTATGGAATAGCATGGATCCTAAGGTTAGTCCTCACTTTATTTAGTGTAAGACTGTTAAGGTGGTTTGGAAGAAATGTGCGTTGCTCTATTCTGGACAGAATAATATGACACGTGTATGTGACACATGGGAAGCATTATTTGATATTCAGCATGGGGATCAATCCTTATCTAATCATTATGCTCGGTTTACGACCCTTTGCCAGCGATTGGATACTTATCTTCCTGCCTCGGATGATCCAAATGTTTTGGCCAAGTAGAGGTGGCAAACGGGTGGATTGGGTCGGGTCGAATATGGTCCGACCCATATTTAATGACCCAAACCCGACCCGCGACTGACTCATACCCGACCCGACCCGTTTTGACCCATATTATCAAAACACAACAATATTTTAAGAAAATAATATTACTAAAATACTTACTGACCCCGATCACGGCCTAGGAACCCAGCCCCGGCTTCGGTCCCGGTCAGGGCCCTTGGCCCCGGCCCCGGTCAGGGTCCAGGAACCCGGCCCCGGTCAGGGTCCAGGAACCCGGCCCCGGCTTCGGTCCCGGTCATGGCCCCGGCCCCGGCCCCCGTCCTGGGATCGGGGGCCGGGTTCAGGGGCCGGCCACATCCCCAGGACTCGGCCCCTGGACCCAGCCTCGGCCCCGGCCACGTCCCCGGGACCCGTCCTCGACCTCGGGCCCGGGACCCGGCCACGTCCCCTAGACCCGGCCCAAGACCCGAATTGGGCCCCGGCCACATCCCCGGGACCCGGCCCCGGACCCGGCCACACCCCAGATCACGGCCCAGAAACCAGGCCCCGACTTCGGCCCCGGCCCCCGATCCCCGGTCCTGGCCCCAGCCCCTGGACCCGGCTACATCCCCCGGACTCGGACCTGGACCTGGACCTGGACCTGGACCCGGCCCCACCCCAGATCACGGCCCAAGAACCCGGCCCGGACTTCGGTCTCGGTCATAGCCCCGGCCCCTGACCCCGACCCCGACCCTGGCCCCTCTCAAGGACGAGACCGTGGCTGGGGCCCGAGACCGGCTCCGGCCCCGGCTCCAGTCACGAACCCGGCCCCGCCCCCGAGACCCTCCCCCGTCCCGGTCACGGCCCCGGCCCCGGCCCCCACCCCCACCCCCGCCCCCGCTCCGGGACCCGACCCCGACCCCGGCTCCGGGACCCGGCCCCCGACCTCGGGACCCGGCCCCGGTCCCGGTCCTAGGACCATTTGTAACTTGTGAAAGGATGTTGTCCTTATAGATCGAAAGTGGGTCAATATGGGTCGAAAGTGGGTCAATATGGATCGAAAATTGATTTAAGTGTGACCCATTTTTAGTGAACACTTTAAAAATTAATGACCAATTTTATATAAATTTGGGTCAAATATGGGTTTGTGACCCATATTGCCACCTCTATGGCCAAGCGACAAGAGAATCTACGGACAATATTATATCTCAAGTCATTGGAGCCACAGTATTCATCTCTTCGGCAACATATTACGTCACAAAGCTCACTTCCTACAGTGGATGAAGCCTTCTCTCAAGCTCTTCGTTCTACAGTCACTAAGAAAGTTTCATCCATGCCAACTTCGGAGACGAGTGCTATGCTTTTCCATGGTCCTGGTGGACGTGGAAGTCGTGGCCGAGGCTACCGAGCTCGTGGACGTAGCTTTGTTTATAGTGGTAGCCGTGAAGGTCGTGATGGAGGAGTCAGCACTCATGGTGCCATTAGTTCTGGGAATAGTTGTAGTTCACGCTATTGCCATCATTGTCAAAGAGCTGGTCATACAGAAGCTTATTGTTATACTCTTCACCTAGAGCTCAAACCAACTCTTGATGCCTATGCCAAAGTGGAAAATCCTGTTGTTCCTCCTTCACCGACTCCATCTAGTTCGAGCATAGCACAAAGTACAGGCGATTCAGTTACATTGACATGTGCTGAGTATGATACATTGATTCGCTCTCAACAGATGACAGGAACTTCAACTCCTACTGCTACTTTGGCACAAACTTCCAAAGGTAGTTCATCTTGTTTGTTTTCTGCGACGTCTGATTCTTGGATCATAGACTCTGGAGCTACCAATCACATGACTGGTAACTCTAATCTATTATCTTCATTTCATTCTATGTCTCCTTCATTGTCAAACTCGGTTACATTAACAAATGGCTCTCAATCTCAGTAACTATAGGAGTTGCTCATTTGAGTCCCTCTTTTTTTTAATCATTTGTCCTTCACCTATCCCAATCTCCCTTATTAGCTTATTAACTAAACAATTGAATTGCTTTATAACTTTTTTGCGTCTCACTGTATTTTTCAGGATCTGAGGACTAAACAGACGATTGGTGGGGGACATGAATCAAATGGCTTGTACTATCTTCACAAGAAGGTGTTAGCTGCCGCAAGTATGAAGCGTACATCCACTGATGTATATCGGATACACTGTCGAGCTGGTCATCCGCCACCAAACATACTTCAGCGTCTATTCCCTGAGTTCGAGTCTGTGAGTTCTTTTCAATGTGAAGCATGTCAGTTTGGCAAACATCATTGAGCGTCTTTTCCTTCCCGTATTCAGAGTCGTGTGTCAAGTCCATTTGAGCCGGTTCATTCAAATGTATGGGGTCTACGTCGTGTGTCTGATGTTTTTGGATTTAGATATTTTGTTACATTCGTGGATGATTTTTTCCGAATGACTTGGTTATTCTTAATAAAGGATCGTACGGAAATTTTCCATTGTTTTTTACTATTCTACTTCGAAGTGTTGAATTAGTATAATATCTCCGTCAAATATTTACGATCAGACAATGCTAGAGAATATCTTGCTACAACTTTTGGTTTTCAGCCATTCCTTGACTCTCATGGTATTATCTCCATCAGACTTCCTGTTCACACACCCCTCAGTAGAATGGTGTTGCTGAACGTAAAAATTGTCGTCTTCTTGATGTTGCTCGTTGTTTTATATTTCACATGAATCTACCTAAAAAATTTTGGGGCCATGCTATTCTTACAGCATGTTATTTGATTAATAGGCTTCCAACTTCTGTTCTTTAGAGGAAGACACCGTTCACTACTTTACATCCAAATCGTCCCCTCTTTTCTTTACCTCTTCGAGTCTTTGGATGTGTTTGTTTTGTACATTATCTCACTCCAGGTCTTGATAAGCTGGATACTTGTGCTGAAAAAAATATCTTTGTGGGATACTCCCGTACTCAAAAGGGATACAAGTGTCACAGCCCAACTCGCCGTCGTGTATTTGTGTCTGCAGATGTGACATTCTTTGAAGACCAGTCATATTTTACCTCTCAGACTATTCCCACAACATCTGATGATGGTGATGGTTGTGTCATACCAACACTTCCACCCCCTTCACTTTCACAAGCTAAATCACAGGATTTCAATTTGTTGAGTGCACCTATCAATGACGCAGTACAACATCTGCTATGACAGTACAACCTCTAACAGTACCTGATTCATCTGTTCCCCCATCTATTGCATCACCAGTCTTGGATCCAGATCTGCCCATTGCTTCTAGAAAAGGTACACGATCTTGTATTGGTCGTCCTGTTGACCGTTATGCTCCATATTTCGGTCTTTCTGATTGCATTAGTACTTGTCATCCTCTTTCTAATTTTTTATCATATGATCGTTTATCTCTTACTTTCTCTGTCTTTGTCTCGTCGTTGTCTTCTGTTTCTGTGCCTAGCAGTGTTGCTGAAGCTTTTGCTCATCCAGGATGGTGTCGTGCCATGAAGGATGAAATGCAAGTGCTCATTGAGAACCAAACTTGGCAACTTACTTCCCTACCTACAGGTAAGAAACCTGTAGGTTGTCGTTGGGTTTTCACTGTTAAAGTTCACCAAGATCGTAGTCTTGATTGTTTAAAGGCACATTTAGTTGCAAAGGAGTATACTTTGACTATGATGACATCTTCTCTCCAGTGGCCAAGATTTCAGCTATTCGTGTATTTATTTCGTTGGTTGGCGATTTGGCTGGTTTCTTCATCAACTAGATGTGGAAAATGCTTTTTTACATGGTGATCTAGCTGAGGAGGTCTACATGGAGCAACCACCTGGGTTTGTTGCTTAGGGAGAGAATATGGTATGTCGTCTACACAAGGCTTTATATGGACTTAAACAATCTCCTCGTGCTTGGTTCGGTAGATTTAGTGATGCGGTTCTCAAATTTGGATTAAAGCGATGTGAGGTAGTTTTCAGCTGTCATTTCAGCTGGTTGTATTCTTCTAGTAGTATATGTGGATGATATCATCATTACTGGCAGTGATTTGGATGGTATTCAGAAACTCAAGTAATTTCTGCATATATAATTCAATACTAAAGATTTAGGAGGTCTTCGATACTTTCTTGGTATTGAAGTAGCCTACTCAAATGCCCGTATCACTTTATCACAATGGAAATATGTACTTGATATTCTTGGTGAGGTTGGTTTTCTCGAAGTAAAGTCAGTCGATACTCCTATGGATCCCAATGTAAAACTTGATGCAGAACATGGAGAATTACTACAAGATCCAGCAAAATATCGAAGATTAGTCAATAAGTTAAACTATCTTACCATTACAAGACCTAATATATCATTTGCTATTGAGCATAATAAGCCAGTTCATGAGTTCTCCTCGTACTGTTCATTGGGATATTTCGAATCGTCAAGTATTTGAAGGGAGCACCAGGTAAAGGTCTCTTGTTTAAGAGCTATGGCCATTTAAACACTACAGGATACTCTGATGCTGATTGGGCTGGATGCCCTATGGATAGGAGATCTACTTCAGGCTATTGTGTCTTTCTTGGAAGCAATTTAATTGCTTGGAAAAGCAAGAAACAACATATAGTTTCTCAGTCAAGTGCTGAAGCTGAATATTGAGCTATGGCACATGTGACCAGTGAATTACTTTGGTTAAGGATGCTACTGTCAGAGATTGGAATGTCACTGTCAAGTCCATCATTGTTATGTTGTGATAATTAATCTGTCATTCATATTGCATCGAACCGTCTTTCATGAGATAAACAAACACATAGAGGTTGATTGTTATTTTATTCGAGAAAAAGTTCAAAAAGGGGATATTATACTTCAACACACAAGGACGGAGGATTAACTTGAGGACGTCTTTACAAGTCTTAACGGGGAAATAGAGTGAGCTTCTTATGTAACAAGTTGGGATTATTTGATATATATATCTCAACTTGAGGGGGAGTGCTAGAAAATATTGGTTAGTTGTGGGGGTAAAATAGTACTAAGGGTCAATGATATACACATGCAACCTATTCTGTTTTTTTTTTTAATACAAGAAATTATTATCTTTCCACAAAGATAACGGCGAAAATAAAACTTTACTTAAGTAGCAGTTTCTTAGAAGATGCCAAATCATACCTACCTGTCCTGCTAACAAAGATTGCTCTATCCTCACCCGCTCTTCTAGATCTTCCAGCTTCTTCTCATAATGGTCTGCAAGATCAACTTGTCTTCCAAAAAGTCCTAATAAACCCTCACGTTTGAACCTTCTTGGAGTATCTTTATCCGATTTTAAGCGAGCCAGTTTCCTATACAGCTTATCTGCACCACTCTAAAAAAAGGAATATGATGTATGTGACTATCTGATAGGTTTTGGAAGCAGCTAAGCAAACAGGCAGAGAAGTTACTTCTCTGATGCTCAACATAAAAAAATGCAGGAATCATCATGTTCAACACCACGGAGGATTTCTCAACTTGCAAGGACACTTCAAATGAGTTAACATCAAATTCCAGATAAACTTCACATAAAAGCAATATGAACTAAGATAACACTATGCATATTAAAGATCACTCATCGACCATGAAAGAAAGGAGCTAAAGTGCTGACTGATTCCATTGTTGCAGCAAGATCATTTCCACCCCCCACCCCCGCAACACAGAGAAGAGTAAAATACAGTTCTCTCCTAGTTTGGGTAATTTCATTATTCTTGTTTCAGTCATCTCTTCTCTACTTTTGTCTCCAGAGACCTCATCCTTTGCTGTACAATTTTTTTCCTTCTTTTATAAGATCTATTGTATCACTCATGACGGAAAAATCAGCTGAATCGGTATAACCAAGTTTCCAATAATTGGCTGCAAGCACTAACTTTACTCAAGCACAGTGAAAAACCAAGCAAACAGGAAACATTTATCATTTCTTATTTCCCACAAACTTGTCCGTGGTTATTTCTTTTTAAAACAAATATTTACGCAAATCATGATCCCTTAAAACTCGTTTTGCAAGATCAAGAAATAATTGCAAACAGTCCAAACAAGAAGGCCTCGGGAATGTTTAACTTCACAAGTTATAGCTATAAAGATGCATAGACTACAATATGCGTTAGTTCTTTTCTTTAGCACTCTCTCACTGCATGAGATGCCAATACACAGTACCCTAACAAGAAGAGTAATGAATTGCGCCCTTGTCTCACCTCCCCCCCCCCCCCCCCCCCCCGCCCCAAAAAAAAAAAACAACCAAAAAAAAAAATTTCTCAATTTCTCGGTCCACCATCTTACATGGCCATTTAAGTTGAGTTTTGTGAATTACAGAAGACAATGTAACTTCTAAGTGTTCTTCCAGGATGGTTCGTTACACACAGAAAACCATAAAATTCTGCCAGATACCCATGGCATACATTTCTAGGATTCATCTCATCTAAGCATCAGAATGACCAGCAACAATATCCATTTTGCGTGTGATGAACGTGACCCAAGAATTCTTCGTAGTAAGAATGCTTACTATGAGACTTTGAAGTTTGCTGGTTCGACGAACAACAGAATGAGAAAGATAGGTGGAAGGATAGTACTCTGTGAAAAAGCTCTCTACATCTTCACTGACGGTGTGTCCCATTGAAGTGGAGATACCACGGACAAGTACAGTAAAATCATGAGGCAAAGGTTTGCATGAATAGAAGCAATTAATTATCTTGTCAGATATATAGCTATACTCCTGCAGAACATCAAACAATCTAGTCAATCATCAGAAGCTAATGTTGATTGTAAGTGAAAAGCTTTGACAAAGTAACTCACAGACAGAGACTACTTACATAATATAAAAGGTAGCAGACCACTCCAGAAAAAATATATGCAGCAGAAAAGTGGATCCACAACCTTGAGAAAAATGTCATAATCACGGTTCAATAATAGTCTTCCACTTTCCAGATTGTTAAAAAGTAAAACAAAGAAATGGACAGAAAAATTAATGAAAGAAATTCAGAGTATGCTGTGCTCAAAATATCACATTAATAAGGGCCAATAAGGAACTAGGATGTTCAAAATAGAAAACCCAACACAGAACCTGCCATATTACTAATACTTATGAATAGGAAAATTATTCCAAATATTAAATCCTGCTCTTGCAAATAACAACTCCAATATGAACACATGTTTAGCTGTAGTGTAATTCCTTTTATTTAACCATTGATGTCATTGCACAAGTTCAGCAGGTAAGATCCAAGGCTACCTACTTCCACTAGACCCAAAAAATTACCAGTTTGAACCGTCATTGACATTCGAAATGCTGAAAGAGTCGAGAGACTTGTCTGTCAGTTCAGAATCATCACTTAGCTGAGTACCCAGATAATTGATAGGAAGGAGAATGCCAATCCCAACAATCGTAGCAAAGCTAAATGCTCTCATACTGCACAAGACAAACCAGTTCAGTCAACCAAAGAAAATCTGTGAAGATGAATGCTAGAAGTGAAATGATGCAGCAAGAGTGTATTTGAAGATAAATGTATAGAGGCTACTTGCATAAAAGCAAAATAAAGGTGGAACATCCACATTTTAGCATACAGACAACCAATGTGATTGTTGCCTTTAGTCACATACAAGGCCCAAAATATTCAACATTTCAATTAGAGATGATCACTAATAAAATACAATGTTTAAGCAATTTTTTATGTCCCTAAGTGCATTTAAAAGAAGAAATTTAGCAAGTAAAATATTCCTGAACCTCATGCTTTGAACAGGGGACATTCCATGTTCCCTTTTATTCTCATGTACTACAGCAGTACATACTGCAGCTGGCTGAAGACAAACCCTATTGACGCAAAGTATATATATATATAGGTCAAACGGTATCTACTAGAGGGCCACTAGGGGGGCCGGACCACATATAAAATGAACACAAACACCAAAAAGAATTCCTTTCCTAGACAAAACATCTAAAATATCAATTAATACATTTACTACACAGAAAATTTCCAAAATACCAAAATGTAACGTGCTGAGGCTCAATTAACATGTTGAGAGGCTCAATAAATTGAAAAGAATCCTCTCCTTGGAAGGCTCTCTTGTCAAGCTCCTCGTTGAGCCGAACAACAAGAGAGCCCAGGACTGATGTCCATACTGAAAAGCTCCTCTTCATCAAGAAATCATGTCCTTACCCACAAAACACTCCTAAATTTGCTGAAGACTGAATATATTAAATCATGGTCAACTCGTCTTGAAAAAATGCCTTAAATTATCACCAAAGACACTGACATTTTCTTCATATTCCACAGTTTACAAAGTGTGTCTTCAACTAAACTTCTCCACCTCGACCCTCCAGGTTACTACAACTTGAAGTACAGGGACATAATCGATGCATGAAAGGAGACTGGAGCTGCAGTTCCATATCCGAGGATCTTACTCAATCCGAAGAATGGAAAGAGGTCCCCAGATCGAACCCTCTCTCTCCTTTTGCTCGGTGTAAATATTTCTTTCCTTACCTTATTTGAGAATCACACTCCCTTTTGAAATGGCAATGTATGATTTGTAATTTATAAGACTTCTGCCTTCAATGCAGCAGTAAGAATGAGGGTGCTGCCTAGTAATGTGTGTTGCAGATGTGAGAGAGAGAGAGAGAGAGAGAGAGAGAGAGAGAGAGTCTTTTGTTTACTCGAGATATCATATTTTGGTCCGTTTACTTAAGCTGCAGTAGTATAAGCTGCATCAAGTAGAATAAAGATGACATCTGAAAAGCTTTAAAAGACTGGAGTCATGCATCATAGGCAAAGCCATGGAGGTGGGAGGATAGGGTCCTTGTGGCAGTAATTGTGTTGTAGGAAAAACACCTATGGCAGAGGCCTGAAGACATATTTGTTCAAGTCGAAGGAGTGCCAAGAATTCTAGCATTGATAACGGTATGTTATCAACTTCAGGAATTTGAAAAGTGTGCAGCAGGAAAATCTGGGGCCCTGAAGGAGGTAAAATTAAAGTTGCATTGGACTCTATTTAAAGGGGTCAAGACACATTCCTAATCGACAATAGCAAGACCATGCATATTTATGGTGGTGCAATAAAGGCAGATGGATACACAAGTCCTACAACTTGTAGTTCATCACTGATCATATCCTACTAAAATACACATAACCAACATATCAGGACGTCAAAATATTTCTGGACTGATCAAATTTGAAAATTTTCAAAAAATACTACATACAGCTTATTTAAACAATGATTCAGAAGAGAATGGAGAATATTTGATAACCTGAAAATAAAAATACGCATAAAAACAACAGAATCCAGGCCCAAGAGTGACAATAGTTCTTCTTCGGTGGGCTGCCATGCTTGTCTCACCCAACCAGGAGAAGGAAGTAGGCTCTCGAGATTGAACTGCCTTCTCTCCTTAATCTTATGCTCAGCAACTAAGCGAGGTGCATATACAGTGATGTTACCAGGCTGCTTCCTCAAAATGGAATATAAAGTGAAAAACAGAAAACAGAGCCCAAGATTGATTCCGACAGAAGTTAGAAGAGCAGAGAGTATCATCCCTTTAAGAAGATCAACGAATCGGCCGATTAAAGCTCAACAGCCACAGGCAACTGCTTTTATCCAAAATTCTGCGCAAAACACATAGTTAAATAGACATAGCTCTATCACAATCTCAAAGCAACTGACAGCAGAATACATGCAAACCCTGTGAACCAAATACCCACTCGGCCTTAATGTCGAAATCTAAGAATCGTGAATTCGACAATTAGAAGCAAATCAAAGAAACTTCCACAACTTCCTTTTGCGCTTCCATTCTGAGGACACTTGCTCCTCGTATAAACCAAACCTTAACCGATCCATAACACCACCAAATATGAAAAAAAAAAAAACAATAAAGAGCTCATGAGCTCGTGCCGTGACTGTCTCGGAACGACGGAGGGGAATGAAGATCTCAGCTCGGAGATGCGGAAGCGACACATAAATTGGAGCTTACCTACCTGGTTAAGAGAGAGAGAGAGAAGCGAGCGAAGCTTCGGGTCGCACGAGCATGAGCAACTGCGAGCCTCTCTGCAAGTGTGAGCGTTTTAGAAAGGGAGAGCCGAAGCTGCGAGTTTCTCGAGACTTTTAACGACTCGCCGTATCGTTAACGATTTTCCGACTAGCATACCGATTCCCCCTCACGTGTCCAATTAAAAAAAAAAATGGATGGAGGCCAAAAATATTTAATCCGGTATTTGCATTTTCCCTTTTTTTATGACATAGTTCTCGAATTATGTATATTTCTAGGGAAAATGCCAAAAAAAAGGCCTCAATTGCCCTTACTTTATCAATTAAGGGCCCAAACTAAAATTTGTACCGAAGAAGAGCCCCAACTTGTTTTAATTTCATTTTTCATTTTTTTATTTTTTTGTTTACATTATTTTAATATTTTTTATAATATTTTTTCTTTTTTTTTTCCTTCTTTCCCTCTCCTCTCCTCTCCCCTCCCCTTCCCGTCCCTCCCCTCCCCTGCAGACCGCTGCTCCTTCTCTGGTGCCACTCCGTCCTCTACTCCATCCTTCTTCCTCCGGCTGCCCGGTGATGGCCATGAGTCGGTCCAGCGAGCTTGAGGCGGCTGATCCCGGCGATCTCGAGCTCGCATCGAGGTCGGCAAGCCACGAGCTTGCCATGTCCAGGCGAGCTCGGGACTTGCTAGATCAGCAAGCTTCGAGCTCCGCCGAGGCCAGCGAGGCAGGAGTTCTTCAGCCTCGGCCGAGCTCGAGGCTCGCCAACCGATTTGGCGAGCTCGGGCTCCACGCCATGGCCAAGATCTACTAGATCTGGCGAGCCTCGAGCTCGAGCTCGTTTGGACACCCTCATGCTCCACGCCATGGCCAAGCTCGCCTGACGAGCCCTCGAGCTCTCGCGGCAGTCTCAATTGCATTGACCACCATCTCCATCGACGCCCCTCATCAGTCATTCCTCGAGAATCCATCTCTCGGTGCACTCTCTTCCGGCCCAGATTTTGGAATTGCAACCTCTGTCGCTTCCTCGCCATGGCCGGGTGAGGTCGAGCCCCGCCATGGCCGGCCGGGCTTGCGAGGCCGAGCCTCGTGCGGCCATGGCGGGGCTCAACCTCGCCGTTGCTGCCTCGCCCAGTAACGGCGAGATCGACCCTTGCCATGGCCGGGCGAGGCGGCCTATCCGGTCGCCATCGGCTGAGTTGTAGGGGAGTGGCTGGAGTTGCAGGGGAGGGGAGGGACGGAAGAGGAGAGGGAAAGAACAAAAAATAAATAAAAAGAAAAAAATTATTTAAAAAATTAAAATAATGCAAACAGAAAAAGAAAAAAAGAAAAATGAAATTAAAATAAGTTTGGGCCCTTCTTTGACACAAAAAATGAAGTTGGGGCTCTTTTTTGGCACAAATTTCAGTTTGGACCCTTAATTGAGAAAATAAGGGCAGTTGAGGTCCTTTTTTGGGCATTTTCCCATATTTCTATTCGGACTTCATCCTTTGAGTATTGGACAGGAGCGGGCCGAGCGGCCATGGCCATAAAAAAAAACCCTTAAAAAATGAATGTTTTCCGCAAAATTTAGAAATTAAAAGAAGGAAATCCTGACCCAAGAAAGAAAGAAATAGAGAAAGCACTTCGACCAGAAAAAAAAAAAGAAATACAGAGAGCAGACGGTGGAGAGTGTCGTGGCATCGCTGTCGCAACAGCGCAGCTGCCACCTCGGCGCCAGCAGTGAGTAGCGTGGGCCCGTCAAATCCTAATGTTAGACGAAAAAGGAAATTATCTACTAGGTATGGTAGTAACGTGTACCACCAAATTTTCAGCCATCCTCACATAATTGATTATGCTCGATAACACGATCCCGAATAATTTCTACGTGATAATAATTTCCGAAAGAATACGTTGGCTCATTATTGAAATGAAAAACAATTTTTTTAAGGAAACATTGGGATTTCAATCGTTCGACTACTCCTTTGTAGTGAATAATGTTGAAAATCGCAATGGCCTATGGCCTAATTTTCTTAAGAACTCGAACTTTAGGGGGATAATTTGAAAGTTGTTTTCCTAAAGATAATCGCTTAGATCGTTTGAAATAATTAGTTAACAACAAAATATATAATTTATGTTTGTATATTTTCGAAAAAAAATTTAAATAAAAGCATGAAGTACCTTTATTTTCTCAAATAATTGCTTAAAGTGGACCTTCTTTCAAATAATGGCCTGCTCTTTTTATTTTAAAGAAGGTCCTGATCTAAGGGCGTTTTTGTCCTTTTACTTTATCAATTTTTTTTTCTCTTTTTATATTTTTCTCTTTCCATTTTATTTTCTTTTTCCTTTTTATTCTTCACCTCCCCTGATCCCATCCCCTCCCCCAACCCAACATCTTCGCAACCGTGGACATCTTCTTCAACCCCCTACAATCTTTCCACGGCTTACCTGGCGGAATACAGTGGGCGGTCGAATCCATCGTCCGTTGTGAGCATGGCGGTGAATATGCCCCCGATGCCGCTCTCGAGGAGGACGTCGAAGAAGTTGCGACGGAGCCTTGGGGTCGCTGTTCCTAAGGCGGATTTGGTCCTCGAGGCGGACGAGGGCAGCGCCAGCTTCGGCTTCGAACTCCTTTTGTCCCTTGGTCATCTTCTCTCGCAGTCTCTTCACTACCACCCTGTTCCGGTCCTGCAGCGTCGCCTTGTAGGCGGTTCTGTATGCGCTTTTCCCCATGATCTCTGTCGTCGTCGCGCACAGAGGCCGTGAACACGAAAGGCCCAATCAAAATGGACCAGCTTCTCGCCAATGTCGCCAAACTCAATCTCCCATGACGCAGTCGCCTTCTCGGAGATCCCGTCGTCATCGCCAGCTTTCTCGGGCTTCCCGTTCTTCTTGGACGTCGCCCTTTTCCTGATCAAGGAACAGAGTAGGACGAGGGAGATGAGGAGCAAGATCGCTAGGAGGATCCCAGCCGCAATGAGGACTATGTCTTCGATGCTGAGGTGGTGGCTTCCGCAACTAGGTGGCTCTAGGGATGGGGATGGAGATGGAGGGGCTTCTTGTGACGGAGCGTTGGTCGGGCGTGGAATCGAAATGCTGAAGCCGCAGAGCTAGAGGCTCCCCACAAAGGAGCTCGAGTTGAACCTCTTGGAGGGATCAGTCGGGAGTCGGGACAGCTCTGTAGAGGTTGTTGTAGGACACATTGAAGGAGGTGAGACTGGTTGTGGCTTAGAGAGAGTATTTGAAGTGTACCAAACTTGGTGATTGAGGTCGGGATCCAGAGGTGTTGTCGTGGTCAAGAGCAAATGAAGAGGACGAAGGTGTTTGCAGAAGACGTTGGGGGGGGGGGGGGGGTTGGGCGAGGAGGTTGAAGGAGAAAAGAAGGAAAAATAGAAAAGAAAAAGGAAATAGAAAAAGAGAAAAA
Source organism: Rhodomyrtus psidioides (assembly GCA_021437785.1). NCBI lineage: Eukaryota > Viridiplantae > Streptophyta > Magnoliopsida > Myrtales > Myrtaceae > Rhodomyrtus > Rhodomyrtus psidioides. Next base: position 1,228,503 of record JAILYB010000105.1, read on the forward strand.
AATTAATAAAGTAAAATGATGGAAAAGTCATTCGACCAGGCTTTTTTTTTTTTTAAATAAAAAGAGCACTTTAGACCCTTCTTTAAAATAATGTGTACTTTGGGCTCTTGCTTGAAAAAACAAATGCATTTTAGCCCCTTATTCAGAAATTCCCCTATATTTTCATGGATTTTTTTATTTTTTTGCAAAAGATACAAGAGATCGCTTTTATGAAGGTCGTTTCCAAATCATTCATTTTTCGTGAAATAAATAAAGCCTAAGATTTGATCCTAATGATGTTATTTTTTTGTCTTATAAAAAAATCTCCAACCGTCACTCTTATTTCAACTTAAAAATTTCATTATCAGAATCTGCATTTTCATCGATACCATCTCCTTTTGAAGAACAACACCAACCTCCTGGTATTGATAATATTAAAGAAATCCGCGACGATTTTTGGACACGCGAGCGGCCTTGGGATTAAAATGAAAGTTAAGGAAATTAGCCTAATTTCTACGGTATGTTCGTGACTTTCTCCATGGTTAAGGGGCAGCTCTACTGCAACCTAGCGGTTGACAACATAGACAAAATCGAAAAGCAACCCGCCATCATATGCTCGCGTAGATCGGCTACACGTGTACAATTTCCCTCACGGGGGTCACTCACAGCCGCGTCTTTTTATCATACCTCTCGTGTCATCATCACCCTCCAGTGCCCACCACGTTGGTTGTGTTGTGTCCACGCCAACAAAGCACTCACCGCGCGCAACGTCGTTTTCGTCCATCGTTCCCTCCCCCCTTGTTTGCGGCTTCTGCTTTCTTGGAGACGACGCGCCTCACTCCGGCGTAACCTTCGGTCGCCTGTTCCGCCGCCGATCAAGCAAGGTCGGAATCCCTGTCCGATGTCGAACTCAATCGATCTAGTGTGTGCGCAGTTGATTTCAATACGTCGCAATGCGTCGGTTTATCTTAAGTGTCTCGAGATTCGGTCGGCGGTGATGTTCGATTTCTCTCTCGCGGTTGACATCGCTGACTTCAGAGTTCCTTCCCCGTGTTTTGCTTGATTTCTGCAGGGAAGATGAGTGAGGTATTTGAAGGGCACGAGCGGCAGTACTGCGAGCTGTCGGCGAATCTGTCGAGGAAGTGCACCTCAGCTTCGGCTGCTGATGGAGGTAATTATTCGTTTCTACTTGGGGAACAAACAACGACAGATTTTGGGTGGATTAGTCTGTTGCCGCGTTTAGATGACGATGAGTGCGATTGCTTGATTAAGTTCTTTGTGATGATCGAATGTGGGTATTCTTAGAAAGTAATAGGGAACGAATTGAATATGGTAAAAAGCGTCCCAAGTAGGAATATGACGTGATCTTTTGAGAACAGGTAATTCGACTCTGTGTTTGGCCTGCACTTGCATTTAGCTTGTGCTTCTATAATTGCTGATAGCTGAAAAGTTCAGCCTGCGTCTGTCGGGAAAAACTGATTCGGAAGCTGATGCTTTATTTTGAATGCATTGTGACTATGCAGAGCTGAAGAAGCAAAGGATTTCTGAAATAAAAGTTGGAATTGATGAAGCAGAATCTTTGGTATTTGATTATTGTTTGTTTCTTTCCTGAGAGATTACTCTTGGTGACATTATATACTTTGTGTGTCAAGTATTATCCACTGTTCAATTCGGCTAGATTCGGAAAATGGACCTGGAGGCAAGAAGTTTGCAGCCAAATGTCAAAGCAGTGCTCCTCACTAAGTTAAGGGAATATAAATCCGATCTGAACAACCTAAAAAGTGAAGTTAAAAGACTGTCATTGGGTAATTTGGCTGCTCGAGATGAGCTGCTGGAATCAGGAATGGCTGATGCTCTGACGGTATGCATCAATCTGTTTAGCTTTTTTCAGGTTTATAAACACTCTTGTGGTTCCTTATTAATTACTCGGTAGATTTTCCTTGAGATAATTTTTTTACTTAACACTTTAGTTATTTTCTCATACTCCTGTGTTTCTGTGTCAATATTAATTTTATTAAGTCTGTGTAGAGTCAGCTGTCTTAGTTGCAAGTATTTCTTCTTTTATTCATTAATTGCCTTCATCTTGAGCTTGTACTCTGTAGATAGACTACTAAGCTTTGTAACTATCATCACTTCTTTTTGCTTATTCTGATCATGGGTGGGCATTATTTCCAGCTTTTTAGTCTGTCGAACAATCTTTGACTCTTGACACCTGTACTTTGAAACAGGCATCAGCAGATCAAAGAGCCAGACTGATGACATCTACAGAAAGATTGAATCAGTCTGGTCATAGAGTTAAGGAAAGTAGAAGAACCATGCTGGAGACGGAGGAGCTTGGCGTTTCAATTCTTCAAGATTTGCATCAACAGAGACAGTCTCTCTTACACGCCAACAACACAGTACTTCCCGATTTTACTTTAATTGAGTTTCTATCCCGAGTCATGTGCTTTTAGACCTTCCCATCTCAGATTGCTATTGGTGGTGCCATGTCATCATCGATGGTGCTGTGATAGGCCAAAGCACAATCATGCTACTTCATGTTCTGTCGTTTTATTCTAGATTTTATCTATAGATTCAGATGAAGTTGCTTCTCTCGTCATCACCAAGTGCATAATTTCTCATCTATTAGGAGCGGACAGTCCAGCGATGAGTGCAAAAAGTGTAATGCCTTGCAAGTATTTATAACGTTTCGCTTCTCGCAGCTTCATGGAGTGGATGACAACGTCGGTAAGAGCAAGAGAATTTTGACTGCCATGTCTCAGAGGATGAACAGAAACAAGTGGATCATTGGCGCAGTAATTGCAGTTCTTGTCATTGCTGTCATACTGATATTGTACTTCAAACTCAAGTAGTGAGGCATTGTAATGTTTGCTATCGGTTTGCCTTTTGGTTTGGGGTGTGGGGTGTATTTTTGTGGTCTTCTTTGCCTGTTGAGCGATAACATTAAAGAAATTTATACCGCGATCTCTTCTGCGTCATGTTTTTGCTTACACTTCCCTTCTGTGCATTGTTCTAATGATATATGAAAGCACGATTTGAACTAGGATTACCAGCAATCCTAGCAACTCGATTCGTCTTCCATGTTAGCTCTAGGTGGGAGGTCGAACTGAACTGCTTGAGATGGTAAATTTGTTGTGAGAATCTTGAAGCAACGAATTATTCTGTTGTCGATCTTATTTTTGAAAGAGTTGATTTGTAGGCAAGTCGAGATGATATTTTGGGAAAGGCTTTGGGCGTAAACCAGGTGTGAATAAGACTTTCTTCTTGATTTTTGGCTTGGTCAACGTGCATACATGAAAGAGGAAAGATTCTTTGACATGAATTAATATATATCGATCCGATGCAGGTGGTCTGGATGGGTGGTTTTATAACTAGCATTGGAAATTGGGTGGGTGGTTCTATAACCAGAACTGGAAATCGCCTAGAGCTGGCCGATTCAATTCAGTTCAAGCAGTTTGCGATCTTGTCCTATACTTTTGCTCACTCTTAGTACATAATGCTGGTGAGCTATTGAGTCAATGGGTGATTGTGTGAATAACAGTGTGTTGTGAGCCACAAATTCTTAAAAGAGTGGATCTCACAATAATTTTTAGTTAATTGTTATTTTTTGTCTAAAATAGACTGGTAGTATAGCAATCACCCAAAAATTATTACACAATCAATTTCATTACAAAATTATTATTACACAATCAATTTCATTACAAAATTAATGTTCTTGCAAACCGTCAATGTGAACATTCCTAATCAAATGAGAAGTGGATTTTGCAGAGATGAGCAACAGTGACATTCTCCAAACACTTAAAAAATTGTAATTGACCTAAGATGAAATAGAATAGATTTTTTTTTCCGTGGGAAAACATGTCCAAAAAAATCATAAACTTATCGTACAATGGTGAATTCAATTCTAAACTTTTGAATTGTGTTAATTTTATCTTAAACCTCTTAACAATTTGTCAACTTAGTCCTTCTCGTCAATTTAGGTCAGAAATTACCGACGTTGCGGTCTGGCCATCGCTGGTCGTCCTATATAACATGATCGACGCTGAAGTGGACAATGTATATAATTTTTTTAATATTTTCTCTATTTTTTGTATCTTTATTTTCTTTCTCTTTTCCACCTCTAGGTAGGACCCTTGGTTAGTTTGGATGAGGGTCACTGGTCCTCACCGCCCTAAAATTAAAAGGAAAAAAAGAAATAAAATATAAAAATGTAAATAAAAAATATGAAAATAACCTATATCAGTATAAACTATGTCACGTAAGACGGATGATGTCTACGTCTACGATTTCTTAATCAAAGTTAACTGAAAGGACTTATTGACAAATCATCAAAATATTTAGAACTAAATTGATACAATTGAAGTGTTCAGGACTAAATTAATCGATGTACAAAATGTTCAAGATTTTTTTAACAATAATTCGTGACACGGATTTGAAAAAATAAAATAATGCGTGTATTAATTCGATCCAAAAGTGAAAATCTATTTCTGATGTATAGTGTCGTAAGCAATTTTTTTTTTTCGGTTGGTCTTTATCCCCATAAACAAATTTACAAAGATAGTGGGTGCCACAACGCATTACCGAGTGGCTTGAGTGACACACTTATTAAGAATAGATAACCACTTTTAATTCATGATATCATTCTGTAAATCAGTTTGATATACCAGTCTTAGAATTCCGACAATTACCCAAGAAACATAGGCAATGATAAAGACATCTTGTCTTGGCATTAGTCTAATCAAAGACACGACTTCCCGCCTAGAGTCGAAGCACAAACGGCTAATAAAGATCAGTCCTGTTTCCCCGTATTCATTTCTGCAAATGTTGGTCTAATTCTCCTAGCGGATCGAAAAGACTTCGCAAATCATCAATCCCATCGGTCAGCATCCCCAGCGTCCTTGTCCCTCTTATGAAATGGCCACTTTTCCAAGCCCCCGCTTCCCTCTCCCACCATTTTCGTGCCCTTCTGCGAGCATGTGCTCGACAATCTTCTCTCGGCCCTGGGAAGAAGATCCATGCCTTGGTGCTCACTACTGGGCTCGCCGCATCGCCAAGCTCTTTCCTTTACAATACCCTTTTGCACATGTATGCATCCTGCGGCGAGCTCACCTGCGCGCGCAAACTGTTCGACGGAATTCCTGACTCGCACAAGGACACTGTCGATTGGACCGTGCTGATGGGCTCCCTTGCCCGTTATTGCGTGCCCTTTGAGGCGCTGCGGATGTTCGTGGAAATGGGAAACGCGGGCGCGAGACCGGATGACGTGACCTTGGTTTGCCTGTTCAATGCCTGTGCTCGGTTGATCAATGTGGATGTGGGAATGCAGGGGCATGGCTGGTTGGTGAAGATGGGGTTTGAGTCTAGTACCAAGGCATGTAATGCCCTCATGGACATGTATGTGAAGAGCGGGTTGATGAACGAAGCAAGGTGGGTTTTTCGTGGGATGAAGGAGCATACTGTGGTGTCCTGGACTGTGGTTTTAGATGGCACGATTAGGTGGGAAGGTGTATTAAGTGGGAGGATGGTGTTTGATCGGATGCCTGAGAGAAATGAGGTCTCAAGTACTGTCATGCTTGTGGGATATGTGGAAAGTGGATTTACTGGGGAAGCTCTTGGCCTTTTACATGAAACAGTTTTTGGTTGGTGTATGAGATTAAATAATGTTACACTTTGTTCTCTCCTATCCGCTTCAGCTCAGTCGGGAGATGTGATGATGGGGAAGTGGGTTCATGTCTATGCTTTAAAGACAATGGGTAAGCATATCGATGTTATGGTGGGAACAACACTACTTGACATGTATGCCAAATGTGGTAGGATTAATACTGCATTGAAAGTTTTCGAGTACTTGCCTAGTAGGAATGCAGTCACTTGGAATGCAATCATTAGTGGATTGGCAATGCACGGGCTGGGTAAAGTTGCAGTGGCAATGTTCCCTCAGATGCTGAAAGAAGCAAAGCCAGATGACCTGACATTTACGTCTCTCTTGAATGCTTGCAGCCACTCTGGCCTCCTTGATGAGGGCCGTCGCTTTTTCCACGATCTGCAAGTTGTATATGGCATAAGACCTAAAGTGGAACACTATGCATGCATGGTGGATCTTCTAGGTCGGGCTGGTGAGATAGAGGAAGCAGAAATGGTTATACAGACAATGCTTGTCCCTCCGAATGAAGTGGTTTTAGGATCTCTTTTGGGTTCTTGTCATGTCCATGGAAAACTCCAGCTTGGCGAACGTATTTTGAAGCAGCTGGTTCAGTTGGATCCTCAAAATACAGAATACCATATATTGATATCTAATATGTATGCTCTGGAAGGAAAGTTGGAGAAAGTCCATTCGCTTAGGCAGGTTCTTAGTATGGGGGGCATGAGGAAGGTGCCTGGAATAAGCTCTATCCATGTTGATGGTGAGTTTCATCAGTTCTCTGCTGGAGATAAGTCTCATCCACGAACAAGAGAAATATACAGTATGCTGGATGAAATGATACGAAGATTGCGTTTGGCTGGTTACATTCCGAATACTAGCTTGCAATTATTAACTGGTTCTGATGACGTGTTCAATGAGGAAGAGAAGGAGCAGGCGCTGTTCTCACACAGCGAGAAGTTGGCAGTTTGCTTTGGGCTTATAAGCACCAGGGCTGGAACACCTTTGTACATAATGAAAAATCTAAGAATATGCCCAGATTGTCATGCTGCTATAAAGATTGTCTCAGATATATACAAGCGGGAAATTGTTATAAGAGACCGAAGTCGGTTTCACCACTTCAAGTATGGATCCTGTTCTTGTTCTGACTATTGGTGAATGCTGACCGCTTCAACTATAAAGTTTCCGAGTTCATTAGATCTTGAAACTCAGTCATAGATTCGCGTTAATGACCAACTTCAATCCCAGTTGTAGGTCGTCTGCAGAAATAGCAATGCTTGGATTATGCTACATGTGGCTTCTCGAAATGTAGGAAACATATTCCTGCTTGGTTAGAGGTTCGAAAATCATTGGCCTGTCAAAGAAAGATAGGGCTGCCATTAACATTGAAAAGGCCTGCCTCAGCCAAAAACTTCTGGTTTTGCACCATAATTATGAATTTGCAGATCTTGTTCTGGTCTCAAATTAGATAACATGCCAATACAATATGGCTAAAAAATTTTAAAGTTAAGCTGGTATATTCGACTTGTCCTAATTAATGAAAAGTGAAGAAATTCTTCAAGGATGAGAATGACAGCAATGCCTACATCTGACTATTACTCCATGGAGCTTCAGGGGTGCTCTCACACATCAGCCATATTTTGCTATATCCGCATTGAGGCACCGTGTCAGTGGACTGATGGAGTTTGATAGCAAAAAATGCACTGATCCTGTCACGTAAGAAATATTCTTCAGGCTGTCTGTCCAGTGTGGGGCACTGGCCTCAACTTTCACTTTAGACATGCTCACTTCCCTGTCATGGATGGACTAAACCAGCCGCTTCGGATGCTCTCGTCTGAATTTGCTATAATCTGCAAGCAAGCTACCATTAACTTGTGCTTCATGTTCTCTACCAGCCTCGTCAAGATGGACTAAACCAGCTGCCTCGGATGCTCTCGTCTGAATTTGCTATAATCTGCAAGCAAGCTACCATTAACTTTGTGCTTCATGTTCTCTACCAGCCTCGTCAATACCTGATTGCCAATACGGTTCTTTGTAAGGTATTGCTTAGATATCTGAAAATATCTTAAATTCTTGCAGAAAGTAATTACAATAAATAAATAAATAAAAACAAAGTGATGGTGAACTTTAGGCAGCTTTGATTTTCTCACTGATTCTGCAACACTTTGGAGGACATCTGCAGGAACCAGAGCAAGCATTGGAGGTAGGACAAAGCTTATGCTCATCTCTAGCTGACCTTTGAGTCGGCTCCTTGTTCCTCGTCTATCTGGGTAAAGTGCTCCTTTTACACCAAGCACAAAATGCGACGGCTCAAGAACGCTATCTAGCCCTTGGAGCTCCCACCGTGTCTGTAGAAGAATGGTTCTGGAGTCGTCATAAAGGTGAGAAAAAGAAATGAATCGCCGCAAAAATTGTCGAACTTCAATCCTTACAATATCAAGCTCAAGAACTTTGGAAATATCTTGAGGAATTTGTGGCGGATAATCTCCCCCCCTTGATTTGCATCTCAATCTCATGTCTACTACGGGCCAGACAGTCAGGAGTAGGAATTGTATGGGCAGCATCTGAATTCTCCACTCTTCCTGCATAACAATAAACTTGAGATTTTGGACAGGACAAGAGTATTCCGTCCAGCAAAGAGAAACGAGAAAACACAAAGGAGTACCATTTACAAGGTACATAGTCATGGCATTTGAGATTTGACTAGATTTGTAAAGCAAGCAAACTCAGTTAATAGCGTGGTCTTACAGATATAGCTATACACCTCTAATATATGAAGATGAAGAAGTCATGCCTCCTATTTGTGATCGATAGCAGATAGCCACAAGAGTCAATTGGATGATTAGCCCAACTTTCTAGCCGCTCTTATTCAAATAAGATTGACTGATTAGTTGCATTAATAAGTTATCGAACTCGTCATGAGCTCTAACCTAGAGGTATTTACAGTTTTTTCTTCTTCTTTTTTTTTTGTTAAGAGGTACTTACAGTGTTTATGGTAAGGGTAACCCAATTCAAAAATTCAGGATGACCTTCTGCTCACAATTTCATTTTCTTACTTTGGTGTCATCTAATGCAGCCACATAGAGTCAACCTTGTAAAACATGAGATGGGCCTCGTGAAGATAAACCATGAAGAAACATGAGCTTCTGACAACGGGGGTAGTTCAACTGTCTGCCAGTGACTGCTGGTTCAGAGCAGCCTGAGAACAGAGGCTCCAAGCGTACGTGTAGTCAACCTACGGCAACTCGACTTCTCTGTCACTCCCAGCATGTAATTTACAACCACTGTCAAGTAGGGTACTCAGATTGGCTTTGAGGTTTCAAGTTTTGCGGGGAAATGTTATGATTGCATTTTGTTTGGGTGCCCTAATAAACAGCACTTTGAGAAATATAGCTGTCACGTTAACAGCAATGTAGCAAATTTCCCAGATCGAACTTTAAGATTCTTTGACAAACACGAGGTACAATGTGTACTAGACTACGCCTGACATCTTCTCCCGGGTGGAGCTCGAGAATCACCATAAACATGAAGAGTTCATGGGACTGTAGAAGCATGTCCTGCGAGACTTGAGTTCAGCTCATAACACAGACCTCCAACTCAACACCAACAATGCAACACTGGCAGCTTCAATAAGGAAATGCGGTGTGAGAAATCAAACAAAGAGTGAAAAAGGTTTTACACATTATTTAAACTCCACAAGAAGCCCCATGTTCATCAATTTCCAGACAACGATCGAACACGCAAGAACTAACTTCGACAGCAAAGGAATCAACAAGAAACAGAGTGGTAATAATTCAGAGGGGAAACCTCGTTGAGCTGTTCGCTCCTTCGTTTATCAGGAAAGATGGCTTGGAACACTCTGGTCTTGTCTTCCAGATACTGATCGAACGAAGCCTGCACCACACTCAACTTAAAATCACCCAAAAAGCAATAACCCTAGTAGACCGAGAGAGAGAGAGAGAGAGAGAGAGAGAGACCCCAGGAGATTCGTAAAGCGGAACGTCGGTGGAGATCCTGGACGTGTAAGTGGAAGCCTCCTTCCCCGCCGTCTCCCGGTGGCTCGCAGCGGGGCACCGCAAGAACCGGCTCCGCTTCGGACATCCCCACTTGCTCCTCCTGCTCGTCAAGCAAGGGATCAGCCGCTGCCGACATGGCGCCAAGTAAGCTCCTCCAAGCTCGCTCATTGCCATTTTCCCTCCTCCTCCTCCTCCTTCTTCTTCTCGAATTTTTGCCTGGCGAAAGTTGATCCAGGACCAGGTGACGTTTGACGATGGAGAGATAAGATAAGAGGACCTGACGTGGGTCTTTATCGCCGGCATGGTGTACACGCGGCGGTTTCTCAGTGAGCGCGACTCATCTGTGGACCCCGCTCTTCATCTTCTCCTGCTTCTCCTCCCGATAAAATATTTTCTCCATTTCTTGACAGACACAGAGGAGAGAGACAGGTGGGTCGTCCGTGCACTTTTACCAAAAATAGCATGCAAAAATGTTGGATGCGCATGTGGTCATTGAACTCGAAATGGATTTGGACGTGCATGGTCGTAACATCGCACGTTAGTTGATGAATTGCGAATTGAAAGAGCTCTAGCTAAAAGTCTCAAGAAAATACACGATACACGATGCTAAGGTTTTAATTTAGGCTCGATCAAATAGGCAGGCTAAAGCTATTTGAACGGGCTTGACTCGTCACACAGACCTCAACCATGATGATTAATGCATCAAGCGATTGGTGGGTCGCAATTTTTACATGTAGAGCGCTTTTCCGAGCTGATTCATTAATCTTTAGTCTGTATCTAGTTGACCTATAAGTCAATGATTAGTCTATACCTGACTCTAATTGACAATTTTATCCTTTGTGGTTCTCGCGATTTTGGCATTTAAAGGTTCAAATGTGTTGCCCTCTTTTTATTTGGTTTGTTTCTTTTCTTTCCTTGCAGGTCCTACTCCGATCCCTTTCCCTCGTCTTCGTGCATAGTAGAAGCCGAGAAAATATTGGGCAGCCATGTCTTGCCACGTATGCTGGCTGTGCGTTACTCCACTCATTGATCGTCACATGTCCGAGTGAGGTTCACTTTTTAGATTTGTTTCTCTCCCTTTCGTTACTCTCTCTCTCTCTCGTCGACGGCCGACGGCCATGGATAGCAGTTTCTTCAGCCAGCCTCTCATCACTGGCTTGTTTTCTTCCCTTATTGGCTTGCGAGCGACCCCGACACTCATCCATATGGTCATCACCATCATCGTTCGGCCATGTTTGGTTGGCATTTGGAGACTGAGATGTAAGGAACATGAATCTTTGAAGAGAAAAAAAAAAGTAGAGAAGAAGAAGATAAGAGAATTTTTTACGTAGAAAAACCCTTCTAAATCGGAAAGGGCAAAAATCACGGTGTCGCACTAGGCAATCTCTCCACTATCAGTTTTCAGCGTTACAGATACAAAAGATATCGCCTCAATATATATAACAGGAGTCTAGGACATACAAAGTTGAGAAGCAAATTACAAGTATGCCACGTAGAATATCTACGCTTAATATTGCTTTTTACTTTTCCTTATCAGACTCCACAAAATCCATCAATCTCCCACTTGGAGGCTGATCTTCAATACGTCAATAATATTTCATAGTCTTCATTCCTCTTTGTAACCGAAATTGTCCTACTGCGGCACCCCCCCCTCATCACTATCCATGGAGGCCAACAGAGGCAATGCACAGTCTCAGTTTCTCAATGGTGAAAACCTTTGTTAACATATTTGCTGGATTTTCTGCACCAAAAATCTTCTTCAATGACAATGTCCCATCATCTATCAACTCACGGATATGATGATACTTCAACTCAACATGCTTTGTCCTTGAATGAAAGATCGGATTCTTTGCAAGACAGATAGCACTATGGCTGTCACTGAAAAGAACACTACTATCTTGCTCTTTGCCTATTTCCTTTAGAAAATTTTTCAACCAAATCATCTCCTTACCAGTTTTCGATATAGCAACATACTCTGCTTTAGTGGTTGAGAGAGACACACACGTTTGAAGTCTAGGCATCAAATGTTGGGAAAAACAGACAAGCAGCGGATATAACTTTCCCCCTTTGACTAAACCTGTGAGAAACCGATTCGAGCACAACCAATGGAAATATGCGAATTGAAAGAAAAACAACACCAGAATCTTTTACGTGGAAAACCCCTTCAATGCGAAGGATAAAAACCACGAGACCGCTCACGGAGTCTACCCGAATCTCCACTATATATCAATCGTTTGGATACACAAACTCGCTGAATACAACGACAATAAAATCCCAAAACTATAAGTGAAGATCAAGCAACAACAACACCGTAAACGAGAGAACCGGATGAAAATCACCCCCAAAATATGCAGCCCCGAAATACCCACGAACAGCTACAGTAAATACCTTGAAATCACGATTCAACCGTACAGAATCAAGAACAACGAGTCTTGAAGATGCTGTCAAAATGTCAGCCCAATCGGACCACGGGAAGACCTCCGATCGTCGATTTGATCTTCGATGGACGCCCAGAAAAACTGCAGTATTTTTCTGCGTTTTTGCTCTTTTTCCTCTCGGTGGCTGCTCTCTCTATTTCTCTCTCGTGCGTGTGTGTGTTCTACCATGTGTTGCTGCTGCTGCCCTAGGTTTTTAACAACCTAATGGGCTGGATTGGGCCCAAAGCCCAACAATCCAACTGATTGCAATGCCACCTAAAGTAAAAAACATAACCCGAGGTGCTCTTCCTCTTATCCAAGTCACCACCAAGATTTGCATCGACAAAACCTTGTAAAGTTACACTGTTTTTTGTAAAACATAGTGACATACCTGAAGTAACTCTCAAGTATCTTAATAATCACTTTACAACTTCACAATGCTTTATTCCCGGATTAGCCATGTATCTGCTCACAACTCCTACTGCATGAGCTATGTCTGGTCTGGTTTATACCATTGCATACATTAAACTGACAACAGCTGATGCATATGGCACCTTAGGCTGCGTTTGGAAACACTCCCTGAAATGTGTTTCTGTTCCAACAGTGTTCCCAGAACACTTTTGGAACAGAAACGCGTTTGGCAAAAAAATGTTCCAAAAGTGTTCTTGGTCCTAAAAAAAGAAACAGAAAAAAGATGCTTTTTTTTTTGTTTCTGGAACACTTTTGGTCCTAACGCTCCCTGGTTGCCGCCCGCTGCCGCCAGTCGCCGGCCGCCACCGCTCGCCGCCCCGCCGCCGCCGCCGGTCGCTTGCTGCCGGCCACTGCCGCCGTCGATCCCTCCTTTTGGCGAGAAAAGTATTTTTTTTAACTTACCAAACGCATTTCTGTTCCCAAAAATCGTAGCTAAGAACAGAAACACAAAAAAATATTTCTGTTGCAAATATGTTCCCAAGAACAGAAACGTTACCAAACGCAGCCTTAGCCATATATTCTTGCTCCTCGTCTGTCTTTGGTGACTGCTCCTTTTAGAGTTTGAAGTGACTTCCCAAAGGAGTACTTCTAGGCTTTGCATTCTGAACTTCGAATCTATCCAGTACTTTATTGATGTACTTTTTTTTAGATAACTTTAGAATTCCTTTGGATCTATCCTGCATGATCCTCATCCCAAGAATCTGATCCGATGCGCCCAAATCCTTCATCTCAAATTCTTTTGACAATTTCTGCTTCAGTATATTGATTTCCCTCATGCTAGATCCTGCGATGCGATGGACATATCATCCACATGCAACAGCAAAATAATATATTAGTCATCAAATTTTTTGAAGTAACAACAGTGATCCATCTCACTTCTAGTGAAGTTGTTACCACACATAAATGCCTCAAATTTCTTGTACCACTGCCTAAGAGCTTGTTTCAAGCCGTACAAACTTTTCTTCAGCTTGCAGACATAATTTTCTTTTCCAGAGACCTGAAAACCTTCTGGTTGTACGATGTATATATCTTCCTCTAAGTCACCATGGAGGAATGCAGTCTTTACATCTAACTGCTCTAGATGTAAATTCTCAACAGTAACAATACTCAACACTAGCCTGATAGTAGGCAATTTCACAATTGAAGAGAAAATCTATGTGTAGTCAATACATTCCTTTTGCTTAAAACCTTTTACTACTAACCTTGCTTTGTACCTCTTGCTGCCATCAGGTTCTTCTTTGACCCGATATACCCATTTGTTCTGCAATGCCTTTTTTTCCATCTGGTAATTGAGTTAACACCCAAGTTCTATTCTTCTCGGGTGAATCCAACTCATACTGCATTGCTAACTCCCACTTAACAGAATCTTTAACTGTAATGCTTCCAAAAACTTTTCTGGTTCACCAGCATAAGTTAAAAGTAAATAATTCAATGACGGAGAATACCTCTGTACATGTTTAGATGTTCTGCTAGATCTTCTCAAAGTAAGCTCAGGAGTGTATGGTTCTTGTTCTAAAATTTCATTAGAGTCTACAACAACAGTTTCAGGATATCTAGCCATATCACTCTTAGAAATCCCTTCCAATTCAATCTCTCTAGTCTCCACCGTTTGCTTATTCACACTAGATTCTACCATAGCTTTATCCTTATACAACAAGTTTTCATTGAATGTAACATCAGCGGTTCTTATTATTTTTCTATTTTGATCATCCCAAAATCGATAGACAAAATAATTAGAACCATATCCAATGAAAAAGTATTTTTTGGCTTTTGCATCAAGCTTATCTCTATTTTCAGAATCCATGTGGACATATGAAACACAACCAAAAACTTTTAGATGCGAGAGATTTACTTTTTTACCACTCCATTCTTCTTATGGTAGCTTGAAATCAAGTGGAATTGAATGTCCTCTGTTGATCAAATATGCTGTTGTGTTAATTGCATCCGCCCAAAATATCTTGGGTAATCCTGCATGCATCCTCATACTTCTTGCACACTCATTCAAAGTTCTATTCATCCTCTCAACAACTCTGTTTTGCTGTGATCTATTGGGAACAGTTCTTGTCATTCTGATTCCGTTCTTTGTACAAAATTGCTTGAACTCCTTGCTATCAACCACCATTATCGGACCTTAGACATTTAACCTTCAGGCCAGTCTCGTTCTCTACTTCAGCTTTCCATCTCTTAAAAGTAGCAAACACGTCAGATTTATTTTTCAAAAAATAAACCCATACTTTTTTGGTGGAGTCGTCAATAAACGTGACATAATAGCGCGAGCCTCCAAGGGAATTTACAGGAGCTGGCCCCTACACATCTGTATGCACCAACTCTAATTTTCCTTTCTTTGGTTCTTTCCTAATTTTCAAAAAACTAACATGTTTCTGCTTACCTAGAACACAATCCTCTCATAGACCAATATCTATGGACTTCAAATCAGGCAATTTTATCTTAGAAGTTAACAATTTCGTCTCATTTTCGTTCATGTGTCCAAGCCTACAATGCCATAAATTAGAATCCGCTTTCGACACAGTAATAGCTGTTGCGATTTCTCTACTGCTTTCAGTCATGTACAGTGTTCCTGACTTTGTTCCACATGCTACAACCAAAGCACATTTAACTATTTTCCAAGAGCTATCCCCAAAAATAGTTCTGTATCTTGTGCTATCTAATTGACTTATAGAGATCAGATTTCTCTTAAGACTCGGAATATATCTAACATCATGCAACTTCCATTGATATTCATTAGTAGTTTTAATATAAATATCACCCTTTCCCATAATATCCAAAGGCTCACATTAGCAAGATAAACCTTTCCAAATTTTTCAGCAACAAAATTATGCATTAATTCTTTGCAAGAAGTAGAGTGAAACGACGCACTTGAATCTAGAATCCAAAATTCAATTGGACTGTCAATGCTCAAAATTAAAGCATCATTATCAATCGTCTTTTCAAGAGTTGCACTCACTGATTTCTTTTCTTCTTGATTTCGATCGCCATACTGAAATTTCTTCTTTGGGGCTCTACAATCTCGTCTCAAATGACCCATTTTTTCGCAATTCCAGCAAGTTATTTCACCACGAGGTCTCGATTTGCTTTTTCATCTAGATTTCGATCTACCATAATTCTGGTTCCGCCATCGTTGATTGCTTCTCCCTCTGCCTTCTGCATTTAAGGCAGCATATGAAAATTCACCCTACTCTCTTCTACGAATATCCTCGCTAAGAATCAAATCTCGGATTGCTTGAAGCTCCAACTTTTTATTACTAGACGAACTGCTCACTGCAGTCACAGTTGCACTCCAACTTTTAAGTAGAGAAGATAATAAAATTAAAGCTTTTACCTCGTCGTCGAATTTGATTTCCACTGAACTCAATTGAGTCGTGATCACGTTGAATTCGTTGATGTGATCTGTCACAGAAGCACCTTCGTCCATCTTCAGATTGAAAAGATGACGCATCAAATATACCTTGTTCGATGCGGAAGGCTTTTCGTACATGTTAGATAAGGCCGCCATCAAATCTACCGTTGTCTTCTCATTAGCGATGTTGAAGGCGACGTTACGTGCCAATGAGAGACGAATAACACCCAAAGCTTGCCTATCTAATAATTCTCACTTTTCTTGCTTTATCGATTTCGGTTTTTTTCCCGACAAAGGCTCATGCAAGTTCTTCTGATACAGTAGATCCTCGATTTGCATCTTCTAGAAACTAAAATCATTTCCATCGAACCGATCGATCTTTACCTTCCCTTCGTCCATATTCGTCGCTCCCACTATTTCGCCAAACCAGGCTTTGATACCAGTTGTAAGGAATGCGAATCTTTGAAGAGAAGAAAAAGTAAAGAAGAAAAAGTAAAGAAGAAAAAGACGATAATTTTTTACGTGGAAAAACCCTTCTCAATCAGAAAGGGAAAAAATCACGGTGCCGCACTAGGCAATCTCTCCACTATCAATTTTCAGCGTTACATATACAAAATATATCGCCCCAATATATATAACAGGAGTCTAGAGCATACAAAGTTGAGAAGCAAATTACAAGTATGCCACGTAGAATATCTACGCTTAATATTGCTTTTTATTTTTCCTTATCAGACTCTACAAAATCCATCATGAGATGGGCGAAGTCAGATTTGGACGAGCATCTGTCGTACGGCCAGATCTGGTCGGCTCAGTTAGCACCGACGGCTTCGTCAGTAGTGACGGTGGGAGAGGTGCGGAGGCCAGGCTCGGAGGGAGGGGGATGACGAGAAGGGTTTTTTTAAGAAAGAGGGAATCGGAGGCCGACACCGAAGAACATGCGTCAAAGTTGGACAGTTCCTTGATGGCCATTGGAAGGTTATAACAAGAGGCGGCGACGGCGGCGGCGGCGACGGCGGCAGCGGCTTGAGGGCATGACGGAGAGGTAGGAGTTGGAGGCATTGCATGTGTAGAGGAGGTGGACGTGCATGTGAGGGAGAGGGTCGGAGGGAGAATGAGAGAGTGGAGCGACGGGAAGAGGAGGGAAGAGAGATAGGTCATTGTTGTTTCAAGGAGCGAGCTTAGGGAGAGGGGTACACAGGAGGGAGGTTAAGATAAAAATTAGGGGTGAGCATGGTTCCCGGGTAGAACCGGGAACCGGAGAACCGAACCGCCGGTTCCGGTCCGGTTCCCGGTTCTGATGTTCCCGGTTCCGGTTCCCGGTTCCATATTTTGAGGAACCGGTGGTTCCGGTTCCGGTTCCAGGTTCCACTATGGAACCTACCCGGAACCGGAACCGGAACCGGAACCGAAATTTATTAAATGAAAAGTTGAAAACCCTACTTTCAGTCTTTGTAGTTTGCCCTACTTCCTCACCTCGACGCCGCAGCCTCTCAGTTTCCTTTCCTGTTTCCTCCCAGTCCCCCCCAATTCCATGGTCTTCGTCGAAGACGCTGAGCAATTGATCGAATCAGCCCAAGAAGCTGAGTCCTCCCCCCGCCGCTCGCGCCCGATTCCTCGTCTTCCCCTCTGCGCTGTTCTCGCGGTTCTCAGGTCCGCTCCCTCTCTCTCTCTCTCTCTCTCTCTCTCTCTCTCTCTCTCTCTCTCTCTCTCTCTCTCTCTCTCTCTTCGTGTAGTGCGAGGTGCGCTCGAGAGGTTGTGCTCACTGCTCTCTGGGTGTTGTTCTTCTCGTGGTCGTCGCCCTCTTCTTCGAGTGATTTAGGCTATTTAGCCCACCCGTCGCCCTCTCTGGGTGTTGTTCTTCTCGTGGTCGTCGCCCTCTTCTTCGAGTGATTTTTTAAGGTTGTGCTCTCTGGGTCGACTCGGGCGCATCGTTGCAGGTTCGGGAACGAGTCGAGCTAGCGTGGGCTGTGATTGGGTTGAGTTGATCGGCGCGCTTCTTGGCGAGATTCCGGTTTGGAGGAGGAGGTGATTCCCGGAATGAAGTGGTTCTTCTTCGTTCAAATCTGAAAAAGCGAGAAAGCGAGGTTTGCGAGTTCCGCTTTACTTTAGTCCTTGCGAGCATTCTTTTTGTCCATCTCTCCTTTTGTGTTTAGCCGGATTCGTTTGGTCTTTGCAATTACGTCCCTATAAACCAATGTGATTTTGTACTATTTGTTGTCCTGAAATTATAAGCCAATTAAGTACTGATTTCCTCTAATCAAGGTTTCTTTCTGGCTTTCCAAAGGATGATTTTGCTTTTGTGTGCCTAAGAGAAGTAAAAATCTACCCTCGTGCTGTAAGTTATGACAAATAGTTAGCACTAAATTCTAGATCATGTTTTCAGGGTAGCTGGACTTTAGAGCATGCTAAACTCAAGGCCAGACTTGAAGTTTTACAGAGAAATCATAGGTATATGTATAGTAAGATGAAGTTACTGAAAGAACAGAAAATTTGTTGAGGCTAACGGATCTCGATATTTCTTGATTGTTTCAGGCATTTCGTGGGAGAAGATCTTGATTATTTAAGCCTCAAAGACCTTCAAAATTTGGAGCAGCAACTTGATTCTGCTCTTAAACACGTAAGATCGAGAAAGGTAAGTACAAGCGAGATTCATTGAAAGCCAATGTTACTATTATCACGTCTTGTTTATGGCCGATTGCACAAATAATTGGGGTGGTTCAAGCACAAATAATTGAACTTTAATGGGTGAGAGATATTGACCAACACCTGTGTGCAGAATTCTGCTCTTTGTTCTGTTGCCAATTGAATGTTTTCAGGTTCTTATATTTAATAATTGTAAATGACCAATTTGGTTGTAGGTGTGCAATTAATGTATCAAGATAACATGTCAATGGAGGTGGATGGATTTGAGGAGACAACTCCGGACACTGAATTGGGATTTTTGGACAATGAAGGTGAGGAAGAGCCATCACCGACCATAGGTGCGAGTGCGACAAACAAAAAACCTAGTGCTGGTCTTCCTCCTTGTGATAAGAAAGGTACATCTAATGCCTGGGAGCATTTTGCGAAAATCATAAATATGGAGACTGGAAAAGCAACTAACGTGAGGTGCATGCATTGTGGGGTTCAGTTAAAGTATAGTACTTCTAATGGTACTTCTTCGATGAGGAAACATTTGCTATCGTGCAAGAAGTTTCCTCACAATGTAGATAAGAGGCAGAAATTCTTTGCATCACGTAATGTAAACGAAGATGGCAAGATAGGGGGAGATTCTAGTTCTGGTGGTATCTTATCGACTTGGACATTTGATCAAGAACGTTGTAGGCAAAAGCTTGCTCGGTTCATCATAGTTGATGAACAACCATTTTCATTGGTTGAGCGTGTTGCATTTCGTGAGTATATTAGTGAGTTACAACCTCTCTTCAAGCATATATCGCGATTTACAGTGGCTAGAGATTGCATGAAGTTATATTTTGGTGAAAGAACTTGCTTGAAGAGTTACTTTAGTAACTATAAATCGAGGATTGCACTCACTACTGATACATGGACTTCCATTCAAAATATGAATTATTTGTGTCTCACTGCACATTTTATCGATGAAAATTGGAAGTTGCATAAAAGAATCATCAATTTTGTGGTCATGCATAGTCACAGGGGTAGGGATATTGGAAAAATGGTGGAAAAATGCATCTACGAGTGGGGAATAGAAAAAAAAGTGTCCACAATAACCGTAGATAACGCTAGTTCGAATGATGTTGCAATTGCTTATTTGAAGGAGAAGCTTCCAAAAGAAGGGTCGTTGATCTTAGATGGCAAGGTCTTGCACATGAGGTGCACTGCTCATATATTGAACTTGATTGTGAGAGATGGCTTGTTTAAGGTAGCTTCTTCTATTGAACGTGTCCGAAACGTGATTAAATATGTGAGGAGCTCTCCCATGAGAGCCAATACGTTTCAATCTTGCATTGAGAGTGAAAGGATTACTTACAAAGGTTCGGTTTGTCTTGATGTTGCCACTAGATGGAACTCCACTTACCTCATGCTAAACACCGCCATAAAGTTCAGAAAAGCCTTTGAAAGGATGGCAGAAGAGGATCTATCTTTGGTAAGTGAGCTTAAAGATGATCTTCCTAAAGAAGATGATTGGGAAAATGCCATTATTCTTTCCAATTTTCTAGAACAATTTTATAAAGCCACCAAAGTGATGTCGGGGAGTTCATATGTTACTTCAAATGGTTATTTTGAGGGGATAGCTGCTTTGTACAAATATTTGAAAGATGCCGCGGATTCTTTGGATACTAAGCTCGGACCTATGGGAAAGGCAATGAAAGAAAAATTTGACAAATATTATGGAAATTTAGATAAGGTGAATATGCTGGTGTTGATTGCCATCGTGTTGGATCCTACAAAGAAGTTGAATTATGTGAGTTTTTGTTATCAACAAATTTATGATGATGAATTGAGAATCAGTGTGATGTATGAAAAGGTGAATAAGGCATTGGAGGAGTTGTATGAATTTTATGAGCAATCTTTTGCTTCAAAAGATCAAAATTGTGGTGGCCAAGGCTTGAGTGCTAGTAGTAGTAGTTCCAATTCTGTTAGTAATGAAGCTACCAGCAAGTATGACATCAATTTTTGGCGGAAAACCTATATGCTCTCAAAGAAAAAAGCAGACGATGGCAAGAAATCTGAGCTTGATCAGTATCTTCAAGATAAAGATGAAGAGGCTCTTGATCTTGATCTCCTGATGTGGTGGAAGACTTCCGGCTCAAAATATAAAATTCTATCTTTGATGGCTCGTGATGTTTTGTCTATTCCTGTGACTACCGTTGCTTCGGAGTCGACTTTTAGCACATCGGGTCGTGTACTTGATGGCTTTCGGAGTTCATTGACTCCTAAAGTTGTGGAAGCTTTGCTTTGCACTCAAGATTGGTTAAGAGCCGTTCGTATGCCGGTTAACATTGAAGAGTGCATTGAGAATGCAGAAAAGTTTGAGTCAGGTATGTGATGTTTATATGTCTATATATTGTAATTCATTTGTATATATTTTGAATGAATGCTCTTTTTAATCTCTACTTTTTTATTTAGATATGGATTGTCTTAACGAGGATATAATCCTCGGTAAATAAAGCTTTCGGGTTGAAGTGGAATTTAGATGCTATGGTGAGGCTTTCTATTAATTGTTTCAATTTAGTTAACAATAATTTTACTCTAGAACTCATATTAGTTTGTTGTTTCATTTGGTTTCAGATAGTTAGATTTTGGATCTCATGCGATTGGAAGGGAGGCTCGTGACAAGCTGCTTGCATATGGTGTTTCATTTGGAAATTTTGTTTGCTTCCCATCATGAGTTGTGCACCTCCCTGGTACTTTTGAGTTTGATTGGTCTTAGAAACTAATGGTGTAATGGAAGTGTCTTTGGTCGCATGTAGCAGTTATCTGCTGCAACTACATGCAGTACTATATGCTCTTGTTTAAGAGTAGTTTATGAGATTCTGTTGCTGCGATTTCACTTTTGAGTTTGATCAACGATGTATAATTTAAGAGCAGCTTATGAGATTCTGTTGCTGGTTTCTCAGACTTGCTCTCTATGCGAGTTTTTTTTTTTGTTTTTTTTTTGTACTTTACAGTTTGGATGATTAAGTGCAGGTTCTCTCGGGTACCCTGGAACCGGAACCGGAACCGGTGCCCGGGTAGGTTCCAGGTTCCACAATGTGGCGGGTAGGTTCCAGGTTCTAAAAAATGAGGAACCTGTACCAGCGGGTAGGTTCCAGGTTCCAGGTGGAACCTACCCAGAACCTGGAACCGCTCACCACTAATAAAAATTACGATGAGTGGAGTGACACGCGACCTACGTAGCAATGGCAAGACAGGCCTACCTAATATTTTCTCGTAGAAGTACCTTTCGACGATTCTCAAGGCGAGAGTAGTGGCAATGATAAACGACGACGGCCAAGAAAGAGAAGACAATCCTGCCGCATCGCACCAACTAGAGCATCGCCACTTCCGATCAATCAACGCCACCATTGCCCTTCGCCAGCCTCCTTCCCAAGAACTCTTCCCTTCCAGCTCTGGCCCCGTCATCACGACTAGTCTCCTCCTCGACTCCTGCCTTTCCGACCCCGCAGCGAGCCCCCTCTCCCGTAATCCTCACTGCGTCCGTCGTGCTGGAGATGAAGGTAGACTCCAAGCAATTGCAAAATGGAGGGAGGTGATCTAAGTCTGTCTCGGTACACGCCCAAGCCACCCCAGCCAATTGAAAAAAGAGGTTCTCATCATGAATTCTGATCAATTCGCCTGTCTCGCTCGTACGCCTTAAGCAATTTGATTTGGATGACGCGAATTGAGAATGAGGAAGACCGAGCAAAGAACATTTCTTTGAGACATGCGGACTTCACCACTTGGCATGTAAACGCAACATTTTATATAAACCAAGAGAAATCGAGATCAAATCGAACCATCTTTGGTTTAAATGTGTCACCCAAAACCGATGATCCTCAAACAAACAAACAAACACTTCTTGGAGGAGCCAAAAAAGGGTTTTGGTGTGTGCTCTCTGCATCTGCATCTGCATCTTGGAGAGAGAGAGAGAGAGGCATTAGAAAGTGATGTCATACGTCGAGTCGTTTTAAATGAATTCGCTCCATACACAGACATGCAAATGGGGTTTAGCTGGGCGAGGCCAACTTCCATGCATTCCTCGCCTCCTCATTTCATAAACCTTCTTCCTCTTCTCCCTTCTCTCCTCTCTCCATCAATCACACATTCCTCATATTCGTCTTCTCTGATCTCTCTCTCTCTCTCTCTGAGTCTCTGGGTGTCGACTGCCATGAAGAGACCTCCGTGCTGCGACAAGTCGAACGTGAAGAGAGGCCTCTGGACGGCCGAAGAAGACGCGAAGATCCTCGCTTACGTGTCGACTCACGGGACTGGCAACTGGACTTTGGTCCCTAAGAAAGCTGGTCTATCTTTTTTTATGTCCTTTTGATCATTTGTCCTCCTCAGCTTGTATTTACGCCGTGTTCTTTTGATAGAGCTTAGTCTTACTTTAGGTGTGCCCGCGCGCGCATATGCAGGGTTGAACAGATGCGGAAAGAGCTGTCGGCTTCGGTGGACTAATTACCTAAGGCCGGACCTTAAGCACGATGGCTTTTCCCCTGAAGAAGAAGATCTCATCATCAACCTCCACAAAATCTTTGGAAGCAGGTTTCCACTAGCTTGCTCATCATTTCTCTGTCGAATGTAGTTATTCTTTCGAATTTATAAAGCTCATAGGATGTATCAGAAACCGGGTGGTTTACCGCATATTTTCATTAGATCGAATGATTCGAATCACCTCTCGTTTTCCCGTGAAGTCCCCCCTCCAAATTTCACGGAGATAACTCTTCTGTGGATGAGAGTATTAATTCAGACAGAAGGGTTGTAGTTTTATCTTCTTCATAGATCTTGAGTTAGGAAGAAACGTTAATGAACTCAACAGCTGGTTATCACCCCATCTTTTGTCATGGAAGGTTTCAATGTGTGTGACTTAATTCCCATGCATGCAGCATTTATTCATATAATTTCTAAGTACTTCCTCTCACGCTTTTGTTTGTGACATGATGCGGTTTTGTTGCAGATGGTCTCTCATTGCAAAACATCTGCCCGGAAGAACAGACAACGATGTCAAGAACTACTGGAACACCAAGCTCAAGAAGAAGCTTCAAAAGATAGGAATTGATCCTCTCACCCACAAGCCTTTCTCTCAGATCTTCTCCGACTTTGAGAACATGAGCGGCCGCCCAAACGTCCGGCATCGCCAAATCTTGCCTGCACCGTCGTGCTTGACTCAGGTCCCTGCAGGCTCCGACTCTCGCGTGGATTTGATCACGAAGCCCTTGATGGAGCAAGTGCATGAGAATTTCGCTGCCGAAAATCACCTCCCATGGCCTCAGTACCAGGTGATGAACCAAGAAGTTATGCAGCTGCAACAATATCAATATATATTGAGCGAGGTCACGTCATCTTGTTCCTCTTCGTCCTCTCCTACTGTGACGCGACTTAACTCGCAACAGTCTGATGGTCCACCGCTTCCTCCTCCCTTTGTTGCCTGGACCGGCGATTCAAGTTCGCATCAGCCATTTCCCACTGGCAATGTCCTGGAGAAGCGCGAAGGAGACTTGCAGGATATAGTGTCTTCATCGTCCATCAACTATGCGAGCGATATGGCGAAACAGGCACTCCCCAACACCCCTGTTGACACAATGGCTTGTGAAAATGAAGCGAAATGGGGCATACCCGGATATTCGTGCGAGGGAGCGCAAGCATTGGAAGGCCATTTCGGACATGGTTCATCCTCCTGTTTCGGCTCTTTCACGGACACCATCTTGGACATGGACAGCAAGATGAGGTCGGAGTTATTTCCAGAATTTTTAGATGGACTTCTAGATTACTGATGAAGCACCTCATGCTGTTCGGTGGTGGTGGTATAGATTAGTATGCGTGCGTTACAAGAGTTTCAAAATATCCTCGTTATTGTTAGGGAAGTCTGGCGAGAAGTTTGTCACTGGTTTTCCTAATGTTAATTACATCACCGTAGTTAATAACATGTCATGCTTCCCTGTGCTATCAAATTTTCATTTAAGAGCCAGACCAACTCTAAGCAACCCCATTGGCCCAAGTACTTTAATTCATACTGACATGAAGGCCGCGTTAGCGAGCCGAACAGCTCTTGGGACCTAGGAGCGAGCATCAGATAATTGTTATATGGCTCGGCCAGAAAGACATTTGTATGGCAGGTCGGGGGATCATTCTAAACCGATTGGGTCGATCACACACCTCAATTCTCAAGAAGCATATTTTAGAGCCAGTCTTCAGAGAAGCATCGAATCCGAATAAAGCGATCAAGGAGCTCGATGTGCTCTGGACTCAGACTTGCGTCTTTCCGATTTCCTAGATATCAGCATCCTTTAGCACTGATTTTGCTTTGAGTCTACACAAATAGGGGCAAACGTTGGACACCCCACGCACAAGCAATGCCCAAATGTAACTACAGAGGAAGCGTTAGGTAAAATAAAACACGCAGAAATCCAGAGCCGGTCTCTTCAAATGATTTTTTCCTTGGATTGCCAAAAACAAAGACACGGATAGAGTCAAAACTCAATGAAACCTCAGAGGGGACACCGACAGAGTTTTAAAGATCTTATTGTCACAACTCGAAACCACCTAAACAATGGAAAGTAACATGTTCAGCAGCACTCTTGTTCAAAAAGACCAATCATGACACACGAATGTCAGTCTGAACAGAATTTACTGCTTCCCTTAGTCTCATATAAGGGCACTCGCACAAGTTGGATGGTTTGCCTCATGGCTTGAGAACCAAAGCAAGTCCAACTTTAGCACTCTTATCTATGGACTTGGAGTCAACTTCCCCTGAAATGGTGAAGAGGGATCTCGGTCGCCACTCATGCTGGATAAGAGCACTTACCTTGCCAGCATTGGTCACTCTTGCCTTGACCGATGTCAAAGGATCCAATGCATGCTGGGTACCGACAGTGATGGTATTTTCATTGTTTGAGAAGCGATGGGTGAACTCAGCACCTACAGCAGTGTTGGTCAAACCATTCACGAGGTGGTAGTAGGACGCAGCCAGAGTATCACCCTTGTCATTCCTGTATCATTGTTGCAAATGGTGAGAAAAGAAACAACTACAAAAAGTTTATGCTGACAAATCTTCAGGAGTTGCCTTTAGAACCGACAATCAAGAACTACTTACACAGTCAGTGAAGCAATCAAGTCTGCATTGGAGAAGCTCAGACCAGCATTGCACTTGGCAAAGTCACCAGTCTTGGTGTCAAAAGAAACATCAGTACCAAGTGCCAGAGCACTAGTTCCAATAACTCCAGAGAAGGTGACAATGGGGTTTGCAGTCAGGCCAATGCTAGAGCTGATCCCGGCATGATCGTGCAAATACTGGAGCTCAACCTGGGAGATGGAGAAAGGTAAACATCATCAAGTCAAGCATGCATAGAAGCAACAACTAAAGGTATTCGACACTCAGGACAGAAAAGACAGACAAGCTTACCTTGCCAGACCTTTGATCAGGAACTTTAAAGCTAAAGACAGTCTTCAGACCAGGAGCAGGCTCATCAACAGTTATGGTTGTGAAGAGCTGGTAGTAATAGTAGAATATTCAGCAAAACAAGCAAGTACAGCATGATTTACCTATTCGCACATGTGGTGATGAGAGCTAGACACTCTGCAGTACTCAGTTAAGATAAAATTGGCATTTGATCCAACTTATGAGTTGTATTATCATAGTAACAATAAAGAGGTCAAAGAAGATAACAAAAATGATCTTTCAAGGGACAATCACTCAACTTCTTAAGATTAAAATTGTGTGTGTGTCAGAGAGAGAGAGAGAGAGAGAGAGAGAGAGAGAGAGAGAGAGGAGAAGAAGAAGAAAAAGAAGACTGAATACCGGATTCAATTATGGCTTTAGGAAGCTATTCTGCTCTGTGCATAATGCAAATATATAAGAGTAACATTCCCTGAAGTCACACTTTATTCATCAAGAAATAATAATGCATAAACTCCCACTCAACATTAACCACCAGGTTCCATTACCATAAGCAGATGCCACTTCCCCTATTGGATGAAAAAAGCAATGTCCAGTTGAAACATGAAACGCTAGATACAGTAGTAATCACGAGGAAGCCCAAGGCCAGTGCAAAATCCTATAACAGTCCACTTTTGAAGCGGACAAAGCTTATTCCAGAGAGGAGAAAACAAAAAAAAAAAAAACCTCAAGTCTCCTATGATGCAATCACTCATTCACAAAAGAAGAGAGGAAAAGAAAACTCAAAAACCTTACATTGGAGCTTGTGTCTACTTTGATGTCAGTGGTGATATTCTTGTTCTTCAGCTGGGTACTAACATCAGCGAGAAACAGCTCACCTTTCTTGGTTCCTGTTGATGTTAGAGTCTGCAGCAGAAAGTGAACGGTTCTCAATAAATGCGGTGAAACCATGTGTTGGCACAAGCACGGCGGCTTTATAAAGAATATGAGTTAACCATCATCCAAAACAAGAAAAGCCTTAACAAATTCAACTAACCCAAGTGGAATCGAAGTCATCTTCTAATTTCTTCTCAATGGGAACCACAAACTAACACTAGTTTTTCCAGGCGTAATTAGGCAAATCAAACAGAGCAAGATGATACCGAGGATTGATTACCAAACATAAGCAAATGACACATGAATACTGACAAGTTCATGAGTGAAATCCAGATTCCCCAAAAATCGGACTCCGATATAATGTATGAAGAATTAACACAAATGGAAAGCAGACCCTGGAACCAATGGCCACACCCTAATAAAGCACATCTTCTTCGCGACACCACACAAGAAACGGCAGCATTCAATTAAGCAAACTCAAGTCCACGCACAGCAAATTCCGCAGTCAATAAGCATCCGCACCTCCTGATGCTTGTTCAATTGACCGGGGCGGTCAAACATTAGTGCCCAATACACGAACAAAACTCAATAAACCTCGCCAAATCGGACGGTAAAATGCACCTATCGGGAAACACAAAACAAACACGGCAGTGACGACGGAATGAGAAGCGAGACCCACCACTCCGGTCGGCGAGAACGTGGTGATGGTGAACTTGTGGTCGCTTTGGTAGTCCTTGTAGAGAAGATCTGCGAGACACCAAACACGTCAAACAAAATCAAATCCGCACGCCGACGCACGATTAAGATCGAAAACCGGAAACAAAAAACCGTCCACAAAACGCATGAACGGACGGACACAGACCTCTGGCTTTCTTGCCGATGTCAGAGTAGAGACCAGGACCCTTGCCCATGACTGAATAGATGGAGACGTTCGCGGAGCTCGCAAGGTGTCGAAGCTCGCAGCGAGAGGAAATGCCGAGTGTGCCTGCGAGGGCGACAGGGGACGACGGAAGGCTATTTGGGGGAAAAATCCAGGAGAGCAAACCCTAATTTTTACGAACTTTATTTATTTATTTTTATTTTTGCCTTGGCCGAAAAGCTAGAACAATCAAAATTTGCAGGAAAAAAAAGAAAAAATATATTTTAATTTATCAATTTAAGTAGAAATAATAAACTAATAACTATTCTTTTAATCATCAAAACCAACAAAAATAAATATGGTATAAGGTTACGATTATTATAACATATCTAGGGATACCGCTATATAAAAAATTTTAATAGTAAAATAAATTCCGGTGCATCGAATAGACTTTTCACTTATCGACTGCTATACTTTGACACAATATAAATCAAATAGATCAAATTATGTATATGACATTTCGAAATTTTATCTTATTACTTTCAATACGGTCACTTTGCAGTACATATTATTCTTGTTATGTTTTTTTGACGTGGATTTAAATTTCAATCGAAAATGATGCATTTCTACAGCTCCGTTTGTTTCACGAAAAAAAAAATTAAAAAAAAAATTCTCAATTTTCGGTATTTGGGGGCGAAAATAAGTAGTCAACGGAAAATATTTTTCGATTAACGAGAAAAGGACCCTCTAAACCCAGAAAAATGATCTCCGCTTTTCAAAAGCAGAAATCATTTTCTCCATCTTTCGTGTTGGTACTTCGTCACTCGGTTGCTTCTTCCTATCTTCTCAGTTTCATTTCCCGTTCTTTCTCTCTCCTCACTACCTCTCTCCTCCATCACCGATAGTCTCTCTGTCAAGACAATCGACTCCACCGCCGGACCCACCCTTGCTCCGCCGCCGGACCAGATGCGACGATCGAGAGGTGCGAGTCAATAGGTGAAGCGCACGAATTCGACTGGACAGAAAGCCTGTTTTGTCGTGTCGGAGTCGAAGAAACTGGCGGAGAGAGAGGGGACTTGTGCCACTGCGGCAGAGATGCCGTGTGCAGATGACGGTGCCAATGAGTGGGTCGCCGAGCTCGCGTTGAAGCTAGAGCCCGAGCGACTGGTGCAACCACGCGACAGTTTACAGGGGTTTCCGAGTTGTGAATCCTTCTGCCATTGTGCAGCTGACTCTCACTTGAAGGAAGATGGAGACCATGGCGAGGATCGAGGCGGCGAAGATGGAGGAGGGCGAGGACCTGATGGGGATGAGGCTATGGTATGGCCGTATGGGTGAAAGCACAGTTGGCGTTGGAGGAAAAAAGATAAAGATAAATAATTAAAAAATAAAAATAATGAAAATAATAAATAAAGAAATTTATTTAAAAGAGTGAATGGAGAAAAATCAAATCTTATTTTACATGCGAAACGACGAAAAATATTTTTCAGAACTTTTTCATATATTAGTCGAACACTGAAAATATTGTCATTTTTCTGAAAAATAATTTTTCGAAAAACACTTTCCAAAAATGTCATATTTTTCTTGAAACAAACGGAGCCTACATTAACAAAAGAATTTTCCCGCAAAAGATTTGGGACTCTTCCAACTAGTGAATAATAGTCGAATCAATCAATTGCACCAACAATTTCCAATTGATCAAACATTCGTTCATCATCACCTTAAAGCCGCATTTATGGGGAAAGGAAGGGATGTTATAGACGTCACAAATAAAAACAAGTTAGATTACTCCAGAAGCATGATAGACATAGGCTCCGTTTAGCAAAGACTTTCCCCAAGGGACCCTTTGAATTAGGGGTGTGCATAGTCCGGGCCGATCCACCGAGGACCGAACCAGTAGTCTCGGTCCTCATATTTTCGGGGTCCCACTGGACAAGACCAGGATCGACGGTCCGGTCAGGTCCTAGTCCCGGCCCAGTAGGACCGCTAACACCAACCAACTGCTTATAAATATCTAGCCCTTAAAATAAAATATGCTTCGATTGAATGTTAATTTATAATTTATAACATTGATTGAATGTTAATTTACAATTTATTGGGACCAGACCGTCCACCTCAAGGACCGGACCAACACGCCCGGTTCGATCAGGTCCTGGTTCGGTCTGGTCCAATTTGCACACCCATACTTTGAATTGACCTTGAGAAAAATGAGTTTCGAAAAGGCATGTCTTAGGCTTTTAGCTTTCTCGGCACGCTTGTCCCTAGGGTTAGTAAAAGAAAATTCTTCAAAAAACTATCCTCACCATTTTCCTTTTTATTTTTTGGACTTTGCCCGCATTTTAATTGTTCATTTTCTTTGTCTTAGGGCGTTCGACGAGGGATTAGTATCGAGCCGACGACAAATCGTTGAGGTCCCATGGCCCAGGCAACAATCGCCTTGGGTGGCGCAACCTCGGCGAGGGGTCACCTTGGGTGGCCCAACCCTCACAAGCCCTCGCAGAGGTCACGAAACCCCGTTGAGGGTTGTGTGGGTCGCACAATCTTAGGTGACCCGCGGCCTAGGCCCTTTCCCGATTTTTTTTCTTTTTTCTTTTAGTAAAAAATAAGAACATTCCTTTGTGAAAACAATTTTTCCCAACACTATTTTCCCCAAAATTTCTTTATAGTGAACTTTTAAAATAAAATTTAAGAAACACAATTTGCAATTCAGAAAGCTGTATAACTTAAAAGTTCTTCGTATTTTCTCAAAGACTTGGCCCAAAAATCCAAGCAAATGCAGCCATAATAGTCAAGAAGCATCAAATCCCTTTTGAATCATTCCTTAAAATTGTCAGATTGTATTAGTTTACATCAAAATTTAAATCTAGTTGGAGGAAAATATAACGTAAGAGAATTCGATCATTCCGTAGCATTCATAAAAACAGTCAAGAGTATTTAAAAGGAAATTCTGGACATGCCAACAATCGGACCGTCACCACAGGAACCGGACTAGGGACAGGAGGAAGGCGTTACGCCGGCTACCTGCCCCGCTCGGACCAAGCCCCGGCAAAGCGGGCAATGCCGGCTTCTCGAGAGCCATTCCTTGATGCAACTTCCGTGGTACCCATGGTTGCATGTCTCGAGCACGCAGCACTCCTCTCTTTCCTCGACACGCTCCAGGCAAATCGCGCACTCGCGGATATTGAACTTCTCCACGTCGCCCTGACGCCACTCGATGCCGCGGTCGAAGAGAGTCCAGTTCATGCGGTTCAAGCACCAGCCACGGCAAAAGAGGTAGCCCACCGTGACGAGGTAGAGTACGACGATGCCCCATGCTAGCAACATCGAGAACAACCATGAATGAGAGAAACGAGGAGGAGGAGGCGGAGGCGGCGGCGACGGAGAGGCCGAGAGAGGCATGACGTGTTCGTTTTTTCGTCGGAGTTGTAAGAGAACAGGGGGCGCGCCTTTAAGCGTCGATCGGGTACGAGGTTCAATAGCTAAAGAACGATGGAACGATGTTGTTGTCGGGGTCTCCACTGCTTGTTTTGGTCTATTTTGGAAGATAAAGATCAAGTCGGGTTAGCATTGTGCGATGAGAGATTTGAATTAGTGGGGACATTAATAGTCCACATGCTAAAATAGGCATGTAAATCTCTCTCTGTATATGTTATTACGTATTAGAGTAACTGTAATATTAGTCCAAGATCTCAAAAGAAATTCCAATAGATATCCGCAATTATGTATCTTGAGAAGTAGGCCAAAAGGGTAATTTACATTGGTCATTTAATTACACAAAATTGTCCACCAATGAAAGAATAACTAAAAATTATCCAACCTTTGCGTGAAATTCCAATGTATTTCTTTCGGTTAACTTTGTCGGATATTGCTAACGTGATAGTCTCGTCATCGCCATCCGTCTTATGTGGCACACCGCTACATTAGTCATTTACTGCGAATATTGCCGGAAGAACTATTTTGAAATTTCCCACAAAGATTTAGAACTAAATTGGGAAAATCGTAAATATTTTTGGGCTGAATTGAAATCCTTATCATATGTTTAGTACTGATCGAACAATATTTTCTTAAAATACGTGTCAAATTTAAAGTTGGGAGACTTGTTAAAACGACTGATGCAGGGGCCATTCATATCGTGTCACGATTCAGATGGACTAACATTTATATAAGTGTAATTCCCAAGTTTATGAAGATATTATTCGTACAATAGAACAACATAATTCGTTTGAAAATGAAATCATTGTCCATTGATTAAGGATCTCAAGTGATACAAACAATCACTTTTTGAAAAAAAAAATTAATTCGTGTTTTTTTTACGAAACAAACTGAGCTAAAAGAAAAATTAGACGTGCACAAGAATAGACCCTACTCTTCCCTGCTAGTACTAGGGTTCAATGTGTTTTCATCAGTGTACATACTCTAATTAAGAGAAGAACGTGTCCACATAATCGAGAGAAGCAAATCATCCTAATCATCATGGTTTGGATTAGGGTTAGGATTAGCCCACCCGCCACACCTAGGGGTGCATGATTCCCATTCTGTTTTCCTGTTTTTCTGCTTTTTTTTTTCCACGAAACAGCTTTGGAACAGAAATGCGCTTGACAAAGCAATATCGTTTTTCTATTCCCCGGCCAAACTTTTGGTTAAGAAATAGGTTTTGAATGAGAAATGAGAAGTTAAAAAAACCTATTTTTTTTGTTTCTGAAATAAAAACTCGAAACAATTTGCTCATTCTTCGTCGGTCCTCTCTTATCGCCGCCGCCGGTCCCCGGCCGCCCACCCGCCGTCCGCCGCTGATCGCCCGCCATCGCCGCTCGCCAGAAATAGAAATTTTTTGCTATTATTAAATAAATTTTTGTTTCGGAAATAGAAAATTTATATAGTTGTCAAACGCGATTTTTGGTTGAGAAACTCGTCTAAGAAATAGAAATCGAAAAATCTATTTCTTGCCAGGAATGAAGTCCTGAAAGAAAATGACATTCATGCGCGCCCCTAGAATAGAATCATCCTCTAAAGATCAAGATGGCCACTCATATTGCGCAAAATTAAAGGGATCTTCCACATATGGACTTCTGCTTTTAGATTCGAGCAATTCGTAAATTTCTTATCATATCTGATCCTCTAACTTTGCTCGTTCAATTTGGCGTACGAGTAAATCCTAATTCTAGGTAATCACGTGGGATTTAATGGAATTTGTTCGAAAAGTTTGAGGGTTGAATTTCATGGTGGATATGCTTTTGCTTAATCAAAAGAACAAATAGATAAGACTGCGTTTGGTAACGTTTCTGTTCCTGGGAACATATTTGGAACAGGAACATTTTTTGTGTTTTTGTTCCCGGCTACGATTTTTAGGAACAGAAATGCGTTTGGTAAGTTAAAAAAAACACTTTTCTCGCCAAAAGGAAGGATCGGCGGCGGCGGCGGGCCGGCGACCAACGGTGGCTGCGACCGGCGGCGGGCGGTGGCGACGGCGGCGACGATCGGCGGCGCCCGACGGCGACTAGAGAGCATTGGACCAAAAGTGTTCCAGAAACAAAAAAAAATATATTTTTTTTTGTTTCTTTTTTTAGGACCAAAAGTGTTCTTTTTCTTAAAAGTGTTCTTCGGAACATTTTTGGAACAGTTTTTTGCCAAACGTGTTTCTGTTCCAAGAACACTTTTGGAATAGAAACACAATCCCTGCAGTGTTACCAAACGCAGCCTAAGTAGATAAAAGATGTTTAGTTCTTCCGGTCTGAAATTATTTCCATCGTCCACATGCGTTGAACCGGTGGGAGCTTGTCACTTTTTCCTGATGTCCATAACATGTCTTTTGACTCCGTTTGGTTTCGCTAAAAACAAAAAAGAATAATTTAAAAAATGTTTTTTCCGAAAAAGATCACCACTAAAATATTTTCATCATCCACGAAAATATTATAGATGTAAATTGTAGTCGATAATAAAAAAAAATCATTAATTAATTATTTCACATATCCATATACTGATCTAACTCGCCATGCCATTAATTGGACCTTATCATAGATTACAAGAGTCGAACTAGGAACTGGTAGGAGCCGGTGTAACGCTAGCCGCCCGCCCCGCTCGGACGGAGCCCCGACAGAGCGGGCAGTGCCGGTCTCTCGAGAGCCATTCCTTGATGCAATTTTCATGGTACCCGTGGTTACACGTCATGATCACCCAACACTCCTCTCCTTCCTCGAAACCCGCGAGGCAAATCGCGCACTCTTCGCTACGGAGCTCCCTCGCATCGCCACGATACACCACGACCACCACCGACGGGGCTGCCGCTTCAACTCGTTGCCGTGGCCGCTCGTTGCCATGATCGAAGCGAGCCGGATTCGATCGTCCGCGGCGCCAGCGAACACAAGTGTAGCCCAACAGCAGGAGGAGGAGGAGGAGGACGACGACGACTTCGGCACATGCCAGCAACATGGCATACGAGGCAAACTGGAGAGGTCCCGCGGGGGGGCAGGGAGGCGGAGGCGACGGAGCGATCCAGGGCGAGGGAGGCATGACGTGCTTACTTCTTTGAAGAATGGTGGAAGGATGTTGTGTTTCTACTGCTTGTGTTGGTCTTTCCCGGAAACTAAGATCTAGTTAAGATTGTAATCAGCGGCTAACGGACAGCAACATTCCCCCGGCAAGAAATGCTAAAATAGGCATGTAAAATCTCGATTTGCTATCCTGGAAAATTCCAATAATACCCACGATTTATGTCGATGTCAATTGAATAATTACCTCATAAACATTTTCTAGAAATGGATACAACTGTAATTTCAATGTGTCATTAAATTACACAATTCTTTTCACGACGCCACTGTAAATTTCGATATTTGCAGGACGCTCTATAAACCTCAGGTTACCTAAATATTTCTTCAAAGAATAGTTCAGACGGTTCTGTATACATGTATCAAGATATTTGAGAATTATTCTATTAACCAATGGAGACATAACTAAAAAATTACCGTTATGTGTAAGCATACTTGTCAATTACATCCCAAAGAATGATGGAACTTTCCCGATACAATACTAGAATGTCAAAAGAAAATCTCGAAACATACCATAAATTTAGAAGAGTCGAACTAGGAATTTGCTCGAGTTGGCGTAACGCTAGCTGCCCGCCTCGCTTGGACTGAGCCCCGGGAAAGCAAGCAAAGCCTGATTCTTGAGGCCCATTGCATGCATGACGCTAGATCGTGAGCATGGCTCCAGGGTAGAATCAAAAATTGGAGAACTGGAAATTGGAGAACCGAACCTGCGGTTCCCAGTCTGGTTCCAGGTTTTAATTGATTAGGGTCCGGTTCCGATTATGCATTTTTAGGAATCACATATTCCGATTCCCAGTTTTTTATGGAATCAAATCAGAATTGGAACCGAAACCGGGATATATATATGTATATATAAAACTAAAAACCCTAATATCAGCTTTCTTAGTTCTATTCACATGTTTTCCACTTTTCCTCAGTCGCAACGCTAAGTCTACTGGTGACGATTTCCCACGCCCTCGAGTCGAATAGCCAGGGCTCCACTGCTCCGCTCCCTCGAATCTCACCATGCTCAGGGCTCCGCCTCCGATGGCGTCCATTGGCCTTCATTGTCGAGTGGCCATCCCTCGACTCTCACCGTCCACTAGGCTCCGCCGCTTCACTTCACTCTCTCCCCAACCCTTCGACGACGACCTTTCCCTCGCTGTCAATCGCCTCATCCTCGGCACCCCGACGGCGTCCCCAACTTCCTCTTGCTTGCCGGCGCCTTCCTTCTTGCCAAATCTGATCGTTCCAGCGAGTTTTGACCAAGCTGGGTTTGTTAGTTAATTTATAGCCCTGATTTCTTGTCTCTGCTTCTTTGTTTATGTTCATCAGTTGATCTCTAGCCCTGATTTCCTTCATATGAGTGTGTATGTGTGTTCTTTTGTTCAGTCAGATTTGACCGAGCTTCCATTTTTCGCGTCCGGGGTGAATAGGTTTATGACCCATCTTATGTGTGTCTGATGTAAGAGCAAGCTGGTGTTTGTCTATTCAAGTTCCCATATCGCATATTTGACCAGGCAATTCCTAGGTATTCGAACTGTTGGAGTTGATTATATTTACTGTCCATACCAAGTTTCTACCCTGCACCTAGAGTTGATTATACTTAGCGGCGAGGCGATGCGACAAGCCTAGGATGTCGACCGGAGCTGGCTAAAGGATCACATTTGAGCTTGCATATTTATTCTTGGAAATCATCTGAGGATATGGATGATTTGTTCTTTCTTCCTGCAATGCATCTCTTTGGCTGATGATCTTTATGTAATTTTGGGAATAGGTGAGCGTCTTAGTCCTTGAGTGGCCATTGGATGTTTTTCAATGGGCGTGTCCATGTAAATTCCAAGTTTCGGAGTATACATGGGAGGTTCTAGGTTCTAAAAAATGAGGAACATGTACTAGCGAGTAGATTCTAGGTGGAATCTATTTGGAACCTGAAACCGCTCATCCCTACATGACGCAACTTTCATGATACCGATGGCTACACGCCTTGGGCACCCGACACTCCTCTCCTTCCTCGAAACTCCTCAAGCAAATCGCGCACTCATCAATATTGAACTTCCTCGCATCGCCAGAGTGTTGGGCCTGAGGCTAATTGTCAACTTCTTTCGTCACCCTAAAAATTTGACATTGTAGTTTGCTAAATCGTAATTGATTTTTCAAAAGTTGTAGCACTAGTTATAAAAATCTTAATTTAGTTACATTTTTTCGAAATAGAATTTAGACGGCTTTTTAAACGCTCACCAAAATATTCGAGAACTATTCTATCAATCATTGTTATTAAAATTCTTGTGGTGTATATCAATAGGGGGAACTTATTTTAATTAGGAACTTAAATAGAAATTTTGGCACATGTATAATATCAACGTCAAAATATGTAACTGTATTTTAAGTTTTACGACCTTATGATACAAATATCTGATGAAATAAAGCGAATTATAACGAGTAGTTTGAAAAACAAATTGAGAGACAATTGCAATATGCGATGTTAGAAAAGAGTTTAGAGGAAACAAAGTGCAAAAATGAAAGGAAGGGAATGAAAAAAAAATATTCCGTGGTTGCAAAGTGTTATGTCAATTGCTGATGTGGCACGTGTTTCCTCTTCGTATCTAATAAGCAGTTGACAAGTGTCTGCTGAGGTGGAATAAAAGAAAGAAAAATTAAATTTTCCTCCATCATCGGTGGGATGGCGGCCATTGCCGACAAGAGCCACAACCCTTTTCTAGATCTAGGCTAGGCCTAGGTTCGGGGGAGAGCCACGGCCTTTGGCCCTTTTTCGGCTCTGGTGAGGGCCTGTTGGTCCTCGCCGAAGCACCGGTGGCCCTATTGGCCATGACCGCCGCCCCACGAGCGGGAGGGCAGTCCCCCATTGCTTGTATCTTCTTCTTAAAAAAAATGAAATAATGAAAAAAGGGAAAAATAAATATTAAATATTAAATGACCAAAATGTCTCTAGTACTGGTGAGTCAGGGCATTGGTAGAGGGGTAGAAAAGTCAATCCATCGTCCAAGCATTTGCCGACCGACACTCCCTCGCTCCCGTTCACCAGAGTCGCAGATTTGTCTCCCCCACGTCCCTTGAATCGACATTCGACAACTTCGGCCATTCCCTCGCCAACCCCACCAATAAATACCCCCTTCGAAACGCCACGCTCGAGACCCCACGCATTTTCACACACACTCTCTCAATCTGCAAGAAAAGAAAGAAGAAAAGAATCAGATCAAGAAGATCACACCCCCAAAGAACCGGCCATGCCGTACTACCACCGCAGCGAGGAGGACGACGTCGAGTTCGACGAGTACGACCCCACCCCCTTCGGTGGCGGATACGACATCACCCTCACCTACGGCCGCCCCCTCGACCCCTCCGAAGAGATCTGCTACCCCTCCTCCTCCTCCTCCGGCGGCCTCGAGGACGACTACGACCGCCCCCACTTCGCCTCCTCCTGCGACGAGCCCGCCGCCTACGCCGAGGACGTCCTCCAGGCAGAGTACAGCAGCTACGCCAGACCCAAGCCCCGCCCTGGCGGTCCCCCCTTCGGCGGCCCCCCTCCTCCCCAGCCGGGCTTCGGAGGTCCCGGCCCGGATTTCTCATCTGGGTATGGCCGGAGGCCGGAGGAGCCCGGCTCCGAGTATGGCCGCAAGCCTGATTTTGATAGGCCTGGATCCGAGTACGGTCGCCGTCCGGAGGCAGAGTACGGTTCCGAGTATGAAAAGCCTAGCTCGGAGTACGGCCGTCCCGGATCCGGGTATGGCGGCCGGACCGAGTATGAAAAGCCCAGCTCGGAGTACGGATCCGGATATGGTGGCCGGACCGAGTATGAGAAGCCGAGCTCGGAGTATGGATCCGGTTATGGCGGCCGGACCGAGTATGAGAAGCCGAGCTCGGAGTACGGATCTGGATATGGCGGGAGGACCGAGTACGAGAAGCCGAGCTCGGAGTACGGATCTGGCTATGGCGGGAGGACCGAATACGAGAAGCCCAGCTCGGAGTACGGATCCGGATACGGCGGTCGGACTGAGTACGAGAAGCCCAGCCCGGAGTACGGATCTGGGTATGGTGGCCGGACCGACTACGAGAAGCCTAGCACCGAATATGGTGGGCGGACTGAGTATAAATCTGGCGGGTCCGAATACGGATCTGGGTATGGTCGCAAGCCCGGGTATGGTGAGCAGGAAGGTGGTGAATTTGGGTATGGGGGGAAGCCACAGAGGACCGAATTTGAGAGGCCGAGCTACGGCGTCGATGATGAGCCTCCGAGGAGGCCGAGTTACGGGACCCAGGAAGGGGAAGGGTTCGAGAGGCCGAGCTATGGGCGGACCGAGGAGGAGGGAGAGGGTTATGGAAGGCCGAAGTATGGGAGGAAGGATGATGATGAGGATGAGGACAAGCCCAAGAGGTATGGGTACGGCGAAGAGGAGGGCTATGGCCGCAAGAAATATGTAAGTTCTATCGATTCTGTTTCTCTTGGTGCAAAGGATTACACTGTTGTAGTGGTGTTATTAGGATCATTGGTTGCATAGTCCTGCCACTGTTCTATGAGATTTGGCACTACTTTGTTTGTTTTCGTTACAGTGCGATGGATTAATTATGCTATTGTTTGGTATGCTGTGGATACCTGAGATCTGGTACTCCATTGCTGTCGTCGATCTTTTTAGTTTGCGTAGTTTCTTGGCATGTATAATGGGATGAACCTAAGTTACAAGGTATTGAATTGGTGTTTTAACGGCATCACCGTCTAGTTTTGAATGTCTGATCTAAGGTGTAGTCCTGGCCCCTGTGGTTACCTGAAATATAGGTAAGATGTTCTTGCACTGATTACCCGACAGATAGACAGCTATCATTTGAGCAATGGATTTTTTCCTCCAAAGTCGCCGAGAGAATGGCACCTTATAGAGGGGTAACTGCTACTGGAAAATACCCTTCGTCTATAATGAAGATTGAAAACCAACTTTGTGGTTATTATCATACTGCCTAAGTAGGAATACAAGCTCTTGTTTTCGTTGAACACTTCCGTGAAAGAGTTTTTCGGTGAACCGTGTTCCTTAGAGGAGAGGCCCTAATATAGGCTTGTGGATAGTCTTTGATTTGATCCAGCTAATTGGGGGAGGGAGGAAAAAAGTGAGGTATTAGCCACAGAACTCCTTAGGTTACCGTCCTTGTTATATATTTGCATCTCAAGCTTCTGTTAATTGTTAAGGCCTGGTTAGCAAGTCATGTTCCTTAGGTGAGAGGCTGTAGTTAGTTTCGCCTCTTTCTTTGAGACTGTAGTCAGTGTGGAAGGAAAGCAAAAGAGCAGCGTTCACAGATCTACTCCTTAAGAGTACGTGCTACTCTCAGGCTTCAGAAATTTCTAACTAATGAAGTAATGTGCATGCAGATGAAAATAACTGAAAGGATAGAAAAAGTACACGACCCCTCAATCTTTACCAAATACAACTCGTTCCCCTATTGTCCTTTCTCTAAAAATTAAACCCTTTGGAACTTCTGCTCTCGGTAAAGTTGGATCCCCATGTTCATGGAGTCATTCAGCTCTTCCGGAAGTTGATTAAGCTCATTTTCCAGAAGATATTACTAGTACGCGGGATTTCGTTATTACACATTATGAAGAGGGAGAGCATGTGTTAATTCGCATGCCTGGATGGGTGTGTCTATTTTGTTTCCTACCTTGCTCGATCACTTGTGTGACTACTTGATGTGAAACTTGATTGTCTGCCTCTAACAATAGATTAACTCTTTTTTGCCCTTTTTCCGGGCACTTTGATCTTCCTGTGTATACAGAAATGCTTCTTCCTCTTTCTACTCAATTCTTTCTTCACTGTTTGACCTGTCTCATTCTTGCTTCACCTTGCTGTTAGGACAAATATTGTGGTCTTGACTGTGCCACATAGCATAGATTAAGTTCTTGTGCAGACTGAAGTATACTTGGGACGTGTCAAAGGAAGTTTTTAATGGCGTTTTCACTGTTAAGTTACCCAAGTTGTTTAAAGTTGAGATACTTAGATGTTTGCTTTGTTTGTATTCTATTGGAATATGAGCTGTTTATGTTTAATTTTCCCCCCTCTTGCACCTCATGTTGATATGCCGAGCTATTTGTAAATTGCAGGGAGATGAGGGCTCCGGCGAAGATGAGGATGAGGAAAAGAAGCATCACCGCTCCAAGCACCACCACCGCAAGCACTATGATGATGACGAGTGATGGAATCCTCAGTCACCTCTTGGTGGTGGAAACCCATGCTATATTAAGCTACTAAATAAAGGGTTTCCAGTATGATGTGTGTTTTGGATGTTGCTTCTGTCTCTCTGCTTGAACTCGTGACATACATCCGTGTTCGGTCTTGCGTTTGTCTTAACAAATAAGTGCCCAAGCATTTCGTGTACTTGAGGTTATGTGGTATGATGGTGACGTTGGGTTGATAGTTCCTAATGTTCCTCAGACATGATGCAGGCTTGTCCTGATGTTTTCTTTTTCTCTGGTCGGATTGTTCTGATGTTTACTTGGCTACTTTAGGGCACTTCGGTATGTTATCAGAAAGCATAGTCAGTAATGGCCAAAAAGGATATTAAAAAAAAAGTTGGCTGATGTTTGAATGAATATAAGCGCCGCCTCCCAACTCGATATGATTTCCAATCACGGCACGCCGAGTTTACATCCTTTCCTTATGGCGAGAAGATGAAGCTGGCCTGCATCGTGCGAATTCCATTATTGGACGATGCTTCTTGTCTTAAACTTGGTATATCTTGTCCGAATCTATTGACATCTCGAATGTGGGTTTGGGCTTTGTGTCCTTGCGTCGTGAAGTAGCGCAAGTATGCAAATGAGAAGGGTTTATTCGTTTTTGACCAATATCAGATTACATTTAACAATAACACGCTTTCTAAATAATTTCCACGTCTAGTGTCGATGAGATGTGCTTATTTGGGTGACCATGTAGCAGTACGTGAAGTGGATGATGATTGCTAATCGCTTTCCAATGAAAATGAATTTGCTAATGGTTAGTAACATTAAAAAGTATACTTAGCGCAAAATTAGCATCATCCCTAGGCTGAATTTTATTGTGATCACTAGAGAGATGGCCGTGCGTAGAGGATATTAATTTGAAATGTTCATTTCTAGAGAGCTCGATATTTACAAAATTATATTGAATGCTATTGGTGACACTACAACTATTATTTCATGAACCTATATAACCTTACAACCATATGTTTTCAATATTAATGCTCCATTTATTCCTTAAAAAACAAATAACTTAAAAAATATTTAAAATAAATAATAATCGCTTGTATCTTTAAAAAAAAAAGTCAATAAAAAAAATTCACTATGGATAATAATTTATTTTCTAAATATTTCCGTGGATTTTTTATTCATTTATTTTTTAAAGCAATATATGCAATCATTTTTAAGAAAATATTATCCAAATGATTCATTTTCCATAAATCAAACAGTCTAAATTCAAAACTTTTTACCATCAATCCTTCTTTGTACTTGTTATAGGAAGTTTAGATATTTGATTTGAAGATCAATCATACCACGCATAATACTATTAAATGCATAAACAGTAATGCCTAAAGATTTATTCTTGAAGCATGCATCATTCAATAACCAAGTGTCAAATCAAGCTTTAAGAACTAGTTGTGACCCTGTAATCTATATGTATATTCCTGTTAGTAGTTCGTCTTCTGCAACTCATTATAAACAACTATTTACACCTCGAATAAAAGTGTACTGGCTTTAATTCCCAATCTTGCAATATGATTCCAGGATATTTTCTGAGAATTAATTTCTACCATACCTTGTGCGTGCAATAAAGCCGAACAAATTGAATTCGGGATATAAAACCTCAACATACCAAAAAAGACTTCGACCAAAAAAAAATTCTGAAAAAAGACTTTGCTCAGACAAAAAATAAATCTGGAAAAACTGGATCCTGAACTTTCCGGGTGCAGCATATCTCTATATCAGAAGAAAACACAGACAATAAGGGTCATCTAATTCTACCTAAGATGAGGCTAGGTAATACTCGACTCATTGCTCACGGTGCCACTACAATCCGCCCAGCAACTTGGTCAAGATCACGTTGACCGCTTGATGTAATTCTTCTTCCCCTGCACAAACAAAACTCAGCAGAAGTTAAAGATGGAACCCTCACGCAATATTCATGCCATGAAAAATGAGGATTATGAAACGACACTAATAGTTCAGGAGAAGAGCATCGAGCGTTCCAGCAAGTCCCCCAGCAAGTAAAACAGATAAAAACCAGCATATAGTTCAATAAACTGCCTTTTTCCATAAATGAGCTAAGCGGCTACCAATCTGGGTACTCACCCCCTTGGATCAACATCGACGATGTTCACATTCTGCAACTGTTGAAGAATGTGGCGGGCAACAGAACCACTGCTCTTGCCAAAATGGGGTGGCCGACTTCCATTCCTTTTGCTCCCTCCATAAATTCTGCGAAAAGCACCCACGCCGAGCCCTCCTCTCAGGTATATCTTCCTCGCCATTGAGGCTGCAAACAATGGTTAAGCTTAAGTTCGGACAAAAGACCACTAAGTTTAATTTAACCCGTATAGAGAATGACTCGTACCAGCTCTGATGTAATACCAGTCCGGATCATAGGGAGCAAGCTCTTTAAATGTGGCAGTTTTGACAATGTCGGTCCATTGAGGTAACTCGATCTGTTGGGAGACATTAAAGTATATTGATCACTACAAAAGAAACAATTCCTATCATAAAGGGCAAATGCATAACCAGCTTAACTGAAGAGGATCTCATTGCTAATGTAACTAGTCCAGATCACTCAAGGTTCTTTTCTCAGTTTACATCAAAATTAGATGTTAAATTTCATAAAGTTTCTAAAAGAAAAGAGGATGCTCGATGAGAGCGTCACTAGCAGAGCTCCACCAGCATTTGAATCCGGCTGAAGTTCAGAGGTTTAAATCCAGAACTACCAGCACCAGCAGCCCAACACACATCTCACAAATAGTAAACGAGACATTTCCAATCTTTTAAATGACCATTTTTAGCGCACTCTAAAAACATGGCGGTGCCATTCCATCCCTCCTTCTCGGCCACCGATATATGGCATTTGATTTCATAGAAATTCACTCAATCTGAACTATACAAGACATTTATTTAAAAAAAAAAAAAAACCACCTCAACTGTGAAAATCCGAAACAATTGTAAACATTCGAATCAGACACGAAGCAACGTCGTATGAAAACCCCAAATCACCTTCGAATCAGACACGAAGGCAACCTTCTAAACCATCGTACATTAAGCTCGCAGTGCGGCGCGAAGCCCAAATCGAAACGAGCATATCCAATCTCGCACTCGCGGACAAATTCAGCTTTAAAAACATCCCTCCGCGACCAAGAGAAAACAACACAGATAATCATAGTTCCAACTGGCGCGCATTTTACCTTGCCGGATCGCTTGAGGTGAGCCGCATAGGCCTTGACGAACTCGTGCGGCGACACGTCCTTCACAGTCCTCGCAGTCGCCATGCTCGAGTCGGTGCGCGAGAGCAAAGACCTCCGTTTCAGCGACGGCAGCGTGGGAGCTTCAGAGATCGTGGCTGTTTATATAGGATTAGGGTTTTCGGTAGAATGAAGAAGATGGACATCGAAGAGTGGGCCGAGAACGGATTGGGATGGGCCTGAGAGATTTAAAGTCGACTGGGTTTAGTTGGGCCAGCCCACTGGGGAATATGTTGGGGTGCAATATCTTTCAAGAATTGCCAAGAATAGATCATCAAAACGGAAATGTCTTATAATGATTTACAAGGAATTTTTTTAAAAAAAGATAATCTCTTGTGTCTCTTATAAAAATAAAACAAAAAAAAAATTCATTCACAAAAAAATCTAGATGTGAATTATTATCGGCAAGCAGTCATTTTCTAAACAATACATTTGTTTTAATTTATCTATTTTCTGTGAAGCAAACAGAGCCTAATTGTTAACTTTCTTTTGCGCATGTTCCGCATCTCGACATACATAAGTGAGGTCTTGTTAAGATCCTCAGCAATGGGAGCTCATGCGTAGGATATCTCCATTCATAAGGTTCTTCGTGCACTGCATACGTCGAACAAAACAAAAAAAACTTGTGTCGATGAAAGTCGGTCTGCTTCGGGTAAAAATCCTTTGTTTTTTTTTATGTGCACGCGTTGGCGGCGCTTCGATTAGGTTCATTACCA
This sequence comes from Rhodomyrtus psidioides, assembly GCA_021437785.1. NCBI lineage: Eukaryota > Viridiplantae > Streptophyta > Magnoliopsida > Myrtales > Myrtaceae > Rhodomyrtus > Rhodomyrtus psidioides. The sequence goes on from JAILYB010000105.1 coordinate 1,272,891, forward strand.
CGCGAAAAAAAAAAATCTCTCGTGAATTGCAAATTACATCTAAATGAAGTGAATATTTTCTTGGTGATGTACGTAGGAATCTCCATGATATCAAAAGGTGGAGAGGGTCGTAATGTGATGGACCATTTTCCATGTGGAGGGTTGTGGCAGTGTGCAGACTGGAGTTACCCCCATAAAGGGAAACAGTAGGGAGCTCCTGTATTCACTTTCCTTTCCCTTTTTTAACTTTTTCCCCCCTTCCTTCTCTCCTTTTTCACTGAAGCCGACCGACTTCGATTTTACGGACAAGAAGAGGAATCGACGAAATGGTCGAGATATGAGCGCTTGATTCGCGTGCAGCGACATCTCGAACCGTTCCGCTTGCGTTTGATCTTCCGTAAGCAACATCCATCGTGGTAACAATTCAATTTAATGTAAATTAATTATGGTAAATTTATCGTAAATGTACTAATTTAAGATTTTTGATGATCAAAAACCATTTCGAGGTAAGTTTCGTTAAAAATATGTCAATTTGAGATGTTTGGTCAGATTAACCCTTTGATCTTATTTATCGTATGCGTGTGTGTGTGTGTCTATATATATATAACCATATATTAACTCGTGGTGTTTTTGCGTACACGTATACTATGAAGGAGGGAGAAGGGAGAAAACATGTTTGTCAGTACCGAGAGCGTCCAAATGGCGAGATTCAAGTGGCGCACGCCAGACAAAACAGGGGGCGGGGCCAGGGGCGGTTCGACCCCGGAAAAGGGTCGGCGAACACCCGATGTCTCTGATCGAATGGACGTATCTGCCGACCGAGAAACAAAAGGAATAAAGCGCGAACGCTGCTTCACATGACTGTTCAAAAATCTGATCATCTCTCCGACTCATCATCATCCTCATCCCCCCCACCCCCACATCGAACCTGAGGGAGAATGGCCATCATCGTCTCGTTCGTCACTTCTGAACCAGACTGAACCGATGATGATCGGTGCTTGATGATACAGATTCGAAGTTTGAATGATCAGCTTGGGATTGGGACTGCAAGTGCCTTCTGCAGAAAACAATGGCTCTGTCCTGATTATGAAAGTTCATTAATTCTCTACCCCCCAAAATCTCCTCTCTTCAAATCACATGCTTTTTTAATTATTATTATTATTATTATTTGTTTTGGGGGGTGGCGCTTGTCCCACATGCCGGGATTAACGAGGTTTGCTTCGACGTCCATCCCTAGACATGTGCGAAGGATCACATTGATTAACCCACCATTTAGATCAAGAAGAGAAGGGAGGGAGTTTCGTTTAAAAATGGTATTTTTTGAGCTGCCATGCAGGGAATGTGCTGAACATGCTGTACAATTCGTGCTGCTGCACTGTCTCCCCGTGCTCACATGCCACAATATCTCTCTCTCTCCCTTTGCTACCCTCCAAACCCCATAATCTCTCTTTCTCTCTCTCTCTCTCTCTCTCTCTCTCTGCATGTGCTCTTCCCATGTGCTCTCTCTCTCTGGTCCTCTTGGCTGGCCCTTTTGAGGAAGCCACCTCCCACCCTTCTCCCAAAAAGCAAAAAAAGTTTCGTGTTTCTTTCCCCCTAAAACCCTAAGCTCATCCCTGCTTCATTTTACATGATTGCCCTTCTCCACTACACTCTTTATCTGGACTGCCATGCATGTGTTGGGTGCACAGACTGAGAGCTTTAATTATGATATCATATCCGGCTTGGGAGTGGGACAAGGCCTCTGCTCCTGCCTTTTGCTTTTAATCTCCCGGATCATCCAACAAGAACATTCTCCCAAACAGGTTTCGAACTGAATCTTAGGTCTGAGAGTTTTTTGGCATCTGCAAAGATCTTGCCTTGTCAGCTTATGTCGTAGTTTGTACTCATGGACATTATCTCCTCCTCCTCCTCCGACCTTTCTGCCTTCCAACCTTCACCCAAAGTTTCACGGAGGAGGAGAAACAAACGCTCCAAGGTTGACCTCTGTAACTGCTGCTGGATATGTTATAAACATGGGATGAATCAAATGCAAATTGCTCGGGAGTTCACCCTCGCAACAGGTGGGGGGGGGTGGGGATACAAGTTGTATCATACAACTGGGCGACCACATGCATTTTCCATTGAAATGGCCCTTTTGCTATCCCCCGTACCTCGCATGTGCCGTTCCAGATAGGCAGGCTTTTTGCAGCACCAAAGATAGCTCGCAACTTGTGCCCAGTGTTTTCCCCCTTCCCGCTTCTTCTTTTTCAACTCTCCCGTCCCCCAAAAACAAGGAAAAAAAAAAAACAGAGGAAAAACACCTAAAACAAAATAAAATGTGACGGTACAATCTTAACCGTAGATGCACATACTATCATCGAGTGTTAGATCGTGTGATCAGAAATAACTGACAGTACTATCGGACTGCCAGGCTAGCAGCTTCCATTAAGGGCGACTCATTATTCATCATATATAGTCTTACTATTACCAAAGTCCCTGCCATCATGGCATGATTCGATTCGATCTGGACCGTTAAATCGTGTTGGGGTGGGGGGTCCCAAAACCCTCTCTAGTTGCATGCGTCGTGATATGATAATTTGCTTCTGTTTATTTGCTGTTCCCCTCTATTCCTCCTTTTTGGCAAGAGAGGAGATATTTCGATTTGTTCATGCCCTAGACATGTGGAGGGCATTGGTGACACTTGTATAGTCCACGAAGCTATGTTCGCGTGATGCAAATGTGGTCTCTCTCAACTTAGGAACATAAAATAGATTTAACAAAAGTTTCGGTTTACCCTCGACGGCCTCTGAGAAAATAAGAACAGAGGAAAAGAACTAAAAGAAAATTAATTAAAAAAATAAAAAAAAGTATTAATATGCCTCGTTGGCGCTCACGTCAGCGATTTCTAGTCAATAGGAATCAATTCTCAAAAAGTGAAAATATTTAGGACCGAATTGAAAAGGTGCCGTATGTTTAGGATTTTTTTTTTAACAATTTTCCCAACCAAGATATGGCCATCATTTGCCTCATTTATTGCATGGGAAAAAAAAATAGGGATTTGGGAAGCTGACGGCGAAACATGTATAACGGTGCAATCTCAACCACAAGTGTTATGAATGGCAATTCGCCGCCAAACCGTCACCCTAGTAAGATCCGGAAAAAAAAAATGTTATCTTCTTATTGGAGAGGTTCAAATGGAAATAATGAGAGCATATGATGCTAAGACCATGAAGATTGTTCATGCGTAACATTCGACGATACTATGCTATATATCTTTTCTCCACGTCTTCCAATCTTTTCCATTTTTTATCTCGTAAGTTAGGTCCGAAAGGAAATATGATTTCCTTGACCATGGCTTTGCCTGTCGTGCTTTTTGGTCAACGCTCTCTCTTTCGAATCGTTCGACAAAATTATGTTTATCTTTTCTCGACGGTCTTTCAATCTTCTCCATTTTTACCCTGCAAGTTACGGTCCAAAGGAATTATAATTTCCTTGACCATCGCTTTGCCTTTGGTCAACGCTCTCTCTCTCTCTCTATCGAATAACTTGATCGAGGTTTGCAAACAGTTGGGAATTTTTATATCGCGGATTTGTAAAATTTGTTCAATTTATTGATCGAAAAAGCAAGTCGGAAAAAATGTATTATTTCACACCCAAGAATCGTTGTTGATGTCAAAATTCATCTAAAAGGTACACAAGCATGTAGCAAAAAGAAGAACAATCCATGCCACGTTTGATCCTCCTAGGCTTTTATTCAGGGAAGCGGATGTAAAGAAAATTTGGGCGAATTTCAAAATTTTCGCGAGAAGAGCGGGGGAGGAAATTCAAGTTTAAGTGATCTCCCCCATTTTCCTCATGCTCTTGTGGGCGAACTCTCTTCTCAATAGTAGCAGCTAAGCTGAAGCTGATCTATGGAACTGGTAAATAAAAGTGGGATGAGCGGGATAAACTGTTCGTTTAAATTACGAGAAATTAGAGTAAATTTCTGCGAGTTCCAGCTCGTGAGCCGACATTATCAATGAGTACGATATTCACTTGAGTGCTCTCAAAGAATGTGAAAATCAGAGTTTCAAAGGGGTAACCGCAGTTGATTTAGAGGATGATATTGGTATGTACTTTGAATGAACACTTAAGAGGAGCGAACCATATTGAATACTCGAAAAAGGTAAGTCAGGTCACAAATAAATCGGAAAAGACAACAATGCGTTTCGGTTTGAAAAAAAAAAAAAAAGAGCACTCAGAAAACGACAAGAAAGATCCAAGGCAAATGCAATTTCGTAATTACTTGCTGACCCAAGGGCCCTTTCCCAAATCTCCATTACATAAGCCCCTTAGCCTCGACTTCTCCTCTTCCTTCCTAAATAACATATTCAACATCTCTCTCTCTCTCTCTCTCTCTCTCTCTCTCTAATACGAGCTCGACGCCCATGAACCAGAAGAAGAGCTCGTCGACAAGAACAAGATCAAGACTAGGCTCGGCCTCCTCGACCGCCGCATCAAGAAGACGGCGGCGAGCCAACAAGCTGGCACGCGCCTGCATGAGCAAGAGGCGGAGGCCGGGCGGAGGCCCGTGCTCCTTCTCCTCCACCTCCAATGACGTCGTCTCGGAGAAGCTAGAGGCCCTCAGGAGTCTCATTCCAGTCACCAGGGACGGCGCCGACGACGACTCCTCCTCCGCCGCCGCCGCCGCCGCCGACGAGCTGTTTCAAGAAACGGCGGAGTACATCCTCCGGCTGAGGACCCAAGTCGTCATCCTCCAGAAGCTGGTTAGTCTCTACGGATCGACCAATCTTCCGGAGGAACAACGCGAGATCGACGATGCTTCCTCTGTATTATAGCCTTCAGTCTCCACCCAAAACAAAAAAAAACAAAAACAAAAAAAAAAACAAGAACAAGAACAGATGGTTCTTCAGATTGAATTCCAACGGAAAAGAACCCGCTTTGGATGGCGAGAAAGCGCAGAGGCAAATGTCGGGAAACATATGGTACAAAAAATTAGGAGGGAAGAGACATTATTTGAGCTCGGATTGTCGTCGGAGGACATTTTCTTGAATTTGTTTTCTCCCTTTTCTTTTTAACTAAGTTTATTTTCTCGCCGGACTGCATTTTCCAAGAAAATATGCTATATATATATAGGTTCTGTCCTCCTTCCCTTCCAAATATCTGGGTCCATTTTTTGTTTGCAATGTTCATGAAGTTCTTTCTTTACCCATAGTTCATAGTTCCTAGACTATTCGATAAATTGGGATGGAGTACATTCCAAATTAGTCCGAGCGGTATTACTTTTATTTATTTTTTTCTTTTTTTCTTTACGCCTACCTCTTTTATCACCGAGCGATCGTTCGGGCGGGCGCCTTAGCTGGCGATCCGGGCTGTTTCCGTGAAATCGGAGTGAAGAGGACAGGGAGTGCCCCTGGAGGGAGAGATGTTTCGGGGTGATAGGACGACAGTGATGAGTCTCTCTGCTCGAAACAGGACAAGAATGGAGGGGAAGCACGTGCGAAAGCCAGCATTTTAGGGCTCGTATTATTATTAGTAGTTGTTGTCGGGTTGGGGGAGTTGTGTCGTGTGCGTGTGTCAGCTCAGGCTCAGCTGCATTCCTTTCACATGCCCGCTTTCTTTTGCGCATTTGTTGCTTGTGTGTGTACTGTGCGCGCGCGCGAGCTCGCATAATGCCGTAAGAAAGAAGCTTACCTTGCTTTCCCGTGTGACGTCCCGTCCTAGAACATGTACGAAACTTGAAAAGGCTTGATGGATCATTGTAAACTCTAATACCATGTAAGATTTTGTAGAACCACTGTCAACTATTTTAAAAATTTAAACTTTTTGAGTTGAATTTTCTAACACAAACATAGCAACAAAACTTCACCTCTTCTCTTCTTTCGACATCCGCGAAACCGCAGAGTTGATTGCAGCCAAGATCAAATCCAGGTTCCACCTAAAGTCCAACTCCTGCACCCTATGCGCCGCCTCGAACATAACCCCTTTGCAAGCTAATTCAGTAGCGAAATTTCCTGATGCTTTTAAGGAATTACATACGCGCACGGTGACCCTAGAAATCTGACAACATGCTTTGTTAACAATGCGGATGGATTGATCTGTTGATGGTATTTTGGCAAACAGAGGGAGAACAGAAGAGTTGTTCTATTAGTCATCATTGCGAGGGGTCGTATTTTCGCGGGAAACAAAGATAAGAGATGATGCAGACGGAGCAGACAGTCTCCGAAAGTGAGATCGAACCGAAATCTAATCGGACGACCATGTGGTTTGAGGAAATTGAAGGGCTCGCGATTGTTTAGCAGAACTCCCGACAGATAAGAGAGCATGGCTGGACACCATCCAAGTACCCTGAACTCTGCCAGAAACTTCTGTCTAAAAGCCAAACTGTGCTGTTCACTTTCTACCTGTCAAAACAACCAAGTAAGTTACAAGCCTGTGAGACTGGAAGAGGAAATAGTACACGTATTGAGGATGGGAGGCATTCACAATTTCACACCACAAGCTATCAATGGAGTTATTACCTTATGAGAGCTAAGAGGAATGTTAAACTAACTGCCATTCTGTTCACTTTTGGATGAACACTAAACTTAAGTTTATGCCCAGATGAACAAGATCGGTATACGAATTACTTAGAGAGAGTACCATATCTGTTGGTAATATCATTCAGGTACATATGTTTGCTCTGCTGATGGTAAAGTTTGAGACCAAGTGTTTAGCATTAATATGTCACTCTTTAGAGCTTGCTTCAGCAATCGTTCACATTCATCAAATTTCCTTCAGTCCTCTTGTTAGAGTTGACACAGCCTTGAAGTAGTGATTCAGATCGTGAAAAGCCATTGATGTTAACACAACACAACCAATATTTAGAAGTTTGAAAGAACACTGAGTAACTTCTTACTTGCTCTAATCCGTTTGTCAGTTAGGTATCAGACATCTGCTTCCCTTTCTGCTTTCTTCTCCTTTCATGGTCTTCTGTTTCCTCGTCTTCAGAGATTTCTGCTTCCTTCTCCTCTGATGATCCATAGGCTCGGACAACATGTACCTGGAGAAAGGCAAGTGCAAATTTGTGAACCTCGCACAAAGGTATTAATTTTAGGTTGTTCTTCAAGATGGATGGTTAAAATGCCCAGCAAATAGTGAGTTGACTAGTAATCTATCTACGATTCATCTATGCATGGTCAGGGTTCAGAAGACTGCCTTAAATGTCAATGTCTCGATCAGCTGAAACAGCAGAGTATCTCCACCGACAAGATCGTGGGTGATGGAGAAACCTCTCCACCCACCACAAAAGCACATCCAATCGAAGATATCATTGGCCCCGAATTTTTCTCCATCTTCGGCCACGAGAGTCACGGTGTCGTCATGGTGCGGGAGATGCTGGTGGCAGAAGTCAATTGGTAGTCTCTTGAGAAAGATTGGACACAAATCATCCATAAGAAGCTTCTTAAAGAAACAATCAGATTCTTAAAGAACCTTTTAGCCAGTTTTTATGCAAAGCAAGCAAAATTGACCGAAATTTCAAAGTGGTAGAGTTAGTGCTTATTGAACTCTTCCATTGTCATATTCGCGAAGAATCATTTACAATTGTCTTTCCTTCAAACTCACAGATGACTGTATCAAACCTTGAAAGTACTCTTTTCCACTACTTGACCTGTTGACCAAGCATCAACCGTGCGATTTTCTTCTTTTCTCCTATGTAGCACGGACACGCGGCAGAGAGAATTTTTGCGTGTCCGACACGGCCTGGTCAGCAAAAAAGGACACCCGTGTCCGAGGGTAAAATGGGACAAATGTAAGCGAGGTCAAAGAAAACCCAAATTTGACCTAATCGTTCTCAATTCTCACGAGCTTCTGTCTCGTGCGCCTCTCCTCAGTTCTCATTGGCAATATAGTAGCTGCTATTTGTACCTTCACAAGCACTTTGTTGCACCTAGACAGTATTAAATTTATGTTCCAGCATGTATTAGCTCAATCGTAATTATCTCCAGACTCCACATTGAATACCAATGCGTTGCAGTGCTTTCTTTTTGTTCTTTTTTTTTTTTAAGTTTTTGACTAACATTTTCATCGAGAGTTTTTGGAATGTGCTATGATCTTATAAATTTGAAACTACTATTTGGGGTTACCGTTATCGCAAAGCAATCATATCTAAATATCAAATATGAAATAGCTATGACATTTAGACATATAGTGATATTTGGAGTTTATAAAAATGATCATATATATACACACATACACATTCATTTAATATATATCATGTCCCGACGTGTCGGAATTCTCTATTTTTTGAAAAATCACGTATCGGCGTGTCGTGTCGTATCGGTGCTACATAGCTTTTCTCACATGAATTCCATGCAGTGCATGGATGATTAAGTGTTTACTTGGAAATATATCCGTATTAATTCGTTAGGCCATTTTATTTCTCATCCCTTACTCTTTCCATGTTAAAGCTATGGTCTAGTTTAACACATGCTACAGATCTACAAATTGGGGCAAGGACTCAGTGGAAATGGCACAACGGTTTCCCAGATATCATAATTCAAAACAGAGTGCAAAACTTGTTGAACTTCAACTGGAAAAAAGAAAACCGGGTCGATTTGCTTACCATCATCCCTCTTGTGACATGTGACTTAAACATGGGCTTGATAAAGCTGGGGAACTCTGCATCCAAACTAGATTGAAGCTGCTCTGCTCTCTTAATGGCATGTACCCTTATTGCAACAGAAGTATATAACAGAAACTTTGGATGCTTTACTCAGGAATACAATCGAACACTGGAAGAAAACCAATGAGCTTTTGTCACTAATCTCCTCGCTCTTTCCCATGGGTCGATTTCAACTACCTGCAAAGGGTGTCCTTAAGTTATCCCCACATGTAAGTGGACCTTATAAACAAAAGCAAATTCGAATACCTAGATCATGTCTGTATTATTATAGTTAATTACACTTCCTCAATCAAAGTTTAGCCTTTCGACCCTTTCAAATTAATAATGTTTCTTTCTATAATTAAGCATTACCCAATGTACAGAACCAGCAGGACAGCCACTCTTGTTGCAAAAAAATTAAACGAGTCTCTACCACAATGGCATATGAATACCCGGATTTAACAGATGATTTTCTTAATCACTGACAAACCATCGCTAGAATCCAGTGAACAATCGGTGGGCTGATCGCATTCATCACAGGAGCTCAAAAGTTGACATCTTTGCAAGCTACATAGCAATAGTGAACCTTCTTACGTTCCAAATGTGGCAAAAGCTACTGTCCGAAACTTCCTACCATAAGCTGAAATCTTCACATTAACCATATGGGTTGAAAATGCCTATCATGGTGCGCATCAAAACAGGCCCTTTCTGTTGGATGACTTTTAACTCCTCGAAACTTAAGCTGAAGATTACATATGGGGGGAGTGTGGAGAGAGAGAGAGAGATCTTACTTCGTTGTAGATAGGAGCAGGTTTGTTGACCGTGTGGTTCGAGCGTCTCACGGGCACGGAAGAGCGCTCCGACTGATTTTGAGGAGCCCGCATCTTGCTCTGCTTCACCTGCCGGGCGGCGGCGAGCTTGTTGAGATGGAGCTCTTCCATCCTCTTCCTGTTCTCTTCCATCCTCTGGAGGCGGCACTCCTCGTAATCCCCACTCGACACGGCCATCTTCGCCATTTTCCTTCCAAATCTCCTCCCGTCATGGAATACCATAGAGAGTTAATCTGAGGCTAAGAAGAAGAGAGAGACCGTTCGAGTTATCTACCGCTTGAATTTCAAATTTGAAAGTGAATTTTGGTTTAAGCAAGGGTCAAAGTGCCCTCATCATTTCAGTCAGACCAAGGACATTACCGTCTTTTTATCTTCTTCTTTTTTTCCAATTTCTAATTTATTTTATTGCGGCGCGTGAGGGCCCAACGACCCTCACCGGCCTCGCCGATGGCTGGCCATCGCCTGGTATTGGCTAAGGCAAAAAGAAAGGAGAAAAAAAGAAAAGAAAAAAAAAATAAACTACGAAAATATCGTAGTCAGATTTTTTTGAAATAATGATGGCATTTCATGTTCTTATTTAAAATGAGATCCAATTCATGCATTTATTTGAAATTTTTCCTATTTTCTCTCATCAATTCGACTCCTTTTATTTCGCAAAAAATATTTAGGCATAAATTATCATTAATAAAGATAACATCTTTATAGACTAATTTTTTAAACGATATAAGCGATTAATTCTAGAAAAACATTTGTCGAATCATTCATTTTATTTTCACGAAACGAGAAATCTTTTGCTACAATAGAAGATTATAAGAATCGAAGCGGCGCGATCTTCAAGACTTTTTTATCCTATTTTTAGAGGAAAATAGCCCATCTTTTTTTTTTTCTCGCCCTTTGTTGGAATCCTGAATTATACGCGAATATCCGAAGAATCTGGACATTTAACTGTACCACTGTCTTTTTTTTTTTTTTCTTCTTCCAGAAATTCAAATCATATTAAAAAAAATCCATTTATTAAAACTGTCATAGGCAATCCAATTTTTATTGTAGCTTTCTTCTTTTTTTCAAGGAAAAACTTTTCATATGCTTTTTATGGGAAAGTGATCGCCTAACCTTTCCTCAGAAGGTTAGGCCATGCCCTTGAAATCCGGGCCGTCCGTGTTATGAATGGACGGCCCATATTATTACTACAAAAAATATATTAAAAAATTCAAAAAATTATCCCCTAAAAACATGAGATCTGGGCCGTCCGTTTTTGGACGGACGGCCCGGATCCCAAGGGTAGGCGTTTAACCTTCTAAGGAAAGGTTAGGCGATCCGGATCCGCTTTTATGTACATATATGCTGGGCACTAGTCTTATGATAGGTTTGGTTCAACATTTGGAATAAGTTTTGAAAAAATGCAAATACCTTCAACCTAAAGGGGTTTAGGAAAATGCTAATTACGTTTGATAAAATCTCATTTGAAAATGGGCTCTGGATTGAATGGTGTTTAGTAAAAACAGCATTCCAAAGGGGCTTTGAATGTGGTTTTTTTAATTTTTAATTAAAAAATTACCCTTCGTCGGACTGGAGAAGAAGATAAATAGTAAAAAGGGGGCAAAATCGAAAATATAGAAAATTGATGGTGTTAGTTTTGGAAAGAAAAAAAAACCTCTTAGCATTTGGTTAAATGATGAAAGCCAAATGCTGGTCCTACCAACATTAGGCTTTCATCTTTTCTAATGCCAAAATGCTAGCTTCAAGCTGAACTCAATGTTTCAGCATTTTCTCAATGGGTTTTGAAAGATGAAAACTCACTGAGAATGTTGAACCAAACCCACCTGCTCTGATTCGGCTAAACCGCACTTGGAGCTCACATGATCTAATGGCTATTCAACAATTTGGGAAAAATTGTAAAAAAAAAAAAAATCTTAGTTTTTTTTTCTTTTTTATCAATTCAGTCATAAACCTTTTAAGTTTGTCAATTTAGTTCCAAATCTTTTAAACTTTTGCCAATTCAATCCTATTGATCAGAAGGCACTGTCGATGCTGATTTGAATTATTTTTAATAATATTTCAATATTTTTCAAATGTTTTTACTTATTTTATTCTTTTTTCTATTTTTCACTTGTTCTGTTTTTCCTTTTCTTTTCTTTTTCCCTCCGCCTAGCCTCAACTTCCACTGGCCTTCGAGGCGAGCGAAGGGAAAAAGAAAAGAAAAGAAAAGAAAAGGAAAAGAGAAAAAGGAAAAATAGAAAAAAAATAAAAATATTTGAATAAATATCAAAATATTATTAAAAGTTGTCCACGTCAATGCCAGTGTTGCCACGTTGAAAGATAGACGTACACATCATCAATTTTCGACCAATACGACTGAATCGGAAAAATATAAAAAGGTTTAGGACTTTTTAAATAATTTTCCCTAACAATTTGCGTAAACATGATGGACATAATTAGACAATGATAATTCGGATAGCATGCCTTAGAATGGCAATTTGCCATAAGCAATTGAATAGAATTGTTGTTGTTGTTGTTGTTGTATTTTGAAGGAATGCTCTGAACGTCAAACTCACAGCAAAGGAAGAAAGATTCCCTCTGGACTTTTGGCCCGTCCTATTATGCATATTTAATGGGAAAAATGACATAAATGATATTTGAAAATTGGTTAAATATGTGATGTGGTAACGAATTTTTAAATTATCCAATGTGATTCCCAAAATATTTCCTAATATACAATGTGACATTTGAACTTTTAATTTGTTAAATGTTTTTCCTGAACTTTTAATTGATAAACTTCGATTGAGGCTGCCTTGATGGAATTTAGAAAGAATAATCTAGACCAACTATCGTCGTAACAGGACCCAAGCGGTGGATCTCTCTCAAGATCCTTTTTAGATTTTTTGCCCTCCTCCTTCTGCTCTCCATTGCGCATTTGATGAGATGCTTTGCCCTAATTTACCGTATTGAGATTCAATACGATTAGCGTTCTTGAAGATGGAAATTGAAGTTTTCTCCAATTTCTTTAAATAAGGTTAGTGTTCAACTCGATATCCTTTCTCAATTATTGACTCCGACGTCGGATGATATATTATAGATTAATGCCATCGCTATGACATTTCTAGTGTTCTTATTTCGAGAAGTTGCATTAGCAGAGTAGCTCCCCAAGAAGAGCAACCTTACTCCAGATAGAGATCGTTGTTTTGTGTTGCCAAATCAAAATGTATGAAATTTGATCAATAAAACTACAAAGGTAATAGCAAGAGCAAAGATTATGCGACGACAACAGTGTTTAAGTGTACTAACAAAATTCACCTAAAATCGATTTCACAAAAGAGAAACCAGCCTAATGGAAGTTAAGGGGGGTGCATGGTAACAGTTCTGGAGAAGAAACCCGTTTGGTAAAGACACTTCAGAAGTGCTTCTGAAACTGAAAGCCGTTTGGTAAAATTATTGAGAATTTCTACTTCTGATTGGATTTTTTGCCAACTTTGAGAAGCTAAAAATTGTAGCTTCTAAAAAAAAGAAATCACTTCTTCAACAACAACGGTCTTCATTGACCAATGCCTATCGTCGCTGCCGGCCGCTGCCGCCGCCGGTCGCCGGCCGCTGCCGCCGCCGGTCGCCGGCCGCTGCCGCCGCCGGTCGCCGGCCGCTGCCGCCGCCGGTCGCCGGCCGCTGCCGCCGCCGGTCGCCGGCCGCTGCCGCCGCCGGTCGCCGGCCGCTGCCGCCGCCGGTCGCCGGCCGCTGCCGCCGCCGGTCGCCGGCCGCTGCCGCCGCCGGTCGCCGGTCGCTGCCGCCGCCGGTCGCCGGCCGCTGCCGCCGCCGGTCGCTGCCGCCGCCGGTCGCTGCCGATCGCCGGCCGCCGCCGACCGCTGCCGCCGCAGGTTGCCGACGGCCCGCCACCGTCGGTCGCCTGCCGCCCGCCGCCGGCCGGTCGCCACAGACGCCCACCGCCGACCGACGCCACCCACCGCCTACCGTGGGCCTGCCGCCACCCACCGCCGACCGCCGCCGCCCGTTGCCAGCTGCCGACGGCCAGCTCCGCCGGAAATTTTGTTAATAATGTTTCAGAAGTAGAAATCAACTTATGATGGAAAAGTTAAAAAATCAACTTCTACTTCTGATTGAGAAGTTGAAAAATCAACTTCAGCTTCAGAAATGATTTCTGAAGCAGAAGTGTTGCCATGCGCGCCCTAATATAACAACCGTTATCCAGGATGCAATTATCGAATCTGAAAACATCTTCTTTCCCCTCACAATATGATATGTGAACAACAGGAGATACTCGCACATGCGAACGCAAAATCGGATGCACATACATGTATCCTGCTATTTTCTGCAACATCTAAATCAAATGATACATTTTCAAGACTTACAGATTGTCTTTAATCAGTCAAGAGGATTGTCTAATCATACGGCAAGTCTTGGTCTTAGCAAACCAAAGCTGGATAACTTGAAGAACTCTTGATAAATAACTCCTCATGGATGTGGACTTCGTATGATTATTAGAATTCGTGAATCCCAACCGAGCTCTCATATAGATTGGGAAAAAACATCAGCAACAAGGTGTTAATTACAAGCATGGTAACCGCCATTAGAAGCACAATTGCAGCTTTCACCATATGAGCTCATGATTATATTGAGGACCTGAAATAGAAGAAAGAGATGGAATCAATTGGTGAATTACCGTAGCTGAGAAAGAAGCCAGAGCTCAGAACTTCAACAGATGAAATGATCGATGTCATACCTCATTGGATAGATATCCCTGAAGAAATCCGCAGTTTTGAGTCCATCCCACCACTAACCACACAATCACCTCTCCACCAGTCCGCACAAAATACCTACACCACCATATACAAAGCCACATATGTTAGCCAAAATCAGGGACAACCACAAAGCTAGATAATCAGACATGGAAGAAATAAGCTTTGCCTTATCTTTGTGAGAATCAATGACAGCCAGAGGCCACTGCAAGAGAAAGTTGCATTAAGAAATTTATATCTCAAACTGGAGCTATTCCAAAGACATAATTTTGTTTTAATTCGTCTAAAGATAAGAGTTGACATACAGCAGTCCTCAAATCCCATAGCATTATCTTCCCATCATACGATGCAGTAAGTAGATGAAACCAAGATTTATCGTGCCACTTGCAAGCCGAAATCCAAGAAGTGTGCGACGAAAACTGGAAGATGGGGGCAGAACTTGCTGAGAAAATGCAAGTTTTATCAGAGAGAGAAACGGGGGGATGGGTGCTAAAAGGAAAACATGTCATCTTAAAAGAATGCACTAAGACCGAGATTGCAACATACCTGGTTTGCGAGGATCCCATATCCTGACAACAGGATCAGAACCTCCAGCAGCAATCAAAGCAGAGGCTTCACCTCCAATATCAAGGCAATTGAGGACTTTCCCACAGAACTGCATGCAAAAAATTGCTGATTTTACTTCGTCTGATGGGAAAAAAGTCAATCTCTAGGTTCACATCAAACTAATTGTGACATAAAAGCTCCAAAAAGCCTATTACAAGTACAAACAAAGCAAGGAGAGAGAGAGGGTAGAAATCATTGATCATACTATGTTCAACAAATATTTGCCAGTCTCGACATCCCACTGTCTGACGGAGTGATCCCATGAAGTAGAATATATTGTTTCCGGATGTGGCCAAATCACTGAAGATACACATTGTGTATGGCCTACAAGTGTAGACACAGCTTCCTCCTGACAGTAACAAACAAAAGTCAATGTTAGTAAGCTGCCAAAGAAAGTTGGTTTAATCCACATATTTGTGCCAGTTTGTGGTAATTACTCGACTTAACAAACAGAAGAGACAAACAACTTTTGCGGTAAATTTGGTATTTGTTACTAAAGAATGGTGACTGACTCCTTAATATTTATATACAACAGCAGAGTCAATCTGTGTTGCCTGAAGGAAGAATGAATGCTTCCTGATTGAAAGAAAGGGTCCACGTACCAGGACTTTGCTTGAGAGTTTTGGAAACCATCAGAGGTATCAAAATACCACTTAGACAACCGAATATGAGGCAAAAATGACGTCTAATGTAGTCTAATAACCATGCAAAAATACATTTAACATAGTCAAGAAGGAAGCAATACCTCCATTTGAGATTCCTCAACTTGATTATTAACTTTTCTCTTCTTGACTGTTACAGGATTATCATCTGCACCCAACCCCTTCGCATTCCATAAATTTATAGTACAATCCCAAGAACCAGAACAGATCTGATTTATGCAACCAAAAAGAAGGCAGCTCAGTTTTGAAATTTAATTCTGATGCTTTTAACAATATAATGATACTAGGGTTTAGACAGGACCATGTCTCCAGCAGACCTCGCTGAAACACTCTGCACTGATGCTTTATGCCCCTGTAGAATCTTAAATGCCCTTATCGTCGCAGGAGAATTAAGAGATGCCTCATTATGAATCTTTCCATGCAAAAGAGAGAAAAAATTATAAATGAGTGGATAGAGGGATCATACACAGTAAAAGAGGAGACAGTACTGTCACTTACTTACCTTCCACAACCTTAGGGTCCTATCTTTTGATGCAGTTGCCACGCAAACACTCTCAGCTCCTGCATTCAGACCACAGGCGATCCATAGTCAATATGCAAACTATATTTGGGACTGCACCCTCAGGATGAGGACATGTATGCTGGGCTTACAGTACATAGAAATCACCACAGTGACTCGACGAAAAGCAGGAACGACACTAAAATTTACCTCATTCATTTCATAATTTCTTCACTATACCAAAGTTTCACAAAGGAAAATTTGCCTTGTGAACAGTTTCGGCAAAAAAAGAAAAGAAAAAGAAATAGCCCCTATAGGATCATGCTTATAATTTGCAGTTTCAATAGTTGGATCGCATCTCCACATTCAATACACTGTCCTCAAAATGAGTTGAAGTATATTATCCTCAAATGTACGTGCATAAGATGGGCAATCCCATCATGCGAAGCAGGATCCGGATTTTAACAACCATCGCAACAATGACACAACTACAATCATTTATATATCAAATTTAGCAGTTGGCCTTCACATGCACTTTGTACCTTCCTGATGAATGACGCTTACGGAAGTAATTGCATCACTGTGTCCTCCTAATATATGACTGCATGATCCAGGAGCATCCCATACCCTTAATTTAAGACATCAAAATCATTGTCAAAGAAAACTGTTTAAACCTTGGAGTGAATTTTGCTAATGGATACAGGTGCAAGGTATGAATGAGGAACAAGCTTCTTTAAATACCTTGCTAAACCATCATAACATCCTGTCAAAATGAACCTGCCATTTAACAAAAACACAAAAACTGAGAAGAATGAAACACAGAGCCTAAAAAAAGAATAACAAAACCAGAGAAATCCAGTGTACTGGGTTAAGTCAGTTCAGCACACAGATTGAGTTATCCTATCCAACATGTTTACCAGTCCCATTTCCAAGCTAAGATACATTTAAGTTATGCCAATATTGTTGTGGACCCTCCGAAACCACAGGTGGTTCTTTAGTGTTAGAAAAATGTATAGGTTTTTGACAAATCACCTTTTGAATATAAGATTCTGCATTGAACCCTGAAACAACAGACAATTGCTCAAGGTGTCCCATTCAATACAGTTTATCATGTTAAATAAGCAGGAAGCTGTGATCCCATTACTTAAAAAGAGATCGCAAGACTTTCATTCCCAAAAAGTCATTAAAACGAAAAGCTTCTCTCGAGAACTTCAAACTGTACAAATTGCATGTATCACAAGACATATAGACAAACAACGTCTAATTACAGCCCAAATAGATACAGAGCTCTGCATTTACAAGCTGGTAAGAAATACAACCGCAATATCCAATTAAGATGAAGCACGATACCCAAAAACAAGACGTTGAGCACTTAATTCGATGACTACAATTCCGACATTTGCTTAACGCTCCAGAAGACCCCACAAGCCATACATTTGACTAGAAAAGAATGCTTATCATTAACTAAGATATGCAGACCTATAGCAGTTTCATGACATTTGGATATATCTCCCAAAAGTGAGAACATCATGAAATCCAAACAAAACCCCTGGACAAAGCATGCAATGTTTTGAGAGCATACAGATGTCTGGTCCGTTTCCGCCTTATATAGGTCGAGAAAAGTACTTTTCCATATGTTCAAATGCAAAGAAAAGGCATCCTTGCGTCCCTTTATCCTTTAGATGTCAAGGTACTTACCCAGGATTAGACCCATCAACTGCACTAACCCAATCCTCATGCACAGATGCATCTTCCTCTTTCCGTGGGGCTACAGCTCTAATGTACTCAATCTCCAATATCTTCTCCTGTAATAACCAACAATTCCTAGTTATATATCAAATCTAATAGCCCAAGAAAAGAAAATAGCTGGAGGAGAACATCGTTGCTTCAATTAAATAAACTATGGCCACATCGTGAAAGAGAAGATTAAACAGTTAGAAGCTAAGATGATAGAAACAACACAAAGTGGGCTATTCCACTACATTAAACAATCAGCAGAATAGATCAACTCAAAGAACCAAACCTCAGTAACTAGTCTTTTTCAGTCGAAAGTAGTCCACCAACTTATGTAGAATAGGAGATAATAATACTTTAGCTTATCTTTGCTTTCTCCACTTTTTCACAATGCTTGACAGGATCTCCGCATTTTACATGCCACCAGTACCTTTACTCATTCTTCTATCTTAAACAAACAACTGAAAACACATTGAAATTCAGAAAGGCTCCATCAAAAGTGAACAATTCAAGTTTAGGTTAAGATTGCTTATCTGTTCCCACAGTCAGAGAACTCATCGCTTACAACCAAGCTTACGTTATTTAAAGAAGTTTCTCGGTGTTCATCAAAAACAATAATTTCCTATAAATAAAATCAATCAACAAAAAATTTGTTTCCAGCGGGAAAAATGTCCAGCACTCAAGTTATTTGTCAACCACGTATAACCATGTGGGGTTTGAGCACAGGACATTACACTGTGCCGATGACAAGGAACAATATTATTACCGCAGAAATGCCTTTGGCGAGAAGAAACTGTTCGAGCGACATCCGAATGAGCTCGCCATCAATCAAAAAATCAAATGGCTCCGGATTCCAATCCGGGCTTCCTGGAGAGAAAATCAAATAGCTCAGCACTACGATCAATCCACGCCACACACACACAAAAAAAAAGATTCTATCAATTCTCAGCCAAATGCACGTAGAAACCAACACAAAGCACACATTTCAACATAAAAGCACACATTAAAAATAAAATAAAATCTGAATGAAGCTAAAAAAAGGCATAAACTTTACTACCACATGGTACATACAAACTCCTAACCGCGAAGCATCTAGTGAATTTCATCCGAAAAAGAACGAGCGACTGTTCATGTAACATTCCTTTGTGCTTCAAGGGTTAACAAAGTTTACCGGATTGGATGAGATTGTTGACGATGGTGGAGAGGCCCAATCTGGTGAGATTAGCAGGGATTGCGATGGAAGCGGAAGGGGCCTTCAATGGAGGCTTCAGCTTCGTGACGAACCGGACTTGAACTCGCCGGGACATATCTTCATCCATGTCGCGGAACCAGCTCTAAGAGAGGCTGCCAGAGAGGAAGTCGGATGCTATGAGGATCTATGTTACACGGACATGGGACACGACTCGCGACACGACACGATACGCCGACACGACAGTTCTAAAAAAATAGAGAACTTCGACACGCTGGGACACGGTTGTATATTATATATATTTTTATATATACACGATAAATTAATGTTTTTATGATTTCAACAATAATAACATCATGATACCGAAACTATTATTAATCTCCTCCTTAGAAAGGTTTCACAAAATATATCCTGTGAAGAATTCAACTACATTTCATTTCAATAATCCATAAAACTTGAAGGGGAAAAAAATCCACATTCCACCTTAAATTTAACATTTAACCATAAGTGGAAAACAAAAAACAAATCCCTTTTGCATTTAGAGTAAATGCATCCAAGTTACAAACTATTATCCGGTCTAATTACCAGCAAGGAAAGGGAAAGATGCGCCCTGGAGAAGTAAATGACTGCGACCAAAGGCAATCCAGCAGAAAGTCAAATCAGTTTACATAAGGACCCTTTTCGCCAGCACTTTTTTTTTTCTTTTAACAGTTAGAATAGCCACTAGTCAGCAAACTTCTCATACTAGCATCAGTTAGTAAAGCGACTAAAGTAATCTGAAGAGCATGCCTCTGTTTCGATAACAAACAGAACAGGAAATCGTAGAATAGGTTAACAAGCTGCATAAGCTTGACAAAATCAGCAGAATCGAGATCACCAAATAAGCATAAGCTTGACGAAATGTCACCAAATCAGAAGAATCACAACAAGATTCAGAACAATAAAGCAAACACAGAAGTTCAGAGGCATTGGCCTTTCTTCTTCGTGTACAGTACAGAGCAATAGAGACAGAGCATGGTGATACAGATACTGATACCTTGACGACGATGGGATGCGAGCAGAGAAGCGACGAGCGACAACTAAAAGGCGAGCTGAGGCGGCGAGCTGAGGCTGGCGACAGGAGGGGGTCGACGAGAGACGAGTCGCAAGGGCCACGAGAGGCGAGTTGCGAACTGAGGTGGGGCGGCCGAGAGGGGAAGCCGCGAGAGGCGAGTCGCGACTCGCGAGCTGAGGTGGGGCGGTGAGAGGTGAGTCGTGGGAGGAGGTGAGAACGAAGGGAGAGGAGAGAAAGCGATTCAGAAATTAGGTCACAAAAGAAAACGATTCAGAGCTGAGGCGGGGCGTCTGATTTTACGGTGTAACGTAGATGAGGATGGTATCGTAGCCGGTGGAATTTCAGGGTTTAGGCTTATGCAGTTGCGGTGCGAAGAAGAAGAAGTAGAAGAATCTTGGCTTGGCTAGGGTTTTAGAGGATTTTCACCACCGAAGCGCAGCGTTGCCTGTCGTTTTTGTCTCAAGTTGCTCAACCTTATCACAAAAAATAAAATCTACCCTAAATTTTTTTTAATCATAAAAAAAATCTCGAACTAATACACATGTAATAAATTTGCCTCAAATCGATACAATTGTGATAAATTTTCCCTTCGTTAGTTTTCATTAAATTTCACAGTCAAATTGTTGGATGACACGTGGCAATTGTCGAGTATACATATTACTCTATGTTTGCTACATATGTATCAATTTGAAATTTTTTGTGTTATTAACTCAATTTAATGAATTTTTTTATGTTATTAACTCAATTTAATGAAAATTCAGCTGTCCAAACAACATCATTAAGGTATACAGAGACATACCTGAGCTCGATTCGAGCTTCATGACGGCCTGAGGGACCTCGATGAGCTTCCGGCTCAGACCGAGAGCCATAGGAGCCCTGACGGTGATTTTCAACGCGGTTTAATGCAAAACAGAGATCAGGGCTTAGAGTCGGTTCTAATGAAGATTTATGGCGAAAATCGCGTGAATATATTTTGAACTACGCATAATTGAGAGTTAGAACTCATGAACGGTTGAGGGAGCATTTCATCGAGCATTTGACAGGCATTCAAAAATGAGCATTTAAGCTAAAACTAAGGATATTTCACACGGAATCGAAGCAAACCAGCATTCAAAGATGAGCATAAACATCGAAATGGGTGTTAGCATGCATTTGGCTTGGCTCGGTTTGATCATCGAAATGAGTGTTAGCATGCATTTGGCTTGGCTCGATTTGATCGAAGATCAAACAGGGCCAAGTCGATAGTGAACCCGAAAACAAAGCATGGCGGAGGAAAATGTATATAGACCTATACGAGTGTGTCACCGACAATGGAAGCTTTGGAACGTCGCAGGAGTTGGGGTAAAGGCTTCTAGAGCCGAGTCGAATGTCGGACTGGTTCAGTTTTCTCTCTCACTCTCACTCTCGAACCCTCGACTTTACTCTCTCTTTTTTTCGGAGCTCCGGCGACGGTCTTCCTTCTCTCGCTCTTTCACTCGTTCTCCTCCTCTCTTGCGCTCTCTGTTCTCTGTGTGTTTTTATTCCCCCGTCCGAGAATGGCCATCTTTTTTTCGAATCACCTCTCCTCCCCCCGACATTCTCCTCCAACGTCCGTCCTTTTTTGGGGATACGCCAGCTCACTTCCCCTGTACATCCTTAGTGCAGTAGGTGACAAAACGAGGGGAATGTTCTGGATCTTTTTGTCGAGGTGACGTCGCGCCGAGGTGAGCGAAAGAGAGAAGGGAAACATGCGTGAGTGCTGGTGTGTACATGAGTTGCAGATTCGGATCTGCTGGGTCGGGTCGAATTCGATCCGGCGGATCTGGTTTCGACAATTTCATCAAATCAGGCCCAAATTCGACCTTTTTTGTGAAATTGAAGTAAAAATTGGGTTTCCCAGCATGATTCCCATGGGAAATTGGTGCTTTCATGGATTGTTGGCTTGGAATTTAGTGGAAACCCCAAATTGCATTTAAGACCCGAAATTGATTTTTGGCAAATTCGGGACTCAAATGGTCAAATCAGTCCAAATTAAGGCCACCATTAGATTTAGCATGATGAAAGCTGTAGGGAAGAGGTGTTTTATTTTCTTGGGTGTCCCTAGGAAGGATTTAATTTCAAGATTAGTAAAACCGAGGACTAAATTGAAAAGAAATTTGTGCAATTAAATCATTTTTTTCAAAATTGATCAAATTGAAGGGCGAATTGACCCAATTACACTTCAAGGCTCTAGATACCAATGTCATAACTTATTAGCAGTGTAAATTGAGAATTAAAAGACTCAAGAAGGAATTTTTATGCTCGATTCGGGTTTATGTTTGTGAAGGAACATAGTTACTCAAGTCGAATTTTAGAAATTTAAAGTTTCCATTCTGAAAATGAAATTAAAATAAAATTATTGACTTTTTTTGTATTTTTCTGACCACGAATGGTATTTTTTTGATTTTTTTGGGTATTTTTATAATTAAATAAATTCGAAAAAAATATTAAAAATTATGAAAAATATTTTTTTGCTCAAAATTGTCTCCTAAGGCTAGGCAAAGGCCTTTGGAGTTGATTTTCAAATTTTATAATTTTTTTGGCTATTTTTAATTAATTTTGAAAATAAAATTAAAATAAAAGATGATTAAAAATCAGGTGTCAACATGCATGTTTCGATCCGAATTCACTGAGCATGGTTAGTGTACATTTGAAACCTTAAAAGGGCTGTTTTGTCGTATTCTTACTCCTAAGCTGCATTTGGTAGTCTGGATTTGGGCCCGGATAGGATAACAAATTATCATATCCGATGTTTGGCGATATCGTCCGGACCGGATAAATCTGGATATACCCGGATAAAACACTGTATAAGAAATCTGGGGGAGTGGGGTAGGATACATCCAGATTGGATAAAAAATAACAAACCCTCGACGACCACACCTCGTCCTTTCCTCCCTCGTCTATCTCCGCCGACACCCGGGGCGACACCCTGACGTCCAACGCCGCCACCGCTGCAACCGATCGGAACCTTGCATGCCGCAGATCGGAGCCTTGCACGCTGCCGCCGCCGCCGTCGTCCTTCTCACCGTCGTCCACGACGGTGGCACCGACGATCCCACCGCTCCTCCTCCCCCAGTCCGAATCGCGTGCGAACCACCTTAGACGCTTGAAATCCGGTTCCCTCCGCTGGAAGGAGGAGTGAGATCTGGCGATACTCGCAGAGGAGGAGTCGACGGCCACCTTCATAGCCAGCGCTACCCCAGCGGAGGCACGGGAGCGTAAAATTGTGGAGCAACTTCGATCTCTCGGAGCCCATCACCATGGAAGCACGGACTCGTTCTCTATCTCCGACAAACTCTCCCCAACGCACCATCACCATGAGAGGCCAAGTGGCCAACTCGCGGGAAGTCGGCGCAATGGACAACTCTGATCGAAGGGCTGGCAATCTCCGATTTCGGTCCGCTCGGATTTTCTCTCGAGAAATCGTGTCTCTCTTGCGAAGAAGAATTAGGTCTCTCCCGCGCTTCGCTCTCTTTTCTCTTTGGCTCTCGCGTTCGATGGACGACTCGATCTTGGACCCCTATAGGGACTCCCTCTCCTCGCAGGAGATGGCAGTTCAAGATTTCTACCCCTTCTCCTCCCAAGATTCGATCGCCCACAACCTACCCTACTACGACTCCGACCCTTCAATCAACCCCTGGCGGTAGAGGATGGTCTCCGTGACGAGTACGATGGCGATGGCACCGACTACCGAACATTAAACAGCGTGAATATCATATCTTATCCGGACATCTACCAAATATATGATGGGATTTTACAAAATCCAAAAGACAATCCGGAAGATTTCTAATCCAACCTTATCATATCATATATGGGCCCAAATTCGGACCATCAAACGCAACCCTATTATTTTTAAAGGATTTGAGCGAGTTAATGGTTGTTAATGAGGCTCTACGTGAAGGAGATATGAGTATGCCTAATCTGGAAATTTTCGTCCGCCATCCTATTTTACTTTCTGATGTTACGTTTTATAGGGTAAGAATTCGTGAATGGTTGTGTTATGGCTAATTGCACTGTGATTGGGAAGTTATTGTAAGCTGCAATTCTAATCCGTATGCAGCAACCCAAAATCTCACGTATAGATACACGAATCACAAGTCCATAAAGTCAAAGAATTGACACATCTGTTTCGGATTCGTCGTTCTTGATGCGGAATTGCGACGATCCCGTGCTCAAGATCTTCTCCTCTATGAACCCCCTTTATCGCTGGCTTCAATGAGACGGCCCCCTCATGCGTCGTGTCTGACGGCTCCTTATGTGAGATTAGCGGACATCAGGGTTTAGAGGAGGGACTTGAGCTCTATTTATAGAGAATGAAATCTATCCCCTCATCAAAGATTAGATTTATCTCGGCCCATACTATCCAGCGCCATATCTGACTAGAATAGGAAACTGTATATATCTTATCTTTATTAAACCAATTAATAATTACAGAGACAATTAATAAAGCCCACAATTGAATATATCCAAATTAGAATATATTCTAACATTCTCCCACTTGGGCGAAATTAATTGTAACTGTACTGTATATGCGCATCTTTATATTGGTCTAGAGATAATTCCCAATAGTCAATCCGATCCCATAAAGTCTTAAGCACCGAACCATGCCAGTAACTGCATCAGAAGACACAGAGCCATCCACGATTACAAATACTCTTAACTTTACTGATATGGATTTGATATGGTAATATGGCAAACGGATAACATCTCAAATAACAGAGACACCTTATATGTTATCCTCCTTGTCAGTCACCATTCTTTCACCTTATGTGTCACTAAACCGGATGTGTCACGAGAGAACATTTTTACGGTTCCAACGAACCATCATATATCTTACCTTTATAGTTAACTATACTTTACGTGTAACAAGACATATGCTTTTGGCTAAAATAAATAAATGCCACAGCCATCACTCAAGGTTTACACGATGCTTTGAGATTTTCAACTGATATATGTATTCAACTCCTCCTAATCATTATAGCTTTATTGCATGCAATGGAGTTGATACATATCTAGATGTTACAAAATGTAACAAACACAGATGTGAACTTTATTAGAGCAAATATCGAATGCAGCTCCCACTGAACAACAGCATCTCATGATACTTACTCAACCAATCAATTAACACGTCATATCAGCATCCCACGATGCTTTTATATTTGTGACGTGTCATTTAAATGTGTATGAGAAGAGTCCTTAAGTTAGTGAGTCTGCAGCCTTATCATATGTGTAATAAACTCTATTGTAGTGTCACCCTTTCATCTGTTACCTTTATGGTAAAAAACTTGACCGCTAGATGTTTAGACCCCGTGCGACTCATGCTGTTGTTAATGAACAACACTGCAGAATTATAGTCACAATACAACTGTATGGGTCTATACACAAAGTAAATACGGTCAACTCTTTAATGAGATTCCGGAACCAAATAACCTGAATAGCAGCTGACAAGCATACTACAAACTCCGCTTTCTTGATTGAGGATTGCATAGATTTCTGTTTACGCTTTTCTGTAATACTGCACTTTTCTTTTGACATATAAATGTCTGTAGTTGTCAACTTCACATTATCCTGAGAGCTAACAGAGCCTGAATCCGAATGCTTTACTAATGCAGGTCCTGAATATGTCTGTAAATTAGCATATAATCTTTTGTCCTCTTTAAGTACCTCAAAACTTTCTTAGCAGTATTCCAGTGAACATGTCCTGGATTTAACCAATATCTGCTTAGAAGTCTCGTTGCAAAAGCAACATCTGGTTTAGTGCAAGCTTTAGCATACATGATACTTTTATGTGCACTCTGATATGGTACATTCTTTATTTGGGTTTTCTTGATAGCTTTATGAAGACACTATGACAAATTCAGTCTATTGCTCTTAATGACAGGAGTAATTCCTGACTTGCAACACTTTATACTGAATACAATCAATATATGTCCTCTAGAGTTAACCCAATATATGGCGGGAACAATCCATATGTATCTCAATGCCTAGGACAAAATACTCATTAGTAAGATCAATCATGTCAAAATATTTTGACAACATCTGCTTCACCTCATGCAGTAATTCAAGAAAACCACTTTCAAGCAAGATATCGTCTGCATAAGACATAAGAAAAATAAATTCCTCCCACTGATCTTGTAGTATATACTAATTTACTTTGTTCTTGACAAAACATGATAAAACTACAATACTATGAAACTTCAAGCCACAATTGTCTAAAAGCTTACTTGATCCCATAAAATAGACTTTTTAGTCTAGAATCTCCATGAATATAATCAAACTTTATTCCATGATAACTTTATGAGATTCTTCTTTTTTTATACACAAATTTATCTGCATCATCTGCTGCAAAACCTTCGGGTTACATAAAAAGACTACCTCGAAGTATCCAATTAAAAAGAAATTTTAATATCTGTATAATAAAGCTCCTTATAATAATGAGCTATTAATACCTTAATCACTCCGAAAAAACTCTTTATGAGAGACTGAATAAAAAAAAATTATTTTAAGTCAACTCATTCGTTACGAGTGAAAACTTTGGCTACTAATCTATTTTAAACTTCTCAAATAAAATACTGATCAAAATATAATTGGATATGATAAGGTAGACAAAAACTTTCATCTGAAATCCTTTTAAGTTTTACAAACCCAATTGCAGCAGATGAATTTGTGACCTTGAAGCATACTAATAAGCTTTCAAACACCGTATGTTTCATAGTCTGTATCTCGTTCACCATGCACCCAATCACAATTATAATTAAGAACAAGAAATAGCAACTGTATAAATTACTAGATCATTTACATAGTCGATATTGTAGCCATACTCTTCTGGATAGACTATACAGTATGACTTGATACAACTGATCGTTGATACAACTGATCGTCTCCGTCTGATAGATCTTTTAAGATGAGCTACTTTAACCTTTGTTCTGCGCTTCTA
The DNA here is from genome assembly GCA_021437785.1 of Rhodomyrtus psidioides. Lineage (NCBI taxonomy): Eukaryota > Viridiplantae > Streptophyta > Magnoliopsida > Myrtales > Myrtaceae > Rhodomyrtus > Rhodomyrtus psidioides. The sequence continues at coordinate 1,299,767 of JAILYB010000105.1, forward strand.
GGGGTTGATAAACTTCATCAGGAATTGTCTTAATAACAAGAACCTGAACCCCAACAGAATCATACTGTAATGTAGAATGCTTCATGATCATCTGTATAGACAGAGAAAAACGATACAATTGTCCCTACCATACTGTTACCTTTAATAGTTTGTGAGCAACTATCATTATTCGACTATATCAAGCTCCAGCAATTTAGCTATCTGTAATTCCATAATTCTTGTTCCTCTTTTGGGATGATAAATCAATACCCCTTTAGATGATATGGGTAAGGCACGAAGTAAAACCGAGTGGTTCTGGAGTCCAACTTATCTAATGTTGGATTATGTAACTTTATTTCTGCATGAACACCTCAAACTTTAATATGGTTCAAACTAGATTAACGTGCAGTCCATGACTCAAAAGAAGTCAATGAAATATTTTGATAGAAACATAATGGGTTATTTTTAAAGTTTTACCTCACAGAAAAAATATATAAATTGATTTTACAGATCATACTCGTCACCATATTCGTATGGTGTGATTTTGCCTTTCAGTCACACCTTTCTATTGAGGAGTATCGGGCACAAAACTACAACCCAGAATCCTCTCAAATATTTGGCAAATGGCTCTTTAAGCTATCCATCATTGCCATGTCAACTATGATACTCACCATCTTAGTCAAAACTAACATTTTTTATAATAAATTTATCGACTATAGTCAGAAATATGTTGAACTTGTCACGGAAATAAGCATTTTCTTTGACCAAGTATGAAAAACATATAGAGAAAAATCATCATTTAAATGTGATAAAAACTCTACACAATATTACCATATAAGATCCACTTATACCAGTATAAATGACCTTCAATAGGTCATAACTATCGACTACAGTTTCACCATTTATCTTAGTTATCTTATATCTGCTTCAATCTACGCATGTGTCTAGGTCACTTTTAAGAGTGAGCAGAATGCTTGCCTTTATCTGTCTTTTCACTATTTCTTTACTGATGTGACCAAGAAATTTATTCCATAATACGCATGATTGTTCCTTAGGCAGATAAATTTTGTAAACAACTTTTCAGCTGTATAAGTGACGTATAATTCATTGGGAGATACACATAATCTGTACAATTCATTGGACATGGAGTAGTAACCAACTTTATTTTAAAAGAAATAGTAATTATTTTATTTGAAATCTCAAAAAATGAGTAACTACACATGTCCATACTTGATACGGAAAATAAATTCCGTCTTTAAGAAAAGTACATAAAATATGTTTCATAATGTCACAATAAAACCAGAATCCGGAATGACATTCCCATCAATTTAACCTCAACTTTATAAGTGTTTCCATAATGAGCTTGATTCAACCTGATTTGGTACCTTTCAGTTTATGAATTCCTATATGGTAAACGCAACACAATATGTCGCACCACTATCTAGCCATCACATAACCAGATGAGGCCTAAGATAGAATGAATTCACAAATCAATACCAAAAAAATCATTACTTTATGCTCATACTTAGATAACCAAGTCTTTGTATTAACTGTAGTCTTTTTTTATGTGATCTTTCTTCTTGTAAAAGAAGTAGCAATCACCATCCTTTTCAAATGATGCTTTTCATGGATCCAAATCATCAGAATGACCGGTGGTTTAATATAATACTTTATGAGCATGATTTTAGAACTGTTCAAAATATAATTTCATCAACTTTAAGACGTAATCCTTAATCTTAATAGAACTATTACACTTGATGTTGATGAGTCATTGCAGATATTTACCACTCTTAATAATAAATGGGATATAATTTCAAAGCCTTCAAGGCTTCCTTTACTTACTTAGCAGTGCAGTTAACTGGTAGAAAACACTTTTCAAGTGTTCTTTAGTGGACCGCTTCATATCAAATAAGCGAATCTGATCACTCTTTACCCAATAAGCACATAATGCTTTTGAAAGTTCTCACCAATGAAGGTGAGAACTACGAGTCTTTCTTGACAAGAGTAATATAAGTATTTGCTAGTTCTTTGTAAACAGATAATCCTCATTCAGTTCTCAATAAGTCTTAATTCTAACAGAGTTGCCGTTCATAGAAACGGTGACTAAAAATAATCAATATTTTTAATTAGCATAATGTGAAATTTCACCTTGAGAGATACATACATCATCACATAATCACCTTTGGGCAGAAAACATGACATGCAGTTGTATACTCCCTACATTACAGCGGCCATGAGAACTTATTTCAATCTTCGTTAATCACCACCTTTGGGTGTATGACATCACTTAGACTAATCAATCCTCAACCATATGCTGTACATGTAACCCTCCATGCAAAAATACGCAATTACCTCCGTTGGGAGTATAACTACGCATTAAAACAGGAGACATCCCAATACTATGTAAAATGTACTTTATTAAACTCAACTAAGTGTGCAGCTTTGGCGGTCACAACCCAACTGAATTTACCTGAAATTGGGATATAACTTTATATTTCACATTTACCGTATGCATGTAATTTCAGAAATTAGGGGCAATCATCCACAAAATTACACGCTGCTAATTTACATCGATACTATCAGCAATACATGTCAAATCATAAACATGTAATCGATAAATCATGCTCCACATAATTGCATGTGGTACTTTCATGTAAGCCTGTACCTGTATTTCACAAATCCGTATAGAAATACTTCAAAAATACCCCAAAATATCCTCGTATTTGGCTTTCCATACGTATTTCCATCCATGAAAATACCAAACATGAAAAATAAATATACCATCCTGTAGAGCATGAGCATACGAGCACGTCGGTACCTGGAACGTCCTCATCGGAGCACCCACGCGCCCTTACGCGCCGCTTGAAGTCTCGGCGCGTGAGCTTCACGCGCTGACACGTGCATCGCACGTGTTCAGCTATGTAGCACGGATACGTGTGTCTACATGTTTTTTGCGTATCGGATACGTATCCATATCTGATACGTCGGGACACGCTCCGATACGTCGGGATATGCTCAGACACGCGTTGACCGCGTGTCCGCGCTGGTCAAAGGCCCCGACACGCGTGTCAGCGCCAACTGTCGCTCCTCTCTGGTCGAGCTCCCTAGACTAGGAAAATCTTGCACTCGCCCAATGGGCCTTTCCATCAGCCCATCAGCACCGCCTACCTCAACGAGCGAGCACTGAGGCCCCTTTTATAGAAGCTTTCCATCTCCTTCTCTTGTTCACACCCGATGTGGGACAAGAAAATGGGCAAGAAACTTTCCATCATCCCCTATTTTTTTGGTCGAAAATCATTCCCTGTTTAGCCAACAAGAAAATGTCAGCTTTCTTATATTAACCCTTCTCTCCCACAGCACAATCCCCCTCCATCAGGTCCCCCCTCCGTGCCCTCCCTCCCTGAGACAAAAATGGATCTTGATGAGTGGGAATTGCTTCCCGTCGATGGCTATTTTTGAAGTAGATGATGGTCTTCTAGAGTGTTAACTTTTTTTCTAGTTTTTGACTAATATTTTACATCAAATATAAAATAACTATGACATTTAGACATATATGCGATGTTTGGAGTTCATAAAAATGATAATATATAACGTATCTCAGCGTATCGAAAATCTCTATTTTTTGAGAAACCACGTATCGGCGTATTGTATCGTATCGTGTCCCGTATCGCGAATCGTATCGGTGCTATATAGGTGTTCAGTGCCTCAGCCGATCTTCGAACTGGTCCGACCGCTACCTTAAACCGGTCAACGACCGGTCCGACCGGACAGTCCGAGTCAACGGTCAACCATCCGGGTCGGGTCGGGTCAACGGGTCGGGGCGGGTCTGCCCGGCTAAGATGACATCAGCTGACGTCAGCCCCCACGTGTCGCGCACGTGCGGGGCCCGGAGCCAGCGTTTGATGCGCGTGGGGCGCGTGGCCACCACGCGCCCGATAGCCACCGGCGAGTGGCGGCGCGTGGAGGCGCGTCCGGAGGTTGTTGGCGGCGATCTTTATGTAGTTTTGCTCGTCTCGTCGAGCCCTTTCCGAATATATAATTTTCTTTGAATTTCGATAAAAAAAAAATTTCGAAAATACACCAGGAACGCGATTCGTGACCTAATACGCGTAAGCTCTGATACCACATGTAAGCTGCGATTCTAATCCGTATGCAGCAACCCAAAATCTCACGTATAGATACACGAATCACCAGTCCATAAAGTCAAAGAATTGACACACCTGTTTCAGATTCGTCGTTCTTGATGCGGAATTGCGACGATCCTGTGCTCGAGATCTTCTCCTCTATGAACCCCCTTTATCGCTGGCTTCAATGAGACGGCCCCCTCATGCGTCGTGTCTGACGGCTCCGTATGTGAGATTATGCGGACATCAGGGTTTAGAGGAGGGACTTGAGCTCTATTTATAGAGAATGAAATCTATCCCCTCATCAAAGATTAGATTTATCTCGGCCCATACTATCCAGCGCCATATCTGACTAGAATAGGAAGCTGTATATATCTTACCTTTATTAGACCAATTAATAATTACAGAGACAATTAATAAAGCCCACAATTGAATATATCCAAATTAGAATATATTCTAACAGTTATTCCCGACACATATTCTATGGCTTTGCATGACTTGGCCTGTGAGTTGTCAAGGCATTGGCAATGAGCAGGGAGCACCCTAAGTTGGGTGCGGGGTATGCTATACGGATATCCGAAGAGCCCCGGAGGAAGGGATAACATAACACGTGGAAGCCCCGGAGTAAGGGAATGAGAAAATGGAGTGTTCGCAATGGTTAAATCAACCGAGGGTTGATGAAATTGATCATGTGATCAAAATGCTAGCCTTGAACATGCATTCATGCTTTGCTCATGCACTTGTCCACATTCTTATTCGAATGCATGCTGAGTTATAGTTGAATGTTTTCTTAGTAAATGGAACTACATAGAACACTTAAACGTTCAAACTGATTATCTTTAGCATTGTGAATTGCTGAATTTAATGGATATTATGTTAGTAAATTATGTTATACGTTAGGAACGATTTCATTGGGTTGCGTCTTTTGCTAGCTTAATGCTAACCCACGTTGTGGGACAATTTTTTTCAGGTTAATCTCTTATGACTGCGGGAATATTCGGAGTACAAATCGATATTGTTCAAGACTATCGTGATCTCATACATTTGGATGTACCTCATGTTAGCTTATCGATGTATATATCCACTTTATGGTTAATGAAGGTCCTAGTCATAGTATCGTTATGTATAGATGGTAGGCATTCTATGTTCGTTATGAGGACCAGCTCATAGGACCTCTTCCTATGGAGGTATTTGACGCAACTATGGAGCCTATTGGACCCGCGCCCGCGCCTGCACTAGTCCCCGTCCTTATTCAGCAAGCGTCGATACCCGAACCTGTGGAAGAGGGACCGAACGAAGATGAGGAAGAGGAAGAGGAGTGCTAGTGAGAGGGTTTTCTTTTAGAAGAGGATTTGGAGTTTGCAAACTTTTGATGTAGGCATAGATGTGTGATCATGGAGTAGATTTCCCTTTCCCTCCTAGACCGTTAATTAAATAATGGTGTTAAAATAGTTATTGCGTTGGTTGGTTTTGTGTGGTGAACTTGTCATAATAGACTCTATGAATGTTTGGTTTACTTTTCTTAAGACCAATATGTTGTTTCTCTTTTGGTTCAATGGTTTATGATATCAACTATTCGCATATGATCTGATGAGTGAATGTGCATGCGGTTCTCTTTTATGGTTTAGTAATGGGAAATAGGGCTTGAGTATCTCCCTAGTATGAATTGATTGCTGGTGGTTACGTACTTTCACGTGAATTAGTGTCTTAAATTTTTTTTATGCGTGAAAGTTGCAAGATAGTTCAATGTATGCCTTATTTATTCCTCACACCGTATCGCTAAGCCGGCCGCATGTGGTAAGATGATGGAATGAATAATTCTTCTACTTGGACCGTACCTGTGCTTGCTACTAAGATGAGAAAATTTGGATGAGCCTTCAAAGGTTTTTTAAAGGTTCTTATTCGGTACAAGTATGACAGATTGAGTAAGAGTCCATCGGGTTTAATGAAAGTTTTCCGTGGCTACTTAGGGTGGGTTTGGTTCAGCTTTTTCAAGTAGTTTAGCCTAAATGGCTTTGAGGAAATGCAAATGCTATTTGGTGAACTTTGCTTTGAAAAGCAACTTTGAGAGGAAAGCTGTTTGGTAGAAACGCATTTGGAATGTGCCTTTGGTAATTAATTTAAGGGTGCGTTTGTTTTAGGGAAAGTGTTTTCAGGGAAAGTATTTTTTGAATTTTCGTCTGTTTGGTTCGTGAAAAATGATTTGGTCAACGGAAAGTACTTTCCAGTCAACAAAGATTTTATTCATTAAAATAGGAAAGTGAATTCCAGAAAATAAAAAGGTGAAAATACTTTCCCAAATTTGAGTCTCTCACTTTCTTTGAAAACGGGACTGTGGCCGATCCCGGGGTCGAGGATCGGGGCCGGGACCAGGAACCGGAGCCTGGGCCGGGGACCGGGGCCGGTGCCGAGTAGGGGTAAGCATGGGCCGGGTGGACCGGTTCCAAATCTAGACCCTGTAACCGACCCTGTTTTAACCGGTTCCCACTTTTTGGAACCGAGACCCTACCCTGTTTGGCTTGGAACATGTTTTGGAACCGGCCCTATTTTTCGGTCCGGTTTCAGGGTTCACCCTGTTTACCCCGTTTTCCTTTTTTTTAATCAAAACGAGAAAGATAAAGCTCCCGATTAGTTTTGTCACTGCCACCACTTCCTTCTTTGGTAAAACAGTGTAGAAATAAAATTCGGCGTGCTTTGGATGTGAGCTTACTCGGCTGCGTATTTGTGCTTATGCATTTAGTTTTTGGCGCTGTGTCGCACAAAATTTTATTGATCGCTTTAGAAGCTTCGTTTTTGCGTAGATTGTTGTGATGACTTACTTACTCTTTCGACCATTATGGCTATTCTAACTCAACTGACGATGGTAGAATGGTGTTTTTTTTTTTTTTGCCTAATTTATTCGATTTTGCAAAAAATCAGCAGTAATCTGCTTATATTTTAAGTGGATTGCGTCTTTGAAATTGTTGATTAGTTGGTATTCAGTGATTATTATTTTATGAAGGGTTAGTCTTTATGGTGGACCTGGAAGGATAATGCCAAGAGAAAGCAATGAAAGATCTCAGAGATAAGTGCAGGGTGCAGGTGCTGACACTGGATTAGGGCACAGAGTTAAGGATTATGTTTTTTTTTTTAAATAGTAACTACAAAATCGGTTCTATAAACCGGTCCGGGTGGGCCTTTACTTAGACCCTAAACCCGGACCGGTTTCAACTGGTTCCCAAAATATGGAACCGGTACCAGGACCGATTTGAGCGGGAACCGGTTCCCGACCCTATTTTTCGGGTGGGCCGATTCGGTTTCCGGGCAACCCGGTTCGGTTGCACACCTCTAGTGCCGGGAACCGAGGGCCGGGGCAGGGGCCGGGACAGGAGGTCGTAGCCCGGGACGGGGGCCGGGGCCAGGACTGGGGCCAGGGCCGGGACCGAGCACGGGGACCGGGGCCGGGGTAGGAAATCGGGAACCGGGGACCGGGGTCGGGGCCGGAAACCAGGGGCCGAGGCCGGGATCGAGAACCGGAGACCGAGGCTTTGCCGAGTCAGTTTACGTCAGCTCTCTCGACCATTTGCCTCTCCTTAGTATCAAGGACAGCCCCTTTGATGAGATTGAAATCGTTTTCCAAATGAGAACCAAACACCGAAAAATATTTTCGGTAACATATTACCAAACAAAGGAAAACAAATCGTTTTCCGAAAAAGTGGTTTTCAGGAAACCACTTTCCAGAAAAAGAATTCATGAAAACCACTTTCCCTGAAACAAACGCACCCTAAGCTTTTTATTTTTAATTGGTTCAAAAGTGAAAAAAGAAGCCTGCAAATTTTTTAAGTTATATCCTGTCGCGACCCGTCCGAAAGCGGACGCGGCTAATGGATTACCAATCGCGGGTCTCGGATCGGCGCGGGCCCTCCCAGGCCCATACCAAATCGCGGCGGGGGTATTTTTCAGAAGGATTCGACGATAAGAGTCGATCGCTTTCGACCTTCAGTGTGGTCGTGGTAGCATGTGCAACTTGTGCATGCATTTGGAGTCGCCACCCGGTCTTTCTTAGAGGGTAGACCGGAAACCTTATTGACCGATTGGGAGAGGTCGATCAGTTCTGCGGAACTAGAGATTTTGGGTTCGGGGACTTGGTTACGTCAGTGTCATTACCAACGCCCTTTCGGTACCTAACGCGAGTGATTTTTCTAGCTAAGAGTTCATGCAGGCGCAATTTTAGGTGAGGTAGGCTTGATTCAGGATTTCATGCAGATTGGAAGACTGTTCCTATCAATCACAATCAATTTAAAGCGCAATCAAGTACATAAATAAATCACTTCAATGCACATCAATTCAGATCAATGGCTTCCTCGTATAACCATAAAGGCTTAAGGAATGTGTGACTTCGGACCAGGGGTAAAATGAGAAGATTTGGGGATGATTTGCCCGAAGGACAAAATCGTCATTTTTGGGAGGTTTGGATACCGAATTACCCAAAATATTCCATGGCCAGTTGATTGTGGCCATTTCCCATTTTTGAGAATTTTTTGGAATTTCTTGATTTTTCTTCAATTTTTGAAAGACGATTCGCCCAAAGGGCGAAATCATCATTTTAAGAAGGGTTGGGGTTCAAAACACCCGGAATGAGTCTTGGCCAGTTGATTGTGGCCCTTTCCTCTTTTTTGGGATTTTTCTAGAATTTTTTTAGAATTTTTTTGGAAGACGGTTTGCCGGAAGGTTAAAACCGTCATTTCGGAAGAGATCAGGGGTCGAAAGACCCGGAACAGGTCATGGCCAGTTGAATGTGGCCATTTCCTATTTTCTGGAATTTTTTAGAATTTTTCTGAATTTTTCGAATTTTTTTGAATTTTTTTTATGATTTTCTATTTTTTATTGATTTTTGAATTTTTTTTATTTTTTATTAATATTTAAAATTATTTTCCGGGCCGGGTCAGACCCGGCCCGCGCCTCACGGGCGCCCGGCCCGACCCTACGGGTCGAAACCGGCCTAAGACAACGTCGTTTTGATTTTTAAAGATTTTTCTATATTTTTTTATTTTATCAAATTTTTTTAGCATTTTTTTATTATTATCAATACCGGTCCGGGTCGGACTCCGGATTCGGGTTTGGATCAAGCCATCGAGCCTGATCAGGCCCGAATAAGAGGAGCCAACCCGGGCTCGACGGGCACAACAAGAGGCCCAAGCCCCATATTTGTTTTCCTTGTACGAACCGGGCCTCTATTTCAGACTACTGGCCCAGCTCCCTCACGCTCAGCCTTTAACCTCTTTAAAATAAAACAGCCCAAGCCCACTAGCCAGACTCTCTTTCTTTTTCTTTTTTTTTTTTTTTCACAACAGCCCGCTTGAACAGCCCACACTAACCTTATTATTACTGTTCATCGTCCTCCTCCTCGCGTCGCCTTCTTTCTCTGCAAAAACCCGACGGCGACTCTGCTCCTTCGACGCTAACAGCCCTTGCTCGACTCGCTGTCCGGACTCGTTCATCATGCCGCCACCACTATTCACCCTCGCGTCGACTTCCTCGCAGAAACACCGGATCTGCTCGCATCGTCAGGACTCGCTCACAACGCCCCTGTCAGATCGCGGCCTAAGCCCCCCTGAGCCGCCGACTGGTTTTGTCGTCGAACACTCAGACTACGACGCTGAGGCTCACCCGCCACGTCGTCGTGGTCGTCGCCTGCCGACTCATGCTACTGCCGCTCGTCACCTTTGGGCACTAACGGGAGCAGTCATGACGGCTCGCCTGGACTCGCTCGTCGACAGGGCACGCATCCGTGGGCTCTCTCGCTACAATGCTGAGACCACCGCGCGGTGATCTGTCGCCACGCCACCACTTAGCTCTATTCCTCGCCAACACCATTAGAATCTGCCCGACACCAGGCCGCCAAGCAATAGGATCCAATCCACCACTCCTCCGCCAGGTCAATTTACCATGCTGCTACCAGACATGCTCTTCTCTAGTCCGGACCATGCGCCACCTGTGGTCACGTTCCCATGCCACCAGCTCAGCCGGACCGTTGATACTCGCTTGCGTCAACTTCCTCTTCCTCGTGCGAGTCCTCTTTGCAACCCTCAACGACACAAATCTTCATCCATCACCACCGAGTTTGTCTCGTCTCGTCACCAAGTCGTCAGGATCTACTCGTCGCGCCAACAGTGGGACTCGCTCGTCAAGCCAACGCCAGGCTTGCTCGCGACCAGCGTCGTCTCCAGATAACGTTCGTCACGCCGTCACTGAGTTGGCCGTCGCACTTCCTGGTCAGACCCGCTAATACCCCACGCCTCCATGCCGAAAACAGGCCGCCACGAATCCACTGGTGGCTGTCGAACGCGGGCAGGCCTTGTGTGAACGTCACCTTCGTGGTTGCCGGATCGCACCCGCCTCCGCTTCGCTACCGGTCTCCACAGAGACGAACCCGAAACGAGACGACCTGGAGGCACCGACCGCCAGCATCATCACCGGTCCATCGACCTTCCCCGACCACCAACCCGAGCCGTCAATGCCGCTAGGGAAAATCCTCACACACTAGAGCGACTGGTGGGGACGTCATGGACTCGGAGCTCACCTGGCAGGCCGAGGTCGAGCTGGAAGGGACGTACGGGAGGTTGGAATGGAGACTCATGGCTAGCTTCGGACAAACGGGAACCTGGCTCGCGGTGGCTCACGCACGAGGCCACCGTCGTCTCGAGCACTCTCCTTTTTTTTTGCTCCCCCTCCCCCTCTCTTGTTTATCGTCCACCCCCTTTCTAATGGCCATCTTTTTTTTTAATCTTTCTTTTCCTCCCTTTTTTATTTCATCCTGTTGGTGCAGGACGTCCATCCCTTGCCATTAGCAACGGGTGGATTTTTTTTAAGCTTCTTCAGCTCTCTTTTATTTATTTTATTCCCACCCACTCTCTTTTAAGCTTGGATGCCAGAGCACACCCACATCTTTTATTCCCCACAGATAGAGGCGAGATTCCATCCCTTATTTTGCAACTCCATCACCTGATCTGATCTTCTTTCCTTTGCTCTAATGGTCGACCAGCCATCCACTTATTTTGCTTTGTTATTTATTTTTTATTTCTCCGCCCAAATGAGCACTTCCTTGTCCCTATCTTTTCTTGTATTGCAGATTCTCTCCCCATGCCTCTGCAGCGTCCTCTTCTTTTCTTTTTGTTTAAAAATCATGCCGCTCTCTCCATTACTTAATGGAGCATGTTTTATCTTGGTAGCGCCATTCCCTTCACCTTTGATCGGCCATAATTCCTTTTGATTCTTGTCCCGATACATATCGCGTTGTTGATTTGACATATTTTAAATAAAGAATGATACAATACTAGCGACTGCTAAAAGAATGATAGGACAATCAAAATTGGATATCACACATCAAAAATACAAAAAAATACAAATTAAAAGACTCCAAATATATATATTTGCTAAATTCGACTCTATGTGTTGTGAAAGAACACATGCAATTGAACTTGAATTTTCTCTTTTTGTGAGGTCAAAATGAAAAGAGAATTAAAATAAAAAATATATACTATTTTTGTGACCTCAAATTTTATTTTATTGATTTTTCCTATATTTTTCTATTTTTTGAAAATATTAAAAAATATGAAAAATTTATTTTTTTGTTCAAAATTGGTTCCTGATGCCAGGCCAAGGCTTCCAAGTTGATTTTGTAATTTTATGATTTTTTTGGTATTTTTAATTAATTTCAGAAATAAATAAAAAATGAAATAAAAGATGACAAAAAATCAGGTGTCAACTGCTGCCCCTCTTTGAGAGTGAGCTCGTCAGAGGTTGCTTTCAAAGACAAAAAGACACCTGAATCTTGACCGACTCGACTGGGGAAAAGAAATGCTATGACATCGGAATCTTAAGTCTTTTGATGAATGCTCAAATTAATCCCTGATTTGCTCTTGCAATTTGAACTTGGCCTGGAGGGAGGGAGGTTTACCTGAAGCTCACCTGTCGGATGCTGCCGGTTGTGACGACTTTCAAGAAGATGCCTAGGACTCGTCATTCAGAATATCCTAGGGAGATTAAGCTCTGACATGTATGGTAGGCCATACCATTATGGGATTCCTAACTGGTAGGAACCTGAGGAAGGCGCATCCCACGCTCTGGGATTTGCCAAGGATTTTGATCCGTATGGTGGATCGGACCTTTGTATTGATCCTTACGGCGGTATTTACCAATGAGTTGACCCTTGTGGCGGTTTCTACCATATTTGACCCTTTAGGCGGTATCTACCTTTGGTTTGACCCTTTAGGCGGTTTCTACCTTATTTTGACCCTTCAGGCGGTTTCTACCATGATTTGACCCTTTAGGCGGTTTCTACCTTGAGTTGATCCTTTAGGCGGTTTCTACCATTGGTTTGACCCTTCAGGCGGTTTCTACCTTGAGTTGATCCTTTAGGCGGTTTCTACCTTTGGTTTGACCCTTCAGGCGGTTTCTACCATTGGTTGACCCTTTAGGCGGTTTCTACCATGATTTGATTTGAAAAGGGTCTCATGACGAGGGTTCTCCACGTCCGATGAGACTGCCTGATTTTTGAAAAGGGGTCTCATGACGAGGGTTCTCCACGTTCGATGAGACTGCCTGATTTTTGAAAAGGGGTCCTGGGACGAGGGTTCTCCACGTCTGCCGGGACAGTTTGCCGACTTTTTTTTTTATTCACCTTCGTAGCTTCTGATCTGCTATACCAGGGGTTTCAATTCTCCATTCGTAGCTTCTGGTCCGCTATACCATGGTCTTCAATTTTCTCCCTTCGTGGCTTCTGACTCACCATACCAGGGGTTTCTTTTCTTTCCTTCGTGGTTTCTGACTCACCATACCAGGTTTTCATTTCTTCCTTCGTGGCTTCTGACTCACCATACCAGGGGTTCATTTCTTCCTTCGTGGCTTCTGACTCACCATACCAGGGGTTCATTTCTTCCTTCGTGGCTTTTGACTCACCATACCAGGTTTTCATTTCTCCCTTCGTGGCTTCTGTCTCACCATACCAGGTTTTCATTTCTCCCTTCGTGGCTTCTGACTCACCATACCAGGGGTTTCTTTTCTATCCTTCGTGGCTTCTGACTCACCATACTAGGTTTTCATTTCTCCCTTCGTGGCTTCTGACTCACCATACCAGGGGTTTATTTCTTTCCTTCGTGGCTTCTGACTCGCCATACCAGGTTTTCATTTCTCCCTTTGTGGCTTCTGACTCACCATACCAGGGGTTCATTTCTTCCTTTGAAAATGGGTCCTGGGACGATGGTTCTCCACGTCATGCTAGGACCGCTTGATTTTTGAAAAGGGGTCTCATGACGAGGGTTCTCCACGTCCGATAAGACTGCCTGATTTTTGAAAAGGGGTCCTGGGACGAGGGTTCTCCACGTCATGCTAGGACTGCCTGATTTTTGAAAAGGGGTCCTGGGACGAGGGTTCTCCACGTCATGCTAAGACCGCTTGATTTTTGAAAAGGGGTCCAAAGACGAGGGTTCTCCACGTTTGATAGGACTTTTTGATATTTTGAAAATGGGTCCTGGGACGAGGGTTCTCCACGTCCGCTGGGACTGTTTGATATTTTTGAAAAGGGGTCCAAAGACGAGGGTTCTCCACGTCATGCTAGGACCGCTTGATTTTTGAAAAGGGGTCTCATGACGAGGGTTCTCCACGTCCGATGAGACTGCCTGATTTTTGAAAAGGGGTCCAAAGACGAGGGTTCTCCACGTCTGCTAGGACCGCTTGATATTTTTGAAAATGGGTCCTGGGACGAGGGTTCTCCACGTCCGCTGGGACTGTTTGATATTTTGAAAAGAGGTCCTAGGACGAGGGTTCTCCACGTCAAGCTAGGACTGCTTGATTTTGAAAAAGGGTCCCGGAACGAGGGTTCTCCACGTCTGCTGGGACAGTTTGCAGATTTCTTTTTTTTTTAAAGGGTTCTATCCTCATCCCTTCTTTTGAAAGATCCCGAAATTTATCGGGAATTCAGTTTTGAAGCAGTGAAAGATTTTATCTTGACAAAGCTTCACTTGGGTCTGTTGAGGCGACATTCTGGGAGCTGGGTCCTCCAGGTATCCTGCAGAAATTTGAGCCTGAAAGATTTTTCTTCACCAAGAAAACGTTAGTAATTTTTGGGAAGACCACGGCTGTCCATTTGACAAAAACCGTATAACTTAAGTTTTAATTGTGAAATGTGCATTTTGATGCTGGAGGTTATCCAAAGCATTCTTGCAGCATGCAAATGAGATCACAAATCCCTTGCACGGAAAATCTGGATCAACAGCTTGAAAATTCCAAAAAGAGTTTATTCAAAACATCAATTGGAATATTTCTCGACAAGGAGGTCTTCTCACCTGTTTTGAGGTAATGATTTTTATAGGGGATGCACTCAATTCCCTACTGACCTGTGCCTAGGTTTTAGTCTCATTCGCAGCGCATACATTTTGACCGGTCGGGAGGTCTTCCACGTGACCGTAATGTTGGGCTTGGATATTGGTTTTCAAGGGGGACCCGCTTTGGAGTCGAGGCCATTGAATGAAAGTCTTCACCATCTGCTCCGGGTTTACAAGTCAAGAACCCTGCAAAATGAGAAAGAAATAGTCTTGCTCGTACCTCTTCGAGCTAAGCTATATGTTAACCCAAGTGTCTTAGTCAGAGAAGACTGTTTCAGGGTCTTAACATCGGTAGGATTGGGGACCGAAAAAGGCTTGTTTTTGGCCCAGAATTTATGAGGGGATTGACATTGGTGATCATTGCAAACTTGTCACATGTCTTTTCCATTCTGCATCTTCAATTTTTAAGGTGTGCAACCGCTTTTGAGGTGTGCACAAGTCCTTTAGAGAACGTCTCTTGTGGTATTAAGAGATTGACAATTCTGTCCGTGTTTTTGCACCACGGCTGACATCATTTGGGGAGCAGTCTTCTTGATCTGACTCCTTTATGGGCTTTTCTCTCTTCCCAACTAGGCTTTATTGGGGATCAATCAAACAGTTTTCACGAGCATCGGCCTTGCTTTTACCAGGCACTTTGCTTTTTTCTTGATGCTGGGGATTTTTTTCTTTGTTGAAATCCCGCCTTTTCTTTTCCTTTGGAACTACGATGTTCAGAAAAATGTGCTAGATATACAACTTGAATCATAGCACATTTAAACGCCGATATGAAATTTTTCTATAAATCCCATCTCCTGTATTCTTCCGTTCTTGGAGTGATGCAGTTTCTATCTTGAAACATGCCATGATCACCAACAGGGATTTATGAAATGAATTCGCAGGCTCAACTTGGCTGTGCAAAGGATATGGTGTGTGGGATAGAGAAATGAATGCTTCTCGTCATCCTATGGCCCTTGGATTACCATATAAACAACACACAAAGATTGATGTTAGTCCGAGCAAGAAAATTTCTAACCACTTTCTCCTGATGCTGCTGGACTTACTCTCATTTTGCCCCGATGTGGGGTGGTTCTTGACAGGGTTGAGAATGAAAACCGCCGTTCAAAGGGGTTATCAACGGTCACCTGTAGTGTTTTGGGGATATGAAACGAGTGCCTCCGTCGTCCCAACCCATGTAATCGCTGCGAATGGTCCCTACCTCCGTAGACCCAGATTTTGTCATCTGTCCGCTCCACTCATCTCTCAAGTGTGTGTTGGACGTGTTTGAATTTGGCTTCGCCTCTCGTCTTTTGAGAAAACGTCATTTTGAATGTTTTGAACAATGTCTTGTTGGGGAAATTTCTTTTACTTTTCTCCAAAAATTTTACCCGTCAAGGGGATTTTATGCTGCACCATGCATGTTCTAATCATGTTTAGACAACCTCTTGTTTTCAAAACATGATTGTTAATGGAGTTAGAACTTTATGTCTTTTCTAGACATTAGATTCTGAAAGCTTTTCTTTTTCTCTTTTTTCTCTTTTTTGTTTTGGGTTGGGGAAAGGGGTACTTACCTGTCCACTGTGGCTGGAGGTCCCTGAAAATGTAGAAGAAACATGTCATTGTATGTTCACGAATTTTTCAAAAATCGGAACGATACATCTTACCCTTGGTCATGTGCTCCGACAAGTATGCAAGGGTTGTAAAAATCCTGCTTCGCCTTGTTGGCGAACCCCTGTCAAGGACGGGGGTTAGGTGTCAGTTTGTATTCCAAAATTCAAGATAGATTGGAACGATACCGCCTTATTCTGTTTTGTGTTTCCGTTTGAACATAAACGTGCGGCTTGCAGAAGTTGGCCATCTATCTTGTGGCCATGATTCCTCCGTTTGGTTGGCGATAAATCCTTCTCTAGGATTTGCACTAGAGGAGATCCACTTGTGTTTTTGGGCGCATTCCAGCGCCACTCTTCAGAGTTCCTTTTATTCAAGGAAAAAGGAAATTGTTATCGGAATGCATGTCAAAGCATGAAGTGTGGAAGCGATACTTTTTACCCTCCACTCGATCTTATAATCAAAGACCATTTCCTGGAATCCTGACTTCCAAGGCCGATGATTCTATTCGCCTCCCTGTCAGCGAGCTCTTTTCTTTTGAGACTTTCGGTGCCAACGACTTCCTGTTAAATGAGAAAAACTCATGTTAAGCCCGTGATCTTCGAAGATCAAATTGGAACGATACAAAGTTACCGTTCGCCCAAATTTGTATCTTGGGGTTTGATTCTGATGCGGACGACTCTGCTATTTGACTTTGCCGGAGAAGACACATCTTTCTTTGTCCATCGCAAAATTAATTCACTTGCCCCAGTTAGGCGTGATTTATCACAGTTAGGTGACGCTTGTCTTGATGTTTGTCATCTCTGGGTTTGATAACCCTAGTCTGATGTGCTTTTATGGGGTTTATGAGGGTTTGCCCCCAGCTTGGCTCCTCGAAGCAAATGGGGGAACCCGCTCCCATTTATTTTTGCCGGTTCTGGTCATTTATCTCAATTGCCAGAGTCTTCGGTTATTATTTTATCTATCCCTAGACAACTTGACAATCTAGGGATTTGTCGTGTGGTGATTTGGTGATTCTCTCGATCACAGTCGCCATTTGGGGTATTTGATGTTCCCCTATTGAAAAGAAGAGACCTCATGAGTAAAGGGCATGTATAATTGACTATTGGAGTCGATACAATTTACCCTTGAAAATTGTCCTGTGGGAATCGACATTTCTCCCTTTGGGTTCTCTGTATGCAGGATATGTGCATGATATGCATGATGCATGTTATGTATGCTAGCAACGAAAAAAAATGAATTCGTGCTTTTCACTCTATTCAAAGAAGGCATTTTTATCAGATGTGTCAATCTGCAAAACTTGAAATTTTCTTTTCAAGTGTTCTTTTCACAGAAATTTCTAAATGATGAGAAACGTCTTGATGTATTCTCAAAAGTTTTGATCACAAATTGAGCCATTAGAATGCTCTTGAAAATATTTAGCCATAATGCATGTCTGAGATGCCTTGAAAATGGACACTCCCCGCTTGTTATTTGAGAGCATTACATCCTGCGTCCTCTGCTCTTGATCATCATCTGAGAGGAAAAAGAAAGGAAGCATTATTCTCATATCAAGAAAATAATCATTTTGGAACGATACGTCCTTTTACACTTGACCCGGCTGCCCCGGTTAGGTGGCGTTTGCCCTAGTTAAGTGGGATTTGCCTCAGTATGCTGTCTTGGTGAGAAGTCGACTTCTTTGTCTGACTTCAAATATCCATCCCTGTGGTTTGAGTTGTCGACCAGCTTCGATCTTCTTGAAAGACCGCTCCTGAGGTGAGGATGGGTGTCTTCGTCTCTGTCATCATTGCGAACACCTAAGCCAACTGACTCTCCAGGGTGGTCAAACGCTTTTCTATGCCATCCTGGTCCATTTTAACTTGTGAGTGATTCTTCACACAAGTCCTCGGATTTTGATTCTGGAAATTACCTGTTCGAATGACAGGAATATGTCAGAAAGGGAAGTAAAGCATAAATCCTTTCAATTTTATGCTTTCTTGTGATTAACGAAGATAAGGACTTTTACACAAGCCTTAACCTCATGTGAAAAATTCTTATCGATGTTTTTCAAGAGAAAACATAAAACTAAAAGGGGCGTAATCCATGGTTATCACTTTTGGCAAATCCCCAGAAAATCTGTGGAATTTCCAAGAAGATAAAAATGCAATTCCAATGTGTCCTAAATTCGGTGAGAGATAGGACATCCAAATTGAAATGATTTCCCGAAGGTAATTTGGATATCATGTCTCCTCTTGAATTCAGGAAACATGGACGACTTTAGTTAATTACCAAGGATTACCAATGATGCATGCTATAGACCGGTTCAATTCCATGTCCGGCGCACCATGAAATGAATGTTAGATTCTCGTACTTGGGTTAAACATGCCAAGTGTGAGTTCTAACGAAAATTTCATCTAGGTGAGATACGCAATCGAACCGGAAAATCCGAATGGTTGAGAGAAATTCCAGTGTCACATTCCAATGTCAAGACACTTAGACAAGACTTAGGAATCGAGGTGTAAAAGATATATGGGAGACCCACAGACGGGTGCTCCTTACAGACTCAATGATCTTGATAAAAGAAAAGGGACGACTGGAACGTGGCCCTTAATAACCTAAAGAGATGCCCCAAGTCGGGTCTTTGGGGGACAACGCTTGATGTCTTCGGTCTGTTGACACCTGATTTTTGACCATCCGTTATTATAGTTTTTTATTTCTAAAATTAATTAAAAATAGCAAAAAAGGTCAAAAAATTGCAAAATCAACTTTGGGAGCCTTAGCCTAGCCTTAGGAACCAATTTTAAACAAAAAATATTTTTTGAATTTTTTAATATTTTTTGGAATTTATTTAATTATAAAAATACCCAAAAAATCAGAAAAATACCATCCGTGGTCAGAAAATTACAAAAAATATTCAGAAATTTTATTTTAATTGTCTCTTTAATATTTTCACTTTTTATTAGGGAAATTCGGCTTGGTTCATTGGGTTCCTTCACAAACCTAATCCCGAACCGGGCCTAAAAAATCCTTTTCGAGTCTTTTAATTTTCAATTCTCGGTTTTTATAAGCTATGAAATTGGACTCTAAAGTATTGAAATGCAATTGGGTCAATTTGCCCTCCAATTTGATCAATTTTAACCAAAAGGGCTTAATTGCATAAAAATCTTTCAATTTAGTCCACGGTTTCACAATTTTTGAAATTAAATTTCACACGGGCACACCCATTAAAATTAAACACCTCTACCCAACAGTTTTCATCATGATGAATCCATTGGTGGGCTCAATTTTGGCTAATTCGATCGTTTAGGCCTTCGATTTGGCGAAATTAAATTTCGGATCCTAGGGACAATTTGGGGTTTTCACAGAATTTCAATAAATTGATTAACGAAAATACCCATATTTGATGGAAAACATGTCAAGGAATCCGATTTTGCCATCAATTTCATGAAAAGAGGTCATTTAGGGGGTCAATTTGGCGATTTGGGCGATTTGGCCGAACCGGGCCGGTCGGGTCCGACCCGACCCGACCCGGCCCGCCCGGGTCTGCAAATGCACAGAATGTGCAGCAACGTGGGCAGTGAGGCAGGGGCAAAACAGGGCGTGATGGGCGCACGGTTTCGGGAAGAAAAAAGGCGACACGGCGTGGGGGACGATGGCAGGCGTCGGGGGTCGTGAGTTGCAGTGGCGTGGGGCATAAAAAATGGCCGGTCGGCCACCACGAACCGGCGAAGATCCTCGGTTTTTAAACCGAGCTCGGCCAAGGTAGGGGGGGGGGAGAGTTCGAGCGAGTAGGAGGCGAGGGCGAGGCATGACGGAGATCCCCAACCTTCAGCATGCCGCACTGAGGATCGCCGGAGCCTCAACCGCCGCCGACGTGCCGAAGACAGGTCGGTAGCTCCCCCGACATCCATTTTTTCTCTATGCATACCAAGTGTTCGACGAAATGCTTCAATGAGCATTTCGTTTTGTAACGCTCGGTCATGCCTCTCCCGAGCCCCATTCGTGTACTAGGGACCCTAAACCCTCATTATATTCATCTCTAAGCTTGTGTTGACCTTTGTTTCGCATTAAACCGCGGCGAAAACACGGCTCGGAGCTTCGCCGGCAACGGTTCGGACCGGGAGCTCAACGGGGAACTTCCGGCGGTCTTCAAGCTCGAAATGAGCTCAGGTAAGCCTCTAGACCCTCCTTGGGTGTTGTTTGATGGTTTAGAATCGAGTTTTGATAAGAAAAAAATTCGGAAAATACCTCGCCGGAGCCGGGTTCGGGGAGGCCCGGTTTACTTATTTTTCGGCGTGTTCACGGCCTTATTTTTGTTGTATGTTGATGCTGAGTGTCTAATGAGTCGAATGCCGCAAGAACGGGCGAAAAATACCAAGTTTCGGGCTCGTTTCGCAATTTTCCGGCGACCTCGCCGGAATTTTTACTATTCCCGCCGGATTTTTCACTGTTCATCGTCTTCTCCGGCGACCCTCCGGCCGGTCAACGGTCAACGGCCGACGTGGCGTGCCACGTAGGCAGCCACGTCAGCCGGGTGGGGTCCGGTCCGCTTATTTTCAAATAAAACAAACGGACGGCCGCGATCGCGACACGTGTCGCGATCCTGGATTTTTGGAAAATTAAATAAATGATTTTCGAATAATCGATCCGGCGGACGAGAATGTGCCACGTGGCTCGCTGAGGGACGTCCGATCTTGTACAAGATCGGACGCACCAGAGGAAGCCACGTGGCACGTTCTAGAGCGTTCGATCCGAAGGTTTTTCTAAAAAAAAGAAAATAATTGATTTTTGATCTAATGGCTACGATGTGGCCACGTGGCACGACGTGGACCGTCCGATCCGGGGAATTTTCGGATAATTAAATAAAATAGATAAAAAACCAAAAAAATTGTTAAAAATAGGAAAAATATTTAAAAATATAAAACGGCGTCGTTTTTAGGCCGGTTTCGACCCCTAGGGTCGGGCCGGGCGCCCGAGAGGCGTGGGCCGGGTCTGACCCGGCCCAGAAAATATTTTTAAATATTAAAAAATTCAGAAAATAAGAAAAAATAATAAAATAATCAAAAAAATCAATAAAAAATGAAAAAAATCATAAAAAATTCAAAAAATTCGGAAAATTCAGAAAAATTCTAAAAAATTCAAGAAAATAGGAAATGGCCACATTCAACTGGTCACGACCTGTTTCGGGTCTTTTGACCCCCGATCTTTCCAAAAATGACGGTTTTGCCCTTTCGGCAAACCGTCTTCCAAAAAGTTTTTTCTAAAAAATCCAGGAAAATCCCAAAAAATAGGAAATGGCCACAAACAACTGGCCAAGACTCATTTCGGGTGTTTTAAACCCCGAACCTTCTTGAAAATGACGATTTCGCCCTTTGGGCGAATCGTCTTCCAAAAATTGAAGAAAAATCAAGAAATTCCAAAAAAAATCTCAAAAATGGGAAATGGCCACAATCAACTGGCCATGGAATATTTTGGGTAATTCGGTATCCAAACCTTCCAAAAAATGACAATTTTGCCCTTCGGGCTAATTGTCCCAGAATCTTCCTATTTTACCCTTAGCCCTAAATCACATCTTCCCTAAGCCCTTATGGCTATACTAGGAGGCCAATGATTTAAATTGATGTGCATTGACATGATTTATTTATGCACTTGATTTGCGCTTTCATTATATTGACTGTGATTTGATAGGACCAGTCTTCCAATCTGCATGAAACCCTGAATCAAACCTATCTCACCCAAAATTGCGCCTGCATGAAATCTTAAATAGGAAAATCACTCGCGTTAGGTACCGAAAGGGCGTTGGTAATGACACCGACGTAACCAAGTCCCCGAACCCAAAATCTCTGGTTCCGCAGAACTGATCGATCTCTCCCAATCGGTCAATAAGGTTTCCGGTCTACCCTCCAAGAAAGACCGGTGGCGACTCCAAATGCATGCACAAGTTGCACATGCCACCACGACCACACTAAGGTCGAAAGCGATCGACTTTTATCGTCGAATCCCTCAAAAAACACTCCCGCCGCGATTTGGTATGAGCCTGGGAGGGCCCGCGCCGATCTAAGGCCCGCGATCCACATTTCAGAGTGGAGGCCCGCGATCGGTAATCCATTAGCCGCGTCCGTTGATTTCGGACGGGTCGCGACAGCTGGCGACTCCGCTGGGGATGTTGTTCTAGAACACTTGGTTCTGGACCTCAAGTGGACTTAGGCCGTAATTAAAACGTTGAGTGATTTTTCTAACCCTGCAGGCGCTCTTGAAGGTGAGGTAAGTCCGCTCACGGTAGGTGTTATATGTTTTTGCAGATTGGAGTAATAAGGGGTGTAGTCTGTGATTAATATTGTCTTATGCAGGATGGGCGTAGGAATGTATGTTATATGGATGATTTGAAGCGCTGATTGATATATAAATTGTTGCGCATGATTCACTGCATATTTGAGGATCACGACACTTTGCACAAAGCGCCCAAACCCAGGCCGCGAAATCACCTTTTCAGGTAGCCATAGATTAGGGATCGATATGCAACGCTCTAGCGTGGTTTGCGCTGGGGTCGACCATATTCGATCCCACTCACTATCCAAGTCGAGACTTTTATCCATTTGTTGTGGATTGCGCTCATGGACGAATTTATCGACTCGGATAGAGGGAAGCCTCTAGGTTCCTCACCTAAGCCATTTTGATTTTTAGAATCGAGCCTCACTTGTCTCATGCGCATGTATATGGAGGGTTGGTATACCTAAAACCAAAAAGTCATTAAACGCCACTTATGGTAAGGTCCTGCCATTTCTATTTAAATTCATCTACAGCCTTTCATTTTGCACATCATGTTGCATTCATCAAGTCCGATGGTTGAGTCCAATTCCATGTTAGGGTATGGATAGAAGAGATGATCTCTCCAAGTCGGTCCCGCATCCCGGACGTATTCAAATACGAGCGACGCGTCATCCGCCATCGGACTGTCGGGACATTCAACGGAGTCTACCCTCTTCGAGCTGTCCGGGGAATGATCCAGTAACCTTACCGGAAATTGAAGGATAGGCGATAACAGCAAATCCAAGACACCCGCCGGACATTATCAAAAGGGCATCTGATAAAAACGGAGACCCGAAGGGCCAAACCAAAGACACCAGGCGTCATCCCCCGAAGACCCGACTTGGGGCACCTCTTTAGGTTATTAAGGGTCACGTTCCAGTCGTCCCTTTTCTTTTATCAGGATCATCGAGTCTGTAAGGAGTACCCGTCTGTGGGTCTCCCATCTACCTTTTACACCTCGATTTCTAATTCTTGTATAAGTGTCTTGACATTGGAGCGCGACACTGGAATTTCTCTCAACCATTCGGATTTTTCGGTTCAATTGCATGTCTTACCCAGATGAAGTTTTCGTTAGAACTCACACTTGGCATGTTTAACCCAAGTACGAGAGTCTAACATACATTTCATGGTGCGCCGGACATGGAATTGAACCGGTCTATAGCATGCATCATTGGTAATCCTTGGTAATTAACTAAAGTCGTCCATGTTTCCTGAATTCAAGAGGAGACATGATATCCAAATTACCTTCGGAAAATCATTTCAATTTGGATGTCCTATCTTTCACCGAATTTAGGACACATTGGAATTGTATTTTTTATCTTCTTGGAAATTCCACAGATTTTCTGGGGATTTGCCAAAACTAATAACCATGGATTACGCTCCTTTTAGTTTTATGTTTTCTCTTGAAAAACATTGATAAGAATTTTTCACATGAGGTTAAGGCTTGTGTAAAAGTCCTTATCTTCGTTAATCACAAGAAAGCATAAAATTGAAAGGATTTATGCTTTACTTCCATTTTTAATATAGTCTTGTCATTCGAACAGGCAATTTCCAGAATCAAAATCCAAAGACTTGTGTGAAGAATCAGTCACAAGTTAAAAGCGCTTGACCACCCTGGAGAGTCAGTTGGCTCAGGTGCTCGCAATGATGACAGAAATGAAGACACTCATCCTCACCACACAGGGGGTACCCCGACGGCCTTAAATTCTAACCTGACTGTCTGACCAGGGAATCATCAAGAAAAACAGTCAGTTGAAAAAAAAGGGCGTATTTCCTATTGCCATCTTTCAAGACGTGGAACAGCATGCAATCAAAGGAGCCACATGCGGAAGGGAATTAGCTGTAATCTAATCTCTTTAAATCTGAAAATTTGTTGATTGTGTTTTATTGATCCTCAGGAGTGGTCCTTCAAGAATATCGAAGCTAGTTGACAACTCGAGCCACTAGGATGGATGTTTAAAGACAGACAAAGGAGTCAACTTCTCACTAAGACGACATACTGGGGCAAAGCCTGCCAAGATGAAAAGAGACAGGAAGCTCCGAACGGCAGATATCCCCTAATTGAAAAGGGAACCGCAAAAATTGTGAAAGGATCAAAGCAGTCGACTGTGGCATATCCCACTCAACTAGGGCAGACGCCACCTGACCGGGGCAGCCGGATCAAGTGTAAAGACGTGTCGTTCCTAATTGATTTTCGATCAGATACCGGCATAATATTTCCTTTCTTTTCCTCTCAGGTGAAAAACAGGTAGAGAAGGAAAATCCATTTATGGATAGACACGAGGGACATGTTTTACATGGCATACATTTGTCGAAAATGTCCTCATCCGATCACATGCAAGATGATCATGGAACGATGGTGAAACTGTAATCGTTCCAATAAGCCTTTCGAATGTTATACCTGACGGGGACATTTATGTCTTTTGTCTACAGGATAAGACGGTCAAAGACAAACGAAGGAAAATTTGTCTTCCCTATAAGATGAAAAGAAATGCGCCTTCAGCAGATGTCACCCATTGGGATTCCAATGAAAAAACGAATCAAATTATGAAGAAGGAGCAACCTAATTAGGATTGGCTCTCCCTAAGTCGAAAAGTTGTATCCGTTCCAAATCGGACTGACTGGTTCACGAGCTGATATGGTTTCCCATTCTTGCAGGAGATGACGAGAATGAACGAGCCCACTGAAAAATTTCCAGCATCTTGGATGCTAGAAGTGACTAGAGCGGGGATAGTAAATCCGTAGTCGTTTCAATTAAAGCTCCTTATGCATCAATCGAGTCATTCATTCATTTCTTCTCACAGGTGGAATAAAAGATTGTTAAAGCGTGAGGTGAATGCGACAGGACACAATGAGGAAAATTGTTGCCTGTGAAGTAACACTTCAGGATGCTGAAGTACTCAGCCACAAGTAAACCCGTGCTTGCTGATGTCAAATAACAAGATGCTCGAGGGACGTCATGAAATGATAACAAGGCAAAAGATGCATGAAGAAATCGAAACGTATCGGCGAAGCTGAAAAGTGTCAAACATGGCTGCATATCAAACGCTGAGATCTTCGAAAGATCGTAGGATCATATCATCTGGCAGCATATCATCTACTGAGATCTTTGAAAGGTGCGAAGTGCCAAAATCACCTGACACGGAGTGGATCGACTTCAACTAAGTAGGAATGCACCAATACGGCATGATCAGATCGCCTACAACTAAATCGGCCAGCCCCAGACAAAGCGTCCAGTGGCTGGGGGCAAATCACTCTTTACCCAGAAAGGGTACCGAATGTAGGATATGCCGAATTCACCATGGGGATACGTAGGGGAAGTCCCTGAAGCAGTTATCACCCATGAATCATGATGAAGTGGAATAATCAATCAAAGACAAAACACATCAAACCCTTCTAAATGAGAAGGAGAACGATGCGGAGCCATCGATTCTGGTAAAAGGACGTATCGTTCCAAAATGATTATTTTCTTGATATGAGAATAATGTTTCCTTTCTTTTTCCTTTCAGGTTAGGAACAGAAGCAAAGGGCCCAAGAAGCAATGCCTTCAAATGACAAACAGGGAGTACCCCTTTTCTTGGCGTCTTAGACATGCACTTTGGCTAAACATTTTTAAGAGCATTCTAATAGCTCAATTTGTGAACAAAACCTTTAAGAAAACCTGAAGAAGTTTATCATCATTTAGAAATTTCTGTGAAAAGAACACTTGAAAAGAAAATTTCAAGTTTTCCAGATTAACATATCTGATAAAAATGCTTTCTCTGAATAGAGTGAAAAGCACGAACTCCTTTTTCGTTGCACGCATACATAACATGCATCACGCATATCGTGCACACATCCTACATACAGGGAACCCAAAGGAAGAAATGCCGGTTCTCGCAGGATAATTTTCAAGGGTAAATTGTATCGACTCCAATAGTCAATTGTATATGCCCTTTACTTATGAGGTTTTTTTCTCTTCAATAGGGAAACATCGAATACCTCAAATGGCGACTGTGATCGAGAGGATCACCAAATCGCCACACGACAAATCCCCAGACTATCAAGCTGTCTAGGGATAGAGGAAAAAAATAATCAAAGACCCTGGCAATTGAGATAGATGACCAGAATCGACAAAATTCGTGAGAGCGGACTCCCCCAGTTGCTTCGAGGAGCCAAGCCGGGGGCAAACTCTTATGATCCCCCATGAAAGCACATCAGACCAGGGTTATTAAACCCAGAGATGACAAACACCCAGACAAGCCTGCCTGGGGCGGAATACTTGGGAAACACCGTTCCTTCAAATGTGCATGAACGTCTTCAAATTGGATTGAAAATCGTCAAGGAGCATGGGAAAATGCCAAGGCATGTTGCCAAGATGAACACCGCCCAACTGGGGCAAAGCAGTTGTCGACGTGATTGAGGATCATCTCACGAACAACACCCACAAATACAGACGAGATGAAGCAGCATCCATCATCCACATCAAATGAGAAGCGTCAGTAATCGACGAAGGAAAGGAATACGCCAGTAAGGCGTCATCAGGAATCCCAAGAGGGAAGACATCCCCAAAGAGGATGGAGATTATAGCAAAACGCAGGAATGAATTTAGCTGGGGTAGGCATCACCTAGCCATGATGAACCACGTCTAACCGGGGCAAGTGAATCATTTGTGCGCCGGACAAAGAAAGATGTGTCTTCTCCGGCAAAGTCAATGGACGCAATGACAAAGTCGTCCTCATCAGAAGTAAACCCCAGGATACAAACCTGGGTGAACGGTAACTTTGTATCGTTCCAAATTGATCTCCCAAAGATCCCATGCTTAACATGAGTTTGTTCTCATTTGGCAGAAAATTGGTGGCGCCAAAAAGCCACAAAAGAAAGGATCTCGCCCAACGTGGAAGCGAAAAGAAATATCCGTTGTGGGGGGCAAGCTGCCAGGAAATGGAACCCCGCAAAATGGCGTTAGAATACGTCCAAAAGCACAAATTGATCTCATCCGGTTCAAATCCTAGAGAAGGATTCGTTGCCAACCAGACGGGTAGATCATGGCCACGAGCTAGATGGCCGACTTCAACAAGCCTTACATTTGCGTTCAAATGGAGGCGCGAAGCGAGAGTAAAGCAGTATCGTTTCGATTTGTATTGAATTTCGAAACACGAACTTACACTTAATGTTTATTGTTGACAGGGATTCACCGTCAAGATGGACAGAAAACTGTTGGCACCAGAAAGTTGTAAAATAAAAGAACTCGCCGACAAGGAGGCAAATAGAATTATCGACCTTAAAAGTCAAGACTCCAAGAAATGGTCTTTGATTATAAGACTGAGTGGAGGGTAAAAAGTATCGCTCCCACATTACATGCTTTGACATGCATTCTGATAGAAATTTCCTTTTTCCTTGAATAAAAGGAACTCTGAAGAGTGGCGCTGGAATGCGTCCAAAATCACAAATGGATCTCCCCTAAGGAAAATCCTTGAGAAGGATTTATTGCCAACCAAACAGAGGGATCAAGGCCACAAGATAGAGGGCCAAATTCTGCAAGCCGCGCGTTTGTGTTCAAATGGAAACACAAAACAAGAACAAGGCTGTATCGTTCCAATTTGCCTTAAATTTTGGAACGCCAACTGACACCTATTTCCCGTCTTTGACAGGGGCTCGCCAGCAAGGTGAAACAGGTTTTCACATCCCATGTATTACCCATTGGAACACATGACCAAGGGTAAGATGTATCGTTCTAATTTTTTGAAAAATTCATGAACGTACAATAACATGTTTCTTCCGCATTTTCAGGGATCTCTAGCCGCGGGGGACAGGTAAGTATCCCTCTCCCCAATCCATTGAAGATGTTGAATAAAAATAGAGAAGAAAAGAAAAACTTTCAGAATCTAATATCTAGAAAAGACATAGAGTTCTAACTACATTAACAATCATGTTTTGAAAACAGGAGGTTGTCTGAACATGAATAAAGACATGCTTTGTGCATCATAAAACCCCATTGACGGGTAAAATTTTTGGAGAAAATAAAAGAGATTTTTCCAATCAAAAGTTGTTCAAAAATTTCAAAAGGACGTTTTCTCAAAAGACGAGAGGCAAAGCCTAATCCAAACACGTCCTATACACATTTGAGAGAGAAGTGGAGCGGATCAGATAGTGAAATCTGGACATACGGAAGTATGGATTATTCGCAGCAATTACATGGATTGGGACGACGGAGGCATTCGTTTCATATCCCCAAACACTACAGGTGACCGTCGATAACCCCTTTGAACGGTGGTTTTCATTCTTAACCCTGTCAAGAACCACCCCACATCGGGGCAAAATGGAGGTGAGTCCAGTAGCATCAAGAGAAAATGGTTAGAAATTTTCTTGCTCGGACTAACATTAATCTTTGTGTGTTGCTTATATGGTAATCCAAGTGCCATAGGATGACGAGAAGCATTCATTTCTCTATCCCACACACCATATCCTTTGCACAGCCAAGTTGAGCCTGCAAATCCGTTTCATAAACCCGTTGGTGATCATTGCACATTCCAAGACGGATGCATCATCACGTCAGAAACAGAGGAGTTCGAGACTTAGGAATTACAAAGAAATTCCTAGGCTAATGCTTAAAGCATGTTTAGACATTCGAGCATATGTCTAACATGATCTACCGAAGATGAGAAAAGCGGGATTTCAAAAGGAAAATGAGGACGAAGAAAATCCCCAGCATCAAGAAAAAGCAAAGTACCTGGCAAAAGCAAGGCCGACGCTCGTGTAAGTTGTCTGATTGATCCCCAATGAAGCCTGGATGGGCAAAGAAAGAGAAAATCCCTAAGGGAGTCAGATCAAAAAGGCTGCTCCCCAAATGCTGCTAAAGAGCTGGTGCACACCTCAAAATCGGTTGCACACCTCAAAGACTAAAGATACAGAAAGGAAAAGACAGGTGGCAAATTTGCAGTGATCACCAACGTCAATCCCCTCATGAATTCTGGGCCAAAAATAAGCATTTTTTTCGGTCCCCAATCCTACCAAAGTTACGACCCTGAAACAGTCTTCTCTGATTAAGACACTTGGGTTGACATATGGCTTAGCTCGAAGAGGTACGAGCAAGATTATTTCTTTCTCATTTTGCAGGGTTCTTGACTTACAAACCCGGAGCAGATGGTGAAGACTTTCATTGAATGGCCTTGACTCGAAAACGGGTCCCCATTGAAGACCCTATACCTAAGCCCAACATTACGGTCCCGTGGAAGACCTCCCGACCGATCAAAATGTAAGCGCTGCGAATGAGCCCAAAACCTAGGCACAGGTTAGTAGGGAATTGAGTGCATCTTTTATAAAAGACCACTATCTCAAAACAGGTGAGAAGACCTCTTGAACGAGAAATATTCCAATTAATGTTTTGAACAAACTTTTTTTTGGAATTTTTAAACTGTTAATCCAGATTTGCCGCGCAAGGAATTTGTGATCACATCTGTATGTTGCAAGAATGTTTTGGATAACCTCCAACATCAAAATGCACATTTCATGATTAAGACTCAAGTCATACGGTTTTTGTCAAATGGACAGTCGTGGTCTTCCCAAAGATTACTAACGTTTTCTTGGTGAAGAGAAATCTTTCAGGCTCAAACTTCTGCAGGATACCTGGAGAACCCAGCTCCCAGAATGTCGCCTCAATAGACCCAAGTGAAGCTTTGTCAAGATAAAATCTTTCACTGCTTCAAAACTGAATTCCCGATAAATTTTGGGATCTTTCAAAAGAAGGGGTGAGGATGGAACACTTTTTCAAAGAAGTCAGCAAATGGTCCTAGCATGACGTGGAGAACCCTCGTCCTAAGACCCATTTTTCAAAAATCAAACAGTCCTAGCATGACGTGGAGAACCCTCGTCCTAGGACCCCTTTTTCAAAAATCAAACAGTCCTAGCATGACGTGGAGAACCCTCGTCCTAGGAACCCTTTTTCAAAAATATCAAATGGTCCTAGCATGACGTGGAGAACCCTCGTCCTAAGACCCATTTTTCAAAAATCAAACAGTCCTAGCATGACGTGGAGAACCCTCGTCCTAGGACCCCTTTTTCAAAATCAAACGGTCCTAGCATGACGTGGAGAACCCTCGTCCTAAGACCCATTTTTCAAAAATCAAACAGTCTTAGCCTGACGTGGAGAACCCTCGTCCTAGGACCCCTTTTTCAAAATCAAACGGTCCTAGCATGACGTGGAGAACCCTCGTCCTAGGAACCCTTTTTCAAAAATATCAAATGGTCCTAGCTTGACGTGGAGAGCCCTCGTCCTAGGACCCCTTTTCAAAAAATATCAAACAGTCCTAGCATGACGTGGAGAACCCTCGTCCTAGGACCCCTTTTCAAAAAATATCAAACAGTCCTAGCATGACGTGGAGAACCCTCGTCCTAGGACCCCTTTTCAAAAAAAATCAAGCAGTCTCATCGGACGTGGAGAACCCGCGTCATGAGACCCTTTTTTAAAATTCAGACAATCTCATCGGACGTGGGGAACCCATGATCCCGGAAGGATGCCTTGCTCTGTCAAGAAAAGCTCATAGGGTCATGTTTTGCAGGATCCCTGGAGAACCCAGGGCCTAAACTGGTACCTTTTTAATGAAAAGTTTGTAGGTTTCAGCTTTCTACAGGATAATTGGAGTCCCCATATCCCAGAAAGGTACCTCGCATGTCGAAAGGACAATTCGGCCTTCTGCGAGATTTCAGGTAACCCCTAAATCCCAGGATAGCCTTCAGGTGAACCTAGAGTTAGGTAAACCTTCCAAAAGAGACCTTAATGATGTCAATCCTTAGGCGGAGCCTTTTAGTAGGCAAACCCTTTCCCAAGACCGATCTACGAACGAACGATCGAGTCTCCGAGGCAGAGCCTTTTAGTAGGCAAAACCTTTCCCAAGACCGATCTACGAACGAACGATCGAGTCTCTGAGGCGGAGCCTTTTAGTAGGCAAACCTTTTCCAAGACCGATCTACGAACGAACGATCGAGTCTCCGAGGCGGAGCCTTTTAGTAGGCAAACCTTTTTCCCAAGACCGATCTACGAACGAACGATCGAGTCTCCGAGGCGGAGCCTTTTAGTAGGCAAACCCTTTCCCAAGACCGATCTACGAACGAACGATCGAGTCTCCGAGGCGGAGCCTTTTAGTAGGCAAACCTTTTCCCAAGACCGATCTACGAACGAACGGTCGAGTCTCCGAGGCGGAGCCTTTTAGTAGGCAAACCTTTTCCCAAGACCGATCTACGAACGAGCGATCGAGTCTCCGAGGCGGAGCCTTTTAGTAGGCAAACCCTTTCCCAAGACCGATCTACGAACGAACGATCGAGTCTCCGAGGCGGAGCCTTTTAGTAGGCAAACCTATTCCAAGACCGATCTACGGACGAACGACCGAGTCTTCGACTAGTCCCAACAAGACGGGATATGTCATTTCATAGGCGCAGCCTTTTAGTAGGCAAACCTTTTCCAAGACCGATCTACAGAACGATCGAGTCTCCGACAAACCCTACAGAACGGGCGCGTCATCCTGAGATTCCTATCAGTCTGGAGTCTCACCATGGTAGAAACCGCCATAAGGGTCAACTCAAGGTAGATACCGCCATAAGGGTCAAAACTAAACTCAACGGTAGATACCGCCTGAAGGGTCAAATATGGTAGAAACCGCCTGAAGGGTCAACTCAATGGTAGAAACCGCCATAAGGGTCAACTTGATGGTAGAAACCGCCATAAGGGTCAAACCAAGGTAGATACCGCCTGAAGGGTCAACTCAAGGTAGATACCGCCATAAGGGTCAAAACTAAACTCAACCAAAGGTAGAAACCGCCTGAAGGGTCAAATGATGGTAGAAACCGCCATAAGGGTCAACTTGATGGTAGAAACCGCCATAAGGGTCAACTGAAGGTAGATACCGCCATAAGGGTCAAAATCAAACTGAAGGTAGATACCGCCTGAAGGGTCAAATATGGTAGAAACCGCCATAAGGGTCAACCGATGGTAGAAACCGCCATAAGGGTCAACCAATGGTAGAAACCGCCATAAGGGTCAACTTGATGGTAGAAACCGCCAGAAGGGTCAACTAATGGTATGACCTACCATACAGGTCAGAGCTTAATCTCCCTAGGATATTCTGAACGAGTCCTAGGTATCTTCTTGAAAGTCGTCGCAACAGGCAGCATCTGACAGGTGAGCTTCAGGTAAGCCTCTCTCACTCCGGCCCATGTTCGAATTGCAAGAGTAAACCGGTGATTAATTTGAGCATTCATCAAAAGACTTAAGGGTCCGATGTCATGGCATTTCTTTTCCCCAGTCGAGTCGGTTAAGATCCAGGTGTCATTTTGTCTTTGAAAGCAACCTCTGACGAGCTCACTCTCAAAGAGGGGCAGCTGTTGACACCTGATTTTTGACCATCCGTTATTATAGTTTTTTATTTCTAAAATTAATTAAAAATAGCAAAAAAGGTCAAAAAATTGCAAAATCAACTTTGGGAGCCTTAGCCTAGCCTTAGGAACCAATTTTAAACAAAAAATATTTTTTGAATTTTTTAATATTTTTTGGAATTTATTTAATTATAAAAATACCCAAAAAATCAGAAAAATACCATCCGTGGTCAGAAAATTACAAAAAATATTCAGAAATTTTATTTTAATTGTCTCTTTATTAGGGAAATTCGGCTTGGTTCATTGGGTTCCTTCACAAACCTAATCCCGAACCGGGCCTAAAAAATCCTTTTCGAGTCTTTTAATTTTCAATTCTCGATTTTTATAAGCTATGACATTGGAATCTAAAGTATTGAAATGCAATTGGGTCAATTTGCCCTACAATTTGATCAATTGTAACCAAAAGGGCTTAATTGCATAAAAATCTTTCAATTTAGTCCCCGATTTCACAATTTTTGAAATTAAATTTCACACGGGCACACCCATTAAAATTAAACACCTCTACCCAACAGTTTTCATCATGATGAATCCATTGGTGGGCTCAATTTTGGCTAATTCGATCGTTTAGGCCTTCGATTTGGCGAAATTAAATTTCGGATCCTAGGGACAATTTGGGGTTTTCACAGAATTTCAATAAATTGATTAACGAAAATACCCATATTTGATGGAAAACATGTCAAGGAATCCGATTTTGCCATCAATTTCATGAAAAGAGGTCATTTAGGGGGTCAATTTGGCGATTTGGGCGATTTGGCCGAACCGGGCCGGTCGGGTCCGACCCGACCCGACCCGGCCCGACCCGGGTCTGCAAATGCACAGAATGTGCAGCAACGTGGGCAGTGAGGCAGGGGCAAAACAGGGCGTGATGGGCGCACGGTTTCGGGAAGAAAAAAGGCGACACGGCGTGGGGGACGATGGCAGGCGTCGGGGGTCGTGAGTTGCAGTGGCGTGGGGCATAAAAAATGGCCGGTCGGCCACCACGAACCGGCGAAGATCCTCGGTTTTTAAACCGAGCTCGGCCAAGGTAGGGGGGGGAGAGTTCGAGCGAGTAGGAGGCGAGGGCGAGGCATGACGGAGATCCCCAACCTTCAGCATGCCGCACTGAGGATCGCCGGAGCCTCAACCGCCGCCGACGTGCCGAAGACAGGTCGGTAGCTCCCCCGACATCCATTTTTTCTCTATGCATACCAAGTGTTCGACGAAATGCTTCAATGAGCATTTCGTTTTGTAACGCTCGGTCATGCCTCTCCCGAGCCCCATTCGTGTACTAGGGACCCTAAACCCTCATTATATTCATCTCTAAGCTTGTGTTGACCTTTGTTTCGCATTAAACCGCGTCGAAAACACGGCTCGGAGCTTCGCCGGCAACGGTTCGGACCGGGAGCTCAACGGGGTCCGGTCCGCTTATTTTCAAATAAAACAAACGGACGGCCGCGATCGCGACACGTGTCGCGATCCTGGATTTTTGGAAAATTAAATAAATGATTTTCGAATAATCGATCCGGCGGACGAGAATGTGCCACGTGGCTCGCTGAGGGACGTCCGATCTTGTACAAGATCGGACGCACCAGAGGAAGCCACGTGGCACGTTCTAGAGCGTTCGATCCGAAGGTTTTTCTAAAAAAAAGAAAATAATTGATTTTTGATCTAATGGCTACGATGTGGTCACGTGGCTCACTGAGGGACGTCCGATCTAGTCTTTGATCGGACGCACGAGACGAAGCCACGTGGCACGACGTGGACCGTCCGATCCGGGGAATTTTCGGATAATTAAATAAAATAGATAAAAAACCAAAAAAATTGTTAAAAAATAGGAAAAATATTTAAAAATATAAAACGGCGTCGTTTTTAGGCCGGTTTCGACCCCTAGGGTCGGGCCGGGTGCCCGAGAAGCGTGGGCCGGGTCTGACCCGGCCCGGAAAATATTTTTAAATATTAAAAAATTCAGAAAATAAGAAAAAATAATAAAATAATCAAAAAATCAATAAAAAATGAAAAAATCATAAAAAATTCAAAAAATTCGGAAAATTCAGAAAAATTCGAAAAAATTCAAGAAAATAGGAAATGGCCACATTCAACTGGTCACGACCTGTTTCGGGTCTTTTGACCCCCGATCTTTCCAAAAATGACGGTTTTGCCCTTTCGGCAAACCGTCTTCCAAAAAAATTTTTCTAAAAAATCCAGGAAAATCCCAAAAAAATAGGAAATGGCCACAAACAACTGGCCAAGACTCATTTCGGGTGTTTTAAACCCCGAACCTTCTTGAAAATGACGATTTCGCCCTTTGGGCGAATCGTCTTCCAAAAATTGAAGAAAAATCAAGAAATTCCAAAAAAAAATCTCAAAAATGGGAAATTGCCACAATCAACTGGCCATGGAATATTTTGGGTAATTCGGTATCCAAACCTTCCAAAAAATGACAATTTTGCCCTTCGGGCTAATTGTCCCAGAATCTTCCTATTTTACCCTTAGCCCTAAATCACATCTTCCCTAAGCCCTTATGGCTATACTAGGAGGCCAATGATTGAAATTGATGTGCATTGACATGATTTATTTATGCACTTGATTTGCGCTTTCATTATATTGACTGTGATTTGATAGGACCAGTCTTCCAATCTGCATGAAACCCTGAATCAAACCTATCTCACCCAAAATTGCGCCTGCATGAAATCTTAAATAGGAAAATCACTCGCGTTAGGTACCGAAAGGGCGTTGGTAATGACACCGACGTAACCAAGTCCCCGAACCCAAATCTCTGGTTCCGCAGAACTGATCGATCTCTCTCAATCGGTCAGTAAGGTTTCCGGTCTACCCTCCAAGAAAGACCGGGTGGCGACTCCAAATGCATGCACAAGTTGCACATGCCACCACGACCACACTAAGGTCGAAAGCGATCGACTTTTATCGTCGAATCCCTCAAAAACACTCCCGCCGCGATTTGGTATGAGCCTAGGAGGGCCCGCGCCGATCTAAGGCCCGCGATCCACATTTCAGAGTGGAGGCCCGCGATCAGTAATCCATTAGCCGCGTCCGTTGATTTCGGACGGGTCGCGACACGGTCCGGCTATTTCGGGTCTTCGTTTTCATCAGATGCCCTTTTGATAATGTCCGGTAGGTGTCTCGGATTTGCTGTTATCACCTGTCCTTCAAATTCACGTATGGTTACTGGATCATTCCTTGGACAGCTTGAAAAGGGTAAACTCCATTGAATGTCCCGACAGTCCGATGGCGGATGACGCGTCGCTCATACTTGAATATGTCCAGGATGTGGGACTGACTTGGAGAGATCATCTCTACTCTATCCATACTCTAAAATGGAATTGGACTCAACCCTCGGATTTGATGAATGCAGCATGTTGTGCGAAATAAAAGGCTGCAAGTGAATTTAAATAGAAAAGGCAGGACCTTACCATGAGTGGAGCTTAATGACCTTTTTTTTTTTTTGGTTTTAGGTATACCAACCATCCAAATACATGCGCATGAGACAAGTGAGGCTTGACTGTAAAAATCAAAAGGGTTTGGAACCTAAGGCCAAGGCTCCCATCTCGAGTTCTAGAAAGAGCAGATTTCATTGCACAACTATCGTTGCATTGGGGCTCAATCCATAGTTCAAAATGAGCGGAATTGAAAAGTGGATTACCCCGTGTTTTTCCTCACGGAGATTCCATTTTCAATCCCTTCTATTGTTTTCCTATAGACGGTGCCCGGGGTTTTAGGCGCGGTTGTGTGTGTTCATGTGTCGTGAGTATCACAATGCAAGTCATGCACAACAGTTTATCAATCGGCGCTTCAAATTATCCATACAACATACATTCCTACGCCAACCTGCATAAGATAATGTTAATCACAGACTACCCCACTTATCACTCCAATCTGCAAAAACATATAACACCTATCATGAGCGGACTTACCTCACCTTCAAGAGCGCCTGCAGGGTTGGAAATATCACTCAGCGTTTTAATTACGGCCTAAGTCCACTTGGGGTCTAGAACCATAGGTTCTAGAATAATGTCCCCAGTGGAGTCGCCAGCTGTTGCGACCCGTCCGAAAGCGGACGCGGCTAATGGATTACCAATCGCGGGTCTCGGATCGGCGCGGGCCCTCCCAGGCCCATACCAAATCGCGGCGGGGGTATTTTTCAGAAGGATTCGACGATAAGAGTCGATCGCTTTCGACCTTCAGTGTGGTCGTGGTAGCATGTGTAACTTGTGCATGCATTTGGAGTCGCCACCGGTCTTTCTTGGAGGGTAGACCGGAAACCTTACTGACCGATTGGGAGAGGTCGATCAGTTCTGCGGAACTAGAGATTTTGAGTTCGGGGACTTGGTTACGTCGGTGTCATTACCAACGCCCTTTCGGTACCTAACGCGAGTGATTTTTCTAGCTAAGAGTTCATGCAGGCGCAATTTTAGGTGAGGTAGGCTTGATTTAGGATTTCATGCAAATAGGAAGACTGTTCCTATCAATCACAATCAATTTAAAGCGCAATCAAGTACATAAATAAATCACTTCAATGCACATCAATTCAGATCAATGGCTTCCTCGTATAACCATAAAGGCTTAAGGAATGTGTGACTTCGGACCAGGGGTAAAATGAGAAGATTTGGGGATGATTTGCCCGAAGGACAAAATCGTCATTTTTGGGAGGTTTGGATACCGAATTACCCAAAATATTCCATGGCCAGTTGATTGTGGCCATTTCCCATTTTTGAGAATTTTTTGGAATTTATTGATTTTTCTTCAATTTTTGGAAGACGATTCGCCCAAAGGGCGAAATCATCATTTTAAGAAGGGTCGGGGTTCAAAACACCTGGAATGAGTCTTGGCCAGTTGATTGTGGCCATTTCCTCTTTTTTTGGGATTTTTCTAGAATTTTTTTAGAATTTTTTTGGAAGACGGTTTGTCTGAAGGGCAAAACCGTCATTTCGGAAGAGATCGGGGGTCGAAAGACCCGGAACAGGTCATGGCCAGTTGAATGTGGCCATTTCCTATTTTCTGGAATTTTTTAGAATTTTTCTGAATTTTCCGAATTTTTTTGAATTTTTTTATGATTTTCTATTTTTTATTGATTTTTGAATTTTTTTTATTATTTTTTGATTTTTTATTAATATTTAAAATTATTTTCCGGGCCGGGTCAGACCCGGCCCGCGCCTCACGGGCGCCCGGCCCGACCC
Organism: Rhodomyrtus psidioides; assembly: GCA_021437785.1. Classification (NCBI taxonomy): domain Eukaryota; kingdom Viridiplantae; phylum Streptophyta; class Magnoliopsida; order Myrtales; family Myrtaceae; genus Rhodomyrtus; species Rhodomyrtus psidioides. The sequence goes on from JAILYB010000105.1 coordinate 1,337,690, forward strand.
TACGGGTCGAAACCGGCCTAAGACAACGTCGTTTTGATTTTTAAAGATTTTTCTATATTTTTTTATTTTATCAAATTTTTTTAGCATTTTTTTATTATTATCAATACCGGTCCGGGTCGGACTCCGGATTTGGGTTTGGATCAAGCCATCGAGCCTGATCAGGCCCGAATAAGAGGAGCCAACCCGGGCTCGACGGGCACAACAAGAGGCCCAAGCCCCAGATTTGTTTTCCTTGTACGAACCGGGCCTCTATTTCAGACTACTGGCCCAGCTCCCTCACGCTCAGCCTTTAACCTCTTTAAAATAAAACAGCCCAAGCCCACTAGCCAGACTCTCTTTCTTTTTTCTTTTTTTTTTTCACAACAGCCCGCTTGAACAGCCCACACTAACCTTATTATTACTGTTCATCGTTGTTGACACATGGATTTTGATCAGTCTTTTCTAATTTATTTTCAAGAATAATTCATTGAAAACCCATAAAAATTAAAATATATACATGTATATTTTTAATGAATTGCCGAAGGGCAAGCGTCCTCTCCACCCTCGAATCTTCACGATCAAAGTGTTCCGCATTTCAAGAATCCTTTGTACAAAGTCACTAAAGAAGGGAATTTGAGGGTGCGGCGCGTTATAATAAAAAAAAGGGGGAAAAGTAGAGGACAGCAGCAGTCTGTCCTCCACCATGGGATAGGAAAAGAAAGACTAAACAAAAAAAAGAAGGGGAGTGGACAGAGGATATTCGGACATGCAGAGTTAAAGAGAATTTTTTTTCCAAGACCGTGGAAGGCGAAGGTCCCTTGAAGGGTGAGTCCGGTTGGGAATAAAAAAAGGGAGGGGAGAAAAACGTTGGTGGTGGTCGTGGCAACCGGAGCGAAAGAGTGATAGACAGCTCTGGCCTTCGTCCAAGGGGGGATGGTGATTTTCTTTCTCAGCTCAGGGTTTCGACTGAACAAATGAGGACGAAAGAAGGAGGAGCCTGATGACGAAGTGCTCCATGACTGCCTCGAAACGATCGATGAGATACTGAATGACTTCGGGAGGCGGCGTGGGTTGGAGCTCGTACCCGAGCGTGGCGAATCGTTGACGTAGCACGCCAACGACCTGAGGATTGACGGGCGAGGTGACGACGAAACATGAGATCGGTATAGATGAACTCTCGCCCAGAGACAGCCGACCCAGACGATGCATGAACGTCAATCGTCGAACCGGAGCGGTAATCCTTCGGGTGTGACGCGACGAGCCATTCCCCACGACTCACGGCCGTCAATGGGCTAAGGCGAATGCCTCGAGCCGTGCAGTTCTGAACCATACCGAGAGCTACAAGACCCGAACCAAGCCCAACCCCATCGCTCAGTTGCAGCACCCTAGTCAGCATCGCCAGAGCCGGCGCGGGCTTGAGCTGCGAGCAGGTCCGTGACCGCTTCTCACGTCACTCCCACCCGCCACGACCTATCGCGGTCCTCAACCCAAGTCTGAGCCAAGCCAGTCAAGTTCCAGCTCCAGCCACCGCGAGCCACGAGAACCCCGCCAGTCACCTGCGGTCGCTTCCTCCGCCGCTACACAGTTAAGTCCCTCGTGACCGAGCTATTGCGACAACCCTCATTGAAGTCCCAGCTCAGCCGCGCCGTCGTCTAGAGACGGCAGCCCCGACACCACTCTACTCGGATACCACCGCTATGGCCACCACCAGCTGTTGTTCTCTCGCTCAACTGTCGTCTAAGCTCCACTCCGAAACCGACGTCCTCCTCTGCTCACATGTCCAAACCGAACCTTCCTCTTGGATTTTCAAGCCAGTTGATGCCTTTGTTCGGTTCGCCCGCCACTGCTGCCCGTCATCTCGACGCCACCGGAGCTCCTCTTCGCAACCTGAAGGATGTCTCGACGCCCGAACTCCGCCAACCTCATTGGTGCTGCATGAGGAAGAAGGTGAATAGTGTAGGGTGGCAGCTTATTTGCTCCTCATTTCGGACGGGCTGGCGTAAGCAAGAAAAGCGAAGAATGATTGGGCTTGGTCTGAAGAATGGTTGGGCTTGGCCTCCTTTTGGTGGGTGGATCCGTAGAGAGCAAGTGATGGGTGTTAGGGAGTTGGGGCTAGAGGAAATCGTAAACCCAGCCCTATAAAAAAGAAGTTTGGCCTGCTCCTTTTGTGCCAATGCGCATAGAGATGGTCGCATGTCAGGGCTTGATGATTGAAGATCGGTGGCCAATCAGGTATATTTTACGTACTCTATTCGCATATCAAAGTTATTCTTCTAAAATATTGCCATTATATACTTGATTTGCATGTATTTATTTCAATCTAGTAGTTAGCTTGTTTACTTGGTTAAGTGTGGTAAGTTGTCAAAGAAAAAATAAATAAAAAATAATTAATAAAAAAAAAACTCAAAAATTCAAAAAAAATAGAAAATCATAAAAATCATAAAAAAATTCGGAAAAATTCAGAAAAATTCTAAAAGATTCCAGAAAATGGGAAATGGTCACAATCAACTGGCCATGGAATATTTTGGGTAATTCGGTATCCAAACCTTCCAAAATGACGATTTTGCCCTTCGGGCTAATCGTCCCTAAATCTTCCCATTTTACCCCTGGTCCCAAATCATTCCTCACATAAGCCCCTATGGCTGTACTAGGAAACCGTTGATTTGAATTGATGTGCATTATTGTGATTTATTTGTGTATTTGATTGCGCTTTCATTTAAATTGATTGTGGTTAATAGGAACAGTTTTCCAATTTGCATGAAACCCTGAATCAAGCCAACCTCACCTAAAATTGCGCCTGCATGAACTCTTAGTTAGGAAAATCACTCGCGTTAGGTACCGAAAGGGCGTTGGTAATGACACCAGCGTAACCAAGTCCCCGAACCCAAAATCTCTGGTTTCCGCAGAACTGATCGATCTCTCCCAATCGGTCAGTAAGGTTTCCGGTCTACCCTCCAAGAAAGACCGGTGGCGACTCCAAATGCATGCATAATTTGCACATGCCACCACGACCACACTGAAGGTCGAAAGCGATCGACTCTTATCGTCGAAGAATACTCCCGCCGCGATTTGGTATGGGCCTGGGAGGGCCCGCGCCGATCCAAGACCCGCGATCGGTAATCCATCAGCCGCGTCCGCTTCCGGACGGGTCGCGACAGCTGGCGACTCCGCTGGGGAAGTTTGTTCTAGAACCTATGGTTCTAGACCTCAAGTGGACTTAGGCCGTAATTAAAACGTTGAGTGATTTTTCTAACCTTGCAGGCGCTCTTGAAGGTGAGGTAAGTCCGCTCATGATAGGGGTTATATGTCTTTGCAGATTGGAGAAATAAGGGGTGTAGTCCGTGATTAACATTGTCTTATGCAGGTTGGGCGTAGGAATGTATGTTGTGTGGATGATTTGAAGTGCTGATTGATAAACTGCTATGCATGAATTGCATTGTGATGATCACAACACGTGGACACACACAACCGCGCCTAAAACCCCGGGCGTCGCCTATAGGAACACAATAGAAGGAATTGAAAATGGAATCTTCGTGAGGAAAAACGCGGGGTAATCCACTTTTCAATTCCGCTCGCTTCGAACTATGGATCGAGTCCCAATGCAACGATAGCTGTGCAATGGAATCGGCTCTTTCTAGAACTCAAAGTGGGAACCTTAACCTTAGGTGCCAAACCCTCTGATTTTTAGAAGTTCACCATAACTTGTCTCATGCGCATGTCTTTGGGCGGTTGGTACACCTAAAATCGCACATAAGTCGACGAGTTGGGTTGGTAAGACTCTCTATCCCTCAAAACTATTACAGTTCATATAAATATAGGCATTTCATTCATTGCATTCTGGTGATTAGATTAAATGCCATTTCAAGGATAGATGCATGTGTTTTTCCCAAACGTCCTTGATAGAAGACGAGGAGGATGATATCCCATGGCGAACACCGAGTGAGCAACAAAGAAGCCTACTATGGACATTATTGAGATATCGTCCAATGAAGATGACGAGTTGGGGCAAGTGATCCCGGAAGTCACAGATCGAACTTGGGGCATCCTTAAACGTTAGGATCACATTCCTTGGTTTCATTTTCCATTACTAGTCCTCTTGTATAGGGTTTATTTTTATCGAGGCTTTCTCTATCTCACCCCTTAGAGTGATTGTATTAGGGATCTATTGGTGTATACATTCAGATGGAACTCGGTTGTATTTCTTTTGACGGGTCATGGGAATGTGATAGTGGCATTTTCTCTAATCATCCGAATACTCCCAAGTCAAGTTTATAATTCCTTTAGAGGAAACTAAAGTTGAAAATCTTACACGACCTTTTGGTCGTACAGGGTAATCCAACCCCAATTTCGCTAGAAGGAATTATACACTTGAATTGGTCCATGCATGTCATACGTCACTAAGTAATCCATGATAATTGATCAAGAGTATTGACGTTATTTCGAATTTAATGACGAGATAGATGTCCAAATTGCTCTCGTTCTTAACAAAACGGCATTGATTTGGATGCCGTATCTTCAATTAAATTTAAAAACACGTCGTTATGCCTTGCATTTTTGACTAATTCGCTCTTCTGAATATTGGTCAAAAGCAATTATCGTGAATTACATTCCTTTCAATAGTATGCTTTCTTTCGAGGAATATTGATAAAAACTTTTCGCACAAGATTAAAACCCTTGTAAAAGTTCTTGTCATTATTAATTACGAGCAAGCATAAGATTGAAAGGGGTCTATGCTTTCTTTTTCAGATTATTCCTTTTGACTCGGTCTTTTCATTTGCAGGTGAAAAACAAGTAGCATAAAGAAATCTTTTCTTGGATAAGTCTGAGGCTATTCTTTCATCTGACCATGAGTGAGTTAGAAAATCAGAACACATCTACTCGACTTATTATGGATCGGCTCATCCAAGTCTAAGATGTCCGGATGCTCGAAGAAATGGATCATATAAAAGCTAAAACAAACACAGGGGCTTTCATTCATTCTTGCCCAAACCAGATCATACAATTCATTGGGGTGGAAAAGTAAAGCAGAAGTGAGCCCTAATCAACGACACAAAGGAGCCCAGCTGGCCCTCCAGGTATGGATGCTTTGTTTATACGCACCACTCCGCGTATCATGGTCCGCAAGCCTGAGGTGGAGGCGTTTGCGTTCATCATTGACTGCAACAACCTGAGTCTCGTGATCTTCGGCGACTGCTTCCAAGTCCCGAACAAGTCCATTCTCACGAGTTATATCCTCGTTTATGCCGTTGAGCCTTTCTTCCAGCCACTCGCTCCGATTCCTTAGCAGGGCATTACGTCGATCGCGCTCATAGGTAGCCAGAGATAGAGCTAAGTCCTCCACCAGATTCCTCCTCTCGCGTAGCAATGTCGAAACCCGCTCTTTGGCGAACTCAACAGCCTTTTTGTGACTATCGGCCAGGTAGTCAGCCAACGCTAGGCGGTCGGACTGATCCTCATAACGGGCTCGCAAGACACGAGCCACGGTAACTCCCCGATGAGCAGCGCGGGTAGACCTCCAAGGAGTTCGTAAAGAGCGTTGGAAAAATATTGTATTCCCTCCCCAACGCGGTACCCTCGAGGGAGGTGATGTCCAGGTCCCCGAACATGACTCTGATCTCATCCTCGGTTTCGGGATGATCGGCTATGTGAGCGTAGCCTCGACCCAAGAGGTTATAGAACTCTTTCCATCGAGTCAAAGCTTCGGCTGAGAAAGTGTGAACTTGGGAAGAAGCCATTTTCGACGGAGATGTGTGTAGTGGAGCGATTAGAGGATGGAAGCAAATTATATGAGAGCGTTAATCTCCCAAACACCAACTCCGCATTTTATAGCGTCTCGAGAGTGGAGAAAAGTTGCAGCAATAATGCTTGTGGAGCCGGGTTAATTAATGTAAAGCGAAGGCTGCTCCTCCCGTGAATCATCAGACATGTCCTGATCCGCAATTTCAGGCCTGACAAATTCGGTCTCGCCATTATTAAAGCTGGGAGGGAGGCGAGCGCAACTATCGAAGAAGCCGCGAAAGGATTGTGTTGTTCCATCACGCATGAAGCTGGGCGGCGAGTGAACAGCTCTGCCGCTTAAAAAGAGAAGACAGTGCTGAACAGGCATGACTATTGAGGAAAAGTGAAAGGCGAGCGCAACTATCGAAGAAGCCGCGAAAGGATTGTGTTGTTCCATCACGCATAAAGCTGGGCGGCGAGTGAACAGCTCTGCCACTTAAAAAGAGAAGACAGTGCTGAACAGGCATGACTATCGAGGAAAAGTGAAAGGCGAGCGCTACTATCGAAGAAGCCGCGGAAGGATTTGGTTACCCCTTCGTGTTGGAAAGCTGAGCAGGAGGTAAACAGTTCCGTCGTTTCAAAAACAGAACGCTGAACAGACCTAGCTTTCGAGGAAAAGGAGGCAACAAATCGAAAGAGCGAGTATACAAAAGAGAACAGAGAACCCCGAGTGACGAGTTCGTTGAAAGACCTCAAATTCTCTAGAATCAGATTCGACATCGAAGCCATGGAACTCAACATCGCCGGTGACGAACATCAAGATCGCAGTGGTGACGACGGCAGTGGCCACGACGCTCAACCCCGGAAAAGAAAAAGTCGCCAGCGCTACGCTCGGAAAGAAATCCAGGAGCTTGAAGCTTTCTTCGATGAATGCCCTTGCCCAAACGAGGAACAAAAGATTGAATTGGGCCAGAAGCTGGGAATGAATCCTATGAGAATCCATTTTTGGTTTCAGAATAGACGTTTCAGACTAGGTGTCCAACACAGGCGTAAGGAGATCACGGCCCTAAAAGAGCAGAACCAAAACCTTCAAATGGAAAACATGTGGTATGAGAAAATTCTCAGTACTATTACCTGCCCTGACTGCGGTGGCCCTACCACCCTCAGTAAATTGTTCCCCAGTAAGCCTTCTACGAAGATGGAAGGTGCTCATTTATCCCCCTGCTCCCTTGAGCCATCTCCGGTACAATCAGATCCTGCTAATGGCGCGCATGAGCAGATCGATCCTACAGAAATTATACCAGTGTCTTCGGAGGAAGAAGATACGTGTCGTTATGATCGGAGTCACCTCATCGAAGCCCATGAATCTCCTCCACAACAGCTTCCGGTAAGATCAGATACGGTTCAAGAGGAGTTAGAGGTTAGTCGGCAGGCTATCTACGCCACTCTGGACGACGAGAAGAAGAAATTCACTTGGCCCCCGGAGCTTCATCTCAAGTTCTTGGACGCAGTTCGACAGATAGGACTCGACTTCATAGGTCCGACAAGCATACTTAGGGTCATGAACGTACCGGGACTTACCAAGCAATTAGTCGCGAATCACCTTGGTTGCTACAGAAGGGCGTTAGGACAGCGTTATGCAGAACTGAATCCGAGCAATAGACTCGGCTGCGAACCCAGCACCCTTATGACAAATGAGGCCCGGTCGAATCTGGACGACTATTGGGGATTTGATCAGGATATCCTCGCGAGTCATTTCAATATTCCCCAAGAACACGCATCACAAGTGCAACGAGTAAGCACTCCTCCGTCCGAGCAGCAGCTAGTCAGTGTTCATCCTGTCGCAGATCAGCCCACCACGCCCAGTGCTCAAGGGTTTGCCCAATCAGAGCATATGGCTTCAGATGATCTAATGGGAGAAAGCTTGGAGCACTCTTATTTCCCTAATCCCCAAGTGGGAGATGCTTGTGGTAGTCAATCGATCAAATCTCCTCTTATAATCCCAGACAAAGATGGAGGTTCCAGTTCGAAGAACTCGTCGAGCGATGCAGCTCAACCTACACATCAATCGTTCGAGGGGTCGGGTGATTTCTTCGATGAAGGACTTGATACCTGGTTCGATCAGTTGGAAGCTATTAAAGGTTGGCAACCATGATCTGCACTTGGTAATGGCACACCTAAGCTGAGGCCAGACTGGTTAGTCATTGGACATGCCCCAAGAAAGAAGGAGATGTACGCGAGAAGGATGTATCTCCTATTGTAAAGTTCTCATCGGTGCATGCGTTTGTTTCTTCAATAGCTAGAGTTGATTCTGCATAATGTTTTTCGCAAACGTCATCTCGTGTGTATACGGTAATTCCTTGTTATTAAGTTCAAGGTAAAATCAGCCCCGACGCGTGAAGGCAGAATTGATAGCATGAGTTACTAGCAGAATGTGATCGAGCTCGAAAGTGAAAGATTACTAGCGGCCCCAAACGCAATGACCGCAAAATCAGGGGCAATCTTTAAGTTTCGAGCAACTACAAATCTATTTCTCACGAGGCATTCAGGTCAATCAAATATAAAGCGTCGGGCTGTGAGAATGATGCGTAGTCAATCTGTTGACACATGCGAAAAAGGAGTCGCGTAGATCCGAAAGCAAAAACCTTTCTTGGCTAGTCAACAATGCAGAATGAAAGAGCATATATAAACAAACTCGCATTTATTCCATTCAGCAGGAAAGTTTACAAGTGGATCACTGAGGGGGAGCAGTAAACCCAAAATGAGTTCTGACAAACATCACAAAAAAGCTTAACTGACTCTCCATGCTATCCATGCCTTGCTTACAACCCACACTCCGGGAATCGAGGTCTACAAGCTTGAAGAAAAGGAGACGACATTTCTCCTTAAGTTCGTTCACCTTGGTGTCATAGTACTCGAACTCAAGCTCTAAGTCATGAGCCAGTACCCTCCCGCGAGCTATATACATGCTCAGGTCTTCAAGCCTTTCCTCCAACCAGGCACACTGGAACCTCAGCACGAAGTTGTGCTGGTCTTGCTCAAAGGCGGTGTCAAAAAGAGCCAGACGCTCCACCAAGTTGTCCCTCTCACGGACCAGCATCGAAGCCTGGGCGTGGGCGTATTCAACAGCCCTTTTATGGTTATCGGCCGTCAGCATGGCCAACATCAGGGACTCAGTTCGGTCCTGATAACGGGCTCACACGATACCAGCCAAAGTGACCTCCCGGCTAGCAACTTCGTAAGCCTGCATGAAATTGTTAAAGAGAGTTGGGAAGATCGCAAACTCCCTTTGCAGTTTCGTACCTTCAATACACGCAGTATCCAGGGCCGGAATCAGAGTACGAACTTCAACCTCAGCTTCAGGATGATTGTTTATGTAGCCATAACCCCTACCCAAGAGGTGGTAAAATCTCTCCCATTGGGTCGAAGCTTCAGGTAAGGCAACAGGCATAGAGGAGGAATCCATATGCGATGGAATGACGGAGAAGAGAGTGAGAATGTGAAGAGTGTTTGAGAGGCTGAGTCTGATAAGGCTAAAGTGTTAATCTTCTTGACATCAATCTATCACCTTATAAATGCTCGAGTACAGGGAGAAGTGGTAATAATATTTTGTGTGCAGTAGAGCCAAGCGGGTTTCGTTAATGCATCCCCGATGAGTCACGAATCCACCACCGTCCTGTGATCTCGGGTTTTACGAAACATAATGGCGCCGAAAGGTGGGCAGGCTTGTTACTCTAGAGACTGGGCCAGGGGGACAAGCGTAGTGCTCGACAAAGCGAAATCAACGCAAGAGATCTTCAGGCTCCGTTCACGTAGAAAAGAGCAAAAAAGGACAAAGTGGGAATTACGAAGCCTTGAGAAAAACGCTCGTCAAGTAGCCATCACAAAAGGACGAAGTGGGAATCTCGAAACATTGAGAAGAGCGCTCGTCGGGTAGCCATCACCTTTGATCGAAGAACGGTGATCCGGCTCCTTTAACCTCTCAGAATTTGCAGAGAAAGTGAAGATCCAAGGAGGAACAAAGAAAGCTGAGTTAACGGAAAATCAAACAGTGATATCCCGGTCAAAATGTTCAAGGGATTCTGTCATTTACTGGAAGCGCCAGACTTGGAGGTCTCCGAGCTTGAGCTGCTGGAAGAGTTTGAAGATCTCAGGACCGAACCTGACACGAGGGCCATGGAGACCGATCCTTCTAATGATGAAACCCGCGGCTTGGTTAACGAGAACAGTACCCGCGACGGTTATCAGCGTCAGAAAGGGGAATATCTCAAACGCAACACTTCAGGTCAAGTCCATAAACTCGAATTGTTTTTCAGGGAATACCCCTATCCGGACATGGAACAGAAAATCAAAATGGGCCAGGAGATAGGGTGGGAGCCTCGGAAGGTCAAGTGCTGGTTTGAAAACAAACGAACCCGGCTGAAGCAGCAACGCGATCGGCACGAGTTAGCGGTTGTAAGGGAGGAAAATGAAAAGCTTCGAATAAAAAACACTCAGTACAAAAAAGCTCTAAGCATCGCTATTTGCCTGGAGTGCGGTAACCCTGTTCCCACGGACGGAGTATTCACTGAAGAGCCAGATCTGGGGGTTTATAATGCTCATTTGTTGCAATGCCCTTCGCAACATCTTTCGGAACAGGCGGGTACCGCCGAGGATCTACAAGAGGAAACTAGTGCTATAAGGTCAAAGTCGACGCCCATTGTGGAAGGGAACATGCGTCATGACAAGTCGGGTCCGCTCGATGATGAACTCACCATCATGACCAGCCGATCTGAGACCACTAAATCCCCTCCAGAGCAACCTCCAACACGACCAGATTCCGAGAAGAGTAACCGCCAAGTTGCTGACACCACTTCGGCTAGCAAGAAAATAAGATTTCGTTGGACCCCGGAGTTTCATAGCAAATTTGTTGATGCAGTTCAACAGTTAGGGATCAGTTTTGCTTGCCCATTGCGCATACTCGAAATCATGAACGTGCCGGGACTGACTAAAAATATGGTCAAGAATCACCTTTGGCGCTACAAGAAACTACTGAGAGATGGACGAGCGTCGCTAGACCAAGATAGAGGCGGTTCAACACGACCAGATTCCGCGAAGAATAGCCGCCGAGTTGCCAACCCTACTTCGGCTAGCAAGAAAACAAGGTTTTATTGGACCTCGGAGCTTCATAGCAAATTTGTTGATGCAGTTCAACAGTTAGGGATCAGTTTGGCTCGCCCATCGCGCATACTCAAGATCATGAACATGCCGGAACTGGATAGAAATAAAGTCAGGAACCACCTTTGGTGCTACAAAAGACTACTGAGAGATGGACGAGTGGCACTAGACCAAGATAGAGGCAGTTCAAGTTTAAACGATGAGCATAGCTGTGATCGCAATCCTCATGCAGCAGGAAGCATCCAATCACCTCTTAACACCGATGGGACTGACAATTACACGGTCGATCGTTCAGGCATCAATCAGAATACTCCCCTGGGTTATCCTAGTACTCCTCAGGAGTATGTACCGCAATTTCAGCAAATCGGGACTCCCCAGTCTGAGCACCGACTGGCCGTTAATGCTAGTCCTACAGCGGATCTAACATTGGCAGGAGATGCACGTACAATCTTGCGAGACGATTACGGAGATTTCGGCTGGAAGAATCAGGTGGTCCATGACGAAAATGGCGAAAAGATTCCTTCTCCAGTAGTCGACAATACTCAACCTGAGTGTCAGTCGCTCGATGGTTCAGACGATCTCCTTGAAAACATCTATTCTTGGTTCGATCGGCTGAATTCCCCCCTGAGTTACCCTGGTACTCCTCAAGAGTATATACAACAATTTCAGCAGGTATGGACTCCCCAATTTGAGCACCAACCGATCGTTAGTGTTATTCCTACGGCGAATCCAGCATTGGGTACAAACCTACTGGACAACGATGAAAGTACCAACTCGAGAAGCGAGGTTGTTCATGTCGAAAGTAGTGTGAGGAACCCATCGCCAAAGGTTGAGGATGCCCGACTTGGGCGTCAATGGCTTGAAATTTCAAGCGAGTCCCTCAGTGAGCAACTCGGCATGTGGATCACGCATAAACCGAGGAACCAGGTTGTTCATGCCGAAAATGGGAGAAGTCCGTCACCAGCAATTAAGGATGCTCAACTTGAACGACTCGAGCGGTCGGACGATCTCCTGAATGAGCAACTCAGCCTATGGGTCAAGCATTTTGGAACAAGTGCATCTTCGCAGTCGTGACCGGTACCGGCGACCGGACATCTGGTTCGAAGCTCGTGTGCTAAATCATTAGAAGGCTCAGGAGAGTGAGAGGTGAATACGTCGAATGAATGTGTTACGGATCTCGTTGTAAAGTTCCCGCGGGAACATTTTAATTAACGCTTAAAACTAACCGCTCTGAGTGTCAACATTACCCTTTGAACGTCTTCGATCCAAGGGCCGTGGATTAGTCACCTAATCCGTGGAGCAAGTTCCATGAACAATGACTATCACCCGCGGAGCATAATGGGATCTACCCCTTCAGTACGAAATACGTCTGGCCGCGAAGCCACCCATTTGGTAAAACGATGTATCGTTCCTAAACGATCTCCAATCGGATACCGAAATCATGTCTTCTTTCTTTTCCTTCTCAGATGATAAACGTGGATAAATCACTTAAGGAGTCATGCGTTCAAATAGCAGAACAGACGCTGCCCAGCTGGGGGCAGATTAACCATCGATGTTACAAACACTCCAAGCATGGATAGGTGGATTTGATAGATGTTGTTCATATCAATACGCAACATCAGAATGGGATGAAAACCAAGAGTAAAGTTGTATCGTCCCAATTTGTTTTAAATTTGGGAATATGAGTTAACACTTGTTATTTATCCTTGATAGGGACTCACCATCAAGGAGGACAGATTTTCACAACCTGTGTGCACTCGCAGGGGCACACGACCAAGGGTAAGATGTATCGTTCTAATTTTTTGAAAAATGCGTGAACGTACAATAACATGTTTCTTCCATATTTTCAGGGATCTCCAGCCGCGGGGGACAGGTAAGTATCCCTTTCCCCAATCCATTGAAGATGTTGAATAAAAACTGAGAAGGGAAGAAAAGCTTTCAGAATCTAATGTCTAGAAAAGACATAGAATTCAAAATTCATTGGCTTTCATGTTTTTAAAACAGGAGGTGGTCTGAACATGAATAAGAACATGCATTGTGCATCATAAAATCCCATTGACGGGTAAAATTTTTGGAGAAAACGAAAGAGATTTTTCCAATCAAAAGTTGTTCAAAACTTCCAAAAGGACGCTTTCTCAAAAGACGAGAGGCAAAGCCTAAATCCAAACACGTCCTATGCACACTTGAGAGAGAAGTGGAGCGGATAAGACAGCAAAATCTGGACCTACGGAAATAGGGACCAATCGCAGCGATTACATGGGTTGGGACGACGGAGGCATTCGTTTCATATCCCCCAAACACTACAGGTGACTGTTGATATACCCCTTTGAACGACGATTTTCATTCTTAACCCTGTCAAGAACCACCCCACATCGGGGCAAAATGGAGGTGAGTCCAGCAGCATCAGGAGAAAATGGTTAGAAATTCTCTTGCTCGGACTAACATTAATCTTTGTGTGTTGTTTATATGGTAATCCAAGTGCCATAGGATGACGAGAAGCATTCATTTCTCTATCCCACACACTGAATCCTTTGCACAGCCAACTTGAGCCTGTAAATTCATTTCATGAACCCATTGGTGATCATTCCAAGACGGATGCAGCACCACTTCAAAAATGGAAGAGTTCAAGACTCAGGGATTACGAAGAAGATTCCCGGGCTGATATTTAAAGATGTTTAGACTTTCAGACATATGTCTAACACGATCCCATGAAGAGGAGAAAAGTGGGATTTCAAAAATAAATGAAAAAAAAAAAATCCACGGCATCGAGAAAAAGCAAAGTGCCTGGTAAAAGCAAGGCCGATGCTCGTGTAAGTTGTTTGATTGATCCGCAATGAAGCCGGATGGGAAAAGAGGAAATCCCTAATGGAGTCAGATCAAAAAGACTACTCCTCCAAATGATGTCAGGCGTGGAAGACGTAGACAGAGTTGTCAAAAGCGGTTGCATGCCTCAAAAATTGAAGATGCAGAATGGAAAAGACAGGTGACAAGTTTGCAATGATCACCAACGTCAATCCCCTCATGAATTCTGGGCCAAAAACAAGCCTGTTTCGGTCCCCAATCCTACCAACATCATAACCCTGAAACAGTGTTCTCTGACTAAGACACTTGGGTTAACATATAGCTTAGCTCGAAGAAGTACGAGCAAGACTATTTCTTTCTCATTTTGCAGGGTTCTTGACTTGTAAACCCGGAGCAGATGGTGAAAACTTTCATTCAATGACCTTGACTCAAGTGAGTCCCCCTTGAAGACCAATATCCAAGCCCAACATTACGGTCCCGTGGAAGACCTCCCGACCGATCAAAATGTATGCGCTGCGAATGAGCCTAAAACCTAGGCACAGGTTAGTAGAGAATTGAATGCGCTCCCTATAAAAAAAAACCATTATCGCAAAACAGGTGAGAAAACCTCCTTGTCGAGAAATATTCCAATTGGTGTTTTGAACAAACTCTTTTTGGAATTTTCAAACTGTTGGTCCAGATTTTCCGTGCAAGGGATTTGTGATCACATTTGCATGTTGCAAGAATGCTTTGGATAACCTCCAACATCAAAATGCACATTTCACGATTAAAACTTAAGTCATACGGTTTTTGTCAAATGGACAGCCGTGGTCTCCCCAAAGATTACTAACGTTTTCTTGGTGAAGAAAAATCTTTCAGGCTCAAACTTCTGCAGGATACCTGGAGAACCCAGCTCCCAGAATGTCGCCTCAGCAAACTCAAGTGAAGCTTTGTCAAAATAAAATTTTTCACTACTTCAAAACTGAATTCCCGGCAAATTTCAGGATCTTTCAAAAGAAGGGGTGAGGTTAGACCCCATTTTCAAAAATCAAGCAGTCCTAGCATGACGTGGAGAACCCTCGTCCTAGGACCCTTTTTCAAAAATATCCAACAGTCTCATTGGACGTGGAGAACCCTCGTCATGAGACCCCTTTTCAAAATCAAGCAGTCCTAGCATGACGTGGAGAACCCTCGTCCTAGGATCCCTTCTCAAAAATATCAAACAGTCCTAGCATGACGTGGAGAACCCTCGTCTCAGGACCCCTTTTCAAAATTTAGGCAGTCTCATCGGACGTGGAGAACCCTCGTCATGAGACCCCTTTTCAAAACAAACAAAGGTAGATACCGCCTGAAGGGTCAACCAAAGGTAGAAACCGCCTGAAGGGTCAACCAAAGGTAGAAACCGCCTGAAGGGTCAAAACAAAGGTAGAAACCGCCTGAAGGGTCAACTCAAGGTAGAAACCGCCTGAAGGGTCAAAACAAAGGTAGAAACCGCCTGAAGGGTCAACCAAAGGTAGAAACCGCCTGAAGGGTCAACCAATGGTAGAAACCGCCATAAGGGTCAAACTAAACTTGAAGGTAAATACCGCCTAAAGGGTCAAATATGTTAGAAACCGCCATAAGGGTCAACTCATTGGTAGAAACCGCCTGAAGGATCGGCCTAATGGTCCGATCCACCATACGGATCAAAATCCTTGGCAAATCCCAAAGCGTGGGATGCGTCTTCCTTAGGTTCCTACCAGTTAGGAATCCCATAATGGTATGACCTACCATACAGGTCAGAGCTTAACTTCCCTAGGATATTCTGAGTGACGGGTCCTAGGCATCCTCTTGAAAGTCGTCGCAACCGGCAGCATCCGACAGGTGAGCTTCAGGTAAGCCTCTCTCACTCCGGCCCATGTCCAAATTATTAGAGCGAACCGAGGGTTAATTTGAGCTTTCATCAAAGAGCCTTAAGGATCCGATGTCATAGCATTTCTTCTCCCCAGTCGAGTCAGTCAAGATTCAGGTGTCATTTTGTCTTTGAAAGCAACCTCTGACGAGCTCACTCTCAAAGAGGGGCAGCTGTTGACACATGGATTTTGATCAGTCTTTTCTAATTTATTTTCAAGAATAATTCATTGAAAACCCATAAAAATTAAAATATATACATGTATATTTTTAATGAATTGCCGAAGGGCAAGCGTCCTCTCCACCCTCGAATCTTCACGATCAAAGTGTTCCGCATTTCAAGAATCCTTTGTACAAAGTCACTAAAGAAGGGAATTTGAGGGTGCGGCGCGTTATAATAAAAAAAAGGGGGAAAAGTAGAGGACAGCAGCAGTCTGTCCTCCACCATGGGATAGGAAAAGAAAGACTAAACAAAAAAAAGAAGGGGAGTGGACAGAGGATATTCGGACATGCAGAGTTAAAGAGAATTTTTTTTCCAAGACCGTGGAAGGCGAAGGTCCCTTGAAGGGTGAGTCCGGTTGGGAATAAAAAAAGGGAGGGGAGAAAAACGTTGGTGGTGGTCGTGGCAACCGGAGCGAAAGAGTGATAGACAGCTCTGGCCTTCGTCCAAGGGGGGATGGTGATTTTCTTTCTCAGCTCAGGGTTTCGACTGAAAAAATGAGGACGAAAGAAGGAGGAGCCTGATGACGAAGTGCTCCATGACTGCCTCGAAACGATCGATGAGATACTGAATGACTTCGGGAGGCGGCGTGGGTTGGAGCTCGTACCCGAGCGTGGCGAATCATTGACGTAGCACGCCAACGACCTGAGGATTGACGGGCGAGGTGACGACGAAACATGAGATCGGTATAGATGAACTCTCGCCCAGAGACAGCCGACCCAGACGATGCATGAACGTCAATCGTCGAACCGGAGCGGTAATCCTTCGGGTGTGACGCGACGAGCCATTCCCCACGACTCACGGCCGTCAATGGGCTAAGGCGAATGCCTCGAGCCGTGCAGTTCTGAACCATACCGAGAGCTACAAGACCCGAACCAAGCCCAACCCCATCGCTCAGTTGCAGCACCCTAGTCAGCATCGCCAGAGCCGGCGCGGGCTTGAGCTGCGAGCAGGTCCGTGACCGCTTCTCACGTCACTCCCACCCGCCACGACCTATCGCGGTCCTCAACCCAAGTCTGAGCCAAGCCAGTCAAGTTCCAGCTCCAGCCACCGCGAGCCACGAGAACCCCGCCAGTCACCTGCGGTCGCTTCCTCCGCCGCTACACAGTTAAGTCCCTCGTGACCGAGCTATTGCGACAACCCTCATTGAAGTCCCAGCTCAGCCGCGCCGTCGTCTAGAGACGGCAGCCCCGACACCACTCTACTCGGATACCACCGCTATGGCCACCACCAGCTGTTGTTCTCTCGCTCAACTGTCGTCTAAGCTCCACTCCGAAACCGACGTCCTCCTCTGCTCACATGTCCAAACCGAACCTTCCTCTTGGATTTTCAAGCCAGTTGATGCCTTTGTTCGGTTCGCCCGCCACTGCTGCCCGTCATCTCGACGCCACCGGAGCTCCTCTTCGCAACCTGAAGGATGTCTCGACGCCCGAACTCCGCCAACCTCATTGGTGCTGCATGAGGAAGAAGGTGAATAGTGTAGGGTGGCAGCTTATTTGCTCCTCATTTCGGACGGGCTGGCGTAAGCAAGAAAAGCGAAGAATGATTGGGCTTGGTCTGAAGAATGGTTGGGCTTGGCCTCCTTTTGGTGGGTGGATCCGTAGAGAGCAAGTGATGGGTGTTAGGGAGTTGGGGCTAGAGGAAATCGTAAACCCAGCCCTATAAAAAAGAAGTTTGGCCTGCTCCTTTTGTGCCAATGCGCATAGAGATGGTCGCATGTCAGGGCTTGATGATTGAAGATCGGTGGCCAATCAGGTATATTTTACGTACTCTATTCGCATATCAAAGTTATTCTTCTAAAATATTGCCATTATATACTTGATTTGCATGTATTTATTTCAATCTAGTAGTTAGCTTGTTTACTTGGTTAAGTGTGGTAAGTTGTCAAAGAAAAAATAAATAAAAAATATATTAATAAAAAAAAAACTCAAAAATTCAAAAAAAATAGAAAATCATAAAAATCATAAAAAAATTCGGAAAAATTCAGAAAAATTCTAAAAGATTCCAGAAAATGGGAAATGGTCACAATCAACTGGCCATGGAATATTTTGGGTAATTCGGTATCCAAACCTTCCAAAATGACGATTTTGCCCTTCGGGCTAATCGTCCCTAAATCTTCCCATTTTACCCCTGGTCCCAAATCATTCCTCACATAAGCCCCTATGGCTGTACTAGGAAACCGTTGATTTGAATTGATGTGCATTATTGTGATTTATTTGTGTATTTGATTGCGCTTTCATTTAAATTGATTGTGGTTAATAGGAACAGTTTTCCAATTTGCATGAAACCCTGAATCAAGCCAACCTCACCTAAAATTGCGCCTGCATGAACTCTTAGTTAGGAAAATCACTCGCGTTAGGTACCGAAAGGGCGTTGGTAATGACACCAGCGTAACCAAGTCCCCGAACCCAAAATCTCTGGTTCCGCAGAACTGATCGATCTCTCCCAATCGGTCAGTAAGGTTTCCGGTCTACCCTCCAAGAAAGACCGGTGGCGACTCCAAATGCATGCATAATTTGCACATGCCACCACGACCACACTGAAGGTCGAAAGCGATCGACTCTTATCGTCGAAGAATACTCCCGCCGCGATTTGGTATGGGCCTGGGAGGGCCCGCGCCGATCCAAGACCCGCGATCGGTAATCCATCAGCCGCGTCCGCTTCCGGACGGGTCGCGACAATCGTCCTCCTCCTCGCGTCGCCTTCTTTCTCTGCAAAAACCCGACGGCGACTCTGCTCCTTCGACGCCAACAGCCCTCGCTCGACTCGCTGTCCGGACTCGTTCATCATGCCGCCACCACTATTCACCCTCGCGTCGACTTCCTCGCAGAAACACCGGATCTGCTCGCATCGTCAGGACTCGCTCACAACGCCCCTGTCAGATCGCGGCCTAAGCCCCCCCTGAGCCGCCGACTGGTTTTGTCGTCGAACACTCAGACTACGACGCTGAGGCTCACCCGCCACGTCGTCGTGGTCGTCGCCTGCCGACTCATGCGACTGCCGCTCGTCACCTTTGGGCACTAACGGGAGCAGTCATGACGGCTCGCCTGGACTCGCTCGTCGACAGGGCACGCATCCGTGGGCTCTCTCGCTACAATGCTGAGACCACCGCGCGGTGATCTGTCGCCACGCCACCACTTAGCTCTATTCCTCGCCAACACCATTAGAATCTGCCCGACACCAGGCCGCCAAGCAATAGGATCCAATCCACCACTCCTCCGCCAGGTCAATTTACCATGCTGCTACCAGACATGCTCTTCTCTAGTCCGGACCATGCGCCACCTGTGGTCACGTTCCCATGCCACCATCTCAGCCGGACCGTTGATACTCGCTTGCGTCAACTTCCTCTTCCTCGTGCGAGTCCTCTTTGCAACCCTCAACGACACAAATCTTCATCCATCACCACCGAGTTTGTCTCGTCTCGTCACCAAGTCGTCAGGATCTACTCGTCGCGCCAACAGTGGGACTCGCTCGTCAAGCCAACGCCAGGCTTGCTCGCGACCAGCGTCGTCTCCAGATAACGTTCGTCACGCCGTCACTGAGTTGGCCGTCGCACTTCCTGGTCAGACCCGCTAATACCCCACGCCTCCATGCCGAAAACAGGCCGCCACGAATCCACTGGTGGCTGTCGAACGCGGGCAGGCCTTGTGTGAACGTCACCTTCGTGGTTGCCGGATCGCACCCGGCTCCGCTTCGCTACCGGTCTCCACAGAGACGAACCCGAAATGAGACGACCTGGAGGCACCGACCGCCAGCATCATCACCGGTCCATCGACCTTCCCCGACCACCAACCCAAGCCGTCAATGCCGCTAGGGAAAATCCTCACACACTAGAGCGACTGGTGGGGACGTCATGGACTCGGAGCTCACCTGGCAGGCCGAGGTCGAGCTGGAAGGGACGCACGGGAGGTTGGAATGGAGACTCATGGCTAGCTTCGGACAAACGGGAACCTGGCTCGCGGTGGCTCACGCACGAGGCCACCGTCGTCTCGAGCACTCTCCTTTTTTTTTGCTCCCCCTCCCCCTCTCTTGTTTATCGTCCACCCCCTTTCTAATGGCCATCTTTTTTTTTAATCTTTCTTTTCCTCCCTTTTTTATTTCATCCTGTTGGTGCAGGACGTCCATCCCTTGCCATTAGCAACGGGTGGATTTTTTTTTAAGCTTCTTCAGCTCTCTTTTATTTATTTTATTCTCACCCACTCTCTTTTAAGCTTGGATGCCAGAGCACACCCACATCTTTTATTCCCCACAGATAGAGGCGAGATTCCATCCCTTATTTTGCAACTCCATCACCTGATCTGATCTTCTTTCCTTTGCTCTAATGGTCGACCAGCCATCCACTTATTTTGCTTTGTTATTTATTTTTTATTTCTCCGCCCAAATGAGCACTTCCTTGTCCCTATCTTTTCTTGTATTGCAGATTCTCTCCCCATGCCACTGCAGCGTCCTCTTCTTTTCTTTTTGTTTAAAAATCATGCCGCTCTCTCCATTACTTAATGGAGCATGTCTTATCTTGGTAGCGCCATTCCCTTCACCTTTGATCGGCCATAATTCCTTTTGATTCTTGTCCCGATACATATCGCGTTGTTGATTTGACATATTTTAAATAAAGAATGATACAATACTAGCGACTGCTAAAAGAATGATAGGACAATCAAAATTGGATATCACACATCAAAAATACAAAAAATACAAATTAAAAGACTCCAAATATATATATTTGCTAAATTCGACTCTATGTGTTGTGAAAGAACACATGCAATTGAACTTGAATTTTCTCTTTTTGTGAGGTCAAAATGAAAAGAGAATTAAAATAAAAAATATATACTATTTTTGTGACCTCAAATTTTATTTTATTGATTTTTCCTGTATTTTTCTATTTTTTGAAAATATTAAAAAATATGAAAAATTTATTTTTTTGTTCAAAATTGGTTCCTGATGCCAGGCCAAGGCTTCCAAGTTGATTTTGTAATTTTATGATTTTTTTGGTATTTTTAATTAATTTCAGAAATAAATAAAAAATGAAATAAAAGATGACAAAAAATCAGGTGTCAACATATCCTAACGACAATGTTAAAGATATGCATTAACAAATTTATAAATAAAATTAATTTCCTTTTCTGTCAAAAATATTCAAAAGGAATGTTTTTTTTTTCACGTGAATTGGTGATGAAAGACCTGATGAGGACATTTTGAAAGCATACTGATGTTGGTGGCATTGTCCAATTTCTGCAGACCTGGATTGCGTTATTTCTGAGTAAACACAATTCATCAGACCAAGCGAGAAACTTAAATTTACAGCCCAAACTAAAAATGAGCAATGGCATCTTCTTTCAAAATTAGGCAATTCAACATGAAGTGCTACAACATTCCACCATATAAAGAACATGGCAATTCGGCCTTCCCCAGTATGACCTCCACCATGAAGACAAAATTTTTAAAAGAAAAGCAGAGGTAAAGAAAAACACAACCATAGCCGAAAACAAAAAGTAGCTCAAGATGAAAATAATTACATAAGTTATCCGACCAAAAAAAAAACATAAGCTAAAGAAATTCATTAAAGTATTACCCTCCTCATTTACATTGGAATCCACCACATATAAATTTGGATCCAAATTGACTCTTGCAAAATATTTATCATTCACAGCATTTCTAGGTACATAGTTTTGCAAAGTCATTACCGCTATCACGATTTTCACTTGCTTTTTGTATGCATAACTTGGCATACTCTTTAAAATTTTCCACTTCTTTTCAATACACCAAAAGCTCGCTCAATTTCTGATCGTAGTGAGGAGTGGGCACGGTTGAACAATTCTTTATAAGCTGTAGGTGCATGACCTTATTGAAACTCGGGCAAATGATATCTAACTTCCCAAATAACCGATGGGATTTGGATATCAAGAATCTACTAAATAGTATTTACCTACACACAAACAATATAAATTACTTAAGATATAACACATATAAATTATCTCAACTGGAAGCACAAGAAACTTTCAGCAGAAAGCTTAAATACTTCACCAACTAAACCAATTTCTTACACACACAAAAAAAATACAAACAAAGTATAAGCTTCAAATTCGAAAAGCGAAAAGGTTATGCCAATTTCCATTACACACAGTACAGGAAGCACAACCAGCTCGCGAAGGTAGAACCCTCCAATTTCTATCGTTAATCAGACAAACACCCAGTTGAATAAATGATGAAATAACCAGTCACCAAACAATGCGTGAGCTGAGACTGAACTGCAATCATAAACACATGCTTAGTGTTCGGAACACGGTAAGACTACTCGAAGCCCCTAATGGAACATCGACAACAATACAAACACTCAGACTGAAATTTCAATCCCGATGCAAATGAAAAACTCAAATCGCACAAAACAAAGAGGGGGAAAAATGCAAGAGATAGTTGCAGATCTAACAAACATAGGTCTGAAACAGAGAACGCAAGTCCAAGCTGTAAAAGATGCTCCTTTGGATAGAAGGGCTTTAGAAATTCTTACCTGGAGATGAGAAGGAGATAGAACGAGGAGTGTGGAGCGAGCAGGGATAAGTACGATTCTTTTTATCTTGATAATCGTTGAATTGAATGTTATGAACTTGATCACGATCTATTATGTTCATTGTGATTTCTTTTAGCTTGGTGGCGGTTTCCGTGCATGAATACTTTAATTCATTTTGTTAATAATAAGAAGACTTACTAACGGTAGTGTGACAACCTGGGACGCATCGGCTCTGACACTTGCCTTGCCAGATCCAGGTGGCTAGTCACCGGCCATGCCCACGGCTGGTGATTGGTCGAAGAAGAAGGGAAAAGAAAAAAAAATAATAGAAAAAATTAAAAAATAAAGAAAGAAAAAGAACATATTAGAAATTAAAAAATATAAAATAAAATTTCGGAAATTTTAAAAAATAAATAAAAAAATGAATAGAAAGTAAAGCAATAACTATAAGAAAGAAAATGTGAGGAAAATATTTTCCTCGCTTTTGAATATTTTTCTGAAAGTTGTTTTCCACAAAACAAACGGAGCGTTTAGTGGTGAAAGTTGATCTTAGAAAATGTAGATGATTCTACGATTGTAACAATACTTGATCTCACGTGTGTTCACGTCGACATGTATCAAGCCATGAGACGGGTGAATTAGAATAAGCAAATTAGTGGTGGAAACTCAATAAATTCATGAATTATGTAATTGCAAGTTACTAGGCTAAATAGGATATACAGAAAACTACCTAATTTCCTTAAAAAAATCGTAACTTTATCATTTCATGAAAGAAACCTATATGTAGATCGAGAGGTGGTACCACTTTTTATATTCTTCCAAAAATGAATAAATATAGAAAAATATAAATACAGATATCAATCTAATAAGTGGCCAACAAAATTATTATACCAATGAAAGATAATTAAACGCCATCCAATGACTTTATAAGAATAACAATAAAATGAAATCTTTGAATAAATCGCTAGAATTCCTCGTAAATTTTGCGATGCTAATCTGCATCATTAAACTCGTTTAAACAAAAGATTAATATCACGAAAAATCTCAAACTGGTACACTTACGACAAATTTATACCAAACTTTTTTTATCACGAAAAATCTTACACTGGTACTCTTGTGGCAAATCTACCCTAAACTAGTACAATTGACAAATTTACCTTCCGTTAGTTTTCATTAAATCTAACCGTCAAATGCATGAGTTGGATGATACGTGTCAGTTCATGGATGTACCAATTTGGGATTTTAACCCTATGTTTGTCATATGTGTATCAATTTGGAATTTTCGCGATATTAATCCATTTTAACTGAGGGTAAATTTATCACAAGTGTACTAATTTAGAATTTTTCATGGTAAAAATAATTATTTTAGGCTAAATTTATCACAGATGTACCAGTTTGAGGTTTTTAGTAGTAAAAAAATAGTTTAAGGTAAATTTGTCACTAGTGTGCCAGTTTAAAATTCTTTGTGGCCCAAAAAATAGTTTTGGGTAAAATTGTCATAAGTATACAAATTTGGGGTTTTTCATTATATTAATCCTTGAACAAATGGTACTTAAAGCAAGGATAGGAGAGGGAAAAATCCAAATTGAAAGTAAGATGAATAGAGAGACTAAGAAAAATACTTAATGCACGGACAATAATCAACATCGTGCAATATTAAATAGGCTCTTATCTAACTGCTTAAACTTTTAGAACAGTTGAAGTGATCCCATAAAATTTCATACAAACCCAACGAGAAAAGTGTCCAAAAAGTCTTAAATCTTTTGCATGAGTGTCAATTCAGTACTGAACCTTTCAATTGTATCAATTTAGCCCTAAACATTTTGTATCAGTACCAATTTAGTACTAAACCTTTTAATTGTGTCAATTCAATCATAAATTTTTTGTATTTATGTCAATTTAATCCTAAAGTGTTCAATTGTGCAAATTTATGCCTAAACTTTTTGCATTTGTGCCACTTGAGTCCATTCTGACAATTTTGATTGAAAATCAATGATGTGGACGTCGGCCGTCCTATGTGACATAGCCAGCGCTGACACAAACATTTTTTTTAAGTTCTTAAACAGTTTTTTTTCTATTTTTTTTACTTTGTTTTATTTTTGGACAAAGGGCCAGCGACCCTCGCCAGCACTGGGCAAGAGCCGTGGCGCCCTGGGCCAGTGCTAGCGATGGTCATCGGCAAAGTACTTAAAAAAGTTCACCTCATCGTCAGCAAGCACAATATAGGACGATTGACTTTCGCGTCAACTATTTTTGATCAAAAATTGATCATGTGGACTCAATTGGCATAAGCTCAAAAGATTTAAGACTTTTTGGACACTTTTCTCCAAGTCCAACCGATCCTTTGTAAAAACACTTTTGGGATTAATATGTTATATGTGGATTTTTCTCTCGTAAAAGTGAGATTTGTCTCTTGTTATGAGAAGTGATTGGTAGTCCAAATCGAAGACTCGAAAAGTCGAAGCTAGTCCCACCTAGTTGAAAGATGGCACCACGTCTTTTGAATGGATGGTTCAGGGTTGTCTTTATCATGTCATTAGCTGAATGCCTGAACGCCATACACCGCCCATGGCCGCAGCCACGGCGGTTGGCATACAACCCATCTGCATGTCACAAGGCTGTGTGTGCTAAAGGGCGGTTCAATAGGTCCACTGAAATCCAGTAAAGTTCAGGTCATTTTAACTTGATCATGGTCCATAAAGGATGATGGATGGCTTTGCAGCAAGCACGCAAACTAAAACATTAGGCATGCACACATTCGTTGGACACCGCGCTCTTCTAATCACAACTCTAACTCTGGGCGAAAAGCCCGAACGCTGTCGGAGGACCAACAACAGCGGCATAAAGCGTCTGGAGCTTACAAGAGGCAAAAGCATCCTCTTTCTTGTTCCCTTTTGCTTATTTGCTTATATACATTGATGTAAAGAACTCGAAAGCACAACCTTATAGACATCCTAAGGGGGCCAGTGAAAACGTCTTCCTTGTCCATGTCTGCCATAAGGACCTGTTCATATATAGGTTTTGAGCAGTCATTGAAAAAGGAAAAGAGGGAAGCACCACTACATGACTTTCTTCAGCAGTTACCGCCTCGGACGAAATCCGCAATCAAATTCACGATGGCATTGGGCTTCTCGACATGAAGTAAATGACCGCAATCCGGCACTTGTCGTATGATTGCACTCGGCAGTTCATGGTGCAGCCTCTGCGTTTCCAGCATTTTCATTAGGGAGGTAAGAAATTCAAAGTGCAGGAAAAGGAAAATCCGCTAAAAGGAGTGGAAGAAAAAAGGAAAAAAAAAACAGAAAGAGAGCAGAATAAACTAATACAGAACTGAAGAGATCAGCCGCGCTAAGGTAATGCTGAGAAAGGAAAAACAGCTAGAAAACTAAGCCACAGGAAATCATTTTTGCAAGTATCTCATTCTACAGCAAATCATTACGGCTTTGTAGGTGACTACAAGTCCAAGCTGAACTAACCACTTGGAGCTTCTTGGTGACTATCCTGTCATGCTCGCCACAGACAATGAGCACTTTCTGCTTTACCTGCAGAAGTATGATATTGTCGAGTCAGAGGCGCACCCATGAGAACGGTTATTCATATTTCTTCTCTCAATCCTGACTCCAGTGAGACTTAAAAATTTACAACAGTCTCGAAAGATACAGTACAAAGGATTCAGGAGTGATATCAACATTCAAGTACCTCGAAAGGTTGGGAACAAATCAGACGAGCACTATCGGCAGACGCTTGTTAGTTCTTTAAATAGATTCAATTGTTAGCAACTCTAGTTTAGTACAGCCATGAATGAGTCTGGTAAGGACGACGACAATTTATGCCAGTTCGTAGTCAGTTATACAACTAATGGAAAAGCAAAATTTCCATCCACTCTGGAAATTTCAATCAGTTACTGAAGCTTGTAGGACAAGACGTCCTTTATTATCACACTTGACCACCACTCCTTGGTAGGACACCCTGATGGATGTTCCCTCTGTTGTGCAGCAAAAATATCGTAAAGAAACATTTAGCATCTGAAGGTTCTCCATTACAGTTGTCACCTAGAGAGCTAAAAATAACGGAACCCTCAATTAATGACTTGCAGTGCAATTAAAAAAGAGGTCAGAATGCAAAATTTCAATGGTTTTGCCAGATCAAAACGTAAAAACCATCTAAACTAAGAAAATTAGAAAAAAAGAAAAGAAAAAAAACCAACGCACTAATAAAACCAATCTTTGTCCTATATAATGGCATGCACCAAGAGACTTGTTATAGAACATCTGCTTATCAGGCAGACGTAAAGCAGAAACACCAAAATTGCTGTACCTCTTTTATTTGGTCGACAACATTATACCCCCCACTCCTCATAAAACTAACACTTGCATCTTTCCACCATGGCAGTAGGCAATGTAAACGCCCGACCTAGAGTGCAACACAAGGACATAGACAAGCTTAGATGGGTCCAAATATAGGCCTATGTCATCTACTGTTGATGAGATAGATCAGTTAACTATGGGGCAAAGGAAACAGAACCAAGTAAGAGTACAAAATTTTTACATTGGTCCAATCACAGCATGTAGCCAATGAGATTCCATTCAAGGCCAGCATATTGGCACAAAGCCGCAGTGGGGTGCTCTTCAGCAAAGAAACCTGATATATAACAGACAACGGTAAGTTCAGGTGGGACCATCTAGAAGGAAAGTCAAAGAACTAAAAACAAAACTGCATATGTGCATTGCAGCAGCAGTGGGATCATTCCAGAGAAGGTTCTGCCTGCATGACATTTGCTCCATCAGTCCTTGGAGGATAAGAATAATAAGATCATTATGTTGACTTAGTCTACAAAAGTGGGCGAATATAGGCACTGAAGAATAATGATATCAGAAGAATGCAATCTTCCGGATCTTACTTTAAGAGCACGAGAATGCAGCGAGTTCTTAAGTGTTTAAAATACTTCCTTGTATAAGATGCAAGGCACACCGGTTTCTTGACAATTTTATCAGAAATCTGAGTTTTTAAGATTCTGGTATTAAGAGCCTCCATCCTTAGGAGATAGAAATTGAACATCAGGTCCTCCTCTTCTTATCTCTATCTTTTGGCTGAGTAAGATTCAGTCAGGTAGTCGCTTCACTGCTGGACTTTAATCCATCACAAAGCAACTGACCAACAAAATGCACATTCCATGTGAAATCACAGCAAGCTACTTGAAACAAAAGGAAAATGGAGACGGTGCTAATTCATGGAAAGTATTTGGTGCACAATGCAAAAATGGCAATCTGTACGTCCTGTCTGTCAATGCTATGGATGTCACTCTGTAAATCCCGTCTGACACATACGTCCACAAAATTCAACTTTAGAACCCACCCCAGCATAAGCGATCAACTCGGGTAATTGTGCTAGATGACCTATGCCTTCCTCAAAAACACACCCATTGATCAAGACCAGCTTCTCAACCTGTCAAGCCAAAAAGTGCATAAGAATGAAATCCAAGGACAGTAACCAAGAAGGGAGGGAGAAAAATCAATTAAGGTGGCCGGTACATAAAAAGTCAGGCTTGAATGTCGTCCGTGGTCATCCATAATGATTGAAAAGGTTAAATAATGAAGAACAAGAAAGCTTTTTTAGCTTCTTCATAGTCCAACCTTGTCAACCCATGAAGGATTTCATTGGCAGATTTAAATTGATGATGTGATGCAGCTGAACGCAAAAGAGCTCAACAACAATCTCCGATGTACAATATTTTCCCAGGTAAGAAGTATCCGCATAGTCCAAAGCTCAATAACTGGAATAACATAGAAGATGCTACTCACAGCTTCTGAGTGATTGACAGCAAAGTCGATTGCAGCTGCAGCTCCCAGACTTGGTCCAACTAACACCATAGGCTTTCTTATATGGGACTTCCACAACTACGAATGCAGAAGACAGAATCTTAGTTTAGCTGCTGTAAGCTTTGAGAAGTTGGTTGAAACAACATTGGAACATCAGAACAAGAAAGAAGATTGAGTGCAGCATGGTCTTCGGATCCTAGAGCAACAAGAGAAGTAGAACGTTTTCCAAATCTTAAGTAACCGAGAGCCCGGGAGTCACCTGATAGAGGTGATGTCGCTTGGATGAGACACCACATGGAGGACGCTTTTCTAAAACATGCACATGAATAAGAAAAAAATTTACATCATTGAGGACCCAATCGAGAGTACAGTCGGACGATGTTAATAACCAGCTAAGAAAAAGTTAAACAGATTGGTCGACCTAAGTCAGAGAATCCCCATCCGAGGACATCAACAGCCCATACTTCCAAACCGGCCTCCTCAAGTAAAGGATATGCACGTCGCCACTCTAAACAAGAACTAAAGTCACAAATATGGCAGACATACATTAGTAATTGGTAAAAATGTTCTGCTAATATGATAAGATTGCTATTAACTAATGAACCTGTCGAAGCAGTGTAGCAGGACCACCGGATTGTTCTTACTTCTTATTGATGGTTTCACGCAACTGCTCATTACCCAACCATCAGACGATTCAATCTGCAAGTGTGACAAGCATTAACACGATAAGTCTATCATACAGCAGCTTTTGACCTCAGGCATTTCAGTGAATAACTTGTCCTGTCAAATAAGCACAGGACCCCAGCAAAAAAACTCATAAAACATCCAAGTGGTTGGTTTATGCTATTACCCTCTTGGCCATAAACTTCTCTAATATAAGCCTCTGAGAAAGATTTGTTTGAACCACAGAAATTGAGCTGCCAATTTCACTTCATCATCTTTTCTATATCCTGTTTATGTTATATTCAGTTTGAACAAGCGTTTAGTGTCGGAAAATAAAGAACCTTGGGATGGTTGCCTCTTACTTTAGAGAAGTCTAAAGCACGGATTAAAAATGACCCCACACAGTAATTACGCCGCCACTCAACACTCCACCAGTAGGGACATTTTCTGTCTATATTTCATCCGCATGATATATATTCCGGAAATTAAAAAGAAAGAAGGCAGAAAACTTGCATAAGTCCAAATGCCCACAGTGTCGATAAGCTGTAACTTATCTGCTCAATATCACATGACGAAGAATGCTTTCATTGCAATCTATGCCCAATTGAAAAGAGGGAGCTTTCTCGCAGGGACCGCATGTTTAAAGCTATGATAGTGAAGTGAAGTTTGTTCATTCCCACCAGTGAGTACTTTCAATGGGCGAACCTAATCACTGCAATGCAAGGCCAATCCGCGCATTGCCCACACAGTACACCCAGAACAACAGATTCCCAAGCAGAAATGCCGACCTCCAAAAGCGTTGTCACTAACTTTCCAACAAGTGCACGAGATGAACCTCTCTTATCCTTTTCAGGCAAGGCGCAAAAGCCAAAGCTCGGGAAACGAGACGAAAACGCATGCAGAGAGGGGAAGCACAGTCACAATGAAGGTACCTGCACTGGAACTGGGACCCTCTCGATTCTCCGAGCCAAGCGTCGAGCGTAAGGGTCCTTGATCTTCTCCACCTCCTTGGGTAGAAATGAGGGAAATCCACCGCCCGCCCGCGCAAGAGAGGCCGCGAAACGGCTCGGCCTCGCGCATTTCGCCGCCGTTCCGGGTCCCTCCGCTTGTGGGCAACCCCACCTGAGAGCCATTCCTTGGTTCTCGGCACAACAGCGATGTCGGCTCGTCGGTCTTCTTCCGCGACCGAGAAATCGCGACGAAAAAGAAGAAGAGAAGACGAGCGTGAATGGGTCAATGCGTGTGCTGGCTGGCGAGTACAAATATGAGGGAGAGAGAGGAGAGAAGGCCTACGGAGTGGTGGGGGGGACGACAACGTCGACGAGTGTGCGAGTCGAGACAAAGCGGGTGGCCGGGCTTGCTGCGAAGGTACGGCAGAAGAAGTGCAGAATCAGCAACGTCGCAAAGTGGGGAATGGATTTCCTACTGTGAGCATACGAGTGCCATTAGATTTGGACCATTCAATTCAAAATATGCGGTCTAGATCAATTTATAATTTTTTAATAAAAAATAAAGTAAACTGATCTGGACCGTGCACAAGTGTGATACAGAAAAAAAAATAAATAAACAAGAAGAAAGTGGAGACAAGCTTGAGCCCGATGAGCAGGTATGATATCCCAAACACACGCTGCTCCTGGCCTTAAATAGAGGACTGCATGTTTGCTCACTCAAGTTCATTCTTGAAGCTCAACCTTAAAGTGCCAGAAATTTCTAATTCACAGATTCTACATAGTGACAAGTGAAAAGCATACTGGACCAAACCAATCATACTACTGAATCAACAAGAGAATTCTGATATCCAAAGAACCATGCTTTGAGGAAAGAAGAAGAAAGGGAATTTAGAAACTCGTGATTTATAGGAAATACACTTATATTTCACAAGAGGCAGGTTCTACGATTACAACATCTTCAGGGGGTTTTTTATAAGCGTACAAACTTTAATAAGACAAACCTACAATGGATACACACATCCACGGAAAAAATTGAAAAAAATCTTCGGATGAACAGTATCACTACAGTAACGAACAATGAACAGTACTGCTACAGTAACTGTTACAGAAATGAACAGTAACTGCTACAGAGATGAACAGTAAATAGTGCTTTTTAGAAAGTCATTCGAAATTTTGCAGGAGAGTTGGCAGCTTCATCTACTTATTTAAAGCAAAGACTTTGACATATTAAACATATGACTTTAACATACACCTAATCACACACGTGAAGTCTGAGCAATTCAAAGCCGGCGTCGGTCTAGATCTGGGTTTTGACATATTAAACATATGACTTTAACATACACCTAATCACACAGGTGAAGTCTGAGCAATTCAAAACCAGCGTCGGTCTGGATCTGGGTGATAATTGGCATCGTCAGAGTCGGAAATATCTAGACCATCTTTGTCTCTTTTGTATTTATTCCAATACCAATGTAATATGATGTTTGGGTCTTCAGATAGTGGGGCACCATTTTCTTGTTCTGCCACGTGCCTTTCTCCTGACAAGATATCTTCCATGGTGACTGGGTCCTGTGGATCTTGTCGAGGGACTTGATGAGAGCTGGATGGTATCTGGGGCTGGATCCATAGTTGGAGCTGAGGCCATGTCGATGTACTACTAAAAAACTGTTTAAGAAGATTTGTGTTGCTTAATAAATGAAGTACATTTTCATCGTATTGTCGATAATTAAAATGTTTTTCATCGACTGATTATTTCAAGCGATACGGGATCTCATTCTCGAAAGAAAGAAAAAAAAAATTGCGGAGCCTTAAAAATCAACCAATTTTCCGCCATCCTTTTGCGTGAAAATCCAACTTCACTCGAAATGAAGAGTTCGATTTTTGGACCGGATCGAAGTTGTTGTTCTGTCGGGGCCAAAAAATTTGCTCGAGTTTTGGATAGCCGGCTCGGGCTGAGAGAGAGCGGACGAAATGCGATGGACATAGAAACTTGGCTAAGTGTTGAAGGCTTTAAAAAAAAAAAAAAAGAAAGGGAAGTCGGCAAGCATGGTAGGTCGACAAAGTGCATGTTTGGAAGATATGACGAGGAGAAGAAACTAAGTATTGACACGTGATTTGTGCGTGTCCGACATTCGCACGATGCGGGATTCTGATTTATGGAAAGATTTCTTTGGCACTTGTGATGTGGCTCACTTTTTAGATTATTATAATAATCATTTCGTAACTTTCTATTGACGGGACGTAATTTCTCTGTTTGTCGTCGTAAAATTCTATGGATCTTATGATTATCTGACGGGACTTAATCCCACTGCGAACTTTACAGCTTATTATGGAGGGGAAAAAACAAATATAAAATAATAATTTGAGATTATTGTGGGATCCACTTCTTAAAAAAAAAAATTACTACCTACGACGAGTTATTTTGACAGGCATCCAAAGACTGTTATGTCAGCAAAGCCCCTTGCAATATTCCATAATATTTATATTCCACATCTGCTCAAGTTAACGTAGCAGATGTTTTAAACTATTGTCAGTAAAATTGTTGTAAGTCGTAATTTTCCTTCGACATAACTAATTGTCCTAACTAATAGTAATTCGAATTGTCCTAATTAATAGTAATTCATTTATAATTTCTTTGGATTGTTAAGGAAAGGAATTGACATGTTTTGCGGAATGTGATCATAGAAAGAATATGACCCCTTTCTGACTCAAATCTATCCACCAAAACCCTTAGCCTGCGTTTGGTAATAGAGATAAAATTCATGATCTAATAAAATTTATCTTATCATGTGTTTGGTGCCTACCCAAGATAGGATAAAGTGGGATATAAAAAGGGATATAACATAGATAAAATTGTCCTATGGTAGATGTGAAATAAAGGTGGATAGGATTTCTAACAACCCTAATGCATAAGCTATTTTTTTTCGAATAATAATTTGCTTAAATTGATAAAATTGAAATGATATTAGACTATAAATAATATTTTATTTTCATATAAAAATTCAAAATAATTTCATTATTATTTATTCCAATAAAGTGCTTGAATTTATTTCTATCTTATGATATGAACTCTATATATAATTTATGTTTATTACATACTTTAGGTATTTTAGTAATTTAGGAATAATAGTATAGTTTACTATTTAGTAAGCTCTTAATAGAGGCCGACGGAAGATGAAAAAAGAAATTAAAAAATGGAATAATTGAAAAAAAGAAAAGGAAAGGAAAATGATAAAAATTAAGCAATAAAAATGAAGTAGGCACGAGTGTCATGAGAGATTCCTATCATTTTTATATATGCGACTTTTAGGTTTATTTACAGTGATACGTAGTTCACACCAAACAATAAATAAAATAGAATGCAAAAATATCCAGCCTTATTATTGCGAGTCACTAAACAATGGATACAGGATATAGCAAAATCCATGGACTTTATATCCTATCTTATCCAGCCTTGAAATCTCGACGATCAAATGCAGACAAAACGCAGCGGTTAATCCAATCCGCATCCTCCATGACCTTGGCGCATCTAGACAAAGCTTAATTAATCAAATCAAATCGTAACGATATTCCTCCGCATCTAGGCTGTGATTACTCAAATCACGACATGTCTCTCTTTTCCTTTTCATTTAATTATTTTTTTTGCTGGATGACTTTAGTCTTAATTATGATCAATGTCGCAAGAAATTGAGACACCAGCATGAATAAATGCAGATGTGTACGGGTGGGCGGGTGGTGTGGGGTTGGGGGTGGGGGTGGGGGTGGGGCAGGGACAATTTAATGAAATTGACTAATTGAGAAGAAAACGAAGGGCAAAAAAGTAATTAGAAAGAAGGACAATGCAAAAAGCTTAACCCGCTAGAAGGAGGGCTTGAACCTCCGACCTTGTGGTTAACAGCCACACGCTCTAGCCAACTGAGCTATTCCAGCTTGCTTTTACTTCAGCGACAACTTAAAATAAATAAAGACTATACTGAACGACCTTCCACTAATTCGCCATTCAGGCTCCGTGCGACACGTTTCTGGAAAATATTTTTTTTGTCATTTTCAGAAAAAAATGACAATATTTTTGCAGTGTTCGACTGAATCCTAAAAAAAAAAAAAAAAAACTAAAAAATATTTTTCCGTCTTTTGGTAAGGAAAATCGGCCTTGTTTTCTTCACAATAGACATTCATTATTCCCACTTCAATGACTCAGGTACAGAA
The DNA here is from genome assembly GCA_021437785.1 of Rhodomyrtus psidioides. Taxonomy (NCBI): domain Eukaryota; kingdom Viridiplantae; phylum Streptophyta; class Magnoliopsida; order Myrtales; family Myrtaceae; genus Rhodomyrtus; species Rhodomyrtus psidioides. The sequence continues at coordinate 1,371,578 of JAILYB010000105.1, forward strand.
AAAACGGCCCAATCCAAAAAAAAACCCCAAACTTTAGCCTTTGTCCCAAAAATATCCACAACTTTTTTTTGTCTCATAAAAAACCCCCAACTTTTGATTTTGTCCCAAATCTACCAATCCAATCCCAAAAATACCTCAAACTTTGGCATTTGTCTCAAAAATATCCACAACTTTTTTTTTGTCTCCTAAAAAACCTTCAACTTTTGAATTTGTCCCAAATCTACTAGTCTAATCACAAAAAAACCCTCAAAACCCATCTCGTAGAATTCCCGACGACCCGACGTCGGCCGTTTAGCTTCTGTCGAAACTCCAAGTGATTCTCAACCGTTGCCCGATGGTGTGGCCTTATCCCGAGACAATAGCAACCCTCGTCATCGACTTCTTACCCGTTGATAGTTATCGATGCCAATCGAGCCTTCCACCGAGGACCATCATGCCGACCCTGCATTTGTGACAACAAGCTGTTGCCGACCCTGCATCTGTGACAACAAACTGCTGCCAACCCTGCCTCTGTGACGAAAAACTGCTGCCCCCAATGCTTTCTTGTGATCATCATTTCGGTAAAAATTTGAAGTATAAGAAGAAGATTTGTTAATATCTTGTTCCCACTGAAATTTGTATGTGAATCTCGGGTAACTCAATTATGTCTAGAAATGAATTAATGCGACTGCAATGTGTCAAATATTCTTCCTTAAAACAATTGGAAGTACATTTTGATCTTCGTCGAACAATCATGGGTTCTGTTCAACTAGGCGCGAAACACTCCGTTTTTTTAATAATTGTGGTAAATTTGGGACAAAATCAAAAGTTGGAGGTTTTTTATGAGATAAAAAAAGTTGTGGGGTATATTTGGGACAAAAACCAAAGTTTGAGGTTTTTTTTGGGACAAAACCAAAAGTTGAAGGTTTTTTAGGAGACAAAAAAAAGTTATGGATATTTTTGGGACAAACGTCAAAGTTTGAGGTTTTTTTTTGGAATTAGGCCCAGAAAAAACAGGGATGGGGCCCAGGGTCCTCTATTGCCCGGGAGTGGGTCTATCGAGCCAGGACCAAGGCCTCGGCGCTTGTGCTTGGATCACCGATGCTTTGGCTCGGGTCCAAGACCATGAAGGTCCCGAGGGGGGGGGTGGGGTGGGGTGGGGGACCAAATTGCCAAGAAGCCTATAACGATCAACATAAAAACGAATGAGCCTACTTGATATTTTGGCATTACAACCAATAAATAAGTTCGATAAGAAATAAAAAAAGAAACATCGAAAATTCGAGTGGCTGAAGCTTAAGCAATTACTTTCGAAGTAACATAAAGAAAAGCCAAACCTTGTGTCAGGACCTATGGGGCGAAGGGACTTTCTCAAGTAGACAGTTTCTATGGGGCGTAGGCGGTAGGCCTCCCAAAAGGCGACGGGAGGCAATTCAGTCTCTCATGTTCAACTACAAACGGTACTTTCCTCGTGGAGTCCCGAGAGTCTCCCCGTGCTCGATCAGGCTCGGCAGCGTTCTTTGATCGGGCCTCGGGCGCTCCCCGAAGGAGCCATGCAGCAGCTGCTTTCGCAAATGAGAAGAGAGCGTGTGAGGCTTTCTGAGTACTTAATTGAGCTGCATATCCACGCCTAAACTGTAAAGGCTAGCTAAAGAGGGAATTGCATGATGATATCGCAATTCCCTTGAAAGCCAATGAACAGCGATCCGTACTTGTCCGCTAGTGCTAGACGTCCAACCACTGTCCCACCATTTACCGACAAAGCGACTCACCGAACGGCCAAAACAACCCGAGATATTGTCACAGAAGCTGCCAAACCATCCTTCCCCTCGTCCATTCGTACCAACTAACCATAAAAGGCCAAGCACGCTCCCGTCGATCAAAATATCAGCGCCAGAGGCAAACACATCAGCCAACATTTCGGACTCGGTATTAGCGTACATAGCTTCTTGAAGTGATGTTAATAAGCTGAATAGTCTCTCGCGCACATGAAAACGACGCATAGAATTGATCCAGTAACATCCGCAACGCAAATATTCTCAAATACTAACAATAACAAAAAATATATTTTTTTTTAAAGAAGAAGAAGAAAAAGAAAAGAACCGAACTACGGGCAGCTTCATCATATCGATCCCCTTTCATCGCCTCGTTGTAGAGTTGAGAGTAATCGATATTTGCTTTGACCCCACCACTTGATTGGCGGTGCCATCTCTCCAAGCTGTGCTGAAGGTGTAGCACACTCATCATCACTCTCGAAATTATCAGAATCATCCATAATTAGTGTGATAGCTGTCATAACTGCTGCGGCCGCACCCGCTGCTGCCACTTTGATTTGTTTATTTATTTATCATTATCCATCTACACAGTGAATTTTAAGTTCCGCGTTACTATTAACTTCTGACGATTGCCAAGTCACAACGGTACTTGAAACTGAGAAAATTATTTCGCAAAACTCTAGCTGCCATTTTTAAGCATTATCAATTTAGAGCAGCATTTCTGAATATTTATGAATTATCAGTTCACAAACTTGTTGAGAAACATCATGCACTCAAGAAATTGGGTGGTCACGTTCAAAGATGTAATAAGCAAAGCACGCACAAAGGCGGAACGAAACTTACGAACCAGGAAACAACAATTTATCCGAAAGTTAAAAAAGCTCAAGCTTCTGCGACTTAAAACACAAGCAGACAATTAAAAAGCTCAAGCTTGTACAAGTGTTGAGTTCTCTCCAGCAGAAAAGACCTGAAGCTATGGTGTGTTACGTCTAAAACTCAGAACCGCTGTGCCACTGAGCACTTCATCTTTTGTGAATGATAACACGTCAATAATTGACAAAAGCCAAGACAACCTGCCAAAGGGTATTCACCATCATCGGCTAAGTTGTCCTCTGCGTTCTACCAACATATATGTTAAAAGGTTTGCACTGCCAATTCTACTCTAGTCATAGTCTTGATCGCTGCTTTTCTTCCAAAAGTGCGAAGCTCAACAGTTTCTGAACAATTTAAAACTTTGCAAACTATTGCAGATTCGTGATCCACACATTCAGTGTACGAGAAAGAGCCCGAAAGTAGGGGTGTGAAAAAGGCCCTCGCCGACCCGACCCGACCCGACCCGAACGTTAAATTTTAATTAGTTTTGGGCCGGGCCTGGTACTGTTCCCATTGGGGCCGGTGTCATTTCGCATAAGGCCGGTACCGGTATTATTAGATTTTAGCTGACCCACTCGAAAAAGAAAAGCCCAGTCCAGTCCACGACATTGTCTCGTTGAGGGAGCGAAATGGAGATCGCTCATGTCGGACTGCGAGCTCGACGACGAGATCTCAGTTTAGCTCCGGCTTCACCCACTTCTTCTTCTTCCGGCTCCTCCTGCGACGGTGGTTCCCTATCGCCTCCCCTGTTAGGGCTTGCGCTCGCCCTCGCGCTCGCCAGTCCAGCAATGGAACGCCTAGGCCTGTCGAAGCCGGCCGCGCTCGTTGGCTACTTTTCCATGGCCCTTATCTATGTCGGCACTCTCTACGCACCCACTGTCGTCCTCCGCCTCCCTTCCCCCTCCTCCTTCAAGAGCCTCATGATCCGGCGCTTCGCCTACGCCTTCATCTCGTCTCTAGTATCTGTCGTTGCGACGGCCCTCGTTCTCCCGGTGAGTCCAATTTCAGTTTGGAACGAGAAGCTTCAAGACTAAGCTCGGTCCTTTTGGGTTGAGTCCTGTGAAGCCAAAAAGTGCAAGCTTCGGTGGAGCAAGATACGAAGAGGGCGATGGCCCTTTTTGGTGATGAAAAGAAGAGGGTCTACAAGGTCCAAATTCTTTACACATCAGATGAACTCTGGAGGCAGAGTTCTGCCTTCTGTGCTGCATCAAGCTATGAATTGAAGCTGTGTCCTCGAAAATCTTGAATTTTTTCTTCTCGATATATTTTCTTGGTATCTCTGTTGATGAACATATGTGCTCTGAATATGTACTGTCTATAGTCATTGCCCTGAGCTATATATTCACGAATTCCATGTGAAAGTTTTGGTCTCCAGTTTTGGATAGTGATATGAGAAGATGAATCAAGAACTTGTGATATTGCTGCCACAAATGGAGTTGTTTGGTGATGAGTAAAACTGGGCCTTGTTCGGTATGAGTGTGGTTTGGCGTTTTTTTGCTTTTTGGTGGTTGTGGATTAATGGTCAAGCTGTCATTTTCTCCTAAGGCTTTTGAGACTGAAAGCTCTGTTAAAATTCAGTTTGAGCTTTTGCTGAAAATCGATTCGTTGCTTCCTCTCAAACTACAATCAGAACAGGAAAGACAGAAAAGAACAGTGGAATATCTTGCACAACTCAGGTAAGAAAGGATGAAAGCTCATTGGTTTCAAGTAATTTGAGTTGGTCCATGTTAATGAACTGTCGCCAATAGAGATCATTACAAGGTTGTTGCTTATTGCTTATTGCAATAGTGTATGAACATGTTCTTTCCAAATCTTCTTTACATGAACCCATGTTGTACATGTACTGGGTTTGTTTTGTTGTCTGTTCTTGAGTAGAAGGGCTTAGCTCCTCTTGCTCTCCTTGTTTTTTGCCAAAAGGAATCATCGTCTTCGTTTCAACTTTGCCTTTTTCCTTGTCAAGGAAAAAGTTATTTGCAGTGGCGGATTTGATTATTGAAATCTATCGCCTCGTATAGTTTTTTTTTCCCCTTAAAGTCCTCACCCGGCCCCGGCCCGACCCGAATATGGATAATGATTCGGGCATCGGGTTGGGCCGGGCCGGGTCAAGCTTGGTGTTGTTTAGTTCGGGTCTACGTGAAACCCGGCCCGACCCGGCCCATTGACACCCCTATCCGAAAGGATGGATCTCTCTATTGCTATGTGACATATAAGCGCAAAGAATGAAGAGATATGGAAAGCAAGCATGAATCAAAAAGTTGATTCAGCTTCCTTCCTTCAGTGATAAAGGACGAGGCTATCTTAGATAATTATTGCAACCCTATGTACTCTACGAAGCAGCCTTGCACAGCCAATAAGCACATAAGAAAAACTTTTTAAAATGGAAAATCCTAGCCAGCACAACAATTCTGAGCATCCCTTGTGTCGTAATGAAATGGATAGGATGAAACATAGCGTGCAGACATAGAAGATAGGACATATAAACATAGTATCTAATCACCCACGTAGTGACAGGCGGATGGGTCAATCAATTAAGCTTCCTCTAAATCTGGCTCATGTTGAGCAACACACGTACAGCTCATTCCATAGCAATAACAAGTACCATCCAGCTATTTCAAAGTCCTACGACATACAGAACAATTATGCGACCGTCCGTGAGAACTTCGAATTTTTATGTCCTGATTGGATTGATTTCATCGTTATGGGACATAATTATGGACTGCAAGTTCTCCTGGCAGAGCATGAGAAGACCTATCATCAATATGATGACGGGAACGGACTATTGCATGGATGCGCATGGACTCAAAGAACCAAAAGCCCAGAAAACTCTTAACATCGAGCAAACTTCCTGTTCAGATCTCACTCTTCGGCCACTGTGCAATATAGTCGAGAAAGGGTGTGAATAGGTCAATAACACTGTGGATTCTTCTCCACGACCTGTACTATACTAGCATACAAATACAATGATTCCCCGAGATGATGAAGATATTTTCATCCGACTTACAATTGCAGTCGCAGATAGCAAGGCCAATTCCAGGGCGCTTAGAACAATGCATCTGCTGCAATCACTCAAGAAACTTGCTGGAGCCCGTCGGAACACGAAAGGGTAGCCCCCTCCGAAATCCGCTTCTCTGGCATTGAGCAAAGATATCGACTTTTACAAGAAACGGGAGCTAATTACAGCGATTGCCTGGGAATCACGTCTCCGCGAGTTAGAAAGCGAGAAGAGAAACGGCAACAGAGGAGGAGGAGCGGCTCTGGAGACGAAGGACGAGACGGGGAAGCCCTAGGTTGTAGACGAGGAGGAGCAGCATCTCTGCCGATGAGGACGAACGAAGAAGCTCTAGAGTGAGAGAGGAAAAAAATCGAAGCTCTGCAACGAGGGATCGGGAGGGAAAAAAATGATTTTCCCTTCTTTTTCCGAAATGAAAAATCCATTTTTCCTTTTTAAACATCAGAAAATTTTGAAATAATTTTTTTTGGAAAATACTTTTTTCGCAAAAACGGATGGAGCCTGATTTCCTAAACTCGACTCGAAGAACGGCTAATAACTTTTACTACGAATTAACACATCTTAACACGATTATTTTGCAAATTTGTTAACCGACACAACGTGATGCGAATTTTACGTACACAAGCTTTATAGCATAATTAGCGAAAATATGAGGGGTTTCTATGACACGATTACAAGAACGATAATGATTAGGGAGAACACGAATCGCCAATCTCCTTTGAGATTTTTCATTTTAAATGTTGTCATTCAGGCAAATTTCACGTACCAAATTCACTCTATTGAGTAAAAGGCGGACCGAATGAGAGTTGACGATGAGTTCTACGCTTCTCAAGAGGACCCTTTCTATTAATTTGCACACTTCATCGAAATTCTTGAAAAAATTCTTAACCACGCCCCTCATCTTGACTACATTTTTTTTTTCACCTCACCTCCTGTGACCTAACTCTCATCTTTCGGTTAATCCTAACCGACACTCAATCCATACTATTAAAGCCTCCGAAGAAAGGAAAATTGGTGCATGACACAAGGGTAACCAAGTTAATCATAAGTGAGTAGGTAAAATTCAATGCCACACTAGTTGGGACGCACATCACACGGTCATCATTCAATTGGTCAGGTCAGCCGCATCAAACCGATTAGAGTAATCGACGCATGAAATACGCGACACCGCGTTGCCGACACGGCAAATATTTACTTGATCGGAAAGGCGTCTAGAAAAACAAAATAGAGCGATGAACGGCGACGAAACCCAGAATCCACTGAGACTTGGTGAAATTTTCCGTCTGATTGGTCTCATGTTTGGCCATTTCGTGAAAAACAGATGATCGTCAGAACCATTCAAGGAGAGACCACGCCCCGCAATGTGCTGGTCATTGCTCAATGTCCATCCATCCTCTTTACCTTGTCATCCTTACATAAATCGAGATAACCTTGAAAAAGCATAGGAGCTAAATTGCCACTCCTCTTCAACTGCTACTGCTGTCTACCAATTTTGCTTTTTCATACTCTTTTTTCTGTTCGTTGCCATAAAATTGACAAGATGATTCAAACGGGGTAATTTCTACACTCTTCTTTTCTCGAGTTGTGCACATTCAATGTTTGCTTATGATGCAAGGAAACGGAAAGATCGCTCGAACTTTTCGAGCATCTGAGGACAGGGAAAAAATGAGATGGTTTATCGCTCATCTCATCTCATCTCAATGACATCGCAAAAGTAAAAACTATGTCAGCCTGGCTCCTACCTTGCTAGCTCTTCTATATATGATCGATAAAATAAAACAGAGGCAAAGACTGCGACACATGGAACCCAAAAAAATTAGCACTGTAATCACGATGCTACGTTATATATCATCCTAGCAAAACATAATCTCTGCCTGCCAGTATGTCAAAGTCAAAGCAGTATGTCAAAGCATGCAGATTAGGACCCCAAAAGGGCGGAAGGGGCTAAAATCTTGACTTCTACATTTGCAGTTAAAGAGTACAATTCCCCGGGCAAACAATCTTTTTTAGCATTGTTCGACAAACATGAGATGAGACATCAACAACAGGCCATGACAGAATTATAACCATCATTGTCTTCAAGCACAAAGCAGAACACAAAAGCAAGAGAACAAAGAACACCTTTTGAGCTTTACACTCCGACTCATCCTCCCGTCCCTTGGCAATCTACTTCATTGAGATTCGCCGTCAAGATATGGCTTTTGATCAGACTTTGGTGTTGGCATAACTATCAGGTTCATTATCATCGCCCTTAGGATTGTCTTCCAATGTTTCTGCTCCAGCATTATCACTCGGAAAGAAGTCACTACCATCGGCACCACCAGAAACACTGAAGTCTCCCCTACCGTCAGCACCAAAATCACCAGTGTTTCCACCGTCGAAATTGCTGCCACCACCGTAGCTGCCACCACCATAACTACTGCGACCACCATATCCACCAGTTCCAGCATTGTAGCTGTCCCCTCCTCGTCCATAACCATACCCGCCACCGCCTCCACCATAACCTCCAGCGCCGAAATTACCTGCATTACCAAATTCACCACCTTGTCGAAAACCAGGACCGCCAAATCCTCCACGAGATTTCTCTACAGCATAATCCACTCTTATCTTTCGGCCATGAAGATCCTAGTGAAAGGGAAACAGAAAAACATCAGATGGATTCACACATGTTGGTTGGACTTGAAATGAGCACCCTAGTCAAACCATGCCCAACTAATCTTATAACAGACAAATTCACAATTTAGGTTAATCTCACTGACACTCCAGAAAGAAAATTGACTTGCTTCACCAACTTAAATCACTGAATTCTGAAACCCCCCTCCCCTCCTTCCCCCCCGAAAAAGAAAAAAAATCACTGAAGCTTGTTAGCTTAACTGGAAAGCAGAAAGATGTTTATCAATCCCTCCATCGTTTCTTACATACTCAGCAAATAAGTACATGACCTGACCTAATCACCCTATGAAATACTGTGAAACTGTAACAAACTTGTTTTCTAATCTGCAATTAGATAGAAAAAGGTCCCACACCCAAACAAGGGATGGGTATGGAGCACAAAGAGTATGGCGCATGGTGCCCCGATGTCCCCACCCTGGGGGAAAATTTCCCTTCAAAAAAGAGGAGAGCGGCAGAAGGTGGGGATCTTGGGGGACCAGGCAGGGCTGGTATTGACCCTGCCCCACCAAGCTATATTTACAAAATAGAACTACAGTCTTCTATATGGATCGTGCAAAACTTACACTTTAAAATATATTCACTCAATTCTATGACAAGTCAGTTTATAAATTAAAACGTTTTTAAATGGCACTCATTAAAATCCAAGCCCATAGAAGCCGATGCCTGAGGGTTAGGTATTGAGAGAAGCTGTCTTTTCCAAAGTTAGGCTAATTTATCATTTTCATCACTCGACCAGCGTGAGACAGAGCCTTTCAGATATTCTTCCTTGCAAGTCTTATGTTTTTTTTAATGAGATACAAGCTTGAATTTTTATGTGATCAGGTTGGATCACATAAAATGGCACAGTGCATCAGGATTTTTATGTGATCGCAAAGTCCCTCTTAGGCTAAAAGAAAAGTTTTATAGTAAGGCCTGCAATGTTATATGGAGTTGAATGTTGGCCAGCACAGAGACAACATGAGCATAAAATGGGAGTAGCATATATGAGGATGTTAAGGTGGACGTGTGGTCATACGAGGATGGATAAAATAAGAAATAAAGATATTCGATGAAAAGTTGGAGTAGCACCAATGTCAGAAAAGATGAGAGAACATATATTGAGATGGTTTGGGCATATTCTTTGAAGATCCCCAGATGCTCCGGTAAAAACAGAAGTGTGTTACTGAAAATATGACATAAAGAAATGGAGAGGTCAGTCAAAACTTACTTAAGGGAAAGTAATAAAACCAGATATAATGATGTAGGAAATAAATTGACTTACGGTTTGTCTTAGGACGGAGTGGAGGAAAGCTATTAGCATTGTGGACGGGCAACATTCCTATGTTCCTGACTATCCTTTTTAGTCTTTTTTTCGTATATATTTTTATTTTTATTTATTTATGTTTATATAATTATTTCTTTTTCTCAATTGGTCTTGCTTCTATTTTATTGATTTTTTGGTTCATCGACCGTCGACCCCAACTAGTTTGGGATAAAGGTGATGTTGATGTTGATGTTGATACAAGCTTGGAAAGCTCCTTAATAAAACAATGTGGCCCAAGTGTTTTTTCGTGCATTTCATCTTCACTTTGTCCCACATTGACTAGTTTGTAAAGACTAATAGTCTTTTGTGCCTAGCATGGTGCCCCGTGCAGCATCGTTGCCTCTAGACGGGGCACAGGGCAATGGCGGGCCAGATCTTTGCTCGGTGGGGTGTAGAAGGGGAATGTGATCCTCATCCTTATCAAGCCCCGTGCCCATCCCTAACCCAAGGCTCTTGCAACGTTTATCTTATTGTTGAAAGTGAACGATGGCAAATAGACCACCATTTTACATCATGCCATAAACGCCTCGCCCCTGCCAATGCACCGAAACAAAAGTCCCAGGCACTATATTTTACCATGTGAAAACATATTCGGGATTGGCCCACGAGAAATTCATGCTATCATTTCGAGATTAATTTCCAAAGTAAATTAGAAGTCTATTGCCATTCAGAGCAATCTCATAAATAGGAGAACTTAGCTGCCACAAACATAGATGAAATTTATAGCGCACAGTCATGCATCATAACCGTAGCTCATAGAACACCTCAGTAATTTGTTAAAAAAAATTAAAGATTCCTACCTGTCCGTTCATGCCCTGGATTGCATTGGAGGCCTCATCGCTAGAAGCAAAACTGACAAAAGCGAAACCTCTAGACCTTCCACTTTCACGGTCCGTGATTACTCTAGCTGCAAAATGTCAATATAACCAGCAGTCAATGTACGAGTATCAAATGCACATAAAGCACACAATCTCGCGTATCCAATTTCACTAAACCTATGGCAGATTGCCAATTACTCAAAAGTAAATTGGTTCTGGCGTTAACTAATAAACAGGTTGCAGACAATCTTATGTCATTAATCTCATGCAATTCCTGATAAAGACCATAAGCACACCAGCTTTTCTTTGACAGATCAGATGATCAAATGCCTTTCTGGCTGCCATTGAATATTAAAAATGAGTTTCATATCTAAGGATTTTGAACAGTGTACCGCCAAAGAGGCAGTAAATACATGCGATTGTGTTACTCTGTCTGCCAATCACTGCTTAGCATCAGATCAATGGCTAAGCACATCTTGCACGTGAGACAGCAGCATCCAATGTTCTGTTTAATACAATATATACAACAAATAGAGCAAATTTGCTATTATTAACATAAAAGGGACAAATGCATCAGGAGTACCATCAATTATCTCCCCATATCCCGCAAAGGCTTCTCTGAGACTCATATCGTCGGTGCTATATGATAGACCTGCAATGCAAGAAAAAAAGCTATAACACACTTGTAAAAGTGACAGAAAGCATTATGACTCACAAGAGAAACAGACTGTCACACCTCCAATGAAAAGCTTCGAGGACATGCACCTTATAGCCTGGTACATAGATGGACAATGAGCAGATGAGTCGGCATGCTTGCTCACAGTCTGCTTTAGAATGTTCCCCACCTTGCTGATGAATGCCATGGCTCAGACCTTAAGTTTAGAAGATTAATGAAGAAAGATCCATTAATGCTGATCAAATATAAATGCAAAGCAGTGATTTCTCACTTTTCCAAGAGACACAATGAAACAATAGATCTTCTTTGATAAAAATAAGAAGCAGTGGATATTATGCATGCTATGCATATTAACCCGACCAAATCATCAAAAAACAGAGGACTTGGGACTGCAATCAGATAAAATATATCAATAAAACTTTAGCGAGCTTTCAAATTGAGAAAATTATCTCCTTGTACGAGTGACAGTTCTCAGGAATGCATCTGCCTCGTCAGCATCTCAGTGATCAAGAAGTTCAATTGGTCTTCCGTCTGACCAATACACATCGTAGAATTTCATTCCAATCCTATGCATTTCTCAACTACTTCTATTATGCACGTGGCAGAAAGCATACTTAGACACCACCAAAGCACAATTGTGCACCTGGTTCCATCCCTTGATAATCAAATCCATGTTAAGTAAATCAGCATGACTATCAGAGACTACAGGCAACACTGCAGTATATCAATGACACAAAGGCAATTTGCTAGCTGCAAATAACAATATATTTTTTTTAAGAGGATTAACAGTGTTATCGAAAACAATGTCAAACAGGGCCTCCCACGTATGGCCTCCATTCATCTAAAGCAGGAATGACTGGAAAAAAATTTCAATAGGAAAAAGAACACTCTGTTCGCTACTTCTTTGTTAATAAGATGTCTTCACTGAAGATGACACAAACAAAGCTTTTTCTCAGCGACGACGAACGTTCTCGTTCAGACAGTTCAATCAAGCCACGACACATGAACATGTGCAGTCGGAACATTAGGTGCGTCAATCTCACGGATTGAGGGAGCAGACGAGCCCGATTTAGATTGCGCACGAGTGATCATGCTGTAGCAAGACTAGCGCACATAAGCGGATCTTGATTTCCCATCACATCAAACGTTCTCCTCAGTCTCTGCCTACCCAGAAAGGTGTTACCTTTCAGTTCTCACCATTTCCAACAGGGCGCACCATGTACGAAGCAAATGACCCACCCAAAGGAAAATCCAGGAAGAAAAATGTAAGCTCTCCTTCAAATGAAACAGAACCACTTAGATGCGAGATTCACCATCACAAACCACAAGAACAAACCCCGTGAGAATTCGCGAACAATCTTCCACAGCCACGAAATAGCACACGAAACGGCATGACCAAGAACAAGAACAACAAGAACAAGAAACAATTGATTGCTGCGCAAAGTGAAGATGCGCGAGACTTACTTCCACGAGATCGTTCTTTGCTTCCAAAGCCCTAACCCCGATCGGGTGAAGCAAGAATTGGGGTTTTAGATGGGCTCTCTGTCCTGCTCTGGCTTCTCGCTCGTCGCCATGGATATCACTGAACCCGACGAGACTGTTCAGCTCCTCCGTTGGATTAGTCTGGTTATTCTAGGCCGTTGGATTGAGATGGGCACGGTGCCCTTCCGTCCCAGGTTTACTGTTGAACCGGAGTGAATTTTCTTTAAGGTTAATGGATTCGGATCGTCTGCCCTTCTCTTAGAAGCAGGATTTAGGCCATCTATTTTTAAATGGATCGCCCAGATCTCTTATTTTTAAAGGATAATTTTTTAGATTTTTTTTATTTTTATTTTTTTAGTAATAATCTGGATCATCCATGCATAACACGGATGATCTGGATTCAAAGGGCAAGGCCTGTCTTTCTAAGGGAAGGGCAGACGATCCCTTCGCAAGGTTAATACAGCGAAAAACTCCCCAACTGATACATCTGTGATAAATTTATCTCAAATTTGACTACCAAAAACCCCAAACTAGTACACTTATGACAAATTTACCTCAAATTATTTTTTTAACCATAAAAAATCCTAAACTGGAATAATTGTGACAAATTGATGCAAGACAGCTGGCATACAATTTCCGAGAAAAAACGCAATATTACGATTTTAGATAGAGTTTTAGGTATTTTCTATTTTAAGAATTTTAGCGATATAGATAATCGTGATATTTGATTTCAATTGCGTTTGATTATATTAAATTAGATTTGTTTTAGTGTTATCTTTTGTAATCCTATTTCCTTTAGGAGTCTTATCTATATATATATGGACGTCCTCTCTTGTAATCTTCAGACTATCATCAATCAAACACAGTTTATTCTGAGAAATTATTTTCCTGTTTATCGCTATCCTGCGTCACAAATTTACCCCAAACTACTTTTTTTTACCATAAAAATCGTACACATATGACAAATTTACCCTTTGTTAATTACCGTTAAATTGAGTTAATACCACGAAAAATTTCAAATTGATATACTTATAGCAAATATAGGGTAACGTGCACACCCGATAATAGCCGTGTGTCATCCAACTTAGCAATTTAACTGTAAAATCTAATGAAAACTAAATGAGGATAAATTTATCATAGCTATACCAATTTTGGGTAAATTTATCACAGATGTACCAGTTTGGGGTTTTTCATGGTAAAAAAATAATTTGGGATAAAATTATTACATGTGTATCAGTTTGGGGTTTTTGGTGGTATTAACCCACTTTTTTAAAGGCAAATTCAATGTTTGCCCCCTCAAATTTTTTTCCCATTTTGATTCGATTTTATTCCCTATTATTAATTTGATTCTATTTGATAACAAAAGTTATTAAACTGAGTTATTCAAAGAAATTTAGAAAATTACTGTGACATTTTTGAAGAAAATAGTCAACCTCTCTCATTAACAATATCAATTCATCGATTGTATGCCGTAGCTAGAAATTTTGACATAATTGCTCCATTCAATTCATGAAAAAGTATTTTCGTAAAAATAATTACTTATACCGTTATTAAACATGAATGAATAAAAAAAAATTATTTCCATCATCTATGAAAATGTTTCTACGTAAATTGTTTTCGACAATGAAAACATATTTCATCGATTAATTATTTCAAGCGATATAAATAATCATTTTTAACAAAATATTTTTCAAATTATCTATTTTTGGCGCAAACCGAGCTGCTCCTTCTAGCATGCTCTTTGCTTCATTCTTGAACTTGAAACATAATTTAGCTCGCTTCTTTTCTCACATGTTATATGGACAGTTGTCTGCCGCTTAGCACTCCAGGGAGATTAGTTGAATGAGATCATCCAACTCGGATAGAACCAACTTGAGGAAAGAAAAAAATTTCACATTTGACCTACAACAGTTGATTGTCACAGCCACAAGCATATCTGGTTTTGATCAAATATAGAGATATGAGGAAGTCCCCTTTTGGCCCCACAAAGCACATCCCCGCACTGCTCTCTACCTACAAGCCACAGCCACAAGCAGTGGGCTCTGGACGCAAAGCTTGAGCAGAAACCTTCACCGCCTTAGAACAAGAGTGTTGGATGTTCTCTATCATCTGTTGGATGTTCTCTATCATCTCCGCGGCTGATCTGATTTCGGCTTCTAAAATGTTCAGTCATGTTATCTCGATTACTAATCGACGATTAGCGACGGACTTGTAAAAAGACCAACTGCCAGCCAAGCTAAAGCACCTCAAAGCAATACACAAGCCAAACCCAGACTGGTCTCTGTGTAATGCTTTGCTTTGCATTGCATTGCTCTGCTCTGTTAGTCAGATCTTTTTTTTCGTCTCTCCTTTTTTCCTCACTTGAGACAGACATCACCGGTGCCCGACACAGCAATAGACGGCGTATGAATCATATGAACAATAGCAACAGACAGCAATAGATCAAGCAGCATCCTCCTCACATGTTGGAGTTTAGATTACAATTAGGAAAACCAGAATAAACATTCTTCCATTAAACAATTTGGTAATGTTTACAGGTGCTCAGTATATGGACTATCCTGCCGATACAACAATTACCTACAAAATACAACACAAGAACATGCAATTTCCGTAAGCCTGAACTTTACTTGTTCGCTGGGGGAAAACTGTGGGACATCGTCAAGGTAAAACAAAGGAGAGAGTGGTCGAGCTAATACCTCGAACTCACATTAGTAGAGAGAGGAAATAAAAGGCTCGTCTACATTAGAAAACTAAATAAATAACGCCATCACCTCCTATAGGGATTGGGCAGGGACTTTGGTGATCCTTCAAACAAATCCAAGATGTAATTCTCGAGGTCGCCCGCAGTATACTTGATGTGCCTGTCGGTTAGATGACCGTTATGCCTTCCCACGAAGGTTCGATACGCTTGGACTATCTTGAGGGATGTCGAGATGCGTAAATCTTCCCGCAGTTGAATGTCCGGTATCACCCAGGCTGTCTGAGCCTTGTATACCTCCTCGAAAGCAAGACTGAAGTTCCTTAACCTTTCTCTTAGAAGGGTCTGTGAGATGGAACCCGAACCCGAACTGTGAAGCCCCTCCTCTCTAAGGAAGGAGAGTATGGAACTCCATGTCGATCTCTCATAGCTCAATGCGTGATGTTGGAACTTACCATTGTGCTTCCGAATCCAATCATCTCCGAAAACAAGTCTAAGCTCAGAATTTTTCACCTTTTCCGCCATGTAATGCACATTGTTCATCAGAAAAATATGCTGCAAAGCTGCATCTTTGTATAGATTGGATTTCCCATTGAGGTTTGATTCCAGAACCGAAGAAATGCCATGAAAATGGGAAGCCAGTTTGGGAAATCCGCATCCCGAAACCCCGCTCTTTTCATCCTCTATGGGTGAATTAATCTCATGACAGAATGAATTGGAGCCCTCTTCACCATGGTCGCTTAGAAGCAACTCAAGAGTCTCGCCATAATCAACAAGATTTTTCATGTAGTTCATCACGTAACGAGTCAGATGGTGGACCCCACCCCCGGGGAATGCAGTCGCTGATGCGTTTGAAGCGATGGCTTTCTTGAATTCGAGGAAAGTCATCCTGATGCAGTTACCTAGCCTCTGCAGGAGTTCATTATATTGAATTCTAATGAAGGACCCGGCATTATCTGGATATAGCTCATTGATGTCTGGTAAGAGCTTAGACATCACTTCATACATTTCGAGGAAGCAAAACAACTTCTCCGGTTCTTTGGAGCCTATCGATATAGCCTCCCCAAAATTCAGAAGTTGCAAAATTGCAGCCTTCGACGCCTCAATAAAGCAACTCAAATTTAGTGATACCTCCCCAAAAATTTGATCACTGAGCCATCTCTCGCTTGCAAGATAAACCCGCACAAAGACTCTAATAGCTCTAACCCATTTCTTGATCTTGAAATTAAGAGTCGCCCATTCCATCCTAAGAACATCCTCAATGCAATGCTTCTCCATCTCAACGATGAAGAGACACTCATCCAGTGCATCCCTGCGAAGATTGACATAAGCCTGGGAACATTCGTGTTCATAACCTGAGTTGCACATCAAATTCGCGATGCACCTGAGGTCAGGTAGTATTTCTGGATGAACCAGATCGATTATTGACTCCTCTGAGATTCTGTTGAAGCTGTCTCTGCGGAGCGAGTCATCGAAGGAGGAAGAAAACGTCGAGCCTTCTTCTGCAGCATCCTCCTCACTTGAACGGAAGGATGTGTGCTCCGGCTCGACAGACCGTCTATTCTGAAGAAGCATATGCTTGAATTCTTCCTCAAGCCTAGACATAGCTGTCTGAAGAACATCATGGGCATTCCTCAACATCTCATCCTTTTCAACCGACATATCCGGATGTGAATTTTCTAGTTGTTCAATCAACTTCCAGGTTTCATCCACGGCATTCAGAAACTGAAATGCTTCGTCTTGGCCCAAATCCCATATCATGGACTGATCCTTCTCCCACCTCATGATCTTCTCGTGAATAACATGGAGATACTCTTCTCTGCACGTGACTTCCTCAATGTTCTTTTTCTTTTTCTCACTATCTATGGTAATGGCGGATAACTGAGCCCTCAAATGAACCAAAGCCTTTCTCTCTTCATCGGTTAGCTCTCGTTTCGACACTAACGCCCTCGCAATTTGTTGCGCGGCAGCAATCAAGTTCCCTTCTCCTTCTGAATCCAAGGCACCCCTCTCAAGATCATCCATATCCCCCAAAGAATCTCAAGAACCCTAGAAAATCACTATTCACCCAATAAAATAGCTGATCTTTAATCACCTACAAGTGGGAGACTATGAAGATCCCTGATAAAATTAGAAACCCAATGCTAAGAACCCCTTGAATCTAACACTCGCACCCTCTGGACATGATCAAGCTAATGACATAATCGAAGAAAACACTTAACTTGGCTTCTCAGCCAGAACAAACAAAGCCAAGAATTCGAGATTGATAACAAGGAGACTCAGAAGAAGACGCTACGCTGGGCTTATAATTATTATCAGAAGAACGCAAAAAGGGTGCAAAGAGAATCGGACAAGGGCTCAAGTAACTTACCTTGGCGAGCTCAAAGGCTTCTCCTTTTCCAGCTCTGCGACACGCAAGAACCGGAAAGAGAAGAGAAGAGGGTATTGAGCATTAGAAGCCAAGGACGAACTTTTTTCCCAACGAAGATCTGATCATAGAGGCTAAAACAAAGCAGTAAAGGGCTGAGCAGTCAAATAGTTGGAATACGGAGCTGATTAGAATAAGAATATATACGGCAGGGGGGGAAAAGATGACGACGGAGACGATGTACGGAAGGAGCAGAGAAAAGAAATGGACTGAAAACTGAAAGGAAGACCCCTTCCTCTCTCGGAAGCTCTGGAGGTCAGGCGGCGATTCCGATGGTGGATTCGTCGCGCCCCTAATACCCGACTAATATATGCAACGGTGTGATTTTTTATTGGAGTTTTGCTGCGTTTTATCTTGTGATTTTTCTTCTGTTGCTCTGCATCGTTTGGCAGATTTGACTTCACGGTCCACGCGGGGCAGTTGCAAGAGCCGTCAGATTTTCCACTTTGTCGGGACATGTGGAGAAGAAAAACTTAACGGAAAATTGCGCTTTCCACGGATCGCGTTTTGTGGATATTAATTTCGCATCTTCCGAGGAAACGATGCTTATAATGTTTTTCCCGTTTACCACCGTCCTCGACTTCCGTCCCCATGCTAAATTGTCCCGCGGCTGGCGATTGCCTGGCCACGCCAGCCCCATGCAAACGGGGGCTCGGCCACAGCGGTCATGTCGAGATCATCTGACCTCGATCCAATCGCAAGTTGGAGAGGGTATCATCGCCGGCATCAGACCACGACCACCTTCGAAGGAGCAAGGGCGGCGAGTGCGAGTAACCCTTTCGGAGGTGCGTTTGGGAACCACTTTCCCAAGTGACTTTAGACACAAAGCCTTTTGGGCCAAGGATGAGGTGTTTGGCAAATCTTTTGAAAACTCCTTTGGCTCGAAGTGAGCCTTCACAAGGCTAGCTATATCGGGCTTTTAGCATTCTCGGTAAGCAAATGGTACCGTTCAAGTACAAAATTTTCTTCGAAAACTACTCTCATCCATTTTTTTTTTATTTTTCGATTTTGGCCTCGTCTGTCACTGTTCATCATCTTCTTCACTTACATCTCTGACGGCGTGGCTGTGAGGGGACGGCGACCGACCGAAGGGGAGCCGGGTTGTTGTGCAACTAGCGACCGTGCCCTGGGCTTGCACGACTGCCGCAAGGGGCCACGCAACCCAGGCGAGAGCCGCCTGAGGTCGCGCGACTCGCACGACCCTCGCGAAACCCAGGCGAGGCGACCCTCGTCAATGGTAAGATCTGGGTTGTCGGTGCAGATTTAGGTCGTCGGCACGAAACCAAGGGGAGGCGGCTCTCGTCGGTGGTCAGAGATTTGGGTGGCAACCATGAAACCCACGTGGGGCGCCCCGCGCGAAACCCAGCCGCGCAACGTCTGATCTGGGTAGCTGGCGACCCTTGCCTAGGCTCAATTCGAGGCGGCCCTCGTCGGTGGTCGCCAAGGGCTGCCTAAGGTCGTTCGACCTCAGACGACAGCGGCTGGCGTCAAATTTGGGTCGTTGGCGACCACGTGCCCTTCGCCGGCCGGCGAAGGGTTCAACTTTTCTTTAATAAAAATGAAAAAAAATTCCTTACAAGTATAATTTTTCCAAACGATGTTTTACCTAAAGTTGCTTTGCAATGGATTTTTAAACTACAACTTGTCAAACAGTTTTTGCATTTCACCAAACTCCTTCAAACTAAAGGCATTTGCATTTTTCGAATGATTTTCCCCAAAAGCCTTTCCAAACGCAACCCGAGTGAAAAGAGAGAAAGTGTGGGCGGGTGTTGGGTTTTTCTAGGGAGAGTGACCGTTTGGGAAATAAAACATAAGGTGGTAAACTAAATTATGTCGAGATGAGACGTGGAATTTGAAACTCACCATAAAAAGTGAGGATGATGCTTGTGAAATATAACTTCAAAGGAAGGTTGTTTTTGTTTTTGTAAAACCAGTAATCACACTCGATGTTTATTATGTCAATATTCATACTGAGTTACAAGCCTCGTATTTAACCAAATTATAAAAATGCTTAATTAGCAACTAAGGCTTCGTTTGTTTCACGAAAAATAATTTTTCGAAAAGTTTTTTTCGAAATTCTCGGCGTTTGATTAGCAAAAAAATAAAATAGTTTAGGAAAATATTTTCCATCCATCGAAAGAATCCCTCCAAAAGTGACGAAAATATTTCCCTTTTTTGAGAAGTGGAAATCATTTGTCTTATTTTTCCTTATTACTCTTGTCGCGACCCTCTCGAGGTTTGCCTGCGGCTCTCGAGGGCTAATGGGTCGTCCTGTCTGGTCGGACGCGGGCCTCTCCCAATGCCCATTACCCAAATCGCAACGGAGGTATGCGTAGTCGACCTTCAGCGTGGTCGTAGTGGCATGTGCAATTTGTGCATGCATTTGGAGTCGCCACCGGTCTTTCTTGGAGGGTAGACTGGAAACCTTACTGACCGATTGGGAGAGATCGATCAGTTCTACGGAACCAGAGATTTTAGGTTCGGGGACTTGGTTACGCTGGTGTCATTACCAACGCCCTTTCGGTACCTAACACGAGTGATTTTCCTAACTAAGAATTCATGCAGGCACAATTTTGGGTGAGATAGGTCTGATTCAGAGTTTCATACAGATAGGAAAACTGGTCCTATCAAATCTCAGTCAATATAATGAAAGCGCAATCAAATATATAAATAAACCACATCGATGCACATAAATTCAAATAAATGACCTCCTAGTATAGCCATAAAGGCTTAGAGAATGTGTGATTTTAGGATCAGGGGTAAAATGGGAAGATTTGGGGACGATTAGCCTGAAGGGAAAAATCATCATTTTTTTGGAAGGTTTGGATACCGAATTACCCAAAATATTCCATGGCCAGTTGATTTTGGCCATTTCCCATTTTTGAGAATTTTTTTGGAATTTCTTGATTTTTCTTCAATTTTTGGGAGATGATTCGCCCAAAGGGGAGAAATCGTCACTTTTCAAAGGAATCGGGGTCAAGACACCCGAAATGAGTCTTGACCAGTTGTTTGTGGCCATTTTCTATTTTTTGGAATTTTTCTGGATTTTTTTGGATTTTTTTTTGGAAGACGGTTTGCCGGAGGGGGGCAGAACCATCATTTCTGGATAGATCGGGGTCAAAAAACCCAAAACAGGCGATGACCAGTTGAATGTGGCCATTTCCTATTTTCTAGAATTTTTCTGATTTTTTCTGAATTTTTTTGATTTTTTTGATTTTTTTTATGATTTTTATATTTTTTTTTTGAATTTTTTATTATTCTTTATTATTTATTTTTAATTTATCAGAAAATCATTTGAAACGGACGCACCAGATTGTGCCACGTGGCTACTCCTGGTGCGTCCGATCTCAGACAAGATCGAACGTTCCCCAGAGAGCCACTTGGCACAATCTTAGCCGTTCGATTCATTTTTATTTTTTTTATCTGAAAATCATTTAATAATCTAAAAATCTTTTTTATTTTCGAAAAAAACCAGATCGCGACACGTGGCGAAGCCACGGCCGTCCTATCTGACAGTTTTAATAACCCCCAGCCCGGTCCACACGCTGACCAGTCGGCGAAGTCGTCGGAGAAGACAATGAACAGTGAAAATTCCGGCGACTTCGCGGGAATTCTCGCCAGAGGACTTCGAAACCGAGCCAAATCTTGGTATTTTTTTGTTCGTTCTTGCGCCATTACACACCCTACGAACTATGCATCAACATATACACAAAACATGGCAAGCTTTACGTCGGGAAACGACCAAATCGGACCCCCACAGTCCCGGCACCGGCGGGCATTTTGCAGAAAATCATTTTGCGACCAAGCTCAATTTCAGTAGTTCGAATAACATCCAAGGGAAGTTTAAGGACTTACCTGAGGTCCCACAATGGTCGGTAGCTACGGGAACGTCCTCGTCGAGCTCTCGGTCCGAACCGCGGCCGGCGAAGCTTCGAGCTCGGTTTTCTCACGGTTTCAATGCAAAATAGATGGCACATAGAGCTTAAAGTCGGTTCTAATACATGCTCGAGGCTAGACACGCACAAACGGAGCTCGGTAATAGCACGACCGCGAGTTAGAAAATAAAATTGTCACTGAGGCATTTCATCGAACACATGGCGTGTGGGCATGAAGTGATGTTCGGAGAGAAAAACAGACCTGTCCGAGGCTTGTTGGCGACAACCGAACCCTAGGTGGTGATCGGTCTGGTATGTTGAAGCTCCTGTATGGCTGTATGTCTGTCGGTTTTGGCTCGAGCTCACCAAACTCTCTCCTTTTTCTCTTGGCCGGAGCTCGATTTTTATACCGAGAATTCTCACATTTCGTGGCCGACCGGCGCTCCTCCGGTGTCCCACGATCCACCAAACCTGGTCCTCTACCTTTGCTTTTATCCCCTATGATTTGTTGTTCCCTCCTTTTCCTAAAAAATTGATCCCCATCATCCTCTTTTGTTCTCCTTTCGGCGCGTCTCCAACGCGGGTCTGCAACTGAGTTGCAGACCCGGTTCGGACCGGGTCGGGTCGGGTCTGACCCGACCGGCCCGGTTCGATTCCCCTTGTCTAATTAAGCCCCAAATCGTCCTCTTTTCATGAAATTGATGCCATAATCGGACTCCTTGACATGTTTTCTATCAAATATAGATATTTTCGCGAATCAATTGATTGAAATTTAGTAAAAACCCCAAATTGCCCTTAGGATCCGAAAAAGATTTTCGCTTAATTTAGGGTCCAAACGATTTAATTAGCCTGAATTGAGGCCACCAATGGATTCGGCGTGATGGAAGCTATAGGGTAGAGGCGTTTAATTTTAATGGGTATGCTCGTATGAAATTTAATTTCAAAATTTGTGAAACCGGGGACTAAATTGAAAGAAAATTGTGCAATTAAGCCTTTTTGGTTAAAATTGATCAAATTGGAGGGCAAATTGACCCAATTACACTGTAAATCTTTAGAACACAATGTCATAGCTTATTAAAGTGAGAATTGAAAATCAAAAGACTCGAAATGCATTTTTTTAGGCTCGGTTCGGGTTTATGTTTGTGAAGGAACATACTAACCCAAGCCGAATTTTCAATATTTGAAGTGACAAACTTGAAGACGGAATTAAAACAAAATTATTGACTATTTTTGTGTATTTTTCTGACCACGAATGGTATTTTTCTGATTTTTTGGGTATTTTTTATAATTAAATAAATTCGAAAAATATTAAAAAAATACCAAAAATATTTTTTGTTCGAAATTGGTTCCTGAGGCTAGGCCAAGGCTTCCAAAGTTGATTTTATGATTTTATGACCCTTTTTTTTATATTTTCAATTAATTTAAAAAATAAACACCACAATAACAGATGGTCAAAATCAGGTGTCAACAGCTGCTCCTCTTTGAGAGTGAGCTCGCAGAGGTTGCTTTCAAAGACAAGATGTCACCTGATTCCTAACCGACTCTACTAGGAAAAGGAAAAAAAATGCTATGACATCGGATCCTTAAGACTTTAAAAGCTCAAATTAATCACCGGTTTACTCTGACAATCTGGACCTGGGCCGGGATGAGAGAGGCTTACCTGAAGCTCACCTGTCGGATGTTGCCGGTTGCGACGACTTTCAAGAAGATACCTAGGACTCGTCATTCAGAATATCCTAGGGAGATTTAGGTTCTGACCCGTATGGTAAGTCAACTCATTATGGGATTCCTAACTGGTAGGAACCTAAGGAAGGCGCATCCCATGCTTGGGGATTCGCCAGGGATTTTAATCCGTATGGTGGATCGGACCTTTGTGTCGATCCTTATGGCGGTATCTACCAATGAGTTGACCCTTCAGGCGGTTTCTACCTTGTGTTGACCCTTTTTGCGGTTTCTACCTTGGTTTGACCCTTCAGGCAGTTTCTACCTTCATGCTGGCTCTTCAGGCGGTTTCTACCTTGAGTTGACCCTTTTGGCTGTTTCTACCTTGGTTTGACCCTTCAGGCGGTTTCTACCTTCATGCTGACTCCAAACTGATAGGAATCTAAGGCTGACATACCCTGTCTGGTTGGGACTAGTCAGAGACTCGATCGTTCCGTAGATCGATCTTGGAAAAGGCTTGCCTATTTAAAGGCTTCACCTAAAGACGACTAATTAAGGTCTCTTTTGGAAGGTTTACCTAACTGTAGGTTCACCTGAAGGCTATTTTGGGATTTAGGGGTTTCCTGAAATCTCGCAGAAGGCTGAATTGTCCTTTCGACAAGCGAGGTACCTTTTTAGGATCTGGGGACTCCAATTATCCTGCAGAAAGCTGAAACCTGCAAACTTTTCATTAAAATGTATCAGTTTGGGACCTGGGTTCTCCATGGATCCTGCAAAACATGACCCTATAAGCTCTTCTTGACAGAGCAAGGCATCCTTCCGGGATCATGGGTTCTCCACGAAATCCTGTAGAAGCTTAAGCTTGCGTACTCCACTTCACGGAGTAAAATATTCATCTGGGATCTGGGGTTACCAAAAATCCTGCAGAGATATCAAATGTAGGTACTCCCTTTCACGGGGCATAGGTTCTTTTGAGATTTGGGGTTTCCAAACATCCTCAAAAGTTCAAACCTGAAATATTTTTCTTCACCAAGAAAATGTTAGTAATCTTTGGGAAGACAACGATTGTCTAACTGACAAAATTCATGACTTAAGTTTTAGTCATGAAATGTGCATTTTGATGTTGGAGGTTATCCAAAGCATTCTTGCAACATGCAAATGTGATCACAAATTCCTTGTACGGAAAATATGGATCAAATATTTTGGGGATTCCAAAAGAGTTTGCTCAAAACATAAATTGAAATATTTCTCGACAAGGAGGTCTTCTCACCTGCTTTGAGATAACGGCTTTTATAGGGGGTGCATTCAATTCCCTACTAACCTGTGCCTAGGTTTTAGGCTCATTCGCATCGCATACATTTTGATGGTCGGGAGGTCTTCCACGGGACCGTAATGTTGGGCTTGGATATTGGTTTTCAAAGGGGACCCATTTTGGAGTCGAAGCCATTGAATGAACATTCTCACCATCTGCTTCTGGTTTACAAGTCAAGAACCCTGCAAAATATGAAAGAAATAATCTTGCTCATACTTCTTCGAGCTAAGCTATAAGTTAACCCAAGTATCTTAGTCAGAGAAGACTGTTTCAGGGTCATGACGTTGGTAAGATTGGGGACCGAAAAATGCTTATTTTTGGCCCAGAATCCGTGAAGGGTTTGACATTGGTGATCATTGCTGATTTCCCACATGTCCTTTCCTTTCTGCATCTTTAGTCTTTGAGGTGTGCAACCGATTTTGAGGTGTGCACTAGCTCTTTAGAGAGCGTCTCTTGTTGTATTCAGAGATCGACTCTCTCTATGTCTTTGTTCTGCGCTTGGCACCATTTGGGGAGCAGCCCTTTTGATCATACTCCTTTAGGGATTTTCTCTTTTCCCGACCAGGCTTCACTGGGGATTAATCAAATAGCTTACATGAGCATCGGCCTTGCTTTTACCAAGCCCTTTGCTTTTTCTTAATGCTGGGGATTATCATCATTTTTTTTTGAAATCCCGATTCTTCTCATCTTCATGAGATCATATCAGACATATGACCGAAAGCCTAAACATGTTTTTAAGCATTAGCCCAGAAATTTCTTTGTAATCCCTAAGTCTTGAACTCCTCCATTTTTGAAGTGGTGATGCATCCGTCTTGGAATGATCACCAATGGGTTCATGAAATGAATTTGCAGGCTCAAGTTGGCTGTGCAAAGGATTCGGTGTGTGGGATAGAGAATGAATGCTTCTCGTCATCCTATGGCACTTGGGTTACCATATAAACAACACACAAAGATTAATGTTAGTCAGAGCAAGAAAATTTATAACCATTTTCTCTTGACGCTGCTGGACTTACTTCCTTTTTGCCCCGGTGTGGGGTGGTTCTTGATAGGGTTAAGGGTGAAATCCGCCGTTCAAAGGGGTTATCAACGGCCACCTGTAGTGTTTGGGGGATATAAAACGAATGCCTCCGTCGTCCCAACCCGTGTAATCGCTGCAAATGGTCCCTACCTCCGTAGGTCTAGATTTTGCTATCTGATCCGCTTCACTCATCTCTCAAGTGTGTGTTGGACGTGTTTGAATTAGGCTTCGCCTCTCGTCTTTTGAGAAAACGTTCTTTTAAATGTTTTGAATAACATCTTGTTGGGAAAATTCCTTTTGTTTTCTCCAAAATTTTCCTTCAAGGGAATTTTATGTTGCACCATGCATGTTCTATTCATATTTAGATAAACCTCCATATTCAAAACATGAATGTCAATGAATTTGGAACTCTATGTCTCTTTTTTAGACATCAGATTCTAAAAGCTTTTTTTTGTGTTTTTCTTTTATTTAACATCCTCAATGGATTGGGGAAAAGGATACTTACCTATCCACCGTGGCTGGAGATCCCTGAAAATGTAAAAGAAACATGTCATATAATGTTCACGAATTTTTCAAGAGTCGGAACGATACATCTTACCCTTGGTCATGTACTCCAACGAGTAATACATGGGATGTAAAAACCTGTTTCGCCTTCTTGGCGAGCCCCTGTCAAAGACGGGAATCAGGTGTTAGTTTGCATTCCAAAATTCGAGACAAATTGGAACGATACCGCTTTGTTCTTGTTTTGGGTTTCCATTTGAACACAAACGCGGGGCTTGCAGAAGTTAGACATCTATCTTGTGGCCATGATCCCTCCGTCTAGTTGGCAATGAATCCTTCTCAAGGACTTGCCCTAGAGGGGATCCATTTGTGCTTTTGGACGCATTCCAGCACCACTCTTCAAGGTTCCTTTTATTCAAGGGAAAAAGAAAATTTTATCAAAATGCATGTCAAAGCATGTGACGTAGGAGCGATACTTTTTACCCTCCACTAGGTCTTATAACCAAAGACCATCTCCTGGAATCCTGACTTCCAAGGCCAATGATTCTATTTGCCTCCCTGTCAGCGAGATCTTTTCTTTTGAGGCTTTCGGCGCCAACGACTTCCTGTTAAATGGGAAAACTCATGTTAGGCATGTGATCTTTGGAGATCAAATTGGAATGATACAAAGTTACCGATCACCCAAATTTGTATCTTGGGGTTTGGTTCTGATGCGGGACGACTCTGCTATTGCATCCATTGACTTTGCTGGAGACGAAACGTCTTCCTTTGTCCATCGCACAAATGATTCACTTGCTCTAATTAGGCGTGATTTGTCATAGCTAGGTGATGTTTGCCCCATCTAAATTTCTTTTTGCATTTTGTTGCAATCCCCATCTTCCTTAGGATGTCTTCTATCTTGGGATTCATGGTGACGTCTTATTGACATATTCCTTTCTTTCGTCGATTGTCGACGCTCCTCATTTAATGGGGGCCATTTCAATGTCATATACTGATGTGGACGATGGCTATTACATCCTTCCATCTATATTTGTAGATGTTGTTCGTAAGATGATTCTCGATCACATCAACAACTGCTTTGCCCCAGTTAGGCGACGTTTGTCTTGGCAAAATGCCTTAGCACTTTCTATGTTTTTTTTTGACGATTTTCAATCCAATTTGAAGACGTCCCTGCACCTGCACATGAAGAGATAGGTGTGAATCCTTATTTGACCTCGTTTGGAATTTTAGGAATGAGATACTCCCTTCGAGGCTTTGTCCTTCCAATGCTTGAAGGAACGATGTTTTTTCAAACATTCTGCCCCAGTAAGGCTTGTCTCGATGTTGACCATCTCTGGGTTTGATAACCTTGCCCCGATGCAGTTTTGTGGGGCGTCTAAATTCTTCAAAGGCGATGTGAGTTACCTATCAACCTGGTATGCATGTTTGGAATGATATGCCTTTAATGTTATGCAAGTGGTTAGTTTAGACACATGTTTTTATGAAAAATCCCAAAGAGATTTCCAAAATGAAGCAAGTCCTTCATCAAAATCATTTGAAAGTCTAGGAACACCGGGCAAATCGATCCCCAATCCTCGAATAGAGGGGGTAATTAGCATCATTGGGCCAATTTATTGTCCCATATGTCCTTAATAAAACATCGAGATATTTTGCAAACTGGACCGCATTTACAAAATGTGCCCATTGGACCAACGGTCGAGATCCAAAGACGTTCCATCTTACATTCGAAAGTAAACGACAGAATTGAA
Source organism: Rhodomyrtus psidioides (assembly GCA_021437785.1). NCBI lineage: Eukaryota > Viridiplantae > Streptophyta > Magnoliopsida > Myrtales > Myrtaceae > Rhodomyrtus > Rhodomyrtus psidioides. The sequence continues at coordinate 1,399,409 of JAILYB010000105.1, forward strand.
ATGCCACGACACAATAAAACAAAATACTGGAAGCGAAAGAGTTTTTTTTTTTACTTAGGGATATCGCTGTCTGTGACATTCATGGCATCTTCCAGGGAGAGATCTCCAAAATCAGGATAAATCGCTTCGAGCATAACTTCGTCCGCCAGCCACTTGGAACCCTTGGAGAAGAACTGATCCAGCTTGTTGTCGAACACCTTAGCTTTGTCTTTCCAGGTACTTGCACCAATGAAAGAATCATCTTGACCTCCTTTGCGTATAACGCTTCCATAATTCTTACCACTGCCTCGGCTTACACCTCGGCCTCCCTGGCAGTTTTTCATAACATGGTGCCAATTTCGCTCCCCAGAATATCCTAGGCCGGCTCTGCGTTCGTTTGATCTTAGTTGCAAAGGAGCGCGAATCCCCTGGTTATGCTTACCCAGACCGCCTCCTGGAATAAACCCATAGGATAACAACATCTTCCCTGGTAAATGGTCATACTGGGAAAGGGTAGGGACCCTTAACTTGGTTCCCACAAGCGTGTGAACGACCGCCACCAGGTCAAAGGAATGATAGTTGGCCTCCTCTTTCTTCTCAGGTTCTACATGAGGAACGGCACTATTTTGGTATGACATGAGATCCACTTCACCATGCACAGTGATCACTTTGTTGTCGACTACAAAGCGGACTTTCTGGTGTAGACTAGACGGTACGGCTCCGGCTATATGGATCCATGGTCTCCCGAGAAGGAATCCGAAGGCACTCGGCAAATCTATCACTTGAAACTCGATGGAAAATTTGGTCGGGCCTATACAAACGTCCAGCTCGATTTTTCCTACCACTGCCTTCCTCGTTCCATCAAAGGCTCTAATGCTGGCTTTGGAGGTCCTAATCAGTTCCTCCTTTATGCCTAGATTTCTCAAAGTGGCCAGAGGACAAATATTAAAAGTGGAGCCATTATCGATCAGTACGCGGGACACTTGTTTTCCGTGGCATCTAACCGCTATGTATAATGCCTTATTATGTGCCCGCCCTTCCATTGGGAAGTCTTCATCCGAGAAACTCATTTGATCTTTCAGCAGAATAGCGCCAATGAAGTCTTCGAGCTGAACCTCTTTAATAGACTCTAGTACGTGTACTTCATTCAGAATCTTCATCAAAGCCTTCTTGTGCTTCTCTGAATTTAAGAACAGATTTAACAGAGAGATCTGGGCCGACATTTTTCGTAGTTGTTCTATCACTTCGAATTCGTTTGTCTTAACGATAGATAGAAATTTTTCGGCATCCTCTTTAGATACCTCTTTTTTCTCAGGTCCCCCCTCTTGCGGTGCATAGAATTTCCCTGATCGCATTAGGGCACTGATCTCGCCCGTTCCATAATCCCAGTGAACTTTCTTAGGATCATAATCCTCTACAGGAGGAATCTTTATCACCACAGGTGAGGTCTTCTTGATTCCTGTTTTCAACTCGCTATCTGCTTCGTCGTCAGCAAGGCGGATTACAACCGGCTTAATCAGGCAAACATCATCTCCCTTCCAGTTGTCGATCCTGCTTAAACTGACGACCAAAGGCTTTGCACTGTCCACCATCCCTACTAGATCATTGGTTTTTTTAGGCCCATGTGTAAGTTCTACGCGGAACTTGTCTAAATCTGCTCCGATCTCTAAACAACTTTCATTTTTATCGTCGAAGATCACCCCCTCGGTTTGATGATCAGGAAGTGGGTTATGTTGCACGTTTGGCTCCGTCTTGTCGAATTCAAGAATATGACTGTCGATAAGGGCTTACACCTTACACTTCAAAATGAAGCAATTGTCTGCGTTATGGCCTTTCTCTCCCATGTGATAGGCACATGACTGGCTTTCATCATACCTGTTATATTTCACCGAATTCGGCCTTGGGGGCTCTTTAGCGACTAAGTGCTCCTCTAGCAACATAGGAAGCAATCTCGATAACGGCCTTGGCAGGGGGGTGAACTGCTTGGGAGGCAACTTCTTCCTTAGCTCATATGGTTTCTGTGCCGACCATGACGATTTTCCTTGCACCTGACTTGAATTGGCGAACTGCTTAGGTCTGGGTGGGTTTGGTGCGAAGGCCACATTAACTCCAGCCTCCTTCTCCCTTCGGGTCGGATATTGACGTCTGGCTGCGATTTCTGGCGTTTTCCTTTCCCTCATCGCCCATTCCAGCCTTTCTGTGATTTTTATGAGGTGTATAAATGTTTGACAACCAAATGTGTTCAGCCTATCGAAATACTCGTAAGGCAATTCCTTTAAGCACAGGTCGACCAGCTTGTCCTTTGGAATGGACGGTTTGACTTGTGTTGCTAAGGCCCGCCGTCTTTGAGCGTAGGCACGAATTGCCTCATTCTTCCCTTTTGTGGTCCTCAGCAAATCTTCTCTAGAAGGCGCTGTAGCAATATTGAACTTATATTGATGTAAAAAGTCCTCCGCCAGGTCTTCCCAACCATCATAGTCCTCCAAATCTAATTCGATGAACCAAGCCAGAGCAGCACCTGCCAGACTCTCTTGAAATGTGTTCATCAGCAAGGGAATATAGTCGGAAAAATGTGCTATTTTGCGTAGGTAATACTTTAAATAAGCTCGGGGACAGCCTGTCCCATTGTATTTTCTGATGAAATCGGGTTCTTTATAGTCTGGCGGTGCCTCAATTTTTGCAAATGGTGATATCTTGTCAAATCGAGCCAACTCGTACTCTTGGCTGCTTAGGCACTCTTCTATCTTTGCTAGCCTCTTTGCGCCTTCTTCGATTTTTCCGGTGGGTTTCTCCTTTTTGCCTTTTTCTAGGTCGATGACTACAGACGCGGCCTTCGGTAGTACATCAGCCGCTAGTACTTGATTAACCTTCTCGGCCACATTCTCCTCCAGAGTTCGCGCCACATTCGAAGCATTGGGCGGCGCGGGTGGAGCATCCTGGCTGAGATCCGGCACATGATTTCTTTCTTGCACAGCCACCATCATGGCTTTCATTTCTGCTAGCATGGCGGCCATTGACGCCATCTGACCTTCCAAGCTACCCACGCGAGATCCCAACTCCTCTTGCTCCATTCTGGCTCGGAGACGAGTTATAATATGAGTTATTTTTGGTTCCGTGATTAAAGCTACCTGCTTGTCCGAGGCTATCCGAGGTTGGAAAGATGAGTTAGCATATGGTGAGAGTATTCCATGATATAAGAAAGTTATATTGAATTCAAAGGGTGAAAGTTCTGAGAAGGAATGAAACTTACAGACTGTTTGTCGGGGGTGGAACATGTCAGACACATCGATCATGCGCATGTAAACTTGTGAAGTTTCGACACCTAAAGGGTGGGGTTCCTAAGGCTTAACGGCTCCCACCTCGAGTTCTAGAAAGGGTAGATTCTATTGCACAACTATCGTTGCATTGGGACCCGATCCATAGTTCGAAATGAGCGGAATCGAAAAGTGGATTACCCCATGTTTTTCCTCATGGAGATTTCATTTTCAGTTCATTCTATTATTTTCCTAAAAAAGGGCGCCCGGGGTTTTAGGCGCGGTTGTGTGTGTCCATGTGTCATGATTATTACAATGCAAATCATGCATAAAAGTTTATCAATCAGCGCTTCAAAATCATCTACACAACATGCATTCCTACACCCAACTTGCATAAGACAATGTTAATCACAGACTACCCCCTTATCACTCCGATTTGCAAAAACATATAACACCAATCATGAGCAGACTTACCTCACCTTCGAGAGCGCATGTAAGGTTAGAAATATCACTCAACATTTTAATTACGGCCTAAGTCTACTTGAGGTCTGGAACCATAAGTTCCAGAACGGTTCCCCAACGGAGTTGCCAACTGTCGCGACCCTCTCGAGGTTTGCCTACGGCTCTCGAGGGCTAATGGGACGTCCTGTCTGGTCGGACGTGGGCCTCTCCCAAGGCCCATTACCCAAATCGCAACGGAGGTATGCGTAGTCGACCTTCAGCGTGGTCGTGGTGGCATGTGCAATTTGTGCATGCATTTGGAGTTGCCACCGGTCTTTCTTGGAGGGTAGACCGGAAACCTTACTGACCGATTGGGAGAGATCGATCAGTTCTGCGAAACCAGTGATTTTAGGTTCGGGGACTTGGTTACTCTGGTGTCATTACCAACGCCCTTTCGGTACCTAACGCGAGTGATTTTCCTAACTAAGAATTTATGCGGGCACAATTTTGGGTGAGATAGGTCTGATTCAAAGTTTCATACAGATTGGAAGACTGGTCCTATCAAATCTCAGTCAATATAATGAAAGCGCAATCAAATATATAAATAAACCACATCGATGAACATCAATTCAAATCAATGGCCTCCTAGTATAGCCATAAGGGCTTAAAGAATGTGTGATTTTAGGATCATGGGTAAAATGGGAAGATTTGGGGACGATTAGCCTGAAGGGAAAAATCGTCATTTTTTTGGAAAGTTTGGATACCGAATTACCCAAAATATTCCATGGCCAGTTGATTTTGGCCATTTCCCATTTTTGAGAATTTTTTTGGAATTTCTTGATTTTTCTTCAATTTTTGGGAGACGATTCGCCCAAAGGGGCGAAATCGTCACTTTTCAAAGGAATCGGGGTCAAGACACCCGAAATGAGTCTTGGCCAGTTGTTTGTGGCCATTTTCTATTTTTTGGGATTTTCCTGGATTTTTTTTAGAATTTTTTTTTTGGAAGACAGTTTGCCGGAGAGGGGCAGAACCATCATTTCTGGATAGATCGGGGGTCAAAAGACCCGAAACAGGCGATGGCCAATTGAATGTGGCCATTTCCTATTTTCTGGAATTTTTTAGAATTTTTCTGAATTTTTTCGATTTTTTTTTGAATTTTTTTATGATTTTTATATATTTTTTATTGAATTTTTGAATTTTTTATTATTTATTTTTAATTTATCAGAAAATCATTTGAAACGGACGCACCAGAATATGCCACGTGGCTACTCCTGGTGCGTCCGATCTCAAACAAGATCGAACGTTCCCCAGAGAGCCACTTGGCACAATCTTAGCCGTCCGATTCATTTTTATTTTTTTTATCTGAAAATCATTTAATAATCTAAAAATATTTTTTTATTTATGAAAAAACCAGATCGCGACATGTGGCGAAGCCACGGCCGTCCGATCTGACAGTTTTAATAACCCCCGCCCCGGTCCACACGCTGACCAGTCGGCGAAGTCGCCGGAGAAGACAATGAACAGTGAAAATTCCGGCGACTTCGCCGGAATTCTCGCCGGAGGGCTTCGAAACCGAGCCAAATCTTGGTATTTTTTTGTTCGTTCTTGCGCCATTACACACCCTACGAACTATGCATCAACATACACACAAAACATGGCAAGCTTTACGTCGGGAAACGGCCGAACCGGACCCCCACAGTCCCGGCACCGGCGGGCATTTTGCAGAAAATCATTTTGCGACCAAGCTCAATTTCATTCGTTCGAATAACATCCAAGGGAGGTTTAAGGGCTTACCTGAGGTCCCACGATGGTCGGTAGCCGCGGGAACGTCCTCGTCGAGCTCTCGGTTCGAACCGTGGCCGGCGAAGCTTCGAGCCTAGTTTTCTCACGGTTTCAATGCAAAATAGATGGCACATGGAGCTTAAAGTCGGTTCTAATACATGCTCGAGGCTAGACACGCACAAACGGAGCTCGGTAATAGCACGACCGCGAGTTAGAAAATAAATTTTTCACTGAGGCATTTCATCGAACACATGGCGTGTGGGCATGAAGTGATGTTCGGAGAGAAAAACAGACCCGTCCGAGGCTTGTTGGCGACAACCGAGCCCTAGGTGGTGATCGGTCTGGTATGTTGAAGCTCATGTATGGCTGTATGTCTGTCGGTTTTGGCTCGAGCTCACCAAACTCTCTCTTTTTTCTCTTGGCCGGAGCTCGATTTTTATACTGAGAATTCTCACATTTCGTGGCCGACCGGCGCTCTTCCGGTGTCCCACGATCCACCAAACCTGGTCCTCTACCATTGCTTTTATCCCCAACAATTTGTTGTTCCCTCTTTTTCCTAACAAATCGATCCCCATCATCCTCTTTTGTTCTCCTTTCGGCGCGTCTCCAACGCGGGTCTGCAACTGAGTTGCAGATCCGGTTCGGACCGGGTCGGGTCGGGTCTGACCCGACCGGCCCTGTTCGATTCTCCTTGTCTAATTAAGCCCCAAATCGCCATCTTTTCATGAAATTGATGCCATAATCGGACTCCTTGACATGTTTTCTATCAAATATGGGTATTTTCGCGAATCAATTGATTGAAATTTAGTGAAAACCCCAAATTGCCCTTAGGATCCGAAAATGATTTTCGCTTAATCGAGGGTCCAAACGATTTAATTAGCCTGAATTGAGGCCACCAATGGATTCGGCGTGATGAAAGCTATAGGGTAGAGGCGTTTAATTTTAATGGGTATGCTTGTATGAAATTTAATTTCAAAATTTGTGAAACCGGGGACTAAATTGAAAGAAAATTGTGCAATTAAACATTTTTGGTTAAAATTGATCAAATTGGAGGGCAAATTGACCCAATTACACTGCAAACCTTTAGAACACAATGTCATAGCTTATTAAAGTGAGAATTGAAAATCAAAAGACTCGAAATGCATTTTTTTAGGCTCGGTTCGGGTTTATGTTTGTGAAGGAACATACTAACCCAAGCCGAATTTTCAATATTTGAAGTGACAAACTTGAAGAGGGAATTAAAAAAAATTAGTGACTATTTTTGTGTATTTTTCTGACCACGAATGGTATTTTTCTGATTTTTTGGGTATTTTTTATAATTAAATAAATTCGAAAAACATTAAAAAATACCAAAAATATTTTTTGTTCGAAATTGGTTCCTGAGGCTAGGCCAAGGCTTCCAAAGTTGATTTTATGATTTTATGACCCTTTTTTTTATATTTTCAATTAATTTAAAAAATAAACACCACAACAACCGATGGTTCAAATCAGGTGTCAACAACTCTCTTTCACACTTCCTTCATTTATAATTATTTTTTCACTTTGTTTTCATTCTTATTTTTTTAATTTGAAATTTTTATATTTTATTTTTCTCTTTGCAGTTTTCTTTTGATTGTTTTCTTTTTTTCCTTTTTTTTTTGTCCTTTTCTCCTTCTTCCTCCTCCCTCCTTCCTCCAACTGCTGCTCCTTCTTCCTCCAACTGCCCTGTGATTGGCCATGACTCAGCTCGTTGAATTCGAGGTGGCCGATCGAGGCGATCCCGGACTCGCTCGAGGCAAACAAGCCACGAGCTCGCTAGATCCAAGCAAGCTCAAGCTAGGTCATGGCCAATGAGGTTGGGCCTCACCTGGTCAGCGAGCTTCGAGCTTGTCTGGATCTGGCGAGCTCGGGGTTGGCCAACTTTTGGTGAGCTCAGGCTTGCCAACAGCCGGTCGAAACCAATAGAATTTTTTTTAAATTAAAAAAGAAAATAGACAAAAGAAATAATCAAAAATTTTGAATTTATTTAAAAATTTATTAAAAGGAGTTGATGGAGGAATCAAATTTTTCATACCGAACGATGAAAAATATTTTTTTGGGTTTTTTTCATAGTTTAGCTAAAAAACGAAAAAAATATTATCATTTTTCTGAAAAATAATTTTTAGTATTTTCAAAAAGCGTCGTATTTTTCGCGACATCCGTCAGTCATCCTTTCTCTTGTAGAATAGAATTTAGTAAAAGTGAAAAGCAAGTTGAAGAATAAGGTCCCAGGCCCAACTTGAAGCACCGTATGGTTGAGTTACGGGTGGGTGGCATGTAGAGGTGATCAATCCGACTGGACCCCTAGAGTCAGGCTTAATGCGCTGCCCAAACTTTCGTCTCACCACTACTTGGGGATAACTATAATAATAAAAACTTCAAACTCTTGTTTTGAAGGAGGAATCCAATAGTTTGTCCTCACCAAATTAGAATCCGGTTACTTGCTTAACTCGTCTCTTTTCTCATTGCTAAAGATATTCGAATGTTCCGTAAAATCTTGCATAACTAACTAAACCGCCTGAGAAGGAATTGGAATAGTCTGACCATGTAACATTGCATTTCTATATTGCCACGTTCTTGTGCAAATAAGTGCTGCATAAAGGGTGAATAGCTTGCAACCCAATCCCATTTTTGTGTGCTATTTTTCCTGGATTAAGAAAGTGGTTCACCATCTCTTCCGGAGATCTGAAATTCCAAGCAGATGTGATAATACCCCATGGGCTCTGTCTCCACGGAATTTTGGCCAGAGGATAAGTTGTAAACAAATGTATTGAATTTTCCTCCGAGGCTCCACACAACATACGAGAAGGGTCTGAAATATGGAACAAACGAACTAAGTCACCTCGACAAGGCAAGAAGTTTAATGTAGATGGTGCGTGGAAGGATAACAAAGGGGCCATAGGCATTATTGCACGATCGGATGGAGGCTCAGTTCTTCAAGCGTGGACAAGACGAGGAAGATGGAACTCACCATTGGAAGTGGAAGCTGCAGCTTTTCTTCTTGCTGCCAATATTGCTCAATCTCTTGGTATTCACAAAGCGGTCTTTGAAAGCGATTGCAAGGTAATTATTGATGTAATACAACATAAGGGCCCTTGCCCTTGGTGCATTTATCCATTCATCTCGGACTCTCGCCTCCTCTTAAACAACAATCCAGAATGGAGTGTGAAGTGGACCAGTAGAATCTGCAACGCAGCTGCTCATGAGCTCGCGAATTGGGCATTTCATCATATATGATCTATCTCTTCTTTTCTCTTTAATGATCTCCCTTTTAGAGTGAAAAATAGAGTGTTAGTAGAATATTATTTTATCAACCGTCTTAATGTAGGCTCCTCTCCATCCTTGTAATATTTGCTCTATTGATTGAATGAAAGTGTTTTTTTTACAAAAAAAAACTATAATAATAAAAAAATTCTTAAAATTAGTTACACGAACGTTAATTCGATTATAAACATTTTAATTTAGTTAAATTTTTTTGTTCAAATTTAATTTAGCTAATTTAGTCTTAAAAATTTTGACGATTTGCCAATATAGTCTTTCTGGCTAATTTTAGCCTGAAATTGCTGACGTGGACACTAGTCACCCTATGATAATTATCATTATTTAAATAGCTGGCGAACCTCTCACCAGATTTGAGTAGGCAAGGGCGCTGCAGCTCTCATCGAGGCTGTGGACTTGTGAAGGGAAATAAAAAAGAAAAAAATGAAAGAAAAGGAAAGGGAAAAATGAAAAAAAAAAGTTAAGAAAAATTATTAAAAATTGCAAAAATATTACATATGTCAGCTCTGGTCGTGCGTCCGCGTCAACGATATTTCGGCAAAAATTAGCTAGAAGGACTACGATGACAAATCGTCCAATGGTTAAGGACTAAAACGACTAAATTGAAAAGTTCAAAATTAAAAATGGCACTCGTACATGGGGTTTAGGGAAAAAAAATTTGGTAATTTTTGCCAAGAAGTTGGATTTGAATTGTTTGGGCCAAATCGATCCCAATCAGATTGTACCAAACTTCAAAAAGTTAAAAATAGCATTGTCCAAGCCAGCCCAAAAGCACCCTCCCATGCCTATGTGGCCTGATGGGCCTTAGGTGCTATGGCTGGATCGGCCCATTCCACAGTCAGACAAGTTGAGCCAGTACACCAAATTTGACCGTTAGGAATAGTCCCTCTCCTCACTTCCTCAAACGGTAACAAGTCCACACTATCTATCTCCTTCGTCTCTGCTCAAATACAACCACCCCCACAAACAGTCCCCACACACCCTTCATTCAATTCAACGCCCTCTCTCTCTCTCTCTCTCTCTCTCTATCTCTCTCTTCGGTGGCTCGGACATCGGCTGCTTACGGCGATAAGAAGACTCAGAGTCCCCGATGGAGGAGCAGCAGCAGGTGGTTGATTCGCCGGTTGTCGCGGTCCTATCGGAGAACAACAGCAAGAACAACAACTTGGAGCACAAGTGCACGAGCACAACTCCCCCTCCGAAGACCCTGCAACCACAAGAAAGTTGCCGGATTTCTAGGGTCCCCGGCGAGCTGCGCAGACCCAGCACGCCGGATCGCCTCAAAGTCCCCAAGGCTTTCAAGTACCCCGAAAGGTATCGGATCAAGGGTTCATCTGCCCCGCTCTCTCGTGTTAGCAATCTGCATCTGAGTTCTGATTTTGATTTTTGATCTTCCTTTTCGGGAGTTTGCGTTTCAACTGATTTGTGCATCTTTCACGTGAAGGTATCGCAGCCCAACTGATCTGATGGTGTCTCCCGTCACAAAAGGCCTCCTCGCTCGAAGCAGAAAAGGAGGCGTCGTCTTGCCTCCTAGTAAAGATCAGCTCAAGGTATCCTTAACTTTTCAATTGCATCGTCGCTTGCCAAACATGGTCTTGCTTTCTTAGGTCTTGTTGTTCGCTCTATGTAATTTCCAGGGATTCTAATGGTCTTGGAATCCAATTTTGCCAAATTTGCAGGTTCCCGGCTCGCGGGTTCAAGATGCGGGTCTCTTTCATTAACTCCGAAGGGAAGGATTATGCGACTCGGCACGTCTTATCCGATAAAACATGAGATCGAATAGCCTGCACTGCTGGTGATGCAGAAAAAGTCTTCTGGGTTTTTGCGGGAAAGCTCAACTTGTTTTTACTTTTGACTGATGTACCATCTGATTGTCACATAATTTGGTATAAGACGATTCTCTGTCACATTATGTAATGACTCGTGGAAATTAATGTTCCTGTTGCTGCTTAATTGTGTTCAGTGCACTCTTCTGATGTACTCTTAAGAACAAGAAAGAAGTTAACAATGTAAATGGCTTCTTCTTTATTTAATGTCGCTCCAATTGAGTTCTTCCATTCGATGAAGTATGAAAGTAATTCACCGCACACCGATACAAGTACTTCGTGTACATGAGAAACACAGTGGAGCACACTAATTTATGTTCTGGCCATTGCTTCGGTCACTCTAGGCGGACCTCGTACCATTGGATTGAGCCCACATCGCCATCTATTTCAAGCTCACAGACAGAGCTCACAAGGTAGGAGACGGCATCATCAAGAGTTTCATATCGAGCGAGGTCAGGAGGGAGAGATTTGCACGGCCAGTTCTCCAGCCAATCTTTGAGCTTTGCCTTTAGCTCTTCTTCCGACACGAATCTCTCTTCTTGTCCCGGTTCCAGTAGCACGTAAGTCTCGGTGCGCTGATACGCCCTTCTCCGCCTGATTGCAAATATCTGAGCACAATAAAGACGATGTCACATTGGACGACACTCCTTGAAGTTTGATCATTGCTTATGGAGAAGAAACAAAATTAAGCAACTTGACTAAGAAAAAAGAAGACTTCTTCTTTTCCTGTAGAAATGAAGCAACAAGAAGCAGATCATGGATCCTTTTGCCTAATCGACAAAGATCGACATACAGATGCACATGTACCTTGTCTATGTTTTTCAGACGGTTCTCTGTCTTGTACAGTTTGAGGTGTTCGGTGGGACGGGAGAACTGAATGGCGCCACCGGAATTTGCTTCGATAGAGGAGGTTCTCATTTTATTCCTCGAAGCCGATTCGCCTGCAACAAAGTAAATCCCAGGAATTGGAACTACGTACTTAAAATCGCCCAGTTGTTAAATTCTTTAGCCAATGCCACTGTAGATGAAAACAAGAAATCTTGCTTATTGGCATCTTCATGTCTTTTAATTCGTGAAGACGGGGTATCAAATCGATCAGCTAGTTCTTCTTATTCCTACTACAGATTTAGGATTGAAGAGTTGTCTTCTGTACTCTCTCAGGAAAGGGCTAACACCTCCTGTGCATCATTTTCAGACTGCCACTCGGTAAATATTCAAGAAAAAAACAATCGGCATCTCGGTCCGAAACCCTGATCCTATCATGAACGAAAACTTTCTAATTCTCAGTGTCCAGCTCCAGCATCATGTAAAGTCCGGGAATGCGAAAAGGCGCTAGTTTTGAGAGATGCTGGGGACTTCCGAAGCCCCGAGACTAGGGACAAGAAAAAGGAAAAAAGAGAGGAGCTTAGCTTACCGCTTAGGTGCCGTCCCGCGGAGCATTGAATCTGCATCTGTAAGGCTCGTTCCATTGATGTTATGAGTAATCTTCAACTGCAAACCGAGAGCTTAGTGTTTCAGGCAGAGGTGTTCTTTGTTGGATAATGTTATGAAACCGGATCTTTCTTGTCCTTACATCGGTAGTGTCCTATCCCCAAAATATCACTGTATGTTTCATTGAGGGTTCTTGAAATATTTGGTTCATTTTAACAAAGCAACACAAATCACACCTCCAATAAGATGGAAAAATATTAGGTGGGCCGGCCACATGAGCCCCTGTGTCTATCTCTCTCCTCTCTGTCTCTCTTGTGTCAGAGAGGCAGAGAGGAGAGAGATAGACGGTGGGGCGCACTGTGGCCGCCCCACCCAATATCTTCTCCAATAAGATAGGTGGTTTTATAGAAGAGTCGAAAATCAATAATTTATTGACAAACTAGTAAGTCAACGTCCATCAGATAAACATTATTAAGGTTTTGTTTGTTTCGCGGAAAACATTTTTCTTACTTTTCGGCGCTTAGTTCGCTTAAGAAAATGAATTGACAGAAAATGTTCTCTTGATTAGTGGAAAACATGTGCTTAAATTCAGGAAAATGACTTTTTCTTCAAAAAATCGAAAACAATTTTCCAAAATATGACTCAGTATCGGCGCTTGGAACTCTACGCTTGAGCACAGAAATCCCAATGCTGGTTTTCGAGTCCTCGGCATTCAGGACCAAGTCTCTAGTGCCCAGACCCAAGTCCCTCAAGGCCGGGCCCCTGACCTTGGTGCTCATGCCGGGGTCCATCAAGGCTATGCTCGAAGCCCCGGTACCCGGGCTAGGTCCACAAAGGCAAAGCGTGGGATTCTGATATCGAGCTTGGATCTCCAACACTAGGGCCCAAGTCCACCAAAGGCCGTGCTTGGGTATTCGGTGCTCGAGCTCAGGTCGCTGGTGCCCAAGCAAGGTTCCATCGAGGCAGAGGCCCGAGGATCCGATGCCTGTGCCTATGCCTAGCATCTCGGTGCCTACGCTCGAGTCCATCGAGGCTAGGCTTGGTACTTAGTGCTCGCGCCACAGTCCATCAAGGCCCGGCCTGGGACCCAGTGCCCGTGCCTTAATTGTGGTCGAACATGGGACTCTGGTGCCCGTACCTGATGCCCTGGCTGTTCATGCGCAAGTTATTAGTATTCGAATAATGTATGTATATTTACAAGAACCAAATCATATTTTCCATACTAAATGACGTAAAAAATATTCGAGTTCATTTTCAGGTTTTAGCCGCACGATGGGAAATATTGTCATTTTTCTATAAAAAAATGACTTCATAAAAAACATTATTCACAAACGTCATTTTTTTTTTTGAGAAATAAACAGAGCCTAAACAAGCTCGAATAAGAGCTTGTAACTCAAGATGAAGATACTAACCTCACTTGAGAAAAAAATGGGTAGCCTATTCCGTTCGAGGTAGATAATTTCGCGTTAGAGCCGGAACCGTTAGCACATGCTTAAGCTACGTTGATCAGAGTGGGTAATTCAGTAACACTGTTAGTTACTCGTAAAACAACCAGACGAAGCCGAAAATTTGCGGACAACTTACTGATCTAGAGATGTATGGAGTCATTTCTTAATCAATTACGTTTGAAAAATCAAATCATCGACACAACTAGAAACTTACCGACACCAAATGTGTCTTTTTGCCGTTCGTACACGTCCAACATTGTAAGCGCAAACATGTTTTCTGCGACCAATTTTTGTCTGTTCTCACTCCCTTTAAAAAAAAAAAAAAAACATCCTTTCGTCCTTAATTTCGAGCCTAAAAAAAGTCGAAGTGGGAGTCCCAAAACCCTCGTGTTACGTTTGCTGTCGAACTGTAAAAACGCGAGCTCAGTTTGAAAAAAAACGGTTAATGCGGTTACGATTTCCTCTTCTCGCCTCGGAAGAAATCCTCTCTCTCTTTCCGGCGTGAACTGAAGAAACACCCACCGAAATCGTCTCCACGCCTTCCTTTTCTCTCTTTAACTCGCTCTTCTCTCTCCCCTCCTTATTACCGTCAAGCTGTCAAACCCCTTGCTGTCCCCCTCTGCCCCGCGCCCCCCCTCCTTCCTGCTCCAATTCACCATCCCCTTTCTCGAACTTCTTCTTCCGAGCTATCGCGGCACTCGAGATCCCCTCGTGACCCGATTCGGGCGATTCCCCCGCGGAAACTCGGGTCCGTCTCGATTTGATTTCATCAGCTGGAGCTTTGTCTTCCGGTATGTTGCCCTGCTCTTCTTGCCGATTCGATTTTTTTTTCTCGTTTCCGTGATCCTCCGCTGTTACGGAAATGCTTAGTCATTTAGATCGTGACGTCGTTTCGTGGATCGAGCAAATATCTATAGATGAGTGATTAAGCATGGCAAGGGCGATACGCATGACGGGTCTCGAGTTTTTACTCCGTTCCTGGTGCGCTGCGCTGCTTATAACGAATTTTCGCTTCCTATTAAGCAATTCTCCATTTCGAAGATTCTGCATCCTTCGTATGAAACTCTGGCTCGCAAAGAGTTTCGGAGTTTTAGTTATGCAGTGGATCCTACCCATAAGCTGAATTGCCTCGGAATGAACTTCGTCGGGTCCCCAAGACGAAATATGTGTATGCGAAGTTGTATATGTGCTTGTTAAGCCACCATCTTCCTGATCCTTATTGTTAGAACCATGCTAGTGATTGAATTATTTGCTGTGATTCCGAAAAATGATTCGGCTTGATCGGTCTGCGTAGCTTACCCCTTCAATGGCTCAGTGTAGGGTCTTCGAAGGCTTTGGTATCTTGAGATCGTTCATCCCATGGATAGAGAGGCTGAGAAGGAAAGTGGTAAGCACTTGAAGGTTCCCTTCGACGACACCTGCAATGAAACACATACGCTACCGAGAAAAAAAGCCTCTCCTTCTTCTTCCTCTTCTTCATTGGAGTCCGAATCTTTGTCGGATTCAACCCTTACCGATCGAGATGAGAGCGATTCCTTGCCGAAATCGAATCGTTCTTCGCAAGATCTCGAAGGACTCTTCCCATCGGAGAGTTATGCTCAAGCTCCAATATCGAGCACACATGGCGAGATCACCTCTCCGCTTCCCTCGAGTTACATGGCAGGACGACCCGCTGGCTATGACCCAAACAGGATTCCAGCGGCAGTCTTTAATAGCAAGCCGGCAAACCCGACGGACTGGAGCGTGGCTTCTAACGAATCCTTGTTTAGCATTCACATGGGAAACAACAGCTTCTCTAGGGATCAGGCTTTCTTGCTGTATAAGTCGGGTGAATTGACCAAGCTCGATGAGGTGTTCAGCGTCCCGACCGCCCTGCCCACTGTGGAAGAGGCCGTAGGTCCTCAGCAGGAAAGCGCGAGATCATCGTCCGTGAACCAGATTGCTGATTCAGTGAAGTCATCACCCCAAATAACTGAATTATTGCCGGGCAAAGCGTCTCCCAAAACCAGCAACGTAGATATCAAGAAAGGTGAAGACGACAATGACAAGGAAAAGATGCAACCTACTGAACATGTCCGAAATTCCACGAGCATGTCTACGCTGTCTGATGGGAGCGGCACGAGCACCGCTTCCTTTGCATTCCCAATGTAAGCAGCAATCCCATATAGTTTTGGTTTCTTTCTCAGTCATAGTCGAATTAGTATGAGATTGATCGGTAACCAGCAGCGTTTAGTGCATCAGGTAGTTCATTCTCCATAGGGCACTTGGATTTACTGTTTCATTCCCTCTCCTGTGCATAAAGGTGTTTTTTTTTTTCCTTTCTTTCTTTCTTTCTATCATCTGTCAGTTTTTCACTTTTTTCATCAGTGCATGGTCTAATTCATGTGAGCAAATAGGTTTGTTTTTGTTCATGTCCACTGTTGTTCTTTAAACCTGCCAGAAGCCTAACGATCAGACTTTGTTCACGCCAGACTGGAAGGGACAGAAGCAAAGAAGCCCTCGATGAAGGAGGAATCAAAGAACGAACACTCGTCGGAGCTATTGCCGGAGCAATCTCAGCCAAGGCAAGCGACAACAGGGAGGACTACTTTGACCAACTGGTTCTCTTGCTTCTCTTGCTGTTCGTTCCGCTGTTCGATCTCTCTCAAGCCGAAGTAAGACACGTCGCGCAGTCGTCTCCCCAGTGCCTTGTCTGTTGCATCAATCCAACCGAGAGTTTAAGGCGCCTCTCTTCCCTTTTAGATACTATAACAGGCCTGCGCGATAGGCATGCTACTATCAAGCATTGCCGATCTGGCTAACGATATCTTACCGTGTGTGTCCTGCTTAGCTTTGGTCGGCTTGCACACTTGCATCATGTCTATCAGCTCGGATTGTAGAGAGAAAGACAGATGGTAATTAGGAGTAGCTGTTACGAATCACGCGAGTTTCGGAGAAGATGATTATATATGTAAAAGGAGATCATTCTTGCAACCTCTCAACTCATTTTCCCAAGTTCTCCCCTCGCATCGAATGTGGTTAGATCTGGTGCATGATATTCCAATCTTGTTACATCACTTCATGTTCTCAACAATAGGTCATCGGCATAGGCAACGTAATGAGCTCAAAGGCGACGACGATGCCGTCACATTACTTGATGCGCCGGTGTAACCCAATTCCTGTTGAGTTTCCAAGAGCTAGAGAACGTGCAAAGATCGCTGTGTGGCTCTTGGTGCGAAAACTCCTCCGAGATTGACTCGAACGCCAAATTGATTTTGCCAAGAGTCGCTAGAGCAGAATACAAACATGCCCGCACGAGCAGAATTTTGCCGAGGAGATACGGCCTTGGTTGATGTAATTTCAAGTCGGTTTTAGTACGTCCGGAGCCGGGACTAATTCAGATGACTCGCCGCGAGTTAGCTGTAGACATCCTAACTGCACATGCTTCCACAGGAGTCTTCATAGTTAATGCTGGCGGATATGTGCTAAGCATAGTGTTGGTGAGAACTAGCTGATGAAGCATATAAATACACAAGAGACACACAAGAACTTCTGTATCCCATGAAAAATGCATGGAAACAGGCGGAAAGAAACACGAATGCTCAAATTATCACGTTTTGCCGACCAGCTTCGGAACTGGCGGTGCAACCAAGCGCAAACTCGCTCCAAACCTCGGACCGCCTACCTCGGAACGACCTTGCCCATCGCTCGGGAACATCAGCATATGACCATTGACCAACTTCTGCAATGCTAACCATAGTTAAGACATCCGTAACCCTGTCCGTTCCCTAGAGTCTGGATGTTAGCTTCCCCAGATCACGCTCTTCCGGTTCTACATTTGTATATTCCATGTGAACAGCATGGTACGCGCAGATCGCTCTGATGAGATAAAACCTGAAGTAATTAGCTGATTTGATTAGGTTTAGTGGTGGAGGCTTAACTTACCAATGGAACGCACACAAATCAAGAATATAAAACTCGGTCTCGAAAGAGGACTCCACTGGTTTTCTTGGAGATAAAGAAGACGAACGTCCTTCCCTGGTGGATTTGGAATCTTTTGAAAGATATGCCGCAACCAATCCGGGTCCCTCGCGAACCCTCATTTCTTGGAGATGAATTAGACAGATCGGTCTAGAGCGCAGTCACGACGGAACGACTCGGGCATGTTCTAATTTTCATTGAAGCTTGGGACGGGGACTCGGGCATGTTCTAATTTTCATTGAAGCTTGGGACGGGGACTCGGGCATGTTCTAATTTTCATTGACGCTTGGGATGGGGAACGACGACGACGAAGAATCGAGGGTAGGGGGAGGGGGCTAACGGGGCCGGCGCAGTCCGAGTCCTGACCCCTCGATGCTTTATGAAATGTCTGGTCGAATAATTTATCAGAGTTTCGCATGAAATTGCCAGACATCTCTCCCCTTTTAAAACTAATCACGAGTCTTTTTCCTTAATATTTTTTTTTTGTTGGGCGGGGAAATTGTCGGATAAATGAACAGATAATTCAGATTGCCAACTTGGATTCCTCCGTGGTGCGGTGTGTTTGACTGGTTGGGCTTCGGAGGAATCTCCCAACCAACCACATCGAGGCCTTGTTGGTTTGACGGGTCCGACGTATTGATTGGTCCGGCGGCAATTGACGTGGAATTAATTAACCCTTGAAATGTAAGAACAAATCAAAAAAAGGAAAAAAAAAGGGCAAAAGAAGCTTCGAAATCAAGACCAAATTTCGTTCCACCACAAATAAAAAAAAAAGGGGGACCAAATTTTGGATAATTCATCAACTTGCTTTCTCTCCCCCAGGAAAAATCATAACCCTTTTCTTCCGCAATGTTCAAAATTCTGACTACTCACTTCCTCGAAACGACTAATGAATCGAGACTCTCCTTGTTCCTTAAATCAATTCCTTATCAAGTGCCTACAAAGACGTTAAATTGTCGAGTTCTTAATTGAAAAACATATGAATCTTGCGTTCTTCGCTTGTTTTGCCAGAAATAAAATACCGAAAAGAAAAATCTCACGCCACGATTTTCATGAAATCGCTCGATCCTCAATAACAAACTCGATTTCTATAGTCATTGCCATTTGGCATTTGCTGCGCGCAATTGTTGCTGCCATCGATAATCAACTCGTCCACATAGGTTCATCTTTTTCGAATTTGTTTTTCGGAGCAAGAAACTTCCGAGAAAAATACGAAACCCCACGACGAGCTTTAACTTGCGAAATAGTTTTCATAAAAGTTCGCCGGCAATTTATATTTTCAGTGAAAAATGTATTTTCATTTGTTCACTTTTTTTTTAACGACAACGACTCTTTCTATTTAAATACTCAATATTTCATATATTTATAGGATTTGCTCCGCATATCATCATTCTCACCAAAATCAAATAATTGCTAGTTCCCGAAGACATCACCATCTAAGTGTCGGGACATATCGCACATGAATTTATCGGTGCAAAAGACATGCAGATTAAAAATTATACGGGTCATCAAAGATAAATCATTTCAAACAAGTTTCCAAAAATGATAATCTTCGCAGGAAAAAATTATTGAAACAAATTAGTATGTTTAGCTGTTAATTATTTCTTTTTTTTTTTCAAAAATAAAAGAACGAAAGAAAGAGAGAGAGAGAGAGAGAGAGAGAAAAAGGTCTGAGAACGACCCACACTATGGTATTTCCACTGGGCCCCAGCCCCACTCAAAACGACAAACCCCCGCATCGACGTCTATGAAAAACGCAGAGGACACTCGAAATTATTGGCCACTGCTTTTTGCGCAGAAGAAAAGAAAAAAGAAGAAAAAGAAACAGTGAAGACGAGGAGGAAGAAGAAGAACATCAGCAACAACGAGGAGGGATGAAGCGCAACCCAAATCAAAGCTTCAACACACGCGTTTTCTCGAAGACCACCAGTTGGACTCTCCCCATGACCCAAATTAGGGTTTTATCTCTCTTCTTGGCCCGTCGCTGAAAAGGGAGGGCTCTTCCCGAACCGACACAGACACGTTGCTCGAGCTTTTCAGGTCTTGGACACCCTTTTGGGTGTTTGGAGATGGGTTCTTCCGCTTTCCGATTGCTACCGGTCATCGCCGTCAAACCCACTTTCTTCCTGTTCTTGGCTTTCTCCTTCGTCGCCGTTCGGGGTGATTCCGACGAATCGGTCCTCCTACAGCTCAAGAACTCGTTCCCCGACCCGTCGGGGCTCCTCTCCGGCTGGAATTCGAGCTCGGGCGCGTTCAGTCACTGTGATTGGTTTGGCGTCTCCTGTGACCTTGATTCTAGGGTTTCGTCTCTCAACATCACTGGAAATGGCGGACCAGGTAAGGGAAGCTTGTTCCTTTGTGCTGATTCTGCCCAGTTCCCTCTTTATGCGCTTGGAGTTAGGAGAAATTGTTTGGGAAGTGGTGGGAGATTGGAAGGGAAACTGTCGCCCTTGATTGCCAAGCTTACCGAGCTCAGGGTTTTGGCACTTCCTTTTAATGGACTGTATGGTGAATTGCCGACTGAAATCTGGGGAATGGAGAAGTTGGAGGTCCTTGATTTGGAGGGGAACTCGTTTAGGGGATCTTTGCCAGCTCAGTTTGTTGGCATGAAGAATCTGCGTGTGCTCAATCTTGGGTATAACCAGTTTTCGGGTGAACTGTCCATGTCGGTATCGAATTTTGCCGTTTCGGAGGTTTTGAATTTAGCTGGAAATTCTTTGAATGGAAGCATACCGGGATTTGTTAGTCGGGCGAGGGCTGTGTATCTGTCATTCAATGAGTTCACTGGCTCCATTCCCAGCGAGATTGGGAATGATTGCGGCAAACTGGAGCATTTGGATTTGTCAGGTAATTTTTTGGGCGGTGAAATTCCAAGTGGCATTGGGAGTTGTGCAGAGTTGAGGTCACTTTTATTATACTCCAATATGTTGGAGGAGGTCATTCCAGCTGCAATTGGGCAGCTCAAGAAGCTTGAAGTGTTAGATCTTTCGAGGAACATTCTCAGTGGTTCAATCCCTGTTGAGCTGGGAAACTGCAGTAATCTATCTGTGCTCGTGCTTTCGAATTTGCTCGACCCACTTCAGGACAAGAATTCTGCAGAAGGAAGTGTCTTATCAAGATTTCATCCGATGACTGACGAGTATAATTACTTCCAAGGTGAAGTTCCTGAGGGAATCACAAAACTACCCAAGCTCAGCATATTGTGGGCACCAAGGACAAACCTCGAAGGTAGGATTCCCACTGACTGGGGCACTTGTGACAACTTGGAAATGGTCAATTTGGCTCAGAATTACCTTACTGGAGGGGTACCACTACAATTTAGGTACTGCAAGAAGTTGGTTTTCCTTGACCTGAGCTCAAACAAGTTGAATGGCCAGCTTTCTGAAGAAATTCAGGTTCCGTGTATGGCTGTGTTTGATGTCAGTGAAAATGCCCTCTCTGGTTCGATACCCAGATTCCATAATAGCAGTTGTCTTTCTATTTCTCCCACCAATGGATATGCTTCCGATGCCATCAACTGGCCAACTGGATATTTGTCATCCATTGCATATAGAGCTCATGGTGGTCTATCTTTACCATCAGTTCCAGCAGATGGTGGTTTTGTCATATATCACAATTTTGGGCGCAATAACTTCACTGGAACATTGAGCTCAATGCCGATTATCCCTAGAAGACTGCGTGCTCAAATGATTTATGCCCTTTTTGCTGGTGAGAACAGTCTTTCTGGACCATTTCCGGAAAATATATTTGACAACTGTCAAAACTTGGAAGTAATTGCCATCAACATCAGTCACAACAAAGTCTCTGCTCCGATTCCGTCTGGCATGGGTAAGTTGTGCCGATCGCTCATTCTTTTGGATGCATCTGGGAATCAAATTTCCGGTTCTATTCCCCCAAGTCTCGGAGAGCTGGTTTCTCTTGTCAGGTTAAATCTTGGGTGGAATTCATTGCAAGGACAGGTCCCATCCAGTCTGGGCCAGGTGAGGGGTCTGAAATATCTTTCTTTGGCTGGTAATAATCTTACTGGCTCCATCCCACCCAGCTTGGGGCAGCTTCAGTTCTTAGAAGTGCTGGATCTTTCATCCAACTCCCTTTCTGGTGAAATACCCAATGACATTGTGAAATTAAAGAATCTGACTGTTCTTCTGCTCAATAACAATAAGCTCTCCGGGCAACTCCCATCAGGTTTGATGAATGCGACAGCACTCACTTCATTCAATGTGTCATTCAACGACTTGTTTGGGCCTCTTCGCTTAAATGATAATTTGGCGAAGTGCAGTAATGTTATTGGGAACCATTTTAGCCAGCCTTGCCCACTAGGGCCATCAACAGATTTGCCGATGGTGGGTAGTTTCGCAAATTATGCAGCTTCGCCACCTGGAGGTCAACCGCCAAGTCCTAAAAATCATGGTTTTAATGCAGTAGAAATAGCATCTATAGCTTCTGCTTCGGCGATTGTTTCCGTGCTGCTGGCTTTGATTGGCCTATTTATTTACACGAGGAGGTGGAAACAAGGCAAATCAAATTGCAGCTCTGTCAAGAAGGAACTGTCCGTTTTCATAGATATTGGGATCCCATTAACATTTGAGAATGTCGTGCAGGCCACAGGGAATTTCAATGCAAGCAATTGCATTGGTAGTGGTGGTTTTGGAGCTACATACAAGGCCGAGATTTCTCCAGGGGTATTGTTGGCAATAAAGAGGCTGGCGGTGGGCCGTTTTCAGGGGGCCCAACAGTTTCATGCGGAGATTAAGACCCTGGCACGGCATCACCATCAGAATCTGGTTACTTTGATTGGTTATCATGCCAGCGAGACTGAGATGTTCCTTATTTACAAGTATTTGCCCGGTGGTAATCTGGAGAAATTCATAAAAGAAAGGTCAACAAGACCTGTGGATTGGAGGGTACTTCACAAGATTGCTTTAGACGTGGCTCGTGCACTTTCCTACCTGCATAACGAATGTGTTCCCCGAATCCTCCACCGCGACGTCAAGCCTAGCAACATCTTGCTAGATGATGATTACAACGCGTACTTGTCTGATTTTGGGTTGGCTCGGCTACTAGGAACTTCAGAAACCCATGCCACTACTGGCGTGGCAGGGACCTTTGGTTATGTGGCCCCTGAGTATGCGATGACATGCCGTGTCTCTGATAAGGCTGACGTGTACAGTTACGGTGTAGTACTTCTTGAGTTGCTCTCGGACAAGAAGGCTTTAGACCCTTCATTCTCCTCATATGGGAATGGTTTCAACATTGTCCAATGGGCATGCATGCTTCTGCGACAGGGTCGTGCCAAGGAATTCTTCACTGCAGGCTTGTGGGACGTGGGCCCCCACGACGATCTGGTGGCCATTCTACACTTGGCAGTAGTTTGCACCGTCGATTCTCTTTCTACTAGGCCCACGATGAAGCAAGTTGTACATCGGCTGAAACAGCTTCAGCCTCCTTTTTAGAGCTCCTTCGCGTAAGTTTTCTGGGAAATAGCGGTTTATAGGAAGTGAGCCAAAGGCCACGGTGTAATTTATCTGCAATTGTCGGTTTTTCCACTCGGTTGGTCTGACGCCCCTTAGGTTGAGAATTTCTATTACTATAGATGTTGTACCATAGTTGTGATGGCCCCCTTACTCCATGGGGCATTTCATGATGAAGCTGCAGAAGAGTGCAGATATTCTTTTCCGCATCTTACACCAGCATTTTTTAGGTTTTGTTTTTCTAGGTTCAGCTGCTGTAATAAAACTGTAGAAATTAGACTCCTGTCTCTTTGTATAAAATGATCATTCTTTACAATGGCTGCTTCAATTTTCAACATTGCAACCATCTGATTTCGGAACAAGCATTTCGGTGCTTTCTGGTTTATGTTCTCCATTGGGTTTTACTGGTTTTCCGCTGCAAATACTGATTATAGAGATGGGAATTTCGTTTTCCGGAACGAAAATCACTATCTTTAGATAGGGAAATTTGGTTGCATCCTTTAAGGGGGCAGCCTTTTGAGTAGATTTTCCTCTTGTATATCTCATTCTAAAGGAAGTTTAAATCATATTTTCGTCAACACAAAGTGTAGCAGTTACTTTTAGCATTTATCTCAGGAGTGTGACAGTGAAGGACCAAGAGCGTTTGTGTTCGTTTGTTGCTGCATTTCTTTGTAAACGTGAACTATGCAACAAGATGGTGGTTTCCTTGGCGAGTTCAGCACATTCAGTCACATCCCAATACATGACCTGAATAGCCAGCAGTGAACAGAACGCGGTCCTCAATTCAAGAAGTCAACATGGGCCTTTGGGGTTTTGGTGGCCCAAAAATTTGCAGCATGGTAGAATCATGATAACCGGAATCGAAAACACCAGTTCTCCCCGAATAAACGCCGCGAGACCGATCACTTCATCTCAGTTCTCGACCCTTTGATCGCCTTTCGTGATTCGACCCTTCATGGCAAATTAGCTGCTCGCTTGGCTTGTCTTCTTCTTTTCCCCCAAACCTATGAAGAAAAACAAAAACTGTCCCCAATAAGACTCCCGTTCGCTCAGCTCACCTCGGACGTAGGTCAACGTGTCCCGGTGCGAATGTGTGGCTACACGTGATCTACGCAGCTCGTACACACACGCATTGCTTGGAGGATGAATCACGGCACACCTTTCCGCACACGCTCCACAGCCACGAACAACGATTCCCCGGAAGATTATTCTCGTTTCCGAGTTCCGTACGTCGACAAACTTTGACAATTGAGGCACAAGGCAGAGTGGGATCCTGATGCAGTGAACAGAGAACAGAGACGGGGGAAAAACAAAAAAGGCAATCATGAATCGCAACATCTCTTTCATGCGCCATCTTTTCTAGTATTTTCACGAGAACTTTTTGATGTTGGCCTGCTGGGCATGGGATCATATTCTCTTGCCCCTCCAAAAATGAACTTCTGCATACCTTTAAAAATAAATAAATACATACATAAATCTACGCATGCTCTTCTGCACTCTTTGGAGTCTCATCTTCGTCCCCTTTTCCACTTTATGGTTATTGCTGTTAGCTTTTTACAAACCCTCCTCTGTCCGTTTTTGGAGAAATTGGAAAAGATATTCCGTGTTCATAAATTCCTAGGAACGTTGACGACCTTCCGATAATGTTCGTAAAAACAAGGGATTCCGCACTTTGTTTGTCTGTCCGATATCTCGTTGGGAAATTACCGACTATTGCATTAAGTTATCGATGCCAACACACTTCCGATAGATTACCACATTTTGTCGGTAATAGCTTACAAACATGTTAAAGGGTTGAAGCTACCAACTCTTGTGTAACCTCGTTTTGATTGAATTATCAACTTTTTATTTGATTAAGTTACCGATTAACTCTAGGTTTTCCAGCCGTTAATTGAATAACTTACCAATACTTGTTTGATCAATTCCGAATTACCATATTTTCCAATACTCACTTACGGACTTTTATTGAAGTAATTAGTCCTCATATCAAATTAATTACTTCATTTGTGAAATTAACCGACCTTTTTAACCTAATCACATCGAGACACTGCCGATTTGATCGGCCAGCATTTATTAAAATTGCCAACTCTTCTATTGAAACACTAACCATATTCGAGTTGTTTATTAATTTTTTTCAATGAAATTACCCACTCTATTTAGGTTATAAAAAATTATTTGAATTTGATCTACTTTTTAACATTTATTAGGTAGTTTCCTAACAACCCAACAGATGTATTTCTTCTTTGACCCCAAAAAAAAAAAAAACAGATGTATTGCCACTGCAAATTCTTGTATGAAACTCCGAATATTTTTTTAGGCTCCATTTGTTTTGCAAAAAATGTTATGTTTTTGGAAAATATTTTCAAGAAAATGACAATATTTTCGGATGCGCAGCTGAAACATGAAAATGAACCGGAAAATACTTTAAGCCGTTTGATATGAAAAATTGGATTTGATTTTTCTCCATGCACTTCATTTAATATTGTTTTTTTATTTTTTTTTTTAAAATTGAAATTTTTATTTGTTTTTCTCTTTTCGTTTTATTTTTCTTTTCTCTTCTCTTCTTCTTCGGCCAGTCATTTGCCTACAGCAAGGCTCGGCCTTGCTCGCCTATGAACGATGAAGAAGGGAAAATAAAAAGAAAACAAAAGAAAAGGTATTAAAAAAAGAAAAAGAAAAGAAAAGAGAAAAGAGAAAAGAGAAATCAAATTGTAATTAAAAAGAAAAGGAATGTGAAAGAGTTGAGGAAGGAAATATGATTGAAGGTGTTTTTCCCATGAGTAAAAAGTATTTTCCTTGACTCATTTATTTCCGTGAACCGTAAAAAATCCGAAAAACATTTTTTTCAGAAGTTTTTTTTTTTCCGTGAAACAAGCAGAGCCTTAACGTAACTCTTCAATTATTTTCTCCATAGCACTCGTGTGTGCCACTTTCACTCGAGATGTTTCTCTTTCGATTTTCTTTTCGGCATACAAAACTCCTGCATATGTGTGGGTGTGCCTGTAAAATTGATCTCGCCTCATGCTTTGTGAAGCACCACATCTGGTTTTGGTTTAGACGTTTCTTGACGACCTGACGGAGTGACATTAGATTGGAATCGTCCACATTGCATAATTAAGGTGTAATTGAAATCATGAACAGACAGTAACCTAGATCAAGCAACCTTAAAAGTAAATGATTAGTTTGATAGTTATTCAGATTAGGAGAGCCTTTTAAGGAGAAAGCCCAAATTAAAGATGGATTGGTGGCCCCTTCAGTTAGCAAGCTAGCCACTAATGAGAAGCCAAATTGGGATTGGCCTTAGGCCCTTAGCTCTTACTTGCCTTTTTTTTTTTTTAAGCAATTCAAAATATAGCCATAGTAATAGCGACCAAATAACTTGGCCTCAAATCATTTCCCAGATAAACAACATTGATGTTGACTTGGAAAATTTTTGGAAGATAAATTGAAGCAATTGGGTGACCGTATGATCATGATCGAATTGAGATTTACAAGTAATCCCAGCATTGATGATATTAAGTCTAAAGAACGTTATTTTGCACATTATGACGATCGAATTAGCATTTTAATATTCAATGGAAAGTGTTTTACCTAATCCATTCGAGAAATTTAGGGCATGAAACCAATTTCTAGGTAAATCTTATACCGATATGAATGATTTTTTTTTTTAGATAACGTAATTCCAATGCCAGTATTTTTTTTCCCTGATTTTTCTCCAATTTATAACTCGAGTTTCCGACTTCAAAAGCCATATAGATAAGATAATGTGACAAATAACGTATCAAATCGAATCAACATTTGAGTGATTAGGTGTTGGCTTATGGGCATGTGCTGAACGAGTCCAAATCAAGACAACCTGATTTTAGTGCTGGAAATTTTATGGGCGGCTTCGAAGCAGATAAGGCAAGATACCAAAATGGATTGAGGCTAAGACAACTGGTACAAGAACGTGATTTTTCCTTCGATGCTCTCAAGATTCGCTCCAAACAAAGAAACAAAAGCTAAATCTCTCGCGGCTGGCAAAGGCTGACCATGTCGATGGACGGAGGAAGCAGGAAAGGGGAAAAAAAAACCAGTGGGCTGTCTGTGCTGAAGGGTTTTTTTAGAGAGAGAAAGAGAGAGAGAAGCTTGGGCTTCGTTTATGGTGAAAAAGTTGAGAAACGTATATGACAGATCGTTTTGGAACGAAAAGAGGGACTGGGTGTGTCTAGGATCAGGGGGACCATTCACCATGAGTGACCATGATGACATCTCTTCTCTCTTGTTGCTGTAAAAATCTGCATCGACTGCACTTTTTTTTGTTTCCCTCTCTTCACTCCCTGAACCTTCCTCAGTGCTCTCTCTTTCTCTTGGGATTCCCGCTCAATGCTCCTGTCAGAATCAGTAAACCCTAGAAGAAGAAGAAGAAGAAGAAGATGAAGAAGATGCCCTTTTTCTCTTCTCACACATCCTCCTCATCCTGGCTGCACACAGTGAACACTCCGATCCGAATCCTAAACCAAGTGAAAGAGAGAAAAGAAAAATGAAAAGTGATCTGCTGTTCTATATCATTCGATATACGTGCGCAGGGATAATTAACAAAATAAGTCTAAATTTATTGTGTTGGATGTGAATTTAGTTCTAAATATTTTACTTTGATCAATTTAGTGGTAAACTTTTTTGGCCATTTTCCAATGTAGTTATGCCGACCAAATTGGATGGAAATCGTTGACCTGGTCTCTTTTTTACAATTTGTTTAAAATTTTATGAATTCCTTTTCTTTTCATTCCTTTTTCTTTTTTACTTTTTCACTATTTTCCTCTCCAAGACTCTAGGCCTCGATGATGTCGCCGGCCTCATATGAGGGCGATCGGCGGAGAGAAACAAAAAAAAATATAAAAAAAATTGGGTGAGAGATTATTTAGACAAATCTTAAAAAAGTTTAGGACTAAATTGATCAAATTGAAAAGTTTAGGATGGAATTGAAATTCATGAAATAAGTTCATGATATTTTAGTAATTTTCCCTATAGGTGTGCGTGTTACTATCCCTTCAATTGACTTGTCATTTTCAATGTGCATATTTATAAATTATAATAGGCAGCACGCTTGATTAGATCTGTGATGTCGCGTCAATCACATGTCATGTTGGTTTTATATAGAATACTCTTTCTATAAGCATTAATGGTAGAGATTAGGACATGGCTGACACTACCCCGCAAATATGTTTAGCCTAAATTTTGGCTACTTTATGCTTCTTGTGCAATAAAAAAGACAGAGAAATGCAGATTTCGCACACTTTGAGCGACAAAAGTACATCAACTTCATATCACGTAACATAATAATGTGTGGTCACCCATTCAATTAGGATAGTCGATTGAATGTGTGGCATCATGTTTATAGAATGCTTTCTAATACGCTGCTGCTCAGCCAGTTCTTCATGAGCAGTTGGTTACCCTGAAATGCTTCTCTTTTCTTGCTTCTACCAAGAATATAGCAATGGAATTGAATCTTCCGGTGTTATCTGAAAATGTATTGCTAAACTCGTGAGACAGTACAGAGAGAGAGAGAGAGAGAGAGAGAGAGAGAGTAATCCTTCCATAAGTTCAATGTTCAAGCTCACTTAATTTACCTAATTACAATCCTAGCAACAGGCCGACCTTTATCAAGATACTCCATTTTCTATATATTTAAAGCTTGCTTATCTACTAATTAAGCTGTCCTCTTCTCTAATATCTTATTCTCATACTGTAATCCGCTAAATAATCTTTAACATGATACTAAGAAATCCATATATCTTTATGGGTTGAAGATATCTATACATTAACTTGGATGACTCCACCCTACTTTCACTTACCGGATAGCTTGATAGAGAAGCACATCATTTTCAATGTCTCAGCCGGGAAAATTAAAGAGCCCTAAGAAAATCTGTTATGTTGCTGAATAATGGTGGTGGGTTCCCTACTTACTCCAAGTTTTGCCATTACCTCTGGGGAGATGAGCTGAACTACTTAACAACTTTACCATAAGGGTTTCTCCTAGTTCTGACGGCTAGCAGGAACAGTAATAATAACAAGCTAAGCATTATTAAATGAATAGGACTCTTTAGGGTTTTGACGTTTGGCTCAACAGCAATTTCTCTGTTCTCTAAATTGAAGAAAGATGAAAGCGCATTACCTGGATTCTATCAGTTATGGAAACCAAGAAGTTGAATCTCTCTCTATCTTCCATTTTAAATTTAATGGCTATTTCAAGAGACTTTAGGTTATGAAAACTGTACCTATCTGTTGGCTGTGTTCGGCTCGTTTACATCAAGTTGTGCACCATTCAAGATCAGTCTCTCTCTCTACTCCCCTCGAGGGAAAAAGTCTCTCTTGTGTGGTCCTCCTCCTTCTGAGTGGTTTTTATTAAAGAATCAGTGGGATTGGTCCCTCACCTATAAGGTTGGATAGTCTCTCTCTCTCTCTCTCTCTCTCACAGTAGCCATCATACACATCAAGAAGACATTGCATTGTAATTATAGGCCACAACTTTTTGGAGCCCATGAAATGGACTTATTTATGTGAATTTCTGCTTTTGTCTTGTGGCATCATCCTTCTTGCCCATGTGATCTGGCTGCAATTCTTTCTATGGCATGATCCTAATTGTTAAGAAGGGTTTGGTGGGGGGCTCAACAATATGCAAACATATTAAGTTTGCTAATAAAGAAGATGCTTCGTTGCCCTAATTTCCCGTTTCACTTTTCATCGTCAACATTACCCTCAGTACCAAGCGTGCCACACGTAGAACTTTAAGATAGAGATTCAGACCAAAGATCTTTTTGTAGTCGTCGATAAAGCTTTCTTCATCACTTTTTTCACCTATATACTTGTAGAATGGTCCCCTGGTTGCAATTATCAATCTTTGTTTGTTTATAAGTGATGGTTAAGTTGTGCTGGAATCTTTTTTGTGTTCTTGACAACATCGCTTAGAAAATGGCGATTATGAGCCCCCTCATCATGTATATATTTCTTTTGTGCCCATGATTGCTCTATAAGGACGACCGAGAATGCGATATGTCATTGGCTAGCGTGTTCCATTTGAAGGATGTCGCGACGCGCCACGTGGCAGAGGATGCCCCTTTTCTTTTTCGTGTTTTCTTTCATGAGAGCTAGTACATTGTTGAATTCGGCATCTTTCTTTTCGCCATTTATGACTTAGAACTTCTGAAGCTGAGTTTATTCTCCACGTTTTCCCGAGGCTGTATTTGATAGAGCTGTGTCCACACGGAAATTAATTGCACAGAAGACATGCTGGTTGTCATTAATTTCCCCTTCAGAGAAGTATAATCAATCTCTTCGCGCTGATCTGTGCTACACATAACAGGAACTTCACACTGCAATCTCCAAGTTCATGTAAGTCATCTTATTTATAGTTCCTTCGTCGATATACTCCAGATCTGGATTTCGTTCATCAGCAAAGTGAATCTCTGTGCTGAATTCAAGCAGATGAACATAACTCGGTTTGCAGTTGCAGTTGCAGTTGCATCATCGACTGATGTTTACCCTCTTTGCTGATGTCCATTGGACTACAGTTTCAGTTTCATGAGACATGTAAGAAGCAGAATTTGGTGGTGTAATACTGTATCCAAGCAAATTCGAGAAAAATTCTCCAGCATATCCATAATTTGTCTGCTCTCCATTGTTTCCATGCAAGCAATATTGCCCAGAAAAAAGTCTTCCGACTTTTATGCTGATCTTTTTTTTTGGATTCTATCTCAAGGATGTAGAAGATGGCTAAAAACTTATAATTGACATAAACTGATTGTCTTCTTTGCTGTGCAGATTTCAAAAACAGACAGTCACATGAAAGATCAAGAAAGAGTCCATATGCAGCAAAATTGAAAATAGAAAACGAAATTGACGAATGACCGGACCAACAAATGCACGCCCCATTCTTCCGAGTTGCTAATATAGATATTGCACTAATGGAAGACCAATGATGATGAATATAGAACCAAATGAGGCGGATTCAGCACCAGGACAGGAGAAGATTGCTAGCTTCGACCACAAGATCCTCAAGGCTTCATCGCCGTCCGGTTCGGCTGCGCACTGGTTAAGGTCAAGAGACCCGAGGATCGTCCGTGTCTCACGAGCCTTCGGAGGCAAGGACCGGCACAGCAAAGTATGCACCGTCAAAGGGTTAAGAGACAGGAGGGTGAGGCTCTCAGTCCCCACTGCAATTCAGCTCTATGATCTTCAAGATAGATTAGGGCTTAGCCAACCAAGCAAGGTTGTGGACTGGTTGCTTGATGCTGCTAAGCATGAGATTGATGAGCTCCCTCCTCTCCCACTGATCCAACCAGGTCACAGTTTAGGTCATCTAACCCATCAATCGGTCCAATCAAAATCTCATGAAATTGTTGGAGACGACTCATCAAGCAAAGATGGGTTGGTCAAGTCATCAAGATCAGGGACTTGGTCATGTTCTGATCATCATCAGGAAGAAGATCAAGAAACCAATGACGGTGGCGCCTCAAAAGTCCCTGCACAAAACTATTTCTTGTCAAGAACCCACTTGGAGCCTCCAAACATGCCCCTATTGCCTAATTCAGCCACAATCCATGGTTTCACCTCCCAAACTGGAGACCCTCATCATCAGAATGTCAATAACGCCATTCCATTTTCTCTATACTCAGGCAGCTCTCAGATATTCCCGTGCCCTCCCGGAGCGACTGCCGCGACGACACCACCATCTTATTTTCCTTCGCTCTTTGCGACTTGGATGGACTCCAATACCAATAGCGATCCTCGACCCGTCAATCACCACTTTCAAGTTGTGAGATCAGTTAATTCACACAACATTCGACCGAGTTCTCTTGCACCACCACCTCTTCTGATCTCTGCTAGTCATCCGAGGTTCATGAGAGCCTCCCTTCTAGAGGGGAGTTGTAGCGAGGAGTGTCTTCACTCCCCCAACAGTTTTGGAAGTGACCAGCCAAACAAAGACCCATGACCAGATTTCCCAGGTAAGTTATTGCATTTGGTGCAGAAGCAATTACGTATAGGATATACAGCTGCCACCATGAGAGAGGTGAAGGTAATTCATGTCATAGTTAAGCTCTAGTTTCTTTGGTTTTCTTTACGCAGATGTGTTCTTCGATTGAGTGATTGCCAATACGGTATTTGATAGTTTTTTTTTTTAAAGTTAATGTTTTGCCTTAATGCTGACCACTTGCTCCTTAATTGTACAGAAGAAAAATATATGTACTTGATTTCTGGCATACCTATTCGATACTTTTAAATATAATTGTCATTTTGAGGTGCATCAAGTACTACACAATGCTATCTAGAGAGAATGATTCGTGATTATAACGCACGAGACGAATGATATAGTTATTTACATCAAATTGAAATGACTAAGCCGAGAGGTCTGAGGGTAAGAATAGAGTGATTTGACTAATTAGACCAAACTAAACAACTACATAATAAGTGAAGTTTAATCAACTAGCTTTTTTTTTTAATGCTTTTTTTTCTTAGCAGCACCTTAAACTTACTTACTCTCATATAATTTATCAATCTTATTTGAATGGTTCGTCAATTTTTTATTGAATTGCCAACTAATTTCGTGTCACCGACTCTTGTGATTTAACTTTTTTATCCGCAATTATTTGATTCTTTTTATCAACTTTTATTTGTGTTTCTTATGAAAGATTTAAATTTGTCATCTCTTATTTGTGTCACTTACTAGCTTTTCTCCCATTTATTTACAACACTAATTTTGATTTACCAACTTTTTTTAGTTGCTTACCAACGTATATTTTCATTTTTTTAATTTACAAATTTTATTATTGAATTACACTTTTATTTACTTAGTAATTTCTTTTTATATTTTTCCAATTTTTTAGAAGAATACGGACTTCGCGATTACCAGCTTCAATAAAATTGTTGCCAACTTTTCTCCTTATAGATTACCAACAATTAGTTACGAATATTTATTTTTATAAACTATCAGTTTCTCCTATCTCTAATAAGAAAAACCTGTTCTTGTCATTTTTAAACTTTTATTTACCTTCTCTTATCACTCTTATCAATAACTTAAATTAACCACCCATCATATGAAATTTTCAACTTTTTTTTTGTGTCACTTTTCTCCTATTAAGTTACAAAAAAATTTGGCTTACCAACTCTCATTCAAGTTGTATAGGATAATACCACAAAAAATTCCAAACTAGTATACTTGTGACAAACGGATGGTAAAAATCCAAAACCGATACACAATTGCTAATTGTTATTCAACTCAGCAATTTGATAGTAAAATTTAAAGGGAAATAATAAATATATGTACTAGTTTGAGATTTAGTTTGGGATAGATTTATCACATATATAGTAGTTTGGACTTTTTTGTGGTATTAACTCTATTTAACAAAACTAACGGAAGGTAAATTTATTACATGTGTGCCAGTTTGGGGTTTTTGATGGTTGAAAAATTGATTTTGGATAAATTTATCATAAGTGTATT
This sequence comes from Rhodomyrtus psidioides, assembly GCA_021437785.1. Lineage (NCBI taxonomy): Eukaryota > Viridiplantae > Streptophyta > Magnoliopsida > Myrtales > Myrtaceae > Rhodomyrtus > Rhodomyrtus psidioides. Next base: position 1,432,775 of record JAILYB010000105.1, read on the forward strand.
CGTTTGGGGCTTTTGATGGTCAAAAAATTAGTTTTTTTATAAATTTGTCACGTATATACCAGTTTGGAGTTTTTCGTGGTATTCATCATTTTTTTTTGGAAATACTTCCTTAACCGTATGAAAGTACTGTCAGTTATTTTTACTGTAGATCCACATACCATCATCGCGTATTTTGCATAAAGCACGGCTTAATTGAAAAATCGTGAGACCCAAAAATAATGAGAGTAATGTCAGGCTGTCACGGTAGTAGTTCCTTTTTTTTTTTTTTTTTCTAAAATTCGGCAACCTTTGAATTGAGTTGTCATTTTTTTAAAATTACTAACTTTTCTTTAGCTCTAACTAAAAAAAAAAAAAAAAAAAAAAATCCTCCGATGAAGACAATCTTTAACACATTGATCGGTTTCTTGAACGGTTCAGTATTTGAGCCCGTTGACAGTAAGATCTCAGTACTGTACTGTCCGTACACAAAATTTGATTTTTTTTTTTTTTTGGGTAAGGGAAAATTTTTGAAATTTTCCTGTGCCTAAAAACCTTTTAAAGGAAATGCACTAAGCAACCACAGTGGAGGGTCTTCTTAAGCTTGGATTAGCTCTTCAAAACCAACAACGATCCTTTATCCCGCCCGGTATTATCGACGTCTGAACAAATATTAATCATTAGTATGTTAATCATAATTCTCATGAATATATTACATTTTATTCAATCAATTGGCATCTGCTTTCTTAATTGTGGGTCGATGCGAGACCTCCGGGAAAATCGCGAACCGAAAACGCCTACACAGAAATTAATTGACCCCGTTAAATAGCCGATAAAGTGTCCACATTTGGTGTCTAAAAGATCCTCAAACTATGAAAAGTTATTCATGGGCTCAAGTTCACACTAACTATACAATACGGGCTAAAATTATAAAAGCTATTCGACAGCAAAATTTCGTGCTTTCTTCTGGACGGGGAAGCATGATCCACGCCCCACCCCACCCCACCCCGCCCCAGACTTGTCCGGATACTCGTACCGCATCACGGCACTCAAGAATTTTGGCGCCATTGAAATTCGTGGCTCAGCGCTTCTGCAGATCAATGCACTGTCAAGGCACGGTCCCACGCGGCCTCGACAATGTGGTGTCCATGGAGGTTCTTGTCTGGTACGAGCAGGTCATGAGGTCGACCGATTGGAGGAGAGGGAGAAGAAGAAGAGTGTTTCGCCGGTGCAGTGCAGATGCGGGGTGGCGCGCAGCGTAGAGGTATGCAAATCTCTCTGGTGAAGCCTGAAACTTCACCAGATCGACACGCGGAGCTAACAAGACACGGAAATCGAATTGGAATGCGTATCTATGTTCATCTGAATCTTGGTGTCTTGGATTGAGCGCGGAGTTGTTCGAGGCATCCAGGCTCCGTGGCACCAGCGCTCCAAAAACTAGACCTGCTAGCGATTCTGGGGAATCATGAGCCATTTGTGTGAAGCTATAAGCTATAAATGGTGTTGGAAATAGATCTCGATTCGATATGTATAAATACGCTGCGGAATACAACATAATATAAGCCATAAATCGGCTTGAATCACTGATCGTAAATGTAAATCACATAGAACGGACTTACCTTGATAGTCACAGATTAAGAGCCCCCGTTACATGTGAGATGACAATCCGGATCTCTCAATCGGTCGTCCTTCGAGAAAGATTTTCATGGAGTTTTTGGGAGTGTTTTTCTGGAGTTTTTGCCATAGAAAAGAACGACGTACGTTCTGATAGCTGAAGAGAGTAACTCATCTCTCTCTTTCCCTTAGAATAGGAAATAAGCATAATTGATTGCAATCAATTATCGCAATTAAGGCAATTAGCCAATTTAGCTCTTATTGGGCGTCAATTTCCAACATTCCCCACTCGCCCACAAAGCGCTAAATGTCCCTCTTTCTCTTCTCACTGTTAAGTTCATATGAGCAAATAATCCGTGCGACCAGCATATTATGAGAGCTCTTTGCCATACATACCAGCTCAAAATGGGCACATAATCTCAGAGTAGATCCAGTATGCAGTACTCTAGATTAATCAGTCATAATTACATCATATCTCTCTTGATAGTACTCAAATACAATACGTTATATTCACAATCATGATTAAACTCATATAATCACAATTGGTTGATGTTAACACCTGATTTTTAATCATCTTTTATTTTGATTTTATTTGTAAAATTAATTAAAAATACCAGAAAAGTCATAAAATTGAAAAATTAACTTTGGAAGCCTTGGCCTAGCCTTGGAAACCAATTTTGAACAAAAAATATTTTTCATAATTTTTAATATTTTTTCAGATTTATTTAATTATAAAAATACCCAAAAAATCAGAAAAAATACCATTCGTGGTCAGAAAAATGTATAAAAATAGTAAATAATTTTATTTTACTTCCCTCTTCAAGTTAGTCTTATAAATCTCGAAAATTTGACTTGGGTAACTATGTTCCTTCATAAACATAACCCGAATCGAGCATAAAAATCCCATTTTGAGTCTTTTAACTTTCAATTTCCACTTCTAATAAGCTGTGACATTTGAATCTGGAGCCTTGAAGTGAGATTGGGTCAATTTGGCCTCCAATTTGATCAATTTTGACAAAAATAACTTAATTGCACAAATTTCTTTGTAATTTAGTCTCCGGTTTCGCGAATCTTAAAATTAAATCTTTCCTTGGGACACCCATGAAAATAAAGCACCTCTTCCCTACAGTTTTCATCATGCTGAATCCGATGGTGGTCTTGGTTTGCACCGATTTGGCCTTTTAAGCTTCGAATTACTCAAAAATCAAATTCGAATCCTAGACTCGAATTGGGGTTTTCATTAAATTCCAAGCCAAAAATCCGGGAAAACACCTATGTCGCATGGAAATCATGCTGGGAAACCCAATTTCAACATCAATTTTGTAAAAAATCATCGAATTGAGGCTCAATTTGGTCGAATTTGTGAAACCAGATCCGTCGAATCGGGCCTGACCCGACCCGACGAATCCGAGTTTGCACCAAAGGATCAACATAAGACCATTTCACGCACGTTTTCTCCCCTCCTCTCGCGAGACGTTCCCTGAATCTCCTCGTTTGTTGCCTACTGCACGAGATGACGCGAGGGTTGGTGAGCTGGCAAAAAAAAAAAAAAAAAGGAGGACGATTCCGTTGAGGGGAATGTCGGGTACGAGAAAGAGAGAGAGGGGTACCGAGGGGATTCAAAAAGAAAGCTGGTCATTCTCGGGGGATCCACAAACACACGCACCCATACGCAGAGAGATATGGAGAGAGAAGAGAAGAGAGAACAGAGGGCACGACAGAGAAGGAGCGAGGGAGAGGTCGCCGGAGCTCGGCCGCTCGCGAAACAGAGCCGATCGAGCCCGAGAAAGAGGGAGAGGAGAGAGTGAGTCCGAAGGGAAACCGAAGTCTGAACAAGCGTCCACGACCTTCTGGACAAGCGACCCATCGTTGTCGTAGCCTTCCTCGTCGTCGACTACGCTGAAGAAGGTCGGTTAACCCCCAAAAATCTCTCCCCCTGTTTTTCTTCTTCGAATATCCTGTGGGTTCGGCTCGGTTTGGTTCTCGATCAAATCGAGCCAAACCGAAAGCATGTCGACATCCTTTACAGTGCCTGTGGTGATGCTTAAATGTTTTCTTGCTTCGATTTTGCACGTAGTGCCCACGGATCTAGCCTAAACGCTTATTTTTCGCATGCCTACCAAGTGTTCGAAGAAATGCCCTCGGTCCGTGCCTGTGTATTAGCTCTCGATCGTGTCCTCCCCGACCATTTTTTGTGCGAGTCTCTCTCTAAATTTGTCTAGAACCAACCCTAAGCTCGTATTCACTTTTATTTTGTATCGAAACACGGCAAAAATAAGCTTGGAGTCTCACTGGCCTCGGTTCGGACCGAGAGCTCGACGGAGGGGTTCGAGCGATCGTCGACCCTTAAGGGGGCTCAGGTAAGGTTCTCTAACCCTTTTGGATGCCGTATGATTGAATGAAATCAAGTTTGAACGAAAAAAAATTTCTGCAAAAACCTTCGCCGGAGCCAGTTCTGTGGACGTTCGGTTCACCGGTTCCTGAAGTGTTCTTGGCCATGAATATGATATATGTTAATGTGGGGAGTATGGGGAGTTGAATGGTGCAAAAACAAGTGAAAAATACGAAGTTTTGGGCTCGGTTCGCGCTTTCCGGCGAAGATTCCGACGATCTCGCCGGCATAATGACTGTTCCGGCGAGGCGCCGGTCGTCTTCTCCGGCGATGGGGGACTTGGCCAGCGGGTCAAAGCTGACATGGCGTGCCACGTAGGCAACTACGTCATCTCGGTGGGGCCGCGTCCAATAAAAGAACAAAACCCAGATCGGACGGCCGTGGCTTTGCCACGTGTTGCGATCTGGGATTTTACGAGATTAGTAAAATATTTTCTGGAATAAAAAAATCATTTTCGAAAAAAAAAATCCGAATCGGATGGTTTAGAGTATGTCAAGTGTTACTTTGTGAACCGTCCGATCGTGCTTTTCTTTAAACCTAGATTGAATGCACTAGGGGAAGCCACGTGGCACGTCCTCGATAGTTCGATAAGGCTATTTTCGGATAAATAAAAAAATTCATAAAAAAAATAGAAAAACCTTTGAAAAACAAAAATGGTGTCGTTTTAGACAGGTTCGACCCGTATGGTTGGGCCGGGCGCCCGAGAGGCGCGGGCCGGGTTTGACATGGTCCGGATAATATTTTTTTAAAAAAAATTTCAAAAAATTATAAAATTCAAATATATATATATATATAGAAAAATCATAAAAAAATTCATAAAAAATTAGAAATATTCGGAAAAGCTCGAAAAAATCCCGAAAAATTTCAGAAAATAGGAAATGGCCACAATCAACTGGCCATGACATTTTTGGGGTCTTTCGAACCTCAATCCTTCCAAAATGACGATTTTGCCTCTTTGGCAAATCGTCTTCCAAAAATTGAAGAAATTCTGAAAATTCTAAAAAAATTCTAGAAAATAGGAAATGGCAACAATCAACAGGCCATGACCTATTTTGGGTCTTTCGAACCCCAATCCTTCCAAAATGACGATTTTTCCCTTTTGACAAATCGTCTTCCAAAAATTGAAGTAATTCAAAAAAAATCTAAAAAATTCCAGAAAATAGGAAATGGCCACAATCAACTGACCATAACCTATTTTGGGTCTTTTTGAAACCCGATCCCTCAAGAAATGACGATTTTATCCTTTTGGCAAATCGTCTTCCAAAAATTGAAAAAATTGATGAAAATTCCAAAAAAATTCTAAAAAAATAGGAAATGGCCACAATCAGCTGGCCATGACCTATTTTGTCACGCCCCGCTTACCTTAGCGAGCTCATCACATCCGCCTTTGGCCATAAATGAAATCCCAAGAACGACACGTAGCCTAACATGAAATGAAAAGCACATGCAGAAGAAAACAACACTCCATACAATACACAACAGATGGAATTTGGGATGACATGGGAGCACACAAATATATACATGGGAAAGGTCTTAATCAGAAACCGCATACTAGACTAGGTAGGCTCTCAGGCTCACATTAAACAAGCTAATACACCTTGCCTGCCTAAGCCTCACACCAAAATTTTTCCTACCCTTAACCTAACCACTGCACCTCCCTATCCCGAAGAACCACTCGAACTGTCGCTTCCTTCGGCTTCATCTTCCTCTGGGTTATATTTAGAAAATGTTTCTGATGGCACCTCCTTTAAGATGTCTTCGGTGTCCTCCTCAGTCTCCCCCTCTGGGTGTTTTGCTTCATCGGCGGAGATCTCTATGTAATTCATGTACTCCTCGGTAGGGGGTGATTTGGACTCCTAGAGGATATTCTTCGATCCCCTCATGGACATTGGGTTCTCCACCTCGATTTCTGAGCGGGAAGGGTGACACCAACTCGGCACAACCTTTGTAGGAACCTCCTCAGGTAACAGGGGACCCATCAGGTTGCTATTTCCCAGACGACGATACCATGCCTCGAAGCGATGAGGTTGCAGCTCAGTCTTCCCTTCGTCTACCCAGACTGTCGTTTTCTTCCAAACATACAGAATACCCTTTCTCGCGGGAAATTCATTAAAAGAGGTAATCATCTCCTTTGGATCGCCTAACCTTATCGGCAACATGCTTATGGTTTGGGGTCTAGAAAAATATGTCCCACTACGGGGTGAGATTTACATCCCAGCAAGTGAAATCCAACCTAAACCAAACCACTAGTCCCACAGACCACACAATAATGCAAGAATGCAAGGAATTCATCAAGCAATGACATATGGCATCTCAACATCATTTATCACAAATACTTGGCATGACAATTTACCATCAAATACATCACATGCTATAAGACCCAAGTTTCGCACATTAGTATAAAATATTATATACTTTCACAAGGGCATTCCAGCCATTAGATATATCAGGGGCTTACTAGCCATTTGATATCACCAGGGCTTACTAGCCATTTGAAATCTCGGGGGCTTACTAGCCAATTAATATCACGGGTCATCAATCACTGTACTTTTATCGCACAACGACGCTATACATTTCAATCATACATCAGCGTCCTAGGGTTCGAGTAAGGGTTTAGGAAACACTTACCTTAAACAACTAGCAAAATTCCACACCAATCGGCCTTTCTCAATCCCACAAGAGCACGGCCAACCAAAGTTCTCATGCCGTCCTAGGAATTCATCAATTTATGGTCAAAATCCAACCAATTCTCATTACCACTACATCAATCCCTTAATAACCAATCAAATGTCAATTCAGGATGCCTTATCAATCGATTGAATACACATCGACATCTCTATGAACCCTTCATGCACTCGATTCAAGCAGCAATATATAGGGCAGAACGTATCTCGAAGTTTCATGCACAAATTAACCCTTAAATCACGTCTGACTCCCAATACACTTCACATACTTCCCATTAATACCTCATACAACATTTTAAGTAGCCTCTTGAGTCATTTTGAAGTCAAAATACCCATCAAAGAACCCCCAACAGATTTGGCCAGAACAGGGCAATAGTAAAGCAGAAACTGTTTCGATCCAAACCGTACATATCAATCCAAAACTCAACCCTATGTCCCAATTTCTCACAAAATAATCTTGCTAGAACCTCAATATATGTGTTAAGGAAGATCACCAAGAGTTTTGGAGCAAGAACACCTCTTTTGGTCTTCCGATCAGATCGTTCCCTTTCGGTGTGTAAACAGTCAGAATCTGTCCGATTTTAACCACCCACAATCAGCCATGAAAACCTATTTTAACACCACCAAACTTACGGCCACAGATCATCCAACTTGAGTACTATGTGTTATAAAGATCCCACGAAAAGAATGAAGTCATTTGAAGTCTCTAAGAGGAAGAACGGAGGCCTTACCCGAGCTCGCGCGGATTCTGTCCGGTTTTAGTCTTGGACTCACACAGATAAAAATACTTCACCAAATGACAAAATTCCACTTGGAGCTTGTCAAGGACACATGTGGCTAGCTTCTGGTGGTCGGAGGCGGCAAGGCGGCGGCCGAAGGTGGCGCTCAAGCACACCAAACAGAAGGGACAGAATCTGTCTTTCGGGAGCAGTTTTTGCTAAAGGAGAAAGGAAGAAAATTTTGAAGGAAATGGGGGGAGAAGGAAGGATGCAAGATGGCCTAAGGGGGGTGTTCCACAAATTGAGGTTAATTGACAAGATGGGTTTGGTGGGGGTAATTAATGCCAAATCAACCCTAGGATGACATTTGTCCTTTTGTCAATAATTATCCCAATTGCCTTTGACTTTCTTGACTTCATCTTATCCAAATTTTCGACAGCCTCCCCCCAAGAGTCAAATGACTATTTTGCCCTTCCAATAAACTTAAGGCAAGGGTAGAAGGTTGAGGGGCAAAACGGTGATTTGACACTTTTCATCCGAAACTTCGTTTTTCTCATTTTGAATGGCCACTGGCGAGGCGATGTCAAATCCTTTTTCCAATTTTGAAATTCTTTATTTTCAATTGCCAATTTGAGCTTCTATTTCATAGTCGATCTCTCGTTGATTATATCTTCAGTTTATCTCGAACTAACGAGCGGCTTTTGCAAACGTTACGCATATCGACTATGTGACTCTTGTCACACTTAGGACGACTCAGGATAAGGCGACTTTGGTTGTCATGTAATTACGAGGGTTCATTACTAGTTCCGACGGTCTCGATCGTCATTGTTCGATTTAGGAAAACTTCACAAATTATACACTGGTTAAGCGGCATCACTAACTGTTGACACCTAATTTCGGATCAGCCTTTTTTTAGTTATTTCTTAGAAAATTCATAAAAAAATCCATAAAAAGTCAAAAAATTGCAAAATCAACTTTGGTGGCCTTGGCCAAGCCTAAGGAACCATTTTGACAAAAAAAAATAATTTTTCATATTTTTCGCATTTTTTAATATTTTCAGAAATTAGAAAAATACTAGAAAAATCAAGAAAAATAGCATTTGAGGTCACAAAAATATAGAAAAATAACCAATATTTTTCTTTTAAATCCTTTGTCTTTTTTACCTCACAAAAAGTCCAAAATCAGATTCAATTTTGCATGTTCCTTTGTATCACGTATGATTGAATTTGGTAAAAAATGTCAATTGAGTCTTTTAATTTATAATTTTGGCATTTTCTAGGATCTTGACATTCAATCTAACTGTCCCTTATTGCAATTTAGCCCAATTGTTTGTACAAATTGCTCAATTGCACGAATTTGACAAAATTGCATACTTAATTGCATTTTAGTCCTTGAAATTGTGCATATTTGAAATTACTTTCAATTCAGGGGTTATTATTGCAAATTAAACATACTGCCCAATGGATTTCACCATTTTGAATCGATTGGTATAGGTAATTTGGTCCAATTTGACCATTTGAACCCTCAATTGCACAAATTTCCGATTTGCAATTAAATGACAATTTGGGGTTTTTGTTGAAATTAATATGAACTTTTGGGCAAAATTACATTTTCAGATAAAATTCATGCCTTAAATTCAATTCTGAGGTCCAATTGCAAAAATTTTCCATTAATTTGGGTTTAATTTGAAAAATTGTAAGTCGGAACCGGTTCAGACCGGTCAGACCGCCGGTCGAACTGGTCGAACCGATCCGCTACAGTGTCATTTTCCTCACTAAACCTTCGCGCAAATGAATAGTACAAAGTCGAATTTCAACAACAAAATTGATCGACCAGTCGACTATAATTGGAGAAGCATTGTTAGGCGTTTAGTTCCTTAGACCATTCCCCGTCGATTGAGACCGGAATCGCGGCCAATGGTTGCCAGAGGAAGGAGTAATCGGCCGGTCAGACCTACAAACTCGCGAAAGTCAATATTTCCCAAATTCAGAGCAAATTCGTGTCAAATTCGCACTAGATAGGACCTGTCGGAGAACTAGATAGGACCTGCCGGAGAACTAAACGGGCCTGGAAGAAATGCCCATCGTCCCCTACGCCGTTTTGACCTAAAGGCACGTGGCCTCACGTGCGATTAAAGCCGGTACACGCATCCCCCGTTCGGCGCCAAAAATTTCAAAGTGCGATATAAGCCAAGAGGCCTTCGCGAAGCAGGAGGTGGGTGAATTCAGTTGGAGAAGAAGAAACTGAATCGAGAGAGAGAGAGAGAGAGAGAGAGAGAGAGAGAGAGAGAGAGAGAGAGAGAGAGAGAGAGAGAGAGAGAGAGAGAGAGAGAGAAAGCGACTGAGAGCTCGCCCTCCAACCGCCATTGTCGAGAGCTCGAGCTCGAACTGTGAGGCGTGTGTTGGGCCACTTCTAGGCCAAACCGAAGCCGGTGAGTATTGCAAGGAGGTTACCCAGACTCCCAGGAAGCGATCGCCGCCGGCCGCGCATGCTACGACCGCCGAAACAGGTGAGACAGACTTCCGAGCTTCTCACTGTGTGTTAATGGCGATCCATGCATTTCTTTTTTATTCTTGCAATTAGTGTGTGCATTTCATTTCTTAGACATCACTGACCATCGTCGCATACTTGTTTTGCATTGATTTTGTCGTAACACATCGAATCGAGTCTTCCAATCCAACCTCCATTGCCGAACTCCGTTCATTCTTGCCCAGCCAAATCTGGGCCGAGCGAGCTCGATCGGAGCTCGATGTAAGTCTCCTGAACATTGATTGATGATGTCCTGTGATGGAATTGCCATGATTTGGCGTAAATTGAGCGATTGAACTCCCATGGCCGTACTCGGCATTCTGCGTGGTGATCGTGATTTTGTGAATGAAATGCTTCAATTTTTAGATATGTTAAACTAGAGACGATCGCGAGTCGATTGACGTTGGTTTCGCGCGGTTTCGTTAAGATCTCACCGTTAGATCATCGTCGGAGAAGCTCAGCCGTTCATTCCACCTGAGTCGCGAGGTTGAAGACGAAGCTGACGTGGCATGGTCAGTGGGTCAAAGCTTAGGTGGCAGTCGGCCATTGGTCAACGTGGTTGTCGAGTCAGCTCGACCATTTGTCTGTTAGGCTGAGACGATTTAGATTCAACGACTGAGATTAATCGAGTCTAATAAATGGTGACCGTCCGATTAATAATTGGGATTATTCGAAATAGTTTTAAATCGAAAAATCAAATTGAACCAAAACGGTGCCGTTTAGGTTAGTGGGTAGGCGACGTCGTTTCAGGTTAGTATGTGCGGACGGTTCAGATTAAATCTCACGTTTTAATCCTGACCATAGGTTTTAGTAAGACAATCAAATGGCCCTGGTCGAGTATTCGTTTAATCTAGGCCGTAGATCCTAGTCAGATCATCCGACGGTCATGGATTAGCCACGCGGACCATTGAGGACCGTCGGATCAAACCCGATTAATCCGAAAATAAAAAAGAGGATACGGCGTTGTTTGGGCGTAGGAGTTTCGCGGGTCCGGGTCTGGGCCGGGTTCCGACCCAAGTGGGTCCGAAACATTTTTTAAATAAAAAAGCAGAAAATGATTTTAAAAAAATAAAAAAATTTCAGAAAAATCCTAGAAAATTCTAAAAAATGCTAGAAAATTCTAGAAAATCCCCAAAAAATATAGGAAAATTGTGGGAAAACCCTAGATACTCCAGAAACCCCCAAAAATTGAGGATTGACCATAGACAACTGGTCAATCATATTTTTGGGGTTTCTTATCCGTTCTTCCAAGACTCGACGATATTACCCTTTAGGAGTAAGTTGCCTCTGCTGCATATGCGAGATAAAACCGATAATGCCAAGGTAAGAATTAGGGTCGGTTAGGCGACCAATTCTTGGGTTTGGGTTTTCGAGTCTCGTCCCTTTTCTCAAAATGATGATTTTGCCCCTCAATGGGAAAATCGTCTTTCTTGTCTCAATCGAGTACTAAAAATTGTTTAAAGTTAGGGTTTGGGTCAGGTGGGTGACCAACCCTAATATTTGAGATTTTTAGTTCTCATCTTTGCCCAAAATGATGACTTTACCCCTCTAAGGGTAAAATCACTTTTAAATTCCAGAAAATTCTAGAAATTCCAGAAAATTAGGAAATGGAAGGATTTGATCGCCAATCCCATTTCCACCCCATTGTAACTGCACATTTCATCTAAAATGATGATTTTTCCATTTTATGGCAAATTGTCCACAAATTTCTCAAAATTACGATTCTGCCCCTCATGGGCGAATCATGTCCAAATCACTCCTAAGCCTTGACTGATACTTCTCTAGGCTAATAGGGCCTCATTAGGGATGCCATGCTGATTTCATGTGTTTTATCCGCATGTATTGGATCCTTGATTTGCACATTTATTTCTATTGATTGTGAGTGATAGGATAGTTATTCCCATTTGCATGAACTCCTAGATTTAGGATCCGTACCCCATTCGCTGCATGAATCTTAAGGTCAGATAAACCATTCAATTTAGGTACCGAAAGGGCGTCGACTCTGACAGTCGGCGTAACTAAGTCCCCGATCCCACTTCTCTAGTTTCCGCAGAATCGAATAGATCGCTCCCAACTATTTGATAGGGTTTCCGATCGTACCCTCCTTGAAATGATTGGTGGCGACTTTTCGGCATGTACACATATCACATGTCACTAGACCACACTGAAGGTCGACCACGTGCATTCCCATTAGCCCCCTCTCGGCAGGCCAACCCGCGAGAGGGTCGCGACAGACTGGCGACTCCGCTGGGGAATTATTCTAAACCAGAATCTCTGGTTTCGAATTCCAAAGGACTTGAGCCGATTAAAAAGTTGTTTGGTTTATCTGACCTTGTCTTCTGCAGATGCTCTCAAAGGTGAGGTACGCACGCCAACCGCTGTGTTAGAGGTTTTTGTAGATTGGAGAAATAAGGGATGGAGTGATTGTTGACATCTTTCCTGCAGGTTGGAGTTGGGAATGTTTGTTTTTTTTTACGCACATATTGAAGCGGTGTTTGATACAAACTGCTGTGCATGACCTTGCATTGTGATGATCACGACACATCGCACACACTGGCGGTCAAACCCCGACTGCAAACCACCTTTAGGTTACCTTAGATAGGGAAATGATGCGAAATGATCTCGTGTTTGATGGCACTTGAGACTTTCGTGTTCGTTCTCGCTCACAATCCAAATTGGTGATATCTAGCCCTCTTGGGTGGGTACCATTGAGGAGGAATCTGCCTCATTTGGATCGTGGGAGCTTGAGCCATAGGTTCCTCACCTGATTTCTAAATTTTTAGAGTGTACTCACTTGTCTCATGCGCATGTCTATGGATGGTTGGTATACTTAAAACCGTACATTGTTACAGGGGAACATTTCACGTCCCCAAGTATGGTTGGTAAGGCATTTACTTTCAATGTACATTACTATTCCTTGTTTCATAGTATGACTCGTACATTGCATACATATACATGCATTTGCATACATCATAAAAATCACTCAAGTGACTAATTGAAATAACAATGATAAGGGGTAGGATGTCGATGTTTCCCAAGAGTTCGACAGAATTGGTAACCTTTGAGTACCTAAGGAAAGTTACTCGCCTTGGACCGAACAGAAGGCTGCACTTTACTAGGTTCGTGCATGGCAGAGAGCTGACTGGACGTAAGCTGGGATATGCTGAAGATTGTCAGACCCGCTACTATGTCGACAACCTTAGATTCAAGCGACAAGCGGACGAGATGTTCAAGGATTATTTGGAGACGAAGAGACGGCGTCGCAACCACCTAGCTAGAGAGGCATACACATGTCGACAAGCCGAAAGACGCGCTAATGAAGACATACCAAGGATCACCTTTTGGGGAAAAAGAAGACGCCCTGCGATCAAGACAAAGCCGAAGCGCATCATACTCAAAAAGACGAGGCGCGAGAAGACTCCTGAAGTCATTGTACCGTGGACCAGAGAATGGCCAGAGGAACTAGAACCCCTCGACCAATGCATTGAAGACGACCCCTTACACTCGATTGGAGGAAGGTTCCCAACTGACTATCATCGTAAAGAGGGATAGACTTTTGGGAAAGGGTGGTTTAGATCTTCACATTTCATCGGCCTTTTATGGCTTTCTTGTTTAAAGAGTCTCTTCTTACATTTCTTTCGTTAGGCGTCCTGATTGTAATAAGAGATTCGTTCTGCTCTTCTCCCATTTGATGTTTTGACCAATGGAATGTGACGTTGTTATTTCCCTTAGTCACTGGAGTGAACCTGACTAAATTGCATAATTTACTTTTCTGAAGTTCAAATTAGACTTCAAGTCAGGTCTTCAGTACCTGAAAAAGGTTCTAATTTTCATTTCTTCAATTGAACTATGCAATTAAGTTGGTCCATGCATACTTCATGACATTTGCATAGTCACATGTTTTAAAGTAATTTTTGACGATTGACTTTTCAAAATCATTTGCATATTTTAGACTTGATGGGAAAGAATGATATTCAAGTGTTCAAAGTTCCCCGGGCCGAGCTCCAATCATGGTGGGATAGCATGGGCGAAGCCAGCCAGAAATACGCCAAATCGCCGCTGGGATACCTACTGGACCTACTGAAGATTGAGTGTCCACCTGCCTTTATTCAAGCCATGGCATCCTATTGGGACCCTAGCACCGCTATTTTCTGCATGGAAGGACTGGAGGTTACCCCTGCTCTCGAAGAATACAGCGCCGTCATCGGAGTTGAATTCACTCACTTTCTAGTCCAACCTCCCATAGGATTTGAACCCTTGAGTCAACTAGCTGAATTCCTTGACACAAGCCTCAAAGACGTCAAAGCAGACGCCAAGAGCAATTCTGGGCGAATCTCCCTGTCTTTCCTCTTAGATCGATTCCCCAACCTCCCTGCTGCTAAAGGGACTAAATCTGGTAGAGCCTTTATCTTGGCCTTTTTTAGCTTTGTGCTATTCCCGATCTCGTCTGTCACCTTCGACCCTATTATGACCATAGTAGTCAGACAAGTCTGTTGTGGGTGGGATTACTCGAACATTATCCTTCCTGAGACATTCCTTTCCATAAATCGCTTCAAGAAAAATAAGAAGGGAATCTTTAGAGCCTCTAGTGTTCTTCTGTACCTATGGTTCACATCTCATATTAGACAGTTCCATATCCGCATGGGTTTCACTGAGATTAGCCCCGATGCTCATCCTCTTAAAACCTTTGTCAGAACCCACACATGCATTCCTAAGTTCAATTTTAGATAATGGAAAGAATTCCTTAGAGCTTTAAAACTCGAACAGCTTCGATGGCGGCTAAGGTTGCCAACACTGGGCAAAGTCAGACTAGCATGCATTGGCAAAGATCTTGTCCCTTTGCTGGGATTCACAGGCGCTACCGCATATTATCCAAAGAGGGTTATCCAACAATTTGGAGCATTACAGGAGATCCCTTCTTCACCACGACCTGGTGCCTTTTCCTTTGACACACCAAACGAGACCCTCGTGGGAGAAAAGAAGAAACAGTTCGAAGCCAATGTGGCGTTTATTATTCACTCTCTGAAGAACTCTCAGGCCGAAGATATAAGTTGGCCAGAGAATATGAGTTGCAGGAAGAACATCCACAGGGCCACCACTGAGTACATCCAACACTTCGAGGAGACCAGACGCAGCTTTGTCGAGCTTTATATACCTGAGTATATCGTGCCATACGTACATGTGATAGAGCCCTATATACCCGAAGACATGGGGGCGCCGTCATATTCAGAAGATGAAGAGTCCGAGACTGAAGAAGGGAATCCACATTGGAATGAGGAGGATACCTTAGATCTCAAGCGTCCTAGACTTGAATAGGCTATTCTGTCAAGTGTAAAATAAGCAAACAGTGTGATGTCTTTTCATGCATTCTCACTTGTACTGGATATTATCTTTAGACACATGAGCATGAATGTGGACATATTTCACTAATGCATAAAAACTATCGTAAAAAATTACGCTTCTTCTAATTTCATAAATTCTCTTTGGAGAATGATTAAAAGAACTACTCACATAAGACTAAGGCTCATGAGATAGTCCTTTTTCTCATTCATCAATAGAAAATATGCAATTAGAAGAATCAAGTACTTCCTTTTGTCAGTACCGAAGAAATACTCATTGGAATATCTTTTGAAACAGGTACACTCTCATCACGGAATTACCAACGCATCATTTTCGCACTCGACTTAAGACAAGAATGGAACAACAGGAGTTGACCCCACGCGTAGGCATGCTGGAAACTCAAATGACTGCTATGGCGGCTATGATGGCCGATATTAAGGCAATGCTGGAAGTTTCCCACGCCAGACAGGCAGTAGCCCCTAATCAGAACAACTCAAGTCTATCACTTGCACCCGATGTAGCTGATAAAGAGACGACGAAAAATACCCAACGTGTCGAGGACGACGTCCGTATGCCGAACATCCAGTCACAACAAAAGGCACCCCCTGTTGTCATCAACCTTGAGAAGGATGAAAAGGGGAAGCAAACTGTGAAAACTGAAATAGAGGCTAAGAGATTAGCCAAGATTGAAGAATGCTTGAGCGGCCAAGGTTACGAGTTGGCTCATTTCGACAAGATATCTCCCTTCGCCAAGGTAGAGACCCCTCCTGACTACAAAGAATCGGACTTCGTAAGGAAATACAATGGGACAGGCTGTCCCCGCGCTCACCTCAAATATTACCTGCGCAAGATGGCGCAATATTCAGACTATGTCCCGCTACTAATGAACACTTTCCAAGAAAGTCTGGCTGGCGCTGCTCTGGCATGGTTCATTGAATTGGACCTCGATGATTATGATTGGTGGGAATATCTTACAGAGGATTTTCTCAGGCAGTATAAGTTCAACACAGCTACAGCCCCGAGAGAAGACCTTCTACGAACCTCAATGGCAATGGGCGAATTGATTAAAACATACGCCTAGAGATGGCGGGCTTTGGCAACCCAAGTAAAGCTCTATCCCAGAAGATGAGATGATTGATTTGTTCTTGAAAGCACTCCCCTACGAATACTTTGACAGGTTAAACACCTCGGGATGTCAGACGTTTGCACACTTGATAAAGGTGGTTGAAAGGCTAGAATGGGCCTTAAGAGAAAGAAGACCCCATGAAACCTCTACCAGAAAACAATACCCCCTTAAGAAAGATAAAGAGGCCGGGCTCGACATAGCATTCATACTGGACCCCCATAAGCCCAAATCGTTTGGCGATTCTAATCAGACCAAAGGAGGATCGTCCTGGTCGGCGCCTAAAGTGCAAGAGCCTGGAAGGAGGCAACCCCAAAGGCAGTTCTCTCAACTCCCCAGGCCTTTATCCAAGCTGCTCCCAATGTTGCTAGAGCAACACTTGGTGGTGAAGGAACCTCCTAGAGCGAATCTTGTCAAGTATCTAGGTTTTGACGAGAGCCAGACTTGTGTCTATCACATGGGCGAAAGGGGACATAATGTTGAGAATTGCTATATCCTTAAGCTAAAGGTACAAGCTCTGATTGACAGTCAGATCTTGAAATTTGATAGCACGGCTCCAAATGTGCAAGAAAATCTACTCCCTGATCACCAAGCAGTATGGGCAATATTCGCTGAAGAGGAGGAAAACCACCTCGAGCTAAATGTGGATGTGTCTAAACTGACCGACATCTTGGAAATCGCTTCACTATACCCGAAAGAAGGGGAGATCTCCGCTGACATGAAGAAACTGTGTATAGCTAAAATGATGAGCTTGGGAATAATGTCCGATATTAACGATGAAAAATTCGAGGGGGTCGAAGCCTCTCTATCCTTCGAAGAGAGCCACTTTGCGATTAAAACTGAGCAGGGAAGCATGTGGAACATCCCGCACGAGGGTCTGGTAGGCGATTTTGTGCCAATCATTGAACCAGAAGAAGAACTCGACAAGGAAGAACTAGAAGCCAAGAGACGAAGTCTAGCAGATCGCAGATTCATGGCCGACGCGCTAGAAATGGGAGAAATTACAGACAATCTGGGTCAGGATTCTGGGGGATACAATTTTAAGGTGAAATATTCTTCTCCTCCTAGCTTGTATCAGAGGATGGAGGATATCATACCAGACGGATGGGGAGGTATGGATGATCCCGTGCAAACCCCGAATGAGGTGGAAAAACCTTTTACGAAGGAACCTGAACCATCACTTGAACAAATGGTAGATTCCAGACTTAACACGAAATAGTATGAGAGATCGGAGGATCAACAGTAAGATTCAACTGAACTATTCAGAAGAAGGAAAGAATACCCGAGATCTGCGACATCAACAGTACTAGGTGACAACGACCGGCATTGTCAATTGGGAAACAAAATTCTCTCAAAGGGCTTTGATAACACTGTGTCAATGATCGAAGCCGCTACAGCTGTAGTAATTAAGTTGGAAGATTTTGATATCTTGAATGAGGTAGAAGATTGCCTACTCAAGCCTGTTGTGATTCGATTGTCGGAAGAAGAAGAAGAAGAAGAAGACGACGCAGCTGAACCAGAAACTTCTTATCCGAAGATAATAACCATACAAGTTCCTCCAATAGAAGAGTATGATCCTAAGGCAGTCCACTGGGACTAAGGAACAGAGGAAGTAGATGCAGTGATGAGGTCTGGACGATTTTACGCCCCCAGGGAAAGCGAGTCCGAAAAGAAGGAAGTCTCGAAGGAGGACGCAGAAAAGCTCATGTCCATCATTAAAACCAGCGAGTTCGAAGTGATAGAGCAGTTAAGTAAGATGCCAGCTCAAATATCCTTACTGGATTTATTCATCAATTCAGAGAAGCATAAGAATGCACTATTGAAAATACTCAACGAGGTGCATGTCCCTGAAACAATCAATGATGTACAGCTGGGGGACTTCGTAGGGGCGATCCTCCTGAAAGATCAATTGAGCTTCTCCGATGAAAACTTTCCCATGGAAGGGAGAGGACACAACAAGGCCTTATGCATTACTGCACAGTGCAACGGAAAGAAAATAGCACATGTACTAATTGATAACGGATCCGCTTTCAACATATGCCCACTAGCTACCTTGAGGAGTTTAGGCATCAAAGAAGAAATGGTTAAAGCCTCCAAAACAGCTGTGAGAGCTTTTGATGGAATGAAGAAGACCGTGGTAGGTGAGATTGAGCTCGACGTATTCATCGGCCCAACGAAATTCTCTATAAACTTCAAAGTAATGGATTTGCCTAGTGCATTCGGATTCCTGCTGGGGAGACCTTGGATCCATGTAGCAGGAGCCGTGCCATCAAGCTTGCATCAGAAGGTGCGCTTTGTGGTGGATGGGAAGGTGATTACCGTACATGGAGAAGTTGACCTCCAAACATATCAGAACAACGCTATTCCCTACATCGAGCCCGAAGTTAAGATGGAAGCAAGCTATCATTTTTTGGAGTTGGTGGAGACAATACACACTCCCGTGGGGACAAGATTGAGAGCCCCTTATATCTCTGAAGCCAATCTTTTATCAGCTAAGATGCTACTGGCATATGGATACAACCTTGGAGAAGGTTTGGGCAAGCATGGTCAAGGAGTGAGTACCCCCCTACAGTTGAAAGCTGACCAGCATAAGATGGGCCTGGGGTATCATATAAACCACATGGACGAGTCTACACTAAAAGCAACAGGCCGATGCCGAGGCAAGAGCCTGGGACGCCATGGAAGCTAGAACAACCCGAAAGATTCATTAATTGGTTCTCCAGCTTGGAAAGGCATGTCCTAGATGTTCAATAACCCTTTGAACGCCTATTTCACCAAGAACTCTAGGTGGTTGTCAGAAGAGGATATAACTCCAATAGCAGAATCAGATCTGGCAAACCCTTTTCTTGAAGACAATTTTGTGAACGTCATCATAGAGTGGCTGAGTGATGAAGCCACTACTTCTGAGTAAAGAAACCTCTCATTCTTTTAAATACTACACTTAGAATTTTCTGTATTTTGTTGCATTTTTAATTCCTGTCATTTGAGATATAGCAGGAAAACACCTTCGGATCTCCGGCCGTTGGTCCAAACAACATAGTTTGTAATGCGGCCCATTTTGCATTCAATAAAACCACGCAAGTTTTATTAAGGACATATGGAACCATAAATCAGCCCAATGATGATACTAGTATTCCGCGTAGAAGCTTGAGGCTTGATTTTTCATATGATACCTAATTTTTAAAAGATTTCCCAGGGACAATGATGTCCTAGGATATGAGGACTAGTCCCATTTACACTTCCACTTATTTTAAGACCTCTTTCGAAAAGGTTTTTCACACTCATGTATGGCATTTTCACATGAAGTATAGACTAACCATACTCATGACATTTCAGGCATGACATCTCAAACATACATATCAGGTTGTTATGCGATTCAGATCTCCACATTAACTATTCCTACAATATTGAGGAAGAGGGTGAGGATGAAGGTTATGCATCTATCCGCAGAGAATGGAGTGCCTTCGAAGAGTCAGTACCTCCCACTTCAGAGAAATCGATTGTTATTAACTTGGGCGACACTATAAATATCAAAGAAGTCAAGATCGGTGGACATTTGTCCCGAGATGAAAGACTCAGGTTCACAGAATTACTGAAAGAATATCAGGATGTCTTTGCGTGGTCCTACGCTGACATGCCGAGTTTGGATCCCAGAATTGTGGAGCATGCACTACCCACGGATCCCAGTGTTAAACCTATTAGACAAGGCAGTAGACGGATGAAAGCCGAGTTAGAAGATAAAATTAAGGAAGAGGTGATGAAGCTTTTCATGGTGGGCTTTATTGAGGCTATCCCATACTCGGACTGGATTGCCAACATAGTCCCCGTCATGAAGAAGGACGGTAGAATCTGGATCTGCGTGGATTATCGGAATTTGAATAAGGCAAGTCCGAAGGACAATTTTCCACTACCTCATATCGACGTATTGGTTGATAGTACCGAAGGGTACGAGCTATTCTCATTTATGGATGGCTTCTCCGTATATAACCAGATCCTCATGAAGAAGGAGGACAAACCGAAGACTGCCTTCACCACCTCCTGGAGAAACTTTTGCTACAAGGTTATGCCCTTTGGATTAAAGAACGCCGGGGCCACCTACCAGAAGGCTATGATCATATTATTCCACTACATGATCCAAATGGAAATCGAAGTATATGTCGATGACATGATCGCTAAGTCCAAGAAGGGACAGGATCACATCCAAGTATTAAGAAAATTATTTGAGCGACTGCGCAAATACAAGTTGAGGTTGAACCCTAACAAATGTATGTTTGGGGTGAAATCTGGGAAATTTCTCGGATTCATGGTCAGTAACAGGGGCATTGAGATCGATCTTTCAAAAACCCAAGCCATCCATAATCTGGCCACTCCCTCCACAGTAAAAGAAGTGAGAAGTCTTCTGGGGAGACTGAACTATATTGCCATATTCATCAACCAGCTATCAGATGTGGCTAAACCGGTCTTCAAACTACTCAAGAAGGGTGCGAAAGTGACATGGGATACAGAGTGCAGTCAGGCATTCCAGAAGATCAAGAACTACCTGGTCACTCCGCCAGTATTTGTGCCGCCCATCCCAGGTCATCCTTTGACCTTATATCTGACTATACAACAGAAATCTTTTGGAGTCTTACTCGCCCAAACGAGCCCAGCAGATGGAAAGGAAAGGGCCATCTATTACTTGAGTAAGAAATTCACCTTGTCTGAAGCGAAATACATACCTGTTGAAAGGGCTTGCGTAGCAACTGTGTGGATACTTCGCAGATTAAGACAGTATAACCTACATCACCATATTCAGCTGGTGATAGAAAATGACTCTGTCAAATACCTCCTAGAGAAACCCGCTTTAATTGGGAAGTTAACAAAATGGCAGGTGATGTTATCTGAATTTGACATCAAGTGTTTTCCACAAAAATCAGTAAAAGGGAGAGTCATAGCTGATATGTTGGCAGAAAACTCACAAAGTTGCAAGTCTTCTGGAAAGACAAAGACAGAAAATCAAGTTTTGAACCTGGCAAAGGATAAATGGGTCATGTACTTTGACGGCGCTGTTAATCTATCTAGAGCCGGCACTGGGGCAATATTGATATCCCCAAACGATCAACATTATCCTGTTGCGGCAAAGATGACTTTCCCTTGCACCAACAATATCTCAGAATACGAAGCTTGTATTCTAGGCCTACAATTAGCCATTTTCATGGGAATACCTAGGCTGCAAGTTTATGAAAATTCCATGCTTATCATTTTACAGACACAGGGAGAGTGAAAAACCAAGGACGCAAAACTCATCCCCTATCACGAATACCTTGAAGAGTTGACGCTTAAGTTCGAGGAGGTGTCGTTCGAATACCTGCCAAGATCCCACAACCAGTTTGCAGATGCACTAGCCACATTGGCCTCAATGTTGCAAGTAACTGGTGGGTTAGAAATAGAACCACTAAGAATCGGCATAGTCGAAAAATCGGCCTATTGTATGATGATAGAAGAAGAGTTCGACGGAGAGCCGTGGTACTATGACATCAAGGATTATCTCTTAAAAGGGGAGTTTCCTGAAGGGTGCCAGGCAGGAAACCGAAGATACATAGCCAGGATGGCCTACAAATTCTTCCTCAGCGGACAAGTCCTGTACAAAAGGTCGTTTGATTCCACTCTGTTGAGATGCATATATGCTAAAGAAGAAAATATTCTCATGAAGGAGATCCATGAAGGTATATGTGTGTCACACATGAACGACCATCTTCTCGCTAGAAAGATCATGCGGCTTGGTTATTATTGGATGACCATCGAATCAGACTGTTGTCAATATGTCCAGTCATGCCACCAGTGCCAAATATATGGCAATAAGATTAATGCACCCCTGAATGAACTACATCAAATGTCCGAGGCCTGGCCTTTTTCTATGTGGGGGATAGATATGATAGGGCCCATAAATCCAACGGCTTCAAATGGTCATCGCTTCATCCTGGTGGCAGTTGATTACTTCACAAAGTGGATAGAAGCTAGTTCTTACAAGAACGTCACCGCAAGAAACGTGGCAAGGTTTATTAGGAGAGACATAATCTCCCGATATGGCACCCCTCAAGCGATCATTACAGATAATGGATCCAACCTGAATAACAAGATTGTCGATGATCTATTGGACCGTTTTGGCGTTTGAAATCTTAATTCTTCCCCTTACCGCCCACAGATGAATGGAGCAGTGGAAGCGGCCAACAAGAACATCAAGAAAATCTTGGCTAAGACTGCAGAAAACTATAGGGACTGGCATGAAAGGCTACCTTTTGCCTTAATGGCATATCGAACTTCGATCAGGACTTCTACAAGGGCAACTCCCTACAGTCTAGTGTACGGAATGGAAGCGGTCCTACCCGTAGAAGTAAAGGTTCTCTCTTTAAGAATCTTATCAGAGTATAAACTCTCCGAGTCAGAATACTCTGAGCACAGCTATGAACAGCTGAATTTGTTAGATGAGAAGCTTCTTAGAGCGATCTGTCATGGTCAATGTTACCAGAAGAGGGTAGCCATGTCATTCAATCGAAAGATTAGAGCCAGAAGTTTTGAAGAGAATGACCTGGTGGTAAAGAAGACTCTGCCAAATGCTGTCCACTCGGGAGGCAAGTTCACCCCAAATTACGAAGGCCCATATATTGTCAAGAAGATTCTCACAGGAGAAGCATTGATTCTTGTAAATTCTGAAGGAGAAGAATTGGGGCACCCTGTAAATTCAGATTCCGTGAAGAAGTATTACCCTTGAAATAAAATCAGATATTGGTCATATGGCCTGTTCCGAATTAATCCGAATCGTCATAATGGTCATTACATAAGCATATCATACATCCATGCATACACTGACATGTGTTCAGTTTTGCAGGATTCTAAGAAGCTAGTCTAAAGTTGGGTTCATTCAAAACGGAACCCTGGACAAGGGGGACCTCGACGCCAAGTACCAGGTGATATGTATCTGTTCCATCAAAGGTTAAACCTATTTTTGCTCACAAGAATATCTCTTCTATCCTACATGGAGGAATGAGTGATGAAGATAGGAGACAGCAAGAAAGAGCGCAGCAAAGCCTCTCTCACTTCCTGTAAGGTGAAAAGAACGAGAGAATGGGCATACCTGGACTCAGGAATAAACATTGTTTCTGAAAATGAATTCCTTGCATTTATTGCACACCCGTCAAAGATCAGAAATTGTCCTAAGCATGTTCAAAATATACATGACGCGTCGTTAGAATCTCTTGCAGAGTAAAACGACTGGGGGAAAACAAAAACGATTTTTCCAAAAACATGGCTTTCTTAGACTATCTTGCAGGAATATCCCTCCAGATGAAAGGCAAACCTGATCCAAACACGTCATACATATACTCGAGAGATGAGAGAAGGGGGAGAATAGGAAAGCCTGAATCTGAGGATACAAGGGCCCTTCGCATCAATTACATGGATCGGGAAGACGGAGGCATTCATTTCTCTATTCTAAATACTACAGGTGACCATTGATAACCATTTGAACGGCGGTTTCATTCTTTACCCCTGTCAAGAACCACCCCACATTGGGGCAAACTGGAGGTACGTCAAGCAATATCAGGAGGTAAATGGTTAGAGATTCTCTTGCTCAGACTTGCATCAATCTTCGTGTGTTGCTTGTCATTTTAACTTCTATGGTAATTCAAGTGCTTTAGGATGACGAAAAGCATTCGTTCCTTTATCCTATACACTTTTACCCTTTGAACAGCCCAGTTAAGCCTATGCGTTCATTTCACAAACCCGTTGGTGATCATTGCATATCCCAAGGTGGAAGCGACGTCACTTCAAAAAAAATAGGAAGGATAAAAATTCCTAGGTTAATATCGGAGTGCTAAGATTTAAAGTCGTACATCTAGCACACTTATTTGAAAATCCTGACTCCAAAAGAAAAGAAAGGAAAAGCTGGGGTTTCAACAAAAAAAGAGAGAAAAATCCAATATTGGGCATAAAGAAAAAGCAAAGTGGTTGGTAAAAGTAAGGCCAATGCCCCTCAGAATATTTGTACACTTGTGAATCACGTGTTTGATCTTGTAAAAGCCAAAAAGATGACATGATATCCGTGTATAAAGATCACCAGTGAGATCTGATTGTAAAAGAAAATCCCAAGGGAGCGGGACTACGAAAGATACTCCCAGATCATGTCGCATTCAGATATTGACGCTGCACTAACATGAACGTGAGAGAGAGGTTCTCCTAAAGACTACCAATGCGCTTCGAAGACTGAAGGCACTCTCTGAACCAAAAAGGACTAGATCGGCAGCAAAACCTGCAATGATCACCGATGTTAAACCTTTTGCGTATTCTGAGCAAAAAAATAAGCCTTTCTTTTTGGTTCCCAAACTTACCTGTGTTGCTGTCGCGACCCGTCCGGAAGCGGACGCGGCTAATGGATTACCGATCGCGGGTCTTGGATCGGCGCGGGCCCTCCCAGGCCCATACCAAATCGCGGCGGGAGTATTTTAGAAGGATTCGACGATAAGAGTCGATCGCTTTCGACCTTCAGTGTGGTCGTGGTGGCATGTGCAACTTGTGCTTGCATTTGGAGTCGCCACCGGTCTTTATTGGAGGGTAGACCGGAAACCTTACTGACCAATTGGGAGAGGTCGATCAGTTCTGCGGAACCAGAGATTTTGGGTTCGGGGACTTGGTTACGTCGGTGTTATTACCAACGCCCTTTCGGTACCTAACGCGAGTGATTTTCCTAGCTAGGAGTTCATGCAGGCGCAAGTTTGGGTGAGGTAGGTTTGATTCAGGGTTTTCATGCAGATTGGACGACTATTCCTATCAATCACAATCAATTTAAATGAAAACGCAATCAAGTACATAAATAAATCACTTCAATGCACATCAATTCAGATCAATGACTTCCTAATATAACCATAAAGGCTTAAGGAATGTGTGACTTCGGACCAGGGGTAAAATGAGAAGATTTGGAGGCGATTAGCCCGAAGGGCAAAATCGTCAATTTTTGGAAGACTTGGATACCGAATTACCCAAAATATTTCATGGCCAGTTGATTGTGGCCATTTCCCATTTTTGGGAATTTTTTGGAATTTCTTGATTTTTCTTCAATTTTTTGGAAGACGATTCGCCCAAAGGGCGAAATCGCCATTTTAAGGAGGGTCGGGGTTCAAAACGCCCGGAATGAGCCTTGGCCAGTTGACTGTGGCCATTTCCTATTTTTGGGGATTTATCTGGATTTTTTAGAATTTTTTTGGAAGACGGTTTGCCGAAAGGGCAAAACCGTCATTTCTGGAAAGATCGGGGGTCAAATGACCCGGAACAGGTCATGGCCAGTTGAATGTGGCCATTTCCTATTTTTTGGAATTTTTTTAGAATTTTTCTGAATTTTCCGAATTTTTTTTGAGTTTTTTATGATTTTCCATTTTTTTATTGAATTTTTGATTTTTTTTTTATTTAAAAATATAATTTTCCGGACCGGGTCAGACCCGGCCCACAACCCGGGGGGCCCGGCCCAACCCCAGGGCCGAGACCGGCTTCGAAGAAAACGACGCCGTTTCGCCGTTTATTATTTTTTAATCAATTTTCGATTTTTTATTCATTTTCTATAATTATCCGAAAATCCTACAGATCGGACGGTCCACGTAATGCCACGTGGCCATTCCTGGTGCGTCCGATCTAGGATAAGATCGGACGATCCACAGAAAGCCACTTGGCACCATCTCAGCCATTTGATCGATTATCCGAAAATCATTTATTAATTTTCTAAAAATCCACGATCGCGACACGTGTCGCGATCAGGACCGTTCAAACCAACTCACCTCGGCACGGCCCCCACCCGGCTGACGTGGCGCCTACGTGGCATGCCACGTCAGCCGTTGATCGATTGACTGGCCGGAGGGTCGCCGGGGAAGACGATGAACAGTGTCTATTTCCGGCGACCCTCGCCGGAACCTCGCCGGAAAACGCAAACCGGCCTCCAAAACCTGTTATTTTTCACCCATTTCTTCGCCATTAGGCTCCCTACACTACCATCATCATCATACGGCATTAACATGCAAGGTTTAACGTCGGAAAATGGCCGGACGAGGCTCGACCGAACCGGCGCCGGCGAGCAAATTTTCAGAAACTTTTGTTAGCTTTAAAATCAATTCTGATCAATCAGGGAGCATCCATGAAGGGTCGGGAAACTTACCTGAGGTCGCCCAATCCTCGGCGACCGCTTGAAGTTCCCGGTCGAGCTCCCCGTTCGGACCGCGGCCGGCGAAGCTCCGGCTCACGTCGTCGGCGCGTTTTTATTGCGAAATAAACACAGAAAAAGGCGTAGAGGCGGTGTTAATGCATGCTAGAGGCTAAACACGCGCAAATGGAGCTTCGGGGTGGCTCGGCCGAGAGCCAAAAATTCAAAGCCCGTTTGGGCATTTCGTCGAACACATGGTCTACATGTAAAAGCGAAGGTCGGGGGAGGAAAACCGACCTGTTCCGGGCTCGACGGCGGTGGCTGAAGCTCCAGTGAGGTTCCGTGGTGTGCGGGGAAGCTTCGTCGCCCTTCGGCTTCGCTCTCACTCGCCCCTTTTCGAACCCCCCCTCTCTCTCTCGGCCGAAATTCCTTCTCTCTCTCCCCCTCTTTTTTGTGGCCGACCGGTGCGCCATCGGTGCGCATCGCCTTCCAACTGGCGTGCAAGGACCACCGAATCTTGTCCCCCGCTCTCGGCTTCCCTTTTCTTAAAAAAATCGCCAGCCCCCACGTCCCCCTGCTTTCACGTTCTTGCTGCGGTGGGTCTGCAACTTTGTTGCAGACCCGGCCGGACCGGGTCGGGTCGGGTCTGACCCGACCGGCCCGGTTCGGCCAAATCGGCCCAATTAGGCCCCAAATTGATCTATTTTCATGAAATTGATGGCAAAATAGGATTCCTTGACATGTTTTCTATCAAATATGGGTATTTTCGTGAATCAATTGATTGAAATTTTATGAAAACCCCAAATTGTCCCTAGGATCCGAAAATGCATTTTGGCTAATCGAAGATCTAAACGATCGAATTAGTCAAAATTGAGCCCACCAATGGATTCAGCATGATGAAAACTATTGGGCAGAGGTGTTTAATTTTAATGGGTGTGCCCGTGTGAAAATTAATTTCGAAAATTGTAAAATCGGGGACTAAATTGAAAGATTTTTATGCAATTAAGCTCTTTTGATTAAGATTGATCAAATTGGAGGGCAAATTGACCCAATTGCATTTCCATAATTTAGAGTCCAATGTCATAGCTTATGAAAACCAAGAATTGAAAATTAAAAGACTCGAAAGGGATTTTTTAGGCTCGTTTCGGTTTTAGGTTTGTGAAGGAACCCCATGAATCGAGCCAAATTTCCCTAATGAAAATATTAAAGAGGGAATTAAAATAAAATTTCTGAATATTTTTTTTGTAATTTTCTGACCACGGATGGTATTTTTCTGATTTTTTGGTTATTTTTAATAATTAAATAAATAACAAAAAATATTAAAAAATACAAAAAATATTTTTTGTTCAAAATTGGTTCCCAAGGCTAGGCTAAGGCTTCCAAAGTTGATTTTGAAATTTTTGACCTTTTTTTTTCTATTTTTAATTAATTTTAGAAATAAAAACTAAAATTAAAGATGGTCAAAAATCAGGTGTCAACAGCTACAACCCTGAGAAGTCTTTTCTGATTAAAGAATTTGGGTTAAGGTAGGGTTTAATGTCTAAGCTTAGCTCGAAGAAGTTAGAGCAAGATTATTTCTTTCTCATTTTGCAGGTTTCTTGACTTGTAAACCCGGAGCAGATGAAGAAAATTTTGTGTTCAAAAGACCTGACTCAGAAAGTGAGTCCCCTTTCAGAAACCATGTCCAAGCCTAACGTTATGGTCCCGTAAAGACCTCCCGATTGATCCAAATGTATGCATTGCGAACGGTCCCGAAAACCCAAGTACAGGGTGTTAGGAAATTCGAGTGCTCTTGTTATGAAAAGACCAAGTCAGAAAAATTGGTAAGAAGCCCTTTTTGACGGAGATATTCCAATAGAATGCTCGAAAGCAAGCTTTGGTGGAAACTTCGAATTGTTTGATCCAAGGATTTTTCCTCACAAGGATTCTTGATCATGTTTGCATGCTTTGAGATGTTTTGGATAACCTCGAAGGCCCTAAGCCATTTTGCATAACCGCGTAGGTTAAAATGAAGCCTTTTACCTACATTATAATTGTCATTTCCTCAAAAAGGCTAATATTTTGGCAAATGAGAAATGAACTCTCAGGTCTAAGCTTCCAGGACTCATGATGACCCCGGATTCCAGAAGGATGCCTTGCTCTGTGAAGAAGAGCTTTCAAGTTTG
Source organism: Rhodomyrtus psidioides (assembly GCA_021437785.1). Taxonomy (NCBI): domain Eukaryota; kingdom Viridiplantae; phylum Streptophyta; class Magnoliopsida; order Myrtales; family Myrtaceae; genus Rhodomyrtus; species Rhodomyrtus psidioides. The sequence goes on from JAILYB010000105.1 coordinate 1,461,479, forward strand.
AGCTTTCTGCAGGATACCTGAAGTCCCCAGATCCCAGAATGTCACCTCCAATGTCAAAAGGACAACCTTCGAAATCATCCCTTTGTGAGATTTCAAATTTACAAGTTTGAGCTTTCTGCAGGATACCTGGAGTCCCAAGATCCCAGAATATCACCTCCAATGTCAAAAGGACAATCTTCGAAATCATCCCTCTGTGAGATTTCAAATTTACAGGATACCTAGAATCCCCAGATCCCAGAATGTCACCTCCAATGTCTAAAGGACAATATTCAAGATCGACTTTCTGCAAGATTTCAGGTAACCCATAAATCTCAGAAGAGTCTTATCAAAGTTTTTGCAGGTTCGAGTTTTCTGTAGGATACTTGGAATCCCCAAAATCCCAGAATAACGCCTTGCACGTCAAAAGGACAACTTTCAGAACCAGCTGTTTGTAAGGTTCTAGGTAACCCCTAAGCCCAAAGTAGCCCATTTGGTAAAACCTAAGAGTTAGGTACACCTCACTTGTATAGACCCTAGTTAATTCCTTAGAATATAGGATCATCAAAATGTTCGACAATCCCTACAGAACGGGTACGTCATCCATAGGTTCCTAGAAGAAAGGAGTCCTATTCACTGCCTGATCCCCCTGACGGATCAAAATGTTTGACAATCCCTACAGAACGGATGCGTCATCCATAGGTTCCTAACAGAGAGGAGTTTTATTCATGGCCTGATCCCCCTAACGGATCAAAATATTTGACAATCCCTACAGAACGGGTGCGTCATCCATAGGTTCCTAGCATAAAGGAGTCCTATTCTCGGCCTGATCCCCCTAAAGGATCAAAATGTTCGACAATCCCTAAAGAACGAGTGCGTCATCCATAGGTTCCTAGCATAGAGGAGTCCTATTCATGGTCTGATCCACCATACGGATCAAAACTCCTGACAATCCCTAAGAAACTGGGTGCGTCATTCACAGGTTCCTGTTAAGTATAGGAATCTCACTCTGGTACGGCCTACCATACAGGCTAGAGTTTAACTGCCCTAGGACGCTCAAGAGACGAGCCCCTATGTATCTACTTGAATCCGCTATACATCGCGCGTGCCGCACGAGCATCAGGCAGGTAAGTAACAGATGAGCATTTCTATCCCGCCTCTCTTTCTCTCACATTGGCAAAGATAAAACAAAGCATTCACCAGCGGGACAAGAAAGATTAGATGTCAAAATTCATTTTTCTATTTCCCAGTAGAGTCGATCTAGACTTAGGTGTCACCTGTCTTTGAGAGAAACCTCTCGCAAGATTCCTCTCAAGGAGGGGCAGCTGTTGATACCTAATTTCGAATCAGCCTTTTTTTATTTATTTCTTAGAAAATTCATAAAAAAATTCATAAAGAGTCAAAAAATTACAAAATCAACTTTGATGGCCTTGGCCTAGCCTAAGGAACCATTTTTGACAAAAAAAAATAATTTTTCATATTTTTTGAATTTTTTAATATTTTCAAAAATTAGGAAACTACTAGAAAAATCAAGAAAAATAGCATTTGAGGTCAAAAAAATATAGAAAAATGGCCAATATTTTTATTTTAAATCCTTTGTCTTTTTGACCTCACAAAAAGTCCAAAATCAGATTTAATTTTACATGTTCCTTTGTAACACGTATGATTGAATTTTGTAAAAAAATGTCAATTGAGTCTTTTAATTTACAATTTTGGCATTTTCTAGGATCTTGACATTCAATCTAACTGTCCCTTATTTCAATTTAGCCCAATTGTTTGCACAAATTGCTCAATTGCACGAATTTGGCAAAATTGCATACTTAATTGCATTTTAGTCCTTGAAATTGGGCATATTTGAAATTACTTTCAATTCAGGGGCTATTATTGCAAATTAAACATACTGCCCAATGGATTTCACCATTGTGAATCGATTGGCATAGGTAATTTGGTCCAATTTGACCATGTGAACCCTCAATTGCACAAATTCCTGATTTGCAATTAAATGAAAATTTGGGGTTTTTGTTGAAATTAATATGAACTTTTAGGCAAAATTACATTTTTAGATAAAATTCAAATCCTAAATTCGATTCTGAGGTCCAATTCCAAAAATTTCCCATTAATTTGGGTTTAATTTGAAAAATTGTAAGTCGGAACCGGTTCAGACTGGTCAGACCGCCGGTCGAACCGGTCGAACCGATCCGCTACAGTGTCATCTTCCTCACTAAGCCTTCGTGCAAATGAACAATACAAAGTCGAATTTCAACAACAAAATTGACCGACCAATCGACTATAATTGGATAAGCATTGTTAGGTTCCTTAGACCATTCCCCGTCAATTGAGACCGGAATCGCGGCCAATGGTCGCCGGAGGAAGGAGTAATCGGCCGGTCAAACCTGCAAACTCGCGAAAGTCAATATTTCCCAAATTCAGAGCAAATTCGTGTCAAATTCGCACTAGATAGGACCTGCCGGAAAACTAAATGGGCCTGGACGGAATGCCTTTCGTCCCCGACGCCGTTTAGACATAAAGGCACGTAGCCTCACGTGTGATTAAAGCCGGTACACACATCCCCTATTCGGCGCCAAAAATTTCAAAGTGCGATATAAGCCAAGAGGCCTTCGCGAAGCAGGAGGTGGGTGAATTCAGTTGGAGAAGAAGAAACTGAATCGAGAGAGAGAGAGAGAGAAAGAGACTGAGAGCTCGCCCTCTAACCGCCATTGTCGAGAGCTCGAGCTCGAGCTCGAACTGTGAGGCGTGGGTTGGGCCACTTCCAGGCCAAACCGAAGCCGGTGAGTGTTACGAGGAGGTTGCCTAGACTCCTAGGAAGCGATCGCCGCCGGCCGCGCAAGCTACGACCGAGGAAACAGGTGAGACAGACTTCCGAGCTTCTCACTGTGTGTTAATGGCGATCCATGCATTTCTTGTTTATTCTTGCAATTAGTGTGTGCATTTCGTTTCTTAGACATCACTGACCATCGTTGCATACTTGTTTTGCATTGATTTTGTCGTAACACATCGAATCGAGTCTTCCAATCCAACCTCCATTGCCGAACTCCGTTCATTCTTGCCCAGCCAAATCTGGGCCGAGTGAGCTCGATCGGAGCTCGAGGTAAGTCTCCTGAACATTGATTGATGCTATCCTATGATGGAATTGCCATGATTTGGCGTAAATTGAGCGATTGAACTCCCATGGCCGTACTCGACATTCTGCGTGGTGATCGTGATTTTGTGAATGAAATGCTTCAATTCTTAGATATGTTAAACTAGAGACGATCGCGAGTCGATTGACGTTGGTTTCGCGCGGTTTCGTTAAGATCTCACCATCATATCATCGTCGGAGAAGCTCAGCCATTCATTCCATCGGAGTCATGAGGTTGAACTTCCGCCCTCGCGACTTGAAACATGGAATGGGATCTCGAAAACGGAAAATGAAAATAAAGAGTTGTAACAATTAGTTTGGAATTGACGTCACCTCATCAAGGGCAATTTATATCGGGAAAATGGAATTTCGGACGAAAGATGAGAAAAGACCATTTTGCCCCCAGAGAGATAACCTTGATTTGATAAGTTGAGAAGGGCATTTCAGTCAATTTCCACTCCCCCATAGCTGCCGAAAAAGAGAAGGGCAGAAGTGTCATTGAGACCAAGATATTATGGGCTTGAGGGCAAGTGTCAATTTTTGAGAGTTAGCCTTAATTAATCACCTTTCCACCTACCATTCAACATGTTTGACTCTTGAGGGGATTAGGCAAGCTCTTCTTCTCTCCCATTTCAGCTCTTGCACGACTACTCCCCATCTCTCTCTCTTTTTCATGCGTTTCTTCAAGAACAGAACAGTTTATGTTCGACTGGCACTGATCGTCATTGTCGGCGTCGTCGTCCACGAACGGTTCGTCCGGCGACTTCCAGCCACTGAGCCGACCACCATCACCTTCCTCTCCCTCTTGCCGACTGGCTCCAACTCGAAGCACGGCGTTTGGTCGCCGGACGAGCTCCGTTCGGCCTTTTTCCCGCGAGTCGCCGGAATCTGTTGCAGCTGGAGGTAAGTGGACGTTTGACCTCCATAGGACCCCGATTTGCTTCCGATTTTCTACTGTAGATTGTAGACATGTAGGGATATGTTTGGCTGATCTATGGTATTAATTTGGGACAAATTTGATGGAGATTTGTTGTTGAAATGGTGCAATGTTGGAGAACAGAAACTGCCCTGTTTCGACCAACTTCTGTCGGCCGATTCGGTCCCTACGACGACCACCTCTGGTGACCTTTTGGCCGACTTCCAACCATCACAGGTTAGTTCAAGACATCCTTGACAATCTCCAATTGGTTTCGTGATTTTTGGAGGTCTGGTTAATTTATGGTGATTTTTGGAAGAAAACCGGACATATTCTAAGCGAGTTGAGAGAGGGCCATGATTCAGCCCCTTAGAGACTTCAATTGGTTCTGAAATTTTTATGAGAGTTTCATGACATGTAGTACTATGTTCACTGAGCTTGGGTCGCTGATTTGGCTAAGTTTCATTTAGGTTTCGATGGGTGAATCGATGTGGTTTTAATAGCAGAATCTAACCGCCGGGGGGATTAATACGAAGTAAGCTGTTCGAAATTCTTAGGAGTACTATTTAGCTTCAAAATTCATCGTGGGGCTATATAACACGTGGATTAAGGTTTTAACAAGTGAAATTGATGAGAAATTGGAGCTTAAGGCTGATTTAGGGGCTGTTTGTACGAAAAGGAACATAATCGGTTGTTGCCATGTTTGATTCTAAGTAATCTTATCCGGTTGGGGAGCTGTTCATGGTGTTGTCATGCTCTAAATGTGTTGTTAGGACATGCTAGAATGTCAATTGAGGTGTTATTGAGGTGCACGAGTGGTGGAGTCGAGACTGGAATAGATAATTGACTTAATCGTTGGATTGTCGCTGAGTTGTTCGCTGCCCTGTTTTTGGACAGCGGTGCTTTGAGTTGGAGCCGGGCTTGACAAAAGATTTTGGTGGATTTTGGCTAGCTCGGACGAAGGTGAGTGACCCCTAACCTTTCATTAGGACATTTGATCGCGACTGAAAGGATTCTTTGAGGAATCGCTGAATTGATTGATATTTTTATGGTGCTTGGTTGAGTGGGAACCGAATCGTTCCGTTGAAGCATAGACCATGAGTGCTTGATGGCTATGGAATTCTTGGTCTTATGATTGAATTGACGACGTGCTCGTCGTAGCCCCTTATTTGTTTGGATGGTTGCCTTATGCTCTAATCTTAAATCGTGTTTGTGATAAAGTACGTTTGTTTTTGGCAAACCTTGATTTATGTTCTAATGCCTATAATTCCTCATGATGAAATGTGATATACCCTGATACGATGTAATCGCGGGGTCAAGAAATGTGAAACATACCCTGAGGCGAACTAATCGCGGGGTTAAGGAACGAGATACACCCTGAGGCGATCTAATCGCGGGATTGAATAATGAGACACACCTTGAGGCGATGTGATCGCGGGGTTGTGGTTGTGGTCGAAAGTCCATCCTGATGCGTTTGAACGCGGGATGATAATTGTACCTGTGGACACGAGCTTGGTGATAAGCTGCTAAACCTGATGCGTCTGAACGCGGGTTTATTGATCGGAATAGCCTGAGATGTCTGAACGCGGGCTAGTCTCTGGAAATGTGAAGTGAAGTGGAATCACCTTATGATTCTTATGTTATTATGAATTTTCTGATACTAGTATGGAAGCTTGGTTACTTGATGCCATGTTTACATTTGATTGAGATTCTCATTTTTGCATGACTCGATGCCTTGAGAAAATGCATTGCCTTGTTTCAACTAATGATTGCATGTTGTTGTAAATATTTTGGTTCGGTGGAACGATTGGCCTAAATTAGGGTTAGGATAGCTCGCTGAGATTTATATCTCACCCCAGTGGGGGCTTAACTTTTTAGGTTCTAGGCGAAGGAAGCCCGATTTGGATAAAGAAGTGGCATCCGAGAGGTAATAGGTGATCAATTGTATCTAAGGTATTGGGTGATCACAAGAGATTGCATATAATGAGGTGGATGTAGAAGTCAAATCTTTAGTTTCGATCATCCTCGGGAATTGAAGTGTATTATTTCTCTGTCCTAAGTCATCTTGAATTTATTGTGTACGGAGTGGTCTCTTGCTTCCATAGATATACGATTGGTTTGATGAGAGTCGAAGGATCTTGTATGTCACATTCTGTGTATGCCCAGTGGGATGTTCATGACTCGTCGGGCTCGGGGCGTGACATCCCCGTTTAAGTGGTATCAGAGCAAGGTTAGCTCGATTCAATTTTGGTCGAGACTTGGAGTGATAAGGAGTGATGACTTGAGGACGATTGGATAATGAAACCCTTAGAATTAAGCTCGGATTGTGGAATCTTGAGAATTTTAGGCTTGAACTTGTGAGGCATTATAATGGTCTTAATATTGCTTTATTGGATGATCCTGAGTGATTCTAAGAGTAAGGCTCATGAGGAAGCGAATAGAGATTGAGGGGTCATAAATCCGAGTTTGAGGTTGCTCGAGAATAGCCTAGGAATGAAGGGCTAATTGGAGTATATGGTGGTGATTGTGGCTTGTCGATGGCCTAATTTGGGGACATGAGTTATAAAGAGACGATTGGTGGTAGTAGATTCAAGCTTGAATTGCAAGACATATTGATGACTTTCAGGTATCGATTGCTAAGGACAACCTTGGAAAGTATGAGATGGTGTGTATACAAGGAAGTGTGCAAGGGATATTTTGATGAAAGACCAACTGTGATCAGACGCATGTGGATTGTCTTGGGTTGTGGCTAGACTTGAGGTGAATGATTGAGCATATGAAATTGATTCGAAAGAGTGATGATCGCTTGTAGGAATTTGAAATCTTTTATGTATGAAAATCAACTGGGAAATGACCGTGGCATAATGAGTAGCGAGAACAAATGTGTGGTGTATATGTTTGTGGAATTGAAACGAAAGTTGATGAGGGTGCATGCATTAGCTTATCGCTGTCAGACTTAATAAACCACCGCTTGGTATGGGACGAGTTAATGGGATACTTATAAACCGTAGTGAAACATGTTATGGGACGTGTGGAACGGGGCTTCCTCCGTAGATGTATGACTTGGGACAACCTGTAACGACCAGGTCTGATGAGGGCGGGGAGTGATCGCCGGTACAGAGAGGTACGGATAAGGAGCGGCTCTTGGCAGGCTTCTAAGATCAATGAGGCAGGAATGACCCAAGCCATAAATTGAAAGAGAAAGTCTAAGTATCAAGTTGGGTCTGGTCGTGGTTAAGAAAGATGTATGGCACGTGATTGATTCTCGAAATGAGTGTTCAAAAGTGGCATGACATGTGAAATGATGCCTATGGGTGGCATGGTTGAAAGCTTTGCGCTTGACAGTGGATGATGATTGAAAAAGAATAGTGATGTTGTGATTGGCCAGGCATGTTTTATGTTGGCATCATGTGATTAACTTGGCCAAAGTCCAACCGAAAGATTAGATGGTGTGTGGGGAATTTATGACTCGTTGAATTGAATCCTATTGAGGATGAGAAAGCATGTCGTGTTTGTAACGGATGGTAGATGCCTTATGTTTAAAGTATGAGCGGTTGGTTTATAGAAGTAATGCCTTAAGTATTTGCTTGGTGTTGACCTAGTTAAGTTTTAGCCTAGATGAGGCTTGCCAAGTGATGGCAGTTAATTGAGAGGTTGCCTCGTGGAGGCTGGCTTGTTATGTAGTTACTATTTAAGGATGGTCATAGAAGAGCATTGGACTCGAGTATGTAAAGTATGGGAAGATCCAAGAACTGATATGGATAATGAGAATTGAGTAAAGATGAGCAATTGGAATAAGAGTCCTAACAGAGCGGATGGCTCGATTTTGTTAATCACGTGGGGCCTAAGAGTTGAATGGGTCGTGAGAGCTTTAAATGGAAATGAAAAAAAAAATTATTGGGTAAGCAAGCTCAAGGAGGAGTTGCCATGATTGCCTAAGTCACTATGGTGATAGATGCTAGTGTTGATGAATTGAATGATAGAAGTCACGAGAAAGGTGACTCAGAGTTAATCCTTCTTAAACTGAATGCGTGGGAAGAACCACGGGAGCTTGAAAGACTTATGAAGCTATGAATAAGATTGAAATCGATTGAGTTTGATGGATGGATGAGACTTGAAATTGTATTCCTCTAGATTGGAGATCTTGGTAAAGAAACCTTAAAGGTTTTGGGGTGCATTGAAGAAAGAAAGCGATCCCGGTAGTCTTTAGCCTTAAGAAGCTGTTGATAATTGGTGAAAGGTCACCAGAGGAAGAGTTTCCTCGAGGGCATGATAAGTGTCTGGACTACTTCTACTGAGTTGTTCGACGGGAAGTACTTTCTGGGTTTGTTTAAAAACAAAAGTTATTTTGATCTTGATAGTTTTGTAATGATCTGAGGATGATCAACCAGGTGAGACAGAGTTCTCACGGTCGCCTAAGTGCATTAAGAGTAGTCAAGAACCCCTTGAATAAGATAAGTAAATCCCTGAGTGGATTCGAACTTGGAAGCCTTATAGCTTGTCGTAAATTCTTGAGTTTGGGGAGTGGTAATGGACTCAGTAAGAGAAGAGAGGGATCGGAAGATTTATGAATAAGAGAACTCAACCTCATGGGTTACGAGCAGAGAGATGTTCATTATGGAACATCGAACGCGCCTGCGAGAAACGGCCATTATCTTGGCGTAAGCTTGTGAGGGGACGTTGACGTTTTGTTTCTTCTGTCACGAGGGAAGTGAAGAAAGAATTTTGTCAGTTGTTTGACATCATTGAATTATGGGGTTGTTTGGCGTTAAATCGGGACCACTGAAGGGGGTGTTGTGAATTATCATTCCTAAAGAATATGGTGTTGTTCTTAATGATGATTGGGCCATGAGATGGTTGTTGATGGATGGAAGGTGAAAGGACTTGATAGCCCTGGCTGTTCGTAATTCGAATGAATGGGTGAGTGAGTGAAAAGTGTGCTTGCGATGTACTTACAAGGTGACTTGAGGTAGTCGAATAGAGTATTCGATGCATGAATGTATGGAGATTGAGGAAGAACCTCGACTCTTGGGAACCTTGTCACTTGAGGTGACTGGGTCACTAGAAGAAGAATGACATGCATATGGACATTTGAATCCTAGGGGTGAAAGTACCGCCGTTGACATAGACTCCAAGACTGACGTTCTATGGAATAGGAAGGATAAATTGGATTCGAAATAAAAAGACGCCACTAAGGTGCATGGTAACCTTCATAGGGTAAAAGACCCAAGTGTAGAAGGAAGAGAAAATTTAAATTGTCTCGGTATTGAGACTAAGCGTCTGAACTGAGAAAGAAGACGCGGAACTTGAATGATTCTTAGAAGTGAAGTCTGAGAGATTATCATGTATATAACGTTGAATTCCGGGATATTGTGAACGTTCATCTGAATGGGTGAGACTGAGGCATGGTCACATTAGTCGGTTGTGGAACCTAGAGGGCAGGACACTAATACTTAGTGAGGAAAGGGTGACAAAAATGTTGTTCGGTCCAAGTGGGGACCCTTGAGAATAGAAGGCCAAAGTTGAAATTTTCACGTGAAGGGTGCCATGGATAGTGGGAATGAACCGCCACCTGACAGTGATGGAATGGATAATAATCGAATTGAATACCCGAGGATTAATAGGATTAGTTATTACCGTCTTGAGAGACGATGGTTAGACTCATTCAAGGAGTCGTGAGAAACATGAATGACCCTAGAGAGAGTATTCTATGAACTTGAAGGAGATGCTCGTAGTATGCTAATCATGAAGAGCACGAGTTGTGGGTCAGGAGAGGTAGAACTCCTCAGTTGTGAATTTCTTGGGAAATGAAACTCCTGTGAAATTCTTCGAGGATTGGAATAAATGATGAATTGACTAGGGTCGATGCGAGTTGCGGGAAGTTGGAATTCCGCGAGATTGATAAATTGTTACAGACGAATCGTGGGAGGTTTACCCACAAGAATTATTCCATTGATGAAATAGACGAAGAACGAGACGTAACACGAACGGATGATTGAACGCGATAAGAGTTTCCGAGGACTTGAGTTAAGCTGATAACTATGTTGTTATGACGTTTTCAGTTGAGGGTTGAAAAGCTTGTGAGGGTCGTATTGACACGACGTGGAATGAAACCTGAAGCATAACAAGGCAACCGAAAGTGGTCCATCATAATGATGAGGCTATATGAGTGGTAATGCTTAGAGTATGATTGGAGTTGGTTTGTGGATATCCTCGCGATAAAGTTGGAAAACATTATTTGAGCGGATGAGGATGTCAAATTTATATTTTTATCTACTCCAAGAATATCGAGTAGTCGTTTCCGAGAGGAGTTAATGAGAAGCAACGCCGATAGATGAAATTATTTTCGGATACGGGAGTGTTGCTTGTGTAAGGGAAGACCTCGCAACGGTATGAACTGTATGAGTTGGAAATGTTGACTGCATCAAGTGGATTGAAGGGAAGGCATAACCGTTACAGGAGGGCAGGTTAAATTGATCATTGGAGGATCTCGAATGTAATCGAGGGAGAGCTATTAAGGACTCAATTATGAGTTTGCCTGGAACGCCGAGAAGACTATGGTGCGATGTGGATGATCGGGGGTAAATTAATAGAATTGTGCGTCCTTGACGATATGAAAGGACGTTTGAATTGGATTCTTATGCCAAAGGATAGAGGTACTAAAGAGTACGAGCTCGCGATGATTTGGTAACAGTGGTGATAAAAAAAAAAAGAACATAGAATTAAGGTGATGTTAGGGAAAAAGCCTTCTGACGAGGAGTGTTAGAAGTAGGGTTGCAGTGCAATACATGAGTTATCCGTGGATCAATAGATGAATTGAAAAGAAGATCAGAATGCTCCCAGAGTAACACCGAGAGAGATTAGGAATGTTAAGAAAGAAAAGAGAAAAGTAAATACAGGGTGAGGATTGAAGGAAATAAGTCCTGAGGAAGGATGACTTGTATAAAAAAAGATAATCGAGAATGTCAAGTTGAGGAGAGTTAGTTTGGAGAGTGATAATACGATGAGGCGTTTGTACCCCCCAGAGATTGGACAACGGGAAAATGACGAATTTCGAGGACGAAATTTCGTTAAGGGGGGAAGAGTTGTGACATTCTGAAATTTTGCCCTCGCGACTTGAAACATGGAATGAGATCTCGGAAACGGAAAATGAAAATGAAGAGTTGTAACAATTAGTTTGGAATGGACGTCGCCTCATCAAGGGCAATTTATATCGAAAAAATGAAATTTCGGACGAAAGATGAGAAAAGACCATTTTGCCCCCAGAGAGATAACCTTGATTTGATAAGTTGAGAAGGGCATTTCAGTCAATTTCCACTCCCACATAGCTGCCGAAAAAGAGAATGGCAGAAGTGTCATTGAGACCAAGATATTATGGGCTTGAGGGCAAGTGTCAATTTTTGAGAGTTAGCCTTAATTAATCACCTTTCCACCTACCATTCAACATGTTTGACTCTTGAGGGGATTAGGCAAGCTCTTCTTCTCTCCCATTTCAGCTCTTGCACGACCACTCCCCCCCCCTCTCTCTCTTTTTCCTGCGTTTCTTCAAGAACAGAACAGTTTCTGTTCGACCAGGACTGATCGTCATCGTCGGCGTCGTCGTCCACAAGCGGTCCGTCCGGCGACTTCCAGCCACTAAGCCGACCACCATCACCTTCCTCTCCCTCTTGCCGACTAGCTCCAACTCGAAGCACGGCGTTTGGTCGCCGGACGAGCTCTGTTCGGCCTTTTCCCGCGAGTCGCTGGAATCTGTTGCAGCTGGAGGTAAGTGGACGTTTGACCTCCATAGGACCCCGATTTGCTTCGGATTTTCTACGGTAGCTTGTAGACATGTAGGGATATGTTTGGCTGAGCTGTGGTATTAATTTTGGACGAATTTGATGGAGATTTGTTGTTGAAATGGTGCTGTGTTGGAGAACAGAAACTGCCATGTTCCGACCAGCTTCTGCCGACCGATTCGGTCCGTACGACGGCCACCTATGTTGACCTTTTGGCCGACTTCCGACTATCACAGGTTTCAAGACGTCCTTGACAATCTCCAATTGGTTTCGTGATTTTTGGAGGTCTGGTTAATTTATGGTGATTTTTGGAAGAAAACCGGATGGATTCTGAGCGAGTTGAGAGAGGGCCATGATTCAGCCCCTTAGAGACTTCAATTGGTTCCGAAATTTTTATGAGAGTTGCATGACATGTAGTAGTATGTTCACTGAGCTTGGGCCGCTGATTTGGCTAAGTTTCATTTAGGTTTCGATGGGTGAATCGATGTGGTTTTAAGAGCAGAATCTGACCGCCGGGGGGATTAATACGAAGTAAGCTGTTCGAAATTCTTAGGAGTGCTATTTAGCTTTAAAATTCATCGTGGAGCTATATAACACGTGGATTAAGGTTTTAACAAGTGAAATTGGTGAGAAATTGGAGCTTAAGGCTAATTTAGGGGCTGTTTGTACGAAAAGGAACATAACCGGTTGTTGCCCTGTTTGATTCTGAGTAATCCTATCTGGTTGGGGAGCTGTTCATGGTGTTGTCATGCTCTAAATGTGTTGTTAGGACATGCTAGAATGTCAATTGAGGTGTTATTGAGGTGCACGAGTGGTGGAGTCGAAACTAGAATAGATAATTGACTTAATCGTTGGATTGTCGCTGAGTTGTTCGCTGCCCTGTTTTTGGACAGCGGTGCTTTGAGTTGGAGCCGGGCTTGACAAAGGATTTTGGTGGATTTTTGCTAACTCGGATGAAGGTGAGTAACCCCTAACCTTTTATTAGGACATTTGGTCGCGACTGAACGGATTCTTTGAGGAATCGCTGAATTGATTGATATTTTTATGGTGCTTGGTTGAGTTGGAGCCGAATGGTTCCGTTGAAGCATAGACCATGAGTGCTTGATGGCTATGGAATTCTTGGTCTCATGATTGAATTGACGACGTGCTCGTCGTAGCCCCTTATTTGTTTGGATGGTTGCCTTGTGCTCGAATCTTAAATCGTGTTTGTGATAAAGTACGTTTGTTTTTGGCAAACCTTGATTTATGGTCTAATGTCTATAATTCCTCATGATGAAATGTGATATACCCTGATGCGATGTAATCGCGGGGTCGAGAAATGTGAAACATACCTTGAGACGAACTAATCGCAGGGTTGAGGAACGAGATGCACCCTGAGGCGATCTAATCGCGGGGTTGAATAATGAGACACACCTTGAGGCGATGTGATCGCGGGGTTGTGGTCGAAAGTCCATCCTGATGCATTTGAACGCGGGATGAGAATTGTACCTGTGGACACGAGCTTGGTGATAAGCTGCTAAACCTGATGCGTCTGAACGCGGGTTTATTGATCGGAATAGCCTGAGGTGTCTGAACGCGGGCTAGTCTCTGGAAATGTGAAGTGAAGTGGAATCACCTTATTATTCTTATGTTATTATGAATTTTCTGATACTAGTATGGAATCTTGGTTACTTGATGCTGTGTTTACATTTGATTGAGATTCTCATTTTTGCATGACTCGATGCCTTGAGAAAATGCATTACCTTGTTTCAACTAATGATTGCATGTTGCTGTAAATATTTTGGTTCGGTGGAACGATTGGCGTAAATTAGGGTTAGGATAGCTCGCTGAGATTTATATCTCACCCCAGTGGGGACTTAACTTTTTAGGTTCCAGGCGAAGGAAGCTCGATTTGGATAAAGAAGTGGCATCCGAGACGTAATAGGTGATCAATTGTATCTAAGGTATTGGGTGATCACTAGAGATTGCATATAATGAGGTGGATGTAGAAGTCAAATCTTTAGTTTCGATCATCCTCGGGAATTAAAGTGTACTATTTCTCTGTCCTAAGTCATCTTGAATTTATTGTGTACGGAGTGGCCTCTTGCTTCCGTAGATATACGATTGGTTTGATGAGAGTCGAAGGATCCTGTATGTCACATTCTGTGTATGCCCAGTGGGATGTTCATGACTCGTCGGGCTCGGGGCGTGAGAATTTGCCTAACCATTCCCATTGGATAGAGAGATACCAGGAATTTCTCTAGGCCAAAATTGGGTTGACATAGGTATAACACCACCCGGCGAATAAGCCACACATGCAATAGGAGTATGTTCGAGTTTACAGTCTTGCATACAAAATCATTCGATGACTTTATCCATATAAGTCTTTTGTGAAAGAGACCACAATCTCTTGAAATATTAATTCCAAGAATGTATACAGCTTCACCCATATTTTCCTTTTTCAAAATTGGAACATAACAAATTCTTGACTTTATCAACAAACTCCATATTGTTTCAAGCAATAAGTATATCATCAACATATAATGATAAGATCACATATTGATCTTTGGATCTTTTGATATATATGCAATGATTTTCATCAATCATTACAAAATCATATGCCACTAAGGCATTACGAAAAAAGTATATACCATTATCTTGAAGACTGCTTAAGGTCATATATCGATCTTAAAAGTCGACATACTTTTTGTTCTTGACTCATTGTAACAAACCCAGCAGGTTGTTTCTCTAAAAATTTCTTCTTTTAATTCACCACTGAGAATTGCAGTCTTTACATCCATTTGATGTAACTCAAGATCCATACTAATCACTATTGTCGAACTATGGTGAATTGAGGTAAATCTCACCATAAAAGAACAAACATCTTCCCAATCAATTCCTTCTTATTGACCCTTTCACCATAAGGCGAGTCTTGTATCTCTCAATCGAGCCATTAGCTTTACGCTTTAATTTGAGAACACACTTGCTCTCAATGGTTTTATGTCCATTCGAAAGATCAATCAGTTCCCAAACTAGGTTTGATCTCATTGACTCCATCTCCTTTTCCATTGCTTATATCCAGTTTTCCTTATCATGGCAAGTCAGAGCCTCATTTACATTCATTGGCTTATCTTCTTCTTGTGGAGCGACCATGAAAGCTCTGCCTTCAATGTCTAAACGTCGACAAAACGACGGAGAACGCTTTTGCAACTTATTCGCTAAATTGTGGATTGTACACTTAGTACATCAAGCTCTATTACGCTTCCACTTGGCGACTTATTCGCCGCATTGAAGATTGTACACTTAATATATCATTCTTCATTACACTTCCATTTGGATTAGATAATGACGGCACACATATTCACATCAAGTGGTTGCAATTGAGACTAGTTCGAAACAAATTTCCTACTTCTCACATTGCTCCCACTTAGATTAGATGCCCCAATAGAGTCATCATCACTATCCAAGATTTCAAACAGAGAATAGTCTTCACATATCTAGCCCTTTTTTGGAAATTCATTCACTAAGAATGTGACATCTCGTGATTCATATTCAGTTACACTTCTCACTTTCTTGCTCACCTATAATACATACCCTTTCGAATGCTCTTAGTATCACATGAAAATACTCTTTTATGCCTCTAGGGCTTAATTTCCCATATCAGTGGGAGAAACCATATGTATAGGAAGCACATGAAGGTCTGAGAAAACTCAAATCTCATTTTCGACCTGTCCACAACTCATATGGAGTGGATGTAATTGATTTTGAAGGCACACGGTTAAATATCTAGATATCAATCAATAAAACTTCACCCCAAAAGGTGATAGACAAATTATCATATGTCATCATAGACCTAACCATTTTTATTGGGACTTGTTTCTTCTCTCTGCTACTCCATTCTGTTGAGAAATCGCCGGAATAGTCAACTGTCTTTCTATTCCTTTTTCATCACATAAACATCTGAACTGATCAGATAGATTTTCTCAACCTCGATCAGATTTTTTTTTATGAGATTTCTAAAAGCTTAAAATTTTTCTGAATGCAACTTATGCCTCATATTTATGAGAAATAGAAAAAATATATCTGAATCGAGTGTAACCATCTAAAAATGTGATGAAATGAACAGCTCCATGCCTTGCTCTCATATTATTTAATCACATATGTCCGAATGGATCAGCTGCAAAGGAAACTCAGCTCTTGTTTATTTTCCAAATGGTTTGCTCATTATCTATCCCGCTAGGCAATACTCACAAATAGACAAATCGACTTTTTCAATATTGCCTATAAGCCCTCTTTAGCTTATCTAAATATTTGTCATTGGACCAATGTGACCCAACCTAGCATGCCACATATTTACATCATCACAAATGATGAAAAATAGTGAATAACTAATATTCACATTATTGCACTCAACAATCGGTACAATGAAACCATTCAGAACCATAGTAACTTGTTCCCAACGACAAGTCATTACCACCATTATGAAAGTTCAAACTAAAATCAAGTTTAGCCAAAACTAACACGGCGTCGAGTTTATGGAGCATATAACACAATATGTAGAAATAGGCTGCGACCACCGTGCATATTCAATTGGCAGGTGCCAATCCCTTTAACTTCAATGCAGGAATTATTTTCCACATTTATTCACTTTGCTCCATGTTGAACTCGTTGAAATTCCATGAAGGCATTTCTATCTTTCGTTACATGGTCTATAGTTCGTAAGTCTATAATCCACAGAGGATAAGATTCAGTTACAAAAAAATGAAACTAGAGACTTAAATAACACTCTCAAGTGCATAAAGCCTCCTTTATTTTTAACTTCGTTGGTTCATCACAGAACATGAGCAAAGTGACCCTTATTGCCGCATTTAAAATATTTCACTCTTGAGATGTTTTTCTTGAAATGACATTTTTCTTTCTCATGTCGGTTAAACTTCGATTTCTATTCTGAAGGATCTGTTCCTTTATCCTTTCCACTTCTTGAACCCACTTTGATGCTTATGCCTGGAGCACGAAGCTCCATTTGAGCTAGAACCAGCATTCTAGTTCAAGATAGCGCATAGCGTCCTAAAAAAGTCTTTACCTCTTTTTTTTATTGTGGATCAAGTGGATTTTCATATGCACACTGCTATGAAGTAAGGAACAAATTACTGCTTACACTTGCTACTCATGAGTAAAAAAAAGTGGCCCACATCATACAGTTCACTTATCATGTTTGATACGTTACAAAAGTCGTTTCATATTCTGCCCACTAGGCATCATATAAGTGTCAAAACTTATAGTGATCCGTCTCAACTTGGTGACCGATGTCTAACCAAACCTAGTGTTTAATGCCTCCCACTTGGCTTTAGCATTTTCATAAATGCCTGAACTTATGCATAAAATCATTTTTCATGCTACTCAGCAACATATGCGAGTAATTGAATTCATCCTTTTTCCATACAGCAAATGTCGGTTATGCAATATTCTCATCCTCAGATGTTTCCATAACTAGGTCAAGAGCTTCAAATGCTTCTTGCTTTTCATAGCACAAACTGGATTTCCATATTCCAGTTTTCATAATTTTCGCCATCCAATTTCTCCTTTGTTTCGCCAAGCTATGATATTCTAAAATATCGTAGCCATCGTATCTGAACACGAAGTTCTATAGACATGTATTCATGAATAATTGATGCCTTAACATTTACGCATCTATTTTACACTAACTAATTATATTAATGAATAATTTCACATAAGGCCTTAGATTCAAAAGTTCACTATGTTCCCAATCATCGCTTGAAATTACCATTAACATAATCATTTATGTAAAATCGAGCTCACTGAAGTTACTAAAACTTTCTAGAACTCCCCACTCTAATAAAGATTATAAATCAGATAATGATCTCTATATTTTGTTATCATAACATGGCATAGTAGGATTTGAACTATACACACATGCTTTACACATCAAATCATACTCAAATTACAAGATACATGCCATCAATAAATTCTTTACACAATAAGGCTATCTATATGTAAGCCATTTTTTTAATACTTGAAAAATGCCCCAAAATACGTATATCATGGGTTTCAAACATATTTTTAGAATTTTAAAATCATCAAACATGTTCAAATAATATATCAAATCGAAGATAATTTCGATACGAATGCAACGGTACCACGTGCGCCCCAAACGGAGCTCGTATGTGCAAGTACGAGCCGGTCAAAGTTTCAGTCCATAAGGTCAACATGAAGTCAACGGGCCAAAATGTAATTTCTCAAAATTTTGAGGATCGAATCGCAATTTCGAAAAATTTCGAGGACCGAATCGCAATTTCCAAAAAATTTGGGGATCAAATTATAATTTTTGAAAAGTTCGAGGACCAATTGTAATTTTCAAAAAGTTCAGGGACCAAATAGCAATTTTCAGGAAAAAAATTGATCAACGGTCAATGTTGACCGGGTCAACAAGTCGGTTCGTTGACCGGGTCGGGCAAAGACAGGTAGGGCCGGTTCATGAGTCGCACGGTCAGATCGGGTCCAGGTCGTGGATCCTGTTCAAAGTGGACCGAATTAGCCTGCTGACGTCAGCGTGACGTCAGCCATGCGGACAACTACTCGAGGCACGCGCACAATACGTGGGCGCATGAGCCCCACGCGCATCGCGCCTGGTGGAGAGTGAGGCGCGTGCTGCTTCGGCGATCGACCTCTCCAAATGCTCGTCTCATCGATACGATCATGATGGTATCTTCAAATCCAATTTTCATTGAACGAAATTTCATGAAAAATGCCTCGAAATGCCGCTGCGTCGAGAACCCGATCTGTGGTGGCGCGTGGCTGGCGTGCGGCCTCCTCCAGTCTCCGTTGGTGGCGTTCGACTGCTCAAAATGCTCGTATTGTCGATACGAGTCTAATGGTATACTCATTTCCTATTTTTACTGAGCAAAAATACACGAAAAAGCGTCGATGCGTTGCTGTGTCGGGACCAATCCCGTGGCAGCGCTTACGGCCGCTCCCGGTGTCGCCTTGTGACGGGTGACCACTCAAAATTCTCGTCTCACCGAGCCTGTTCCGAATATGTGTTCAAAAATTATTTTTGATAGCCAGAACAAAAAATTTTGCCGATGAACAATACGGTTGAACACCCGATTTTCGCTTTAAATCGACGACTAAATTACAACAAAATGATCAAGAAACAAGAACACAGGCTCTGATACCAATGTCGGAAATAGATCCCGATTCGATACTTACAAATACGCTGCGGAATACAACAGCCCTAGATCAGCTTGAATCACTAATCGTAAAGGTAAATCACATAGAACGGACTTACCTTGATAGCCACAGATTAAGAACCCCCGTTGCATGTGAGATGACGATCCGGATCTGTCAATCGGACGTCCTTCGAGAGAGATTTTCATGGAGTTTTTGGGAGTGTTTTTGTGGAGTTTTTGCCTTAGAAAAGAACGACGTACGTTCTGATGGCGAAAGAGAGTAACTTATCTCTTTCTTTCCCTTAGAATAGGAAATAAGCATAATCGATTGCAATCAATTATCGCAATTAAGACAATTAGCCAATTTAGCCCTTATTGGGCGTCAATTTCCAACAAATGGAATGAATGGATAAAAACTTGGCAGGGCTGAAACGGGATGATGTCAAGTGGAAGCTTGCATTAGGTATTCATTCACTGGCTAGAAAGAGCACAATCACGCTTTCAGAATCGTACTATTCTTATGTTAAAGAAAGGGTTTGATCCGTTTGTCTTCACCCAGGGAAAGAAGAGATTTATAGAAACATAAACTTCAAAGACGAATCAGGAAAACGCGCTAACAAGTGCTACGTGAAAATCAGCTGCCTGCGGTGGCGACCCATCGGTTGGGGTCGCGGACCGGCTGCCAAATTGCTCACTACTTCATTAATCAAGTCCTTAAAGATCAATCTCTCGATGTCCAAGACCAGTCCTGAGATGTCGTTAGAACCTGTCCAGTTCAGCTCTTGATGGGTCAAATCTTTTGATAAGATAGTATTCATTCCGTCGTCCTCATCATCGTCGAACCTGCAATTTGGGCGGTCAGTTTGGAGCTGATCTATCTCGGAGCACAACCCTTTCAAGAGCTGCTGTTGTGCCGCCTTTCTCCCCGGCAGATTATCTAATGAGAACCAGTTCCTGGAATGATCCGATACCACTCTGTGCACTAAGATCTCACTCACAAGATCGAATATCAGTTTCCTTCGCATTTTTTCGCCTCGTTTTGACTGAACAGTGCATTCCCTGGCCTGATCTCCACTTGAGATGTAGCTTGCCTTGGTTTGTTCTAGCGTGTGGAACAAGTTTCCTGAAATCAGGTCCCTTGATGAGTGGAGTCGGATGGTCATTAATACACAATCGAGATCGGTTAGCAGACCAGATGCTGACAATATCTCCGAAATGTATGCATGGTCCGAGCTTGTGCTCTCACTTGGGAATGCCGTGCCAGATCCTTGGTTAGTGGAGATTACTTGTATTTCATTCTGAACCAGTGGAAGATTGACTTGCCTATTCTGGTTGATAGCTGAGCCAAAGCTGCTTCGGTTGCTGTCAGAGAAATTATTTAGCTCTTGTAAATTCCACTTTACCTCTCCAGAAACATCATCATCTGCAAGAAGGATATATAAGAAATCGGTTCGGTCTTGCATTCTTCCAAAAAATTGCAGAATCAATACGAGTTTTCTTCCTCCTCTCCTTTCGTGAACAATGAAATTTCAGTTGTACTGTAAACTTCTGATTTATCCTTACATGTATGATTATATCAGTAAACTAGCACTTTCAGCAAGTGAATCATGTTCTCTGAGGCAATATAACTATGGATCGGCGAAAACATCTTCGAAGTTATGAATGCAAGTTACCTTTAAAGGCTGCTGAAGTCATTTTCACTGGTGATGGTGTTTCGTCTTCAAAGTATGATGCATCAAGGACGGAGACTGGACTTGGTTGTTCTGTTGTAGATATTCCTGGTTTCCTGCTTAACTCCTGTTCTCTCAAGGGGACTGTTTTCTGTATGGGAGATAATGAAGTACATTTAGCATGTATTGTTGATAAAGCTTTAGTCTTTGATTAAACGAGAGCAACTTACTTTTCTGGTTTGGTCATCTGGCGGGAACATGCCACGGATTTCAGCAAAGCTATATACACTGGAAACTTCTGTGTCATCCAGAGAGTCCATACTAGCTGCAGATTGCAGAGAAATGGTGTTGGTTTCGTCGCTGAGATCTCTTGTATGGCTGCTGTTCTTGTTCGCTCGGTCAGAACTAAGAGGCATGTGGTTAGTTTTGGATTTGGGCGTTCTCCCTGGAGAGCGCGGTTCTTTTGTTTGCTTCGCTGGGTTTCTTGTCCTCTGAGCATCTGTCGCCCTCGATTCCTTCAGCGTAAGCCGTGGGCTTGAAGTTACTGAATTCCTGCATGAACCAGTGTTCTCAGAAACATGTTGATGGTCCCCCGCTAGCGTCAATGTGTTTCTAGAACCAATTCTTCTGTCCAGGAAATGGGGTTGCCTGCTGGAAACCTTTCTTGGAGTAAGATCCTGATTTTGTTGCTGCTCAACTGATTTTTTCCTGCTGCTAGGAGAAATCCGGAGCTTGGCAAGACCTGATGTGGAATTGACAGGGGATCCGGGGATTTTCATTTTTTCTACAATCGGCGATTGCAAATTTTTTGGGGAACTGATTTTCTCGATTTTGGGAGAATCCGGGGCTTCAGGTTTTATGTTTCCACAGGGAGCTACTCTTGATTTGCTGCCCGAGCTGCAACTGTTTGTTTGGAGCATAAACTCTGAAGCCTGGACATCGTTCTTGTTCTCCAACGTCTCTTTGGATTTTTGCATTGCTCCAAGAATCTGTTTAAGAGCTCTCAGATCCTTCCCCGATTTCTTGAACTCAAGCTGTGCCAACCTTTTCTCAATTTCTCCATAAACTGAGAGGGTTGCATTTGATGCTTTTGAATGTGATGCAGTAGACTCAGGGACTGGCACTGCAGGACTCTGGCTTCCTTCCAGTCTCTTCCATGCAGTTGCTTGTGTCGGATACTGGGAACTTGGGTTGAACTGCATCACTGAATCCGCATTGACCTCCTTCTGTGAGATGACTGACCTTTGGCTCTTCCTTGGGGGGCCAGACAGCAGAGCCGGCTTGTTTCCGTCAAGTGTTCTCGACGAAACGGAGAAGGGATCAAATGCTTCAATTGAGTGGGTTCTGCTATGCCCCACTTGAAGCTCGGAGTTCGACATTGAATCTGGGAGGGCTTCCAGCCCCATCAACTTCGCTACCACGCTCGATTGCCTCGCGTGGCTCCCTTGTGGTCGGGGTGAATTCACAGTTTGACTGATACTGTGATTCACGCTTTGATGATTCCCTTGCGAATAACGTGACTGACTTTGAGAGGGAAGTGACATAGAGCCTCTCTTGCTATCCAGCGAATGCCTGGGTAGCTCTTTCACCTTGAAGTTGGACTTCAAAGCATCCCTTGATTCCCGTCCGTCACAAGAGAAACGAGGGGTGTCCCTCTTAGACAGAGAACAAAAAGTGTCGATGTCCATCCGTTCGGCCGATGTCTGAGGTCGGTGAAGGTTAGGAAGAACTCCCAACGATTCAGACACATAAGAACTCTTTGGTTTAACAGATTTCGACGGATTTAGTGGCCTAGGAGAGTCCATATATGTCAAGATAGCTGCTTTATCTCTGGTTGGAGGCCTTAATGAAGCCCCATGGGATTCTCTGTAACTGGAGCCCTTGGCAATATCAGAGAGGACAGGGGATTGTACACTTAAATGGTTGGCGGCATTCAAATCGTGGAGCGGTGAGTCGTGAGGCTGGTTATATTGGGTTGTGGGTAGCCTCAACAAAGACGGTTCTAATTTTGCTGGTCTATTCTCCTCGAGCGAGGAGAAACTAGACGAATTATATGAAGATGAGACGGAGCTTCTTGAGGAATCAGATGACAATCTGTGTCTCTCAAACTTTGTTGCTTTGGAATTTTTCACCTGCATTGATAAACTATCTGATCAACATGGTGGGAAATTTAGCTCAGATTATACGCTTCGGTTTTTGAACGACTTACCGCAGATTTCTGTGATACTCCATCTTCCTCTGCATCGACAGATGCGTTTTGACCTGAGGAAACACTGGAAGTTAGATGACTTTTGCAGCGCTGAAGTAAGATATACATTACTTCGGAACGCAAGCTAACCAAGTTATTATGAGAGAGTAAATGTTTTCATGAGTCACAAGGATTATATTCCTTATTCAGCTCTTATCAGCTTGTACCGGGGCCTCTCGTGGAAGATCAATAACAGAGTTTTAAGAAGAACCCTTTTCTCTCGAACGATGTTCTGATACGCATGTGGCTTAATAAACTCATTATTAACCCGCATGAATTCTAACTACTGATCCTCGCAGGTGTTTCGACATTTTCCTCTGGCTTCCGCAGAGCACGGGTTGCGGTGTGTTTTTCAATTTCCTTCTATCAAGCGAGCAAATTTACACCATGACAATGCAAACAAAAAGTAAAACCAATATGGATTGGTTGAATCGCTTTTCAGGAGTATGTAGACAGACTAGGAGATAAATTCAGATGACAGGGCCACAGGGTTGCGAGGAGAATTTTACCTGCAAGAAGCCTCTTGGGGTTGTGGCCATTCAAGCGTCTGCCTGAGAGAAAACTCTGGCGATCAAAGAGCTGAAAGATCCCATTCATACACCCAACTTGCTTCTGCATTCCTGGCTTGTCATCTGTCAACGAATACAGGAGTCTCGAGGACATTTTTTTAGCTCACAATGCCAAACCTACAAATTTCGTGCAGGCATGTGTGTTTGGAACTGAAGGAGAAACTCCCTGTAAACTAGGTGAGCACTTGAATTTTCGCCTTCCAAATCACACAATCATGCATGCATTTCAGCATGGATGCATTTTCTTTCCACTTTTGCTTTCTTATCTTCAGGGATAAGAATGGAAGAAGAACTGAAGATGAAGATGAAGATAACAGAAGAGGCCAAATCCAATGATTCTGCAGAGGATCAACACACGGGACAATGGACTTCCAAGAACGAGGTAAACAAATGAGTTTGCTGTGAAAAATTCAGGAAGTAGGATTATAAGAAGGGGGAGGGGAGGGAGGGAGGGAGGGGACCCAAAAGAGTTACAAAATCAGCCAATGAGAAACTGACGGAGCTAGATTCCAGAGCTTTGCTCAAGGACCATTTTAGCAAGCGAAGTTTCTTCTTTCTGCAGACTCAAGAAGAGATGTTTTTCTGGGTTTCCTCACAAGAACAAAGTAACACTTTTTCTTCTGGCGCTCTCTCTCTCTCTCTCTCTCTCTCTCTCTCCCTCAAGCTATATAGAATAGCCTTTTAGCAGCCTTTTTATACTAGAGAGAGAGAGAGAGAGAGAGAGAGAGAGGTGTGATGTAATGTGAAGTGTTTGTTTTGTAAGCAAATGTTCACATCAGTCTGGAGAAGAATGAGAAGTGGTGACAGGCTTTTCTTATTCTTATTTCACAGAGACAGGGCGAGAGAGAGAGAGAGAGAGAGATTAAAGAAAGGAGGAAACAGGGGAAGAGGCGGGGGGATGAAGAGAAGCTATCCAGCAATCTCTTAATGAATTGGAGGTGGGAGGGAGGAAATGGGAATTGGGGAAGTGTGGGTCAGATCTGAAACTTTTCCTGGTCTCAATCCACTTCTCATGTGGACAGAGTAATGTGGGTGGGTCTCAAAACTTTGAAGGCTCGGACCTCTCTACATGACCATGTGGTCCGTGTCAGGCCAGTGTCGAGGGAATAGAAAATCGAGCGAAAGAACCCGAATTTGAATTAATACCAATCCTAAACAAAGCGTCGGACTGCGATGTTTCTCTTCTTTTCTTTTCTTTTTTTGCGCAAAAAAAAAAAAGAATGAATTGTTATTTTTCCCAGCTCACAAAACTTCTTTAACTGTCTCTCATTCACATCTCCCTCCAATAGAATCCTCCTTGGGACATGACAGGAGTAAGATCAGATCTGCACTGATCCTTGGCTTCTTTGTTCCATCAGATCAGATGAGATCCTACTGGGCACTTTGCCACTGAAGTTTCCTTCCACATTTTTGAGGTTATTTTTTCATGGGTCACATGGAGGGGGAATATCCACAGAGAGGTTAAAAATGACATTTTTGACCATGGAGGAATCTCTACTTTGAAGGGCGGGTGGAGCAGCTTTATGACTGCAGCTTACAGTTGCTGCTGCTCTTTGCTTTGGTTTCCCAATTTGAGTCTGGAATCTGACCGAACCGGCGAAGATTGTTTACGGTCTGTACCATCTTTCTTTTTTTTGGGGGCTCTGATTAGACTTGCAATCTTTGATTAGACATGAATTATCCCTTTGTTGGCGCTGTCTATTTTGGTAGGTAGGTGGTTCATCAATTGACCTCCGAATGATATCCCGAATTTGCGTCCACAAATGCCTGATTGGCGAATTTGATGGTTTTCAGAAATTATCGAATTCGCCTCTTTTTTTTTTCTTTTTTTGGTTACTTCTTTTTCTGTGGCAGCATTGATGGAAACCAAAGCAAAAGGACAAAAAGTTATAAAAAAAAAAAAAAAAAGATAGGACATGGACAGTGATGGACATTAACATAATACATAAGTACTCGAGACAGCGTTAGCCACGTAATGCCTGTACCCAATTAAACGTGATCGTGATGTACTTTTTCAATTATTTTTACATCCTAGGCCACATGTTCCCATGATGTTTTTTTTTTTTTTAGAGACTCTTTAAATCCTAAATACCTCCTCCCTTTATTTATTCTATTTATTTATATTTTCCGTACGCAATTAATTCTTTTCCGAAAAAAAAAATTATGCCAATTGCAGCTGGTTCTTAAAGTAATTAACTATTAAATCATGCATTCATATAATAGATTAAGTTTTTAGAGCAGCTGGCAGTGATCCTACAAAATCTATCGTGATATCAGAACGAACTTTAGAGTTCAAATCTTTACGGCTTTTAGAGCAAGTCTTAATCTTTTGAGCTAATCAATGCGAATTAATCTAGTCTTGGGTCGGGTCCGAAATTCTTTGTAGTGCCAACTACAATTACTTGCCGAATTAGATGCATTAAATACGTATCTAATTAATTATGTCCTGTTTGCACTATAGTTGCCCCTTGATAGTGAGTGGTGGGTTTATAATCAGTCTTGCACAATCTAAACAAAGGCTATTCACGAGCTATTTAATCTATGCAGGACACGATGAGTATACATTGGGGTAAATTGCCTTAAAAAAAAGTCTTAAACCTATTATGATTGTGCTGGTTCAGTCTTAAACATTTTGATTTGACCAATTTAGTCCTAAACCTTTTAAGGATTTGCTTGTTTAGTCATTCCGGCCAATTTTGGTCAAATATCGCTAACCTGATTGTCTAATCGGCACTGCCAGTCCTTCGTGGCACGCCCGGTGTCAACTTAGACAATTTATTAATTTTTTAAATGTTTTTATTTCTTTTTCCCCCCAACTTTGGGCTGACAACTCTTAGGCGAGGATGTCACGGTCCTCGCCCAAATCTAAGCAACGACCGTGATGCCCTCTCTAGACCAAGCAACAGTCGCCGCTCATGGTTGGAATAAAAAGAAAAGAAAAGAAACTAAGCAAAATAATAATAAATAATTCAAAAAACCATGTCAGCCCTCGACATGCCATGTAGGACGGTCGGCGCTAACTAGACCGTTAGGTCAAAAATTTTCAGTCAAAATTGGCCGAGTGAAAATGTTTAGGATTAAATTGGCCAAATTGTTAAATGGTTCAGGATTGAATTGGCCAAATCGAAAGGTTTAAAATTGAATTAGCACAAATGCAATAAGTTTATGAAATTTTTGGTAAAGAAGTACACATACACTATACAACAACATGATGCGATAATTTCTCATCGCCAGTTCCATGCAACATCTTCTCGTTTGCGCCCTAGGCCGAGACGGTTTTCAAGCCTAATTCCTTATGCAACCTAGCTAATACATGCAACAGTTGGCATAGTAGGTACCAAGAAGGAAAAAGAAAGGGGGGGTGCAAAATAATTGTACATACATTCGTATGAGTCACTTTAAAGCTTGTTTCGAATTGCATTCAATTCACGACGTACATCGAGAGCCTTTGATTTTGACTTTGGAAGGTCCAGGGAAAATGTTGGAATTGGCCGGGGAACAAAGCGTGACCCTAGGATCACATTGAGTGTTGGTTCCTTTGGGGACAATAGCTTATCCGGATGACTTAGGACTCAAAACCCTAGTGGATCCACCAATTCTAACCTCTTCCCCCACCCCCCCAAATCACGAAAGTGGCCATTGAATTGATTGAAGATGGACCGTGGAACTTTAGCATGCTTCCGTGCGGTCATCGTTATTTATTCGCAATTTTGTTTCGATGCTTGCCAGAGAATATCGCGTGCTCCCTCAATCTATCGCGTCGTCGCTCTCGTATGTACAAAAGAATACAGCAACGATCTTCGCCGAAACAAGTTATGTCTAAGCTGGTGCCACATTTACTTCAAAAGCTCCCATCTCCTCCTCCTTTTCAGGATTATCAAACGCACCAAACCCAAGATTACAAAAGATGAATTCTGTTCACATGAAAAAGCTATCGTAATCGAATCAATAGTTAGATCCTACACATAGGGAAGTGCTTTGAGGGAGGATTGGAAGAAAACGCAATCATCCTGCCTTCACGAGGATGAAACAAAAAAAGAAAATAAAAGAAATTTGCTATCGGGGCCTTGTTCATCCCTTTGTCACGTTGCATTGGATGATGCATATCATTCCATATGAAGACCCTACTATCTCCAATAATCAGCCGATTAGGGTTAGGCTTGGCAGGTCCCGGTGGCCTACCTGCCTCCACTGTTTTTTCGGCGTCTGCCGTCCCCCATGGCATTGTCGGCATCTACGACGACAATTTCTAGTAAAAATTGACCGGAAGAATCGCAATGGCAAATCGTCAAAACATCCCGAAACCCGTTCTTCCATCCAGCTTATGGTTTTGAGTATCGCAGCTATAACTCGAGCTTGGCCTGCGACAAATGTATTCTTGATCTCAGGCATGTTGAACCACTGTGCTAGATTTTGTTTTCCTCTTTTCCGCTCCTTTTTTAAAATTTCGGTACTTGTGCTAGGCTAGATTTCATGTCTACGTGCTTGGTAAGAGTCGGACCTAGATATTAGAGGGTGAATGATGCTAATGCACTAGGGCAACATAGGGATATCTGAGAACTATATTTAAACAAAGGAAGATCAACAAGCAATTCATCCCATTTGTCCGGTAAAAACTTATTCCAGAGAATTACCAAAAAAATCCTAAAGTTATTGCAATTGTGTCATTCCAGTCCTAAATCTTTTTTTTTTTTGTAATTTCACACCTAAAACATTTGCATTTGTATCAATCTAATCTATCCAGCCAACTTTGGCGGACTGGCGTTGACGTGGCATTTTAACTTTTTGAGTGTCTTTTTTTAATTATAAATTATTTTTTTCTTTTCTTTAGTGTGTGTGTGTGTGTGTGTTTTTTTTTTTAACCTTAGCTTGGCAAGGATGTCGCGACCCTTACGTGATCTGGGTGATGGACTGTGCTCCCTCATCGGGCCTAAGTCCAGGGGGAAGAAAAACTAAAACAAAAAAACAAATGATCAATTAATTTGAAAATTATTGAAATATCATTAAAAAAATCACGTTTTCGCCGGATGGACTGAATTGACAAAAATGCAAAAAAAAAATGACTGAATTGACACAATTGCAATAAATATATGACTTTTGGATAACTCTCCCAGACTTATTCGAATTCATATGCATGACACATAGAATACATGCATTGCCGAAAAAAGCGTGGCCTATGAACATCTACGCCTTCCTTTGAGTTTTGTACACGGGTGCATCTTCATGTACACAACGTACAAATTACAAACCTCAAGGGGAACATCCAAATATGATAAAGAGGGAGTGCGATGGCGATGGCGATGGCTGAAGATGGAAGGAACAGAGAGAGAGAGAGAGAGAGAGAGAGGAAAGATAGGGCACAAAACCACATGGGATAAAGTAGAAGCATCACATGAAAGGTCGTCCCTAGCTTCATGAGGGAGGGACCAAAGCCCCTCCCCACAAAACTATCTCAATCTCATAAACTTAAGCTAAACATAAACATTATAGGAGTACGTACAAGTGACATTTCATCATTTCATCCAATCAGTCGCCATGATTGGATTGGCACGTGATATCCCACCTCATCCCCCAACCCCCTCAATTTGCCATGTGATTTGAGCAATAAAATAAACTTGGGGGGGAGGGTTTGTGGGTCAAACCCATCAAGGATTGATACCATCCAATTAATCGGAAAACAATTAACCAAAAAAATAAAATAAAATTGAATCTCACCCCACAAATAAATAAATAAAAAATAAATAAAACCCTTGGTCCGCGATGGAGGCGACGAGAGGGAATTTGCGCAAAGTTTGAATGCTAACATGGGTTTCGGCATCGGTCTCTCCAAAATTCTTCTCTACAGATGGAAATTTCAAACTCGATCGCACAACGCGTGACGTGAAATGCTTTCTCGTAGCCAAAACACTTTGGTTGACTGAGGGGCGTGTTGAATTTCTTAGGGGATAAAAAAGGCAGTTGATAGCTTTTCAATTAACAAGGAAGAGAAGGTTAATTTTAAATTTTCAAGACAATGGAAATTCTTCAATGCATCAAAATCGCGAAAAGAGATGTTTTGTAGCGCGTCGACCGTTTGTTGGTTAATCTTTAGGGACCGAAAAGCGAGACTAATTGCGTGGTAACCAAAAGGGGAAACGGACGCCAACACGCCATGAAGAACGAAGAGGTCCTGTCCTGTGAAGATTTCTTGCAGAGATAGGAAGGGCGAACGAAGAAGGAAGAGGAAATTAGGGCAAAGGACTAAAAAGTAAAAACCACCCAAGCCATGGAAAATTGACCTTAATATTGTGGAAAACCTCATTTCATGGCAACGTTAATCGCTGCGGTGACAACGGTAACTATTTGACGGGAAGATTAAGATATAGACGGATAACATTATACGTACTCGTGAAAACATATTATGTTGCTTGTATCAATTGGAGCTTTTACAAGAAGAGGGTTGTGTGGCCATCAAACAAGGGATGTGGGTTTGCACCACCCAAGAACATCAAACCCATTTAAAGTGGGGTTTATAAAGTCAAAGATTCCATCCTTCCCCCCTTGTTCTTTTTTTTTTTTCTCCACGAGTAGAAAAAGATCTTCAAGATCTCACAGATCACAGCTTGGAGCAGAAGAAAACCATGCCATTGAAACCCTAGTTTTGTGTTTTTTTTTCTTCCTTGGCTAATTCAAGTAAGAACATGGTAATTGTCAATTGGTGGGGTTGCCCTCAATGAAACAAAAAAATAGTATGCTATCATTAAATTCAAGTTTGAAATCTACACGCAAAGCCTACAATCATTCAACGGGCATGTCACTAGAATAACACTCTCGTCACGTGTATCAAGAAGCATTTTGGCAGCAAAAGGCCAGTGGCCCCTAATTAATTTCACATGAGCTGGACTAAATATTCCCCTTCAACGCGCGATCGACAGCTTCCACGATCTTCAAAGAACAAAACCATGCAATGCAAGTTTGCCAGTTCGATGGAGTTTAAGTAAACCTCATCTGTCACATGCCGACTTGTGGAAATGGTTCTGAGTTGTACGAGGCTAAACAATTGGGGAAAATATATCTTTCCTAACTTAGAGATACGCGATATCTCTGCGCGCAAAATGAAGTTTTGATGTCATTTCCGTATGTTTTACATGCCCTCCTTTTTGTTTTCGACCGCTGGCTGGCTCAAGAACAGACCCTAATGAGTTGGGTATGCTCTTGATCTGTGTGTGGTGGGTCCAAAAAATGACATCTCCTCGTGATCATCATGCGTTGAGGATCTTTGAGATACCTTGCACCGGATAAAGAGGGAACCCCATCAAGCATCTCACCAAACCCTTTTCGAAAAGATTTTCACATTGTTGAGGCAACCCTTTTGACGTATGGCCACGATCATGGACGTAGCAGTACCACCATACCGTGATATCTACTTCGGACCTTGTTGTGGACATGGGCTTGATCAGGGGTAAGCATGGTTACATGAGAGAATCGAAAATCGGAGCACCGAACCGGTGGGAACATGGTAGGTTTCAGATTTCAGAATATGCAAATGGGGGGTTCTAGGTTCCACAAATTGAGGAGTCGGTCCCGACGAGCGGATTTCAAGTTCTAGGAGGCGGAACCTAGAACACGTCCTTGTGCTTTTCTTGTTCCATATCATCGCGCGATCCTGCGGTGTTCCATGACGTTCGATGATGAGTGTGTAATCTAGAACCCTTAGTCCCGAGCTTCCATTTTCGGCAATACCTATGACTGAGAGTTTTACTTTGTTAATGTTTCGTATTTTTTCGTGCGTCTAAATATGAGTTATGATCAGTGAACTGTACCAGCAAACGATTGTCATTAAATGTGATAATTCACCACAATCCTTCAATTAAGAATACATGTGGAATCACCGTGAAACTGACCATGAAACTTGTGGCTATGTAGGTTTCAGGGTATGCATGACAGATTTTAAATTCTAAATAATAAGAAATCGGTTTAGACGGGCAGTTTTCAAATTGAAATGAACATGAAACCGTGCATCCCTACGTTTCATCATAGCCAGGTATGTTTCTGATTTTGGGAAAATAAGAAGTTGATTCGGACGGACAGATTTCAAAACGAAAGCAATCCAAAATCGCTCAGCTCTGAGCTTCATCGTGGTGGGGAAGGTGCAAAGGGGGGTTCTCATCTCATGGAGGGGTGGCTCGAACTTCGATGAGGATATGGGCATTAGGTGCCAGAAAGGAGCTGCAGAGCCAGAAAAGAAGCACGACCCGGAGCAGAGCAAAAGGGGGAAATGATGAGGAAACCACGTGGTGGTGGTTCTGGTTTTTGACGAAGTGGAGGGAGGAGCATCCGGAGAGAGTTTTTTCCAAAAAAAAAAGATAGAATCCCCGCCATTGTTGCAGGGTCAGAACTGAGAAGGCAGTGTCAGACATTGAGATAGGACTTTCTCGTGGCGAGGGAGGTGCATTCAATTATTGGGAACTTCCTCACCGACGGACCCTTCATGGGCTCTTCTTTCGTGTCTCGATCGTCCTATGATCTCTTACGTTAACTCGTTCAGAAAAAAACGGAGGAGGGACGATGATGACGGTCGTATTCCAAAAGGAAATTGAATTGAAGGTGAGACAACTCGTACTCGGGTAGCTAAATGATCAATTCCATGTCTCGCCAAATTCATATAAAAAGAAGAAGCGTGACTAAACACGATGGATGCGCATCTTTGATCCTAGACATGGGAAAACGAAATGATTTCCTGACGGTACTGTCGGGACGGTACAATCTCAACCGCAGATTCACACATTATTATCGTGTGCTTTCTACAAAACACTTAATAATTGAAAGATCGTGTAGTCAGAATAATTGTGCCAACGAAGGTTTTTGTGGGAAATTGTGAATTAATGGAAGTTCTTTCTTGAAATATTTTCCCATCACCAATGAATTTTAAGGAATTTTATAGGAGGGACATTAAGGATTTTAAGAATAATAATTGGCTTAAACAAACTTAGTTCAGCAAACGGACTTTTAGACATAATCATGAAAGAATTTTAGGGAACACGTCCATAAAAATTGTTAGGGATTATGATACTACGTGCAAAGAGGGAAGATGAACCCACAAAAATGCAACGACGACTGTTCTAAGTTAAGGGCCTATATGGATCGTAGCCAGAGAAACTGTTTTTGTTCCAAAAGTGTTTCGGAAACACTTTCGGAATAGAAACGCGTATGGTTCAAAAATGTTTCAAAAAGCAAAAAAAACTTGCTTCTGAGTTTTGGAACACTTTTTGGAACACCACCCATTGCCTCTGACTTGGCCACCACCCGCTGGTCGCCGGCGATTTTTTTTTTATACTTACCATACGCGTTTCTTTCCCAAAAATCGTAACTGGGAACAGAAACACAAAAAAATATTTTTGTTCAAAAAATGCTCTAAGGAACAAAAATGTTACCATACGCAGCCTAAACTTCAAGCAATCACCAAAGATATTTGCGATGAATAATTTAAGCAAGAAAAATACACGATATAAATTAATATAAGGAGAGCAGAGATAGAGAAAGCTTGCTCAAATCAATTACAGTGGCTCTCCACCACCAAGCGAGGGTTGCTGCTGCCGCGAGTGACGGCAAGAGCCGGTGGTGGGGCTAGGGCCTACCTGCCCTTTTAAACTGGCATCTCGAACCCTATGATGTCTTCTTTCTTCTGTCTTTAACTTTCGTTTGTTCTTTCATTTTCTACGTTTGGCTCTAATAAATTCAACTTTTTTTTCCTTTAATTTTTTGGTTTTCTGAAAAATCATGTAGAATTTAAAATATGACAAAAGAAGCCACGTGTATCTCTCTATCCATTTGAAACAAACTGACATGGGAATGATTCGATTTCGAGCGCATGAAAATCACAAGTTTTTACAATTTAAACGCTCGAAATGAAAATTTTAGGACTGAAGTTCACGGTCGATAAGTTGTAGAACTATCTATGTAATTATCCCAAAAGATTGCATCACCAGGAATAGATGGGCCTATAGTGGGCCATGGGTGGATTGGGCCCGCCAACCTTGTTGGCTTCCTTTTGGGCTTCTTTGAATTCAGCCACAGTTTGGGCCGACGAGGACTCAGCCACAGCCACAGGCCCAAGGCTGTCTTTTCAGTATTGAACAAAATTATTTACAAGTAAACACCCCGATCCCCCCCCCTCCCAAAAAAAAAAAAAAAACTACCACCGATCCAATTATATGGGGATGGGTTATGGTTTACCTCCGCTCTTAGACTGTGTTTGGTAGGTCGGATATAAATTCGAATAGGCTAACCTTCGTCCTACCCAGCGTTCGAATGAACACTCAAAATTTGGATAATTCAAATATTGTCCGGATGAAAGAGTTCCATATGGGGTGGTGACGCAAACCCAATACATCCGAACAGCGGAAGGCATCGTCTTCACATGAAAATTGTCCAAATGTCCTAAATCTATTGCATTTTTTTCAATTTTGCCAAGTGAATCCTAAACCTTTTAACACTTTGCCAATTGAGTTAATATGGCCGCTTTCAATTGGAAATTATGAACGTAGACACCGGAGTGTCATGTAGGATGGTCGGCACTGATA
This sequence comes from Rhodomyrtus psidioides, assembly GCA_021437785.1. Taxonomy (NCBI): domain Eukaryota; kingdom Viridiplantae; phylum Streptophyta; class Magnoliopsida; order Myrtales; family Myrtaceae; genus Rhodomyrtus; species Rhodomyrtus psidioides. The sequence goes on from JAILYB010000105.1 coordinate 1,495,506, forward strand.
TGGATAATTTTCTAAATTGATTTAAATATATTTTTTTGTTTATCTTTTTTCCTTTTTTTTTTCTATCAATTCCAATGAGGGCCAATCGAGCCATTCTGACCATAGGCAAGGGCCAGCTATCCTTGTGAGGTCTGGGCAAGGTCTGCAATCCTCGCCTGCGATCGGCGAGGTCGGTGGGCCTCTCCCGTGACTAGCGATGCTTGGCCGATCACCCTCGTCGAGCTTGGCAGAAAGAAAGAAAAAGAAAGAAAAATGAATAAGAAAAAAATTAGAAATTAAAAATCTAATTTTTTAAAAAATATATATAAGTTGTCCACGTCATTGCCGGTCGTGCCATGTAAGATGCCCGACGTTCACGTCCGTAATCTCCTGCTAAAATTGATCGAATTGACTCAATTGATAAAGTATCGAAAGATTGACGACTCAATTGGCAAACTTTTCTTGACCCAAAAAGAAAAAAGTCAATAAACTTGAAAAGTTTAGGACAGAATTGATCGTTTTTATGGGAAATGGTGAGGCTTAATGTATGACATTGGATGATTTCTTTGTGCAGTCTTGAGATGTGATTAGGGGATTTGGAGGTGGACCACAAGCCCACTAAACCTAGACAAAGCGCTGTATACTATTGAGAGGGAGGGAAGATCGTCCCTACAATAGTATTGGCAATGAATGGGATCGGATTCTCGTATCCACTGATCTTTCCATTGGCACGCATGTGACCTGAGCATGCCAAAAGGTCCTGGCCGCCACGTGTAGTTTTCTGGGGACATCAACTTTGGATCATGTGCACACATCATGCACCCCATCATTGTATTCTCCGCATGCTTGCAAAGATTGATACGTATGCAAGAGATCTTTCTCGATCAATCTCCTTACCCTCGTTTTTTCTCGAGAATTAGAAAGATCCCATTTGCACTTCTTTCTTCATGCGCCCAAAAGTCTTAGAATGCAGCGGTTTTTCTGTCAAATGTGATGATATCACACTCATTCTCTTCAATGGCAAAAGCCAATTCAATCATTTTCTCTTGAAACTAAAAATAAAGGGAGAAGTGACACTGGACTACGTATTAGAGGTTGGGGTATGAGAACCCAACCGATCCGGAGTTCGGACCGAATCGAATTGGTCAATTTTGGGCGTACCCGATTTCAAAATTTGAAATTGGGAACATCGATCTAGTTTTCGATTTCGGTTGCAGAGTCGGACTGCCCGGACCAAATTGGATTGATATGCTTTTCATTTGCTTTTTTTTCTCCTTTATATGTAAAGAGTAAAGAGAAGGAAATTGTCAAAACCCCAAATCGTACTGATCCAACTTAAGAACCGGACCCATTTGAGAAATGATCACCTCTAGTATGTATGTCAACCATCATGAGCACTATGCATTGAAAAGATGTCCAAGTTGGAGATATACTGTGACATCCTGAATTCCTGCCATTTTGAGACTATGGAATGAGAAGTATCTATTGATGTATTTCAGTTTTATCTCGCTCGGACCTGATCAATTCGAGTTAACTGACCAGAAAGGGAAAGGCTAACACAAGACAAGTACGTGGACCTAGGAAACTCGAAAAAGGAAATGACGCTTTGACCAAAAGGATTGCCGAGGGAACATTTAGAACCATTAAAGGCCGATCAAATAACGATTGAGGAATCCATTGCAAGTGTCATATGATTGGAGCACGGGTGATGCCGTTTAACCAATGTATAATTTGCGAAGTTTTCCTAAATCGAACAATGACGATCGAGACCGTCGGAACTAATAATGAACCCTCGCAATTACATGACAACCAAAGCCGTCGTAACTTGAGTCGTCCTAAGTGTGACGAGAGTCACAGAGTCGATACGCGTAACGTCTGCAAAAGCCGCCCGTTAGTTCGAGATAAACTGAAGACACGATCGACGAGTGAACGATCATGAAATGGAAGCTCGAATTGGCAATTGGAAATGAAGAATTTCAAAATTTGAAAAATGATTTGTCGTCGCCTCGCCAATGGATACTCAAAATGAGAAAAACGAAGTTTCGGACGAAAAGTGGCAAATGACCGTTTTACCCATCGCCCATTTATCTTTGTCTTAAGAAAGTTGGAAGGAAAAAATGGTCATTTCTCCCACACTTAGAGGCTGCCGAAAATACTTGGAGAAGAAGGCAAGGAAAGTCAATGAGGGTCAATGGCCATTGGATCAATAATTGGTGCAAGGACAAGTGTCAAGTTAGGGTTAACTTGGCATTAAATACCAATCTAATCCCATCTTGTCAATCTTTGCCTCAATTATATATGTGAAACACCCAATTTACTGCCCTTTGGTCGTGGATGACACTCCCCCACCATTTCCCTTTGGTTTTTCTCTCTTTTTCCTTCTTACCAAAAAACTGTCGGAAGTCAGTTTCTAAGCCCCATGTTCAGTCCGTACGACCGGCCTCTCCCATCGTTGCCTCACCGCCGCTGACAATCACAGGTTAATTTAGGATTCCTTGACATTTTTCCATTGGTTTCATGATTTTTGGAGGTCTGGTTAATTTATGGTGATTTTTGGAAGAAAAGCGGACGGATTCTGAGCTAGCTGAGGAGAAGTGTTGATTCTAGCTCTTAGAAATTCCAAATGACCTTAATTTTTTTAGGAGAGCTTCATAACATCTAGTACTATATTCAGATGGTTTACGGCTGTAAATAGATGGTTTTAAAATGAGATTTCATGGCTGATTTGAGGTGGTCTTTACCGAACAGATTCTACCTCCTCCGACCGGTAGAGGATCTGTGAGCTTTTGAGGTCCGCCGAGGTGTCGCCTTGTCCCAAAACTTGTTGGTAAGAAACCCTAAGACATGATATTACATGTTAGCAAAGGATAGGTGAGTTTGATTGAAGATTTGATGGCCGGTTTGCATGGTTATTCTTAGGGACAGAATCTGCCCGGCACTGAACGGTGTAGGATCCGAAGGTTGTTGCTGTGTTTGGAGGAGTTCGTTGGCTTAATTAGCTAGGTAAGAAGACTTCTAACCTTTTGTTAGGATGTTGAGTCACTAAAGGGTGGAATTTTGGTGGAATTGAAAGGGTTTAAAGGGCGGTTTTTGGTGTGAAAAACGTGAGGGACCCGAAAGCTATGCAATCACATTTTCAGCACGCACCGTTTTTAAAACGAGCCGTTCTAAGTCATCCGATGTCCAAATTAAGTACCGTTTTCGCCCACACGACCGTAAGATCTTGAAGAACAAGATTCTAAAATTTATTTTCCCAAAAAGTTAGTAGAAAAATTGCAGTTTTCATGAGAATGAACCTAGTCGTGGTGGGTAGTCCTGTGGATTTGGGTCATTGATGACTTTTCTTGATTGAATGTTCCTTAAACATGCCTAGGGAGTGTCTAGTTGATGTTGTGATTGTTTGATGATGAGATACTATGTGAGAAAATGGGCATGTATTAATTAATTAGGATTCAATCGAGGGCTTTAACGTTCGGTTTCACAATTGGTGTCGAATGATGCATAGTGTGACAAGGTGCATGTGTATGATGGCCGAATGGCTTGTTTTAATTGATGAACTGGATGTGCTTGAATGCGTACCTTAAATGGTGATGGCATGAATTTGCTTGTGATTGTGAAATTGAGATTAATGATAAGGTTCACAATGATGTTTTATGGCCAATGCATGGAGCTGGGGAGGGAGTTACTCCCAATGACCTGACGAGATCTTGCGGCTAGAGAGTCCTACCTTGACCGAATCATCTCGAGGGTTGTAAGAATTGAGAGTCAGGTAGTGACCGAATCATCTCTAGGTCCGGACGCGAGAGTCCTATAGTCGACCGAATCATCTCGATGGCGCGGAGTATCAAGAGTCGCTATAGAGACCGAATCTTCTCGCAGCGAGAGTCATGATGACCGAATCATCTCGATAAGACGTCGAGAGTCATGTGATTGACTGAATCATCTCGCGGCCCCATGTAGGGCGGCCCTTGGTGGGCATAAAGAAGATAAAAGACTGAAACATGGTTTTTGATATGTTTCCGAGTCTGTATGCTTGAATTGGCCGGAATGCTTGGGATGCCTAGAGTGCATGGAATGTTTATTATGCCTGTATGGTTTGAGAAACTCAGATTGGAAAGTGAAAGTATGAAAGAAATGAACCTAGTGCCTGATGTGTCTGAGTTGCTTTATTATGCCAATTGCTTGAATGTCATGTGTGAAAAGCATTTTGCCAAAACTTGCTTATTTTCAAACGTGCCTGGAGGTACCAATAGTCTAGCTTAGGATTAGGGTTAACTTACCGAGATTATTATCTCACCCTGTCGTGGGACCAACAATTTCAGACCCAAAGCCTTGAAGAATGCCTCGGAGGTGATGAAGCAGGGAAATGGAGGAAGATGAAGACGAGTCTGCCTAGTTCATGAATTTCTTTTTGAGAATTCTCTTTTGTGGTCTTATAGTGCCTTCCTCTGCACCCTACCCCCTTTTGTTGTAATAGACCCCGTTTATTTTGTAAAGCAATGTGTGTTGGCTTTTAAATCCTAGGCCACCTTATGTTTATTATTATGTCTGGGATTTTATTTTCGCTTCCGCATGTGCTTACCATACCACACTCTACGAGTTAGCCGTCGGATCCTGAGTTATCCTATTTATATTGACGGCCGTCGTGGGATGTTGGCGTGCCCGCCGGGGTTGGGGCGTGACAGATACGTAGATAGTAGGAAAAATGACATAAATAATCTTGAGCTTTGATCTAATGTGCAATATTCTTTGTAAATTTTTAATTTATCCAACGTGACATCTGAATTTTAGTCTAATGTGCAATGTCACCCCTGACCCAATTAACTTGTTCAACGTGATCCCTAAATTTTTAAATATCTTCATATAGTCTAGGGATTATATCGAAAGCTACTAATAGTTCAGGGATCACAATTGAACAAATTAAAAGTCTAGGAAAGACATTGCACAACACTATATAGTATATGGACTACACTGAACATTTACCGATATTTGGGGGACCGCGTTAAATAAATTAAAAGTCTAGAGACGACATTGCACATTGGACCTAAGTTCAGGGATTATATTGTACAAATTAGAAATTCAAGGATAACATTGTATATTGAATCAAATTTCATGGACCATTTCCACTATTAACCTTAAGTAGTATTAGTCGAGAAAGAATGTCATGTACCAGAGAACATATTTAAAGTTCAAGTTCAAGTTACATAGACAAGTGACGTCACCGTTAATCGTGATACTAACCCTTTTTTTTTTTTTTTGGTCGGAACACGTGATACTAACTTACCTACTCAGAAAAGGCTGGAACACAACTAAACCCTAGAACATGCGACGCATGATCTCTGATTCTTCTTTTATCTTTATCTTGACGTGAAATTCATCGCAGGCAAATCCCCCGAAAAGAAACTCCAACCTATAGGTCCAGTATCAATTCCGCCCGAACTTTTTTCGTTTCGTCTCAAAATGGATCACCAGCAGCTTCCACTCTAATCCCAAATTTGCACCCCGTATCCAAGTATATATCGCCATAGGCTTTATCATCATCAACACGTCGGCATGTTTCGAATTACAAGAAAAAGCTCGGTGTCGTATTAAAAAAAAAATTGAACCTTTCTCTTAAAGAAGTTGCCAATTCATCTCTCTCTTTTATCTTTGTCATAGCGTTGTGGGTGGGATAGTTGGGGAGGTGATGGTACTGAAGACACTTGTTATAAAAGCGTGGGACATGTTCTCGTCCATTGAAATGAAATCTCCGTACGTGGAAGTTTGGGGCAACGCAACTACTTCTTAAAAAAGATGCAGACGAAGAGGAAGGGGGGTCCAGAGACATTTAAAAACAGGAGGAAGAACGAACACGGTCTGAAGGACATTCAAAGTCGGGCAAAGGGAGGCGAGGAAGGGACCAATCCATGGCTATTGTCCGCCCGGCCAATAACTGCGGGAGCTCAAATCGACGACCAAACCTATCCGGGCAACCTTTATTTATTACCCTTTATATCAGTCCCCCTTCCTTGTCATGAGATTCTGACGATGGAGAAGCTGACTTTTTTTCCTAACAGAAGAGATGGCCTCCTCCCTGGGCTAAGGCCGGTTGTCGTTGTCGTCGTCGTCTCGAGAGAGCATTTGTTCAGGTGACCGGTTGAGGAAGCTTCGCGGTCCTCAGCGCTTCCCACCGTCTCCTAGTTTCAGCTAATTTCGTGTTCTCGACCGGAAAATGCGAGATGAATTTCAAAACATCGACTGGCGTTCGAATCGGACACCATCAAACCCTTTTGTGCTTATGTTTGATTTGCTCAAACAATGAACGAGTTCAGCTAATTTGACTTTAATTTGAAATGGATTTATTTGTTTCTAAGAGAGGAATTGAGTTAGACCGAAAGCCGGAGTTGGGGATTATATGCGAGGATTCGGCAATCAAGCCTCCCTTTTTTAGCTGGAAAAACTCCTTTTTTTTTTCCTCTGCGCTAAACTAGCCTTTTTAGCAAGATTCTAATCACTTTCGACGTTGCTTTAAGCAGCCCAAAGTGTTGCGCCCCACAATTACTTTAATTTTAAGCAGCAAAATTAACATTTTAAACATTCATTAATCACCTCTCTTTTTTTTCCTTGACGGTGCTTGCAAAGTGAACGGCTTCGTGCTTCGTGGTCCACGATTTTCGGCCACGTGAGGAGCAAATTCTTCTCACCTGAGAAACTCTTAAAAGTCGTGGAATTTTTCTTCTTCTTTTTTGTCAGAAAGGTTCGTGGAAATTGACGTGATGGTTTTTGGTCAATATCTCTTGTTATTGTCAATTATAAAAATTGTCCAATTGGTTTGATTGGAATTTTTTTTTAAAAAAAACCAAGGATTCCACACACATACACGTAGATTGTACTGTTTTTTGTGAACTAAGGCTATGTTCGGTCGTCAGGATTTTCAGTCAGAATAGGACTTGATATGATAGTATAAGAAATCTAAGTATTTTCTTATACCATGTTCACTGTTTGGTGAATTGCGGACTTAAAATCGAATAAGCAGAAGCGAAGTGCGGTTGAGATCGCTTTTGTTTTGCTGAAATATCATAATGCTCTATAAATTATTCAGTGATGAGTTCCGATGAGTGCGTAATTATTGAGCAGAGGTTTGTGCCATCTGAATTCGGGCACGGCATCGACCAACCAGACCTCGTAGAACTAAGAGTCTTGATTTGGAGTCGAATCTTTTGAGAATGGCATGTTGGCCTTGCTTGTTATCTTGTCGAGTGAATAAACAAAGTGCTGAACAATTGAATTATTTCAGTTTTTAGATGCACTTATTATGTAGGTCATCCAAAAGAGCTACCTTGAAAGTCAATGATCAATATCGAGTCTTTCATAACATGTCGAGACCCCTTTTAAATGTTGGAAAGGTTCAAACGATTAAAGAACAAGGATATGGTCATATATCACGCCAAACAATCGATTAAAGAACGAGATCGTGGAGATACCCAGCTCTGCAACCAGAGACCCAGCCTAACATGACCAGAGAGGCAACCACACTTGACGGTCGCTGCCACTAGAGAGACGGTCCGACACGAAGGAGAGTCGGTGCTACTCATGTCTGCTCTCTTGATAAATTTTATCCGGATCTATCCCTCCCCCAAAGATATTTTTATCCAGGCCATATCCCCTTTACCCTACCCTGAATAGCTACCAAACATAGGATATGATAAAATATTTTATATCATGATTATGTCATGATAACCAAATGTAGCCCAAATCTATACCAATCGATCTGTTGATTGGTCTTCCAAAATCAATTGCTTAAACATATTAAAAAATAAAAAATCAAAATGTTGAGTAACTATTGTGTGCATCGCCGACCGAAAATCAAATTCCACATGCGCTTGAAAGGGTTGGAGCATGCTATAATCTTTGTGTGAAAGCGTTTCCAATTTCTGGTCTGAAATTATATTTTTTTACTTATGCTTTTCAGAAGTAAATTTTCTTTTTTTACTTCTTCAAATGGCTCCAAAATTATTTCTAGAGTGAAAAAATGCTTCAGAAATAGAAAAATATAAGTTGCGTAACTAAAAAGATTTGTGCTCTGGAAATTGCGTTACCAAACAGATTTCTGCTCCATAAGGGTTGTCATGCACACCCTTTAGTTCCTCGGTGGAAATTACGATATGAATCGAAACAATTCACGAAAATTAACAAGTGCCGGGCTGAATTTGAAGAGAACTCACTCGACGTAACTGCTCGTCGTTCGCGGAAAGAATTCTCCAAGCACCGGACATAAATATCAAATCCTCTCGGTGCCTTAAAGAGCTTCGAAAATAACCCCAAACGTTAAAATAAAATAAAATAAAATAAAATAAAATAAATCAGAAATAAAAAAAATTAGCATAATGGACTAAAATAATGCAAATTATATACGACGTATATAGCAAATGCCTTAAATTAAAAACGACATATTAAAAGGCTTTAGGGCCGAAATCACTTATCACATCGATCTTTAAAACCCCAACATTATTGTGTCTAGTGTTAATAATGTTATGTCACTCATATAGTCAATTGTTAATAACTATGTTATTAATGCCTAACGCCCCATCGATTATAGGAATTATGTGGACGAATTGGTTCAATCGAATAGAAAATGATCAAAACGAGCAAAATAAAAATAAAAATAAAAATAAAAATCAACCGAAAGCTCACCTACCGAAATCGGATCGATCTCTCTCGTTTTTCTTTTTCTCGAATGATGAGGTGATTTGGATTTCGCCCGATTTATCTACTAAGAAATACTTAGCGAGCACATGCCCTACTTAAATGGACGTGGTAGCATTTCATGAATTGGACAAATCGATTGATTTAGAATGCGATTGTTTCGCGAAAAACTCAAGATGACTAGTTATATTGCGTAGGAAAACTAGTCAATAAGAAATGTTTCTATTATCAACAATAGTTTATACCTAATTATTTTCGGATATGAAGAAAATATTTTTCGTTATCTTTTTGGCGTTATAACTAAATATTCTCTGAAAATTATTTTCCAAATCTTAAAATCACAAATCGCACCCTTAATCGGATTTATTAAGCCGTCTTATCTAAATTTATGTAATAATATTTATAACCTAATTAAATTTATCGAACAGACTCTATAGAATATACCTTTTTTTCCCAGAAGCAGAAACTATAAAAACCTCTCCCCCATTCTCTCTCTCTCTCTCCCCCTCTGTCCACCTTCACCTCAAACTTGCCAGCCCCCAACTTTTCCTTCTTCCCTCTCTCTCTCTCTCTCTCTCTCTCTCTCCATAACCAGAGCACAGCACTTACTGACCCACCTTCTTTCTCTATCTCTACATGCAACGAGAATGGGCAATCTGTGCACCTGCTTCTCGCGCAAACCAGTGAAGAAGAGGCGCATCGCCGCGATGAAGCGCATCACCAACCACAGCCAGCCACCCTCGTCGCTCCCCAGTTCGAGCAGCAGCCGTTGGAACCGTGCCCGATCGTCGCGCAAGGACAAGGTCGAAGCCCTGACGCGGGACCAGGCCGTCGCCGCCGCGATCCTCTTCCGGCGGCACCGGCAGGACGGCGATTCCGCGCCCTTCGACCGCTCGGCCTCGCTGAGGTACCCGAATTCGGGTCCCAAGAAGCAGGCCCTGCCCAGGAGCTCCAGCTCGCGCGCGCGGTCGCTCACCGATCCTCTGTTGCAGCCTCACCAGCTCGTCAACCAGGTTTGGGTCGATTCCCTTGGCAACCTGTGGAACGTTCTTGGTGGTGCGATTGCTTTCTGGGTTTTCTAATGTGCAGTTTGCAGGCGGCTGGATTGTGTGCTTTCTGATGTGAACTTGTCTTATACGTACTTAAGGGAGTTGTGTCATGATATTATATGCTTTGATTGGTTGTGGAGACTTTTCCCCATATCTTTTCTCTTTCTCTGATGATTTGGAAGAAGCCTGGTTAATGCGTCCTCTTTCTTGGACTCTGTGAAGAAGAAGAAGAAGAAGAAGAAGAAGTATACTCCTTACCAAAAAAGAAGAAGAAGAAGTATATAATCTGCCCATGACCAAATGTTATTTACGGTTGCTATAATTGGGGGATTTCGTTGCGTCATTAATGAGCTGACTTGCTACATAATGGAGGTGAAAAGTGAGACTACAGCTTTTTATGGGAAGCGTAATGGTGTAAAACAACTTTTTTGTCCATATCCTGCTTCAAGCTCCCTACCTTACGGAATGTGGTTGAATTTATGATCAATAAATTTTTGGGATGGTTGGAATATGGAATTTTTAAGCTTGGTGTTTCAAGTTGTGCGATAACAAGTGTTCTGGCTGTAGAGAGGTTGGCCGTGACTTTCATTTAGCAGTGGGATTCCAACAGTAGTCTTCGAGAGGGCCGTCTTGAATATTAAGTTTTGAGTATTCAGTTACTTTTTCACTGTGTACCTGTTCGTGAGCTGTTGTATTGTTGCATCAATTTATGAACTTGAAAGAGTAATTTTTATATTTACCTTGTGATTTTTTCTGTAAGAAGATCGGAGCAAGGGGCTATTTTTTCAGTTATTGGTAAGATGTTGTGAGAATGATTCCTTAAAAGTCCTTTGTTTAACAGGAAATAAAGATTGATGATCTAGAAACAAACCATTTCATCCTTGTTCATGGAGGTGGTTTTGGCGCTTGGTGTTGGTACAAAACTATAGCACTCCTTGAAGAAGGGGGTTTCAAGGTTACTGCCATAGACTTAACTGGTTCCGGGATTCACTTGTTCGATACAAATGGCGTCACGAGTCTATCGCAGTATGTGAAGCCATTGACTGATTTCCTCGAAAAGCTTGCTGATGGGGAGAAGGTTTAGCTCTAATCTGATTCTCTGCTTTCTGTGACAATGATGACACTTACAATTACATATTCTTGGGACGTGCTGGGTGATTGGAGGGACATCCTTTTACATGGTTCCATTCTGTTCACTGCTATTATCTTCCTTTTTTGTGGTTTAACTCTGCTCAATGCTATCATCCTTTTAAATGGTGCCATTCTGTTCTATCCTCTTACATATTCTTGAGATGTAAAGGGTGATTGTGGGAACATCCTTTCACACGATTTCCTCTGGCAAGCTGACATTGCGATGATGCCTGCTAGTTTTCACTATTATCATTGTTCTGGCACTGAAATGATACTTGTTTTGCTTGGACTTTCATATTGGGTACCAAATAAAGATATTGTTGAGCAATACGACGATGATACATGCTATCATGTCTTCGTCTTCCGCCATCTGTTTATGTTTGTCACATCTACTTAGACATCCTCAAACTATATGTTGCATGCAAGGTTTGACTTATATGCAAGGAGTGTTAAGAAATGTGTTATAAATAAAAAAAACAGACCCATTTCTAACAGCTTAAACTTTTAGAAGTAAAAATGGTTGTTTCACTGATGTGATGACGTACCTATCGTGATCCCTTATGGCCAAGGAGTTCACCATTTTAGGACCCTTTATTTGGGTTGAATTTGGATGCGGGAAGGGAGAGAGAGTTAAGAAGAGGAGGAGGAGAATCGTTACATGTGACAGCAATGCATACGTATATGTGGTTGCATCTGAAAATAGGATAGGAGTCGGTGTGGAGGCCTTGTTTCAAATGCCTGATGCTTCAAGTCGTAAATCGGGTTTAGTAATTGTTTGTTCGGTTTTGGAAATTATGAGGTGCTGCACAAACTTGACTAAATGCCCTAAAATAATGAGTGCTTACTTTCTTTTTTTAATATCATGTAGGTAATCCTGGTGGGGCATGATTTTGGGGGTGCATGCATATCGTACGCAATGGAACTGCTTCCCTCCAAAATTTCAAAAGCCATTTTTGTAGCTGCTGCCATGTTAACCAATGGTCAAAGTACTTTGGACATGTTTGCAAAGCAGGTGTGGTTTTAACAGGATCTTTACTTTGATGTATCTTTATACGTATGCCATGTTACTTGTTTTCCCTTTTCCTTTTCTCTGGGTTGTTAGGGGAGTGAGAATTGCGGTGCTTGAAAACAGGGAAGTTTTGTTGGTGGTAAGGTTGACCACCATTGGACTCCTCGTCCCATTAAACCTTGGTCGGTTTTGGGAAGAAAATGCTACACAGAGAGAGACTTCAGCATCCTTGGTCGTAGATATAAATGAATCTGCATCTTTTATGGTTAATTGCGATATGAAGTTAAAGAAGCTTGGACATTCTCTGTTCAATTAGCCTGAATTATGCTTAAATACATGCAGGCTGGGACAAATGATCTAATGCAACATAGTCAGATATTTTTGTATGCCAATGGGAATGACAACCCTCCGACTGCTATTGACCTGGACAAGTCACTGTTGAGAGACCTGCTGTTCAACAGGAGCCCTGCCAAGGTTTTTCTTCGTTCCTAATACATGAAACTTTGACATCCTAACATTGTTCTGCTTATCCGACCAAAAAAAAAAAATGTTCTGCTTCAGAAAATGGCAAAAGATTTTGGTTTCTGAAGCTATATTATAAAATCATGTTCGTTTCGTCTGCAGACATTTTTCTAATGTATCATTGAGTGTGCTAATTCTGATTCCACACTGATTCTGATGATAATTTTTTCGCTTTTGCTTGTTCCAGGATGTCGCATTAGCATCTGTTTCGATGAGACCTATTCCCTTTGCTCCAGTGCTTGAGAAGCTCTCCCTTTCAAACAAGTATGGTATCGTGAGGCGGTTTTACGTAGAGACTTCCGAAGATAATGCCATTACTCTCGAACTCCAGGAGAGCATGGTGAAGGCGGACCCCCCAGAACGCGTATTTCTTCTGAGAGGTGCTGATCACTCGCCTTTCTTCTCGAAGCCTCAAGGTCTGCACAAGATTTTGGTAGAGATATCGAGAACTTCGTGAACTCGGATAGACTTGTGAGCATATCTTAGATTAATCCGGTCCACATAGGCCCTGCTAGAATGCTCACCATGGTGTAGCCGCTTGAGCGGAATGCAGAAATTGCAAATTCAGCAGGGAGATCATGCACATTGCACACATACATAAACGCTCCGAAGTTTTCTGAGAATCCTCCTGAGCAAAGCTTGGGCATCATTCAGGGGCTGTCGTTCCTCCTGTCCGCAACGACTGAGCGTCGGCGTAACGGCACAGTTCTGTGCTTTCCAAGGTGTAGGAGACGTTTATGAGAATGTTGCGGTTCCGAAGGTCCACAAAAATAGTTCATGGGATGGGAATTTTTTATCCAGAATTGCAGAAAAATGAATGGTTTGCTCCATTTTCTGGCAACTTTGCAGGTAGGTGAAGCACGTATACGGCTATCATCGATCTGCGATCTCGCTGAAGCAGAAACAGAACTGTGAAAGTGATCTGAGTCAAGAGAGTTGGCTGGAGAATTCATGTCAACCTCCTCCTCTGCTTCCACAACATTAAATTTAATGTGCGTAAAAAACGTCTTACATAAAATGTCGTATTGAAAAAAAGAAAAAAGAAAAAAGAAAGAAGAGTGAGAGGGGAGGGCTTGAGGAAGTGACACGTGTACCCTGAAAACTCAGAAACTTTACGCTTAAGAGAAGCTAAATAGTAATTAAAAAAACAAAGGTAGAAGATAAAATTATACAATTTAACTTGCCAATTTTAATCAGAAAAATATTTAAAAAAATTATTAAACGAGCTGCTCGAATTTAAACTAGAAAAAACAATTAAAGGAGGGCTTGAGAGATTTATTATATTTATATAGATTATAGTTGTGACTTGACATCTTATGATCGTTTAGATTAATCTGGAAATTTGCCTATGGCGCGCTATGTCGCTAATAAAAATGAAAAAATATATATACCTTGATGATATATATCTATATAATTAAGCTTGTCATAAACACATATTAGATTCGTGGGAATTTATTGCTTTATTCACTATTAATTATCAGTTAAATTTCTTTGTGGTAGTCATTGTTATGATCACCTTGCTTTTATCGCTCGAGGAGTAGGGGTGATTGGTCAACAAGATGGATGGTTTTACCTTAGAACCGAGAATCATCCATTAGGAGCCGGTTCCGCAAAATACGAACCGTGAACCAACCAAACCATCGATCTGGTCCGATTTTCGGTTAGATTTCGGTTACGTTACTACCGAGCAAAAAATGGAAAAAAGAAAATAGGCAAAGAAACAAATTTGCCTTATTCCATCGCAAGCAACCATAGGATTATGCGCCAAGAAAGCATAAGGACAAAATAAAAGAACAAAATAAAAGAACTCAGCAAAACATAGTGTGTAGCACCTGCAGAATAATGAGAACAGAATCGAATCGATAAAATAATATACATTCAGATTATATAAGGGGACCGGTTCATGAGCGGGTTGGATAGTTTGCATTCAAATCAGTAAACCGAACCGATAAAACCTGTTCTGAAAAATTAAAACCGAGAACCGAACTATACCCGCCAAAAATCATCCAAAATCAACCGGTTGGGTACGGTCCGGTTTGGTTGGACCGTGGTTTTTCTGCTTACTCCTATCGATGAGGGTGGCCACGACGAGGTAGCCGAAAATTCACAGGATAGATAGTGATTAATTTTCGGAAGAATGGGGACCATTAAAAAGAAATCGAAGGATGTTTGCTTGATTTCGCATAGAAATACAGAGGTCGTCATTGACAGTATTCAAATAGAAAATGGAAAGATAAATCCATGCGAGGAAGAACTATTTTTGCAATGGCTACACTACAGTCTAAAGCACAGCTCGATAATATGGTGAAGAACATTATTCAAATTTGAAAGTTCATCAAACATTAGTATTTCTATGATTTGAAAAGTTTCTTGTTTTGTCTAACAATTTTCGCGTTCAGTAAAAGGCTAAATACAGCTTTTATTTTGTTGGATAAATTCATTGAAAGCAGTAAAACTTATCACAAAGGTGCAATTGAGTGTTAAAATTTTCAAAATATTCAATTAAGCCTTAAAACTGGCCAGAGTGTGCAATCGAGTCTTAAAACTTTCAAAAAGTACAATCAAGTTTTGAAAGTTGCCAAATTGGTACAATTAAGTTCTTCTCACGATTGTACTTTTTAAAAATTTCAAGACTCGATTGTATTTTTGTGATAAGTTTTAGGGTTTTATGATACATTTTGAAAGTTTTAGGATTGGATTATATTCTAGTAACAAATTTTTAAATTTTGATTGTACTTTTAAGAATTTTAGGATTCCATTAAACTTTCGTGACAACTTTTGCAATATTTAGGATATTTATCTTTTTTTTTAATATCATAATTTCTCTCTTCTTTGGGTAGAAAACACTATCTTCTGATAAAACGCACCGCCGTATCTTCACGGGCAGCCAGCTCCCGCACCCAAATCACCTTGCTAGGGTTTATCACACTCTCTCCCGCTACGCTTCTCGACCGCAAAACGCTCGGAGACTGCAGATTGCGGCGATCGAGAAGATGACGACCGTGGTTCCGACTTCCGAGGACGACCTCTCCCTATCCGTCGTCCGCTTCACGTCCGAGCTCGCTTGGGCCGACGCCGGTCCCGAGGTGCGATGCGATTCGCGCCGACCTGCCTTCTCTGTTCTCGATTTTTTCGCGTCTCCTTCTTTTATGATTTCGGCTGGATTGCTGAATCCGAATGCATTTGTAGCCATAGGAGCTGGTAGTATTCGTCTCTTGATTAGGCTCAGGGTTGGTGGATCGAGTGATTGATGAAAGCTGAAAAGAGCTTCCAATTGCTGTTGTGATGGTGCTGCATTAGCTGTCTGATTTTCGAGAGAAAGGATGAAGATGGAGAGTTTGGTTTTTTCATTAGGTTAAATTGTTTATCAGGAAGCAAATCTGAGATGAGGGCTAAGGATTTATTTCGGAGCTATGTTATTTGTACGTTGCTTTCGCTTTGATGTGGCCTGCATTTCAGCTCATTGAATGAGGTGATGGGGAATTGGTTTTATCCTATGTTGAATGTTTTTTGGTTTGTTCAGGTTGTGAATTCTCAAGTGGAGAGATTGTGCGTGGAAGCACAGGAATGCATGGTGAGTGGCAGATGGTTGGACTTGGTCTCGCTGATGCTCACATCTGCCGACTTGATATTCTCAAAGGTCTCAGAGAAGGGTAAATCTTATTCATGTTTGTGCATTCTCCCTTTCTTCTCCTTAATCACACGGAAGATGTGGCTTTGTATTCTTATCAACATCTGGCTTGTTTAACTCCTTGGACATGTATGTTGTTCCTGTGCTCTGAGTTTCTTCCTGTCAACTGACTTGCAAAATACCCTTTTCAACCCTTTTGGCTAAGATCTAGTACAAGATTGCTTGTCTTGGATAGACAACATGGAACTGGAAGACTGGACAGAAGTGTGGGCAACATATTATGTTATATTGTTATGAAGTTCATCTAGTAAATCAAATTTCAGTGATCAACCTTTTTGTTTATCAGCCTTTGTATTTTTCATATTCATTTTTATCCTTTCCAGTGGGCACCATTCCAATGGCTGTCAATTTTTTGATATCAACCATGGACAGAGTAAATGGATAGCAGATACCAGAAACCACTCTTGTCTATCTTGTCTATTTTCCCTGTGCTTATTGCTGCCTGTTTTGGTCATGATTGCTATAAAAATGGCGGCAGTAGTTGATAGACTGAATTTTGGGGTCTTTGTCTTCTCGAAGAACCGGAAAAACACGAGACGCTTTGTGTTGCTGTGTAACATAGAATGCACTGATGTCCAAGCATATTGCACATATTTTCCAGCATGCGAGAGTTTGCTAAAAGTAGTACCAAGAGTTGGGAACATTAAGAGGACCAGAAATGCATATGATAATCCAATGATATTGCCCAGTGGGAAATCCAGCTGAAGGAATAGATTTTACTTTCTTGTATATGTTCATAGTTGACTCGAAACTCGATTTATGTTTACATCCACTTCTTGGCTTCATTGTTGTATGGTGGTTTTTAATGTTGTGCGCACTTATGCTATGTAAATGATAGCGTCTAATCCGTATATGGCATTTTAATGTTGACTCCTCTGTCTTGTATTTTAGATCTTGAGTGTGTTTTCACCGTCATCTGCACTGCTGTGACAAAATCTGAAGATCCGGATGAAATACTTGAGATGGCAAAGCGTATATCTGCAAAGATTGTTCAGCAACCGAATGACAGGCCTGCATTGCGTTTGAAGATGTAATTGAATGTGATGGTCAGTTAAGATTATTTGCAACTTTATTGCTGTCTCATTCTTGTGCCTTTTGTTTGCAGCCTGTTCAATCTCTTCAACCTCCTGAACATTCCTTCTGGCCGGTTTCATGTATATATGAAATCCCTGAATTTGGCTATTAATGGGAAAGTGGCTGAGCACATTGTACCTACTGTCAAGAAGATCGATAGTTTTTTAAAAGAGTGGAGTATTGGCATCAAGGATCAGAGAGAACTCTTTCTTACCATCTCCAATGTGTTGAGAGAAAATAAAAGGCATGGGTCATCTTCTTGTAGCTCTTTTATCCATTTCCTTGTCTTGTTTCCAGTCTGTATACTTAAGTTTTTGCATATTTAAAATCCAGTTCAGCGAAGGATTCTTTCAAGTTCCTGACAAAATACTTGGCCACCATTTCTGGTGAAGATGCACATGAAATGAATGAGGCCAAGGAGGAAGCAGTGCGAGCAGTTGTGGAATTTGTGAAGGCACCCGACATGTTCCAGGTATGTTCTGCTCGTCGTTGGAAATTGTCTTTGATTGTGTCTGTGAGCACTTGTCGCAGGCATCTCAAGTTTTATTTGGTTGTGATTTGTGACCTTTACTTTCGGACTCCTTTATTGCACTTGGCTTCCCATGCTGCTACTTCAGCTTGCATCATCGCTAAGTTGGTGCACTAGTGTCTTTAGTTTTTTCTTATCCATGTGTCTAGGTGACTCTGTACCTCGACATTCCTCTTCCCCCTATTGATGCTTTATATATGGTATTTAAATCATTTCTCGAATAAGAAATGGTAATTAAAAATTGATTTCTATCCAACTGAATCCTAGTCATTTTCTTTACTTATTCCATTAGTCATTTTTGAAGTGAATTCCTCAAGGTTGACCATCCCTTTTCAAAGTATCAGGTGGATCAATGAAATCTGGAGCTTGAAAAAATCATTAATTTTCTTTGCCTATCGTTTGAAGAAAAATAACTTCCATATTGTCTATGTAACTAAAACGTATCTCCATTTACAGCTATTTTTATACTCATTGTGCCTTTATATTAGGATGAATGAGTTGTTTCTGAGAATTACTAAACTATATCTAAACTGCTCAGGATGGTGGACCCTCGGTGAATATCAATTGAGTTCAGATTGGGTCGTTTTGTTTGTTATTAATGTGTGAGAAGGTGACTCACCATGTCAATACTATGATCATTGACTCGATTATAGTGTTAAATATCTTTTGCCTTACCTTAGCAACAGGCTATATTGTTGAACTACCTTGTTATGATACTGAGAGCCTCTACTAAACATTTAAGTGGAATTTAACTAAGCTGTTCTGTATTTGACAAAAAAAAAAAAAGAGAAGAGAAAGAAAAAGCTAAGCTGTTCTGTAGGACTATTTCCTTTGGGTAATAAGTCTCTGGGAACATCTTTGCTCTGGTGCTTTCCATGCATGAATATATGATTTCCTGACAACTGTTGTATTGCTAATTGCATGTGTATTGGTTTATGTATTTTCTCCCATATTTTAAATGGTAGTTCTTGTATTGCAGTGTGATTTGCTGGAGATGCCCGCGGTAGGGCAACTAGAGCAGGATGCTAAGTATGCCTTAGTTTATCAGCTTCTGAAGATATTTATGACCCAGAGGCTGGATGCCTACTTGGAATTTCAGGCTGCAAACTCAGCTTCTCTGAAAAGCTATGGTACAACATTTGCTTTGCCTTTTTGTTTCTCGAGTTTATCTTTAAACTAATATTAGATATGTTAAGTCCATTATACATCTTAAACTGTCTAGGTCTTGTACATGAAGACTGCTTAACGAAGATGCGACTAATGTCATTGGTGGATCTTGGTTCCAGTGATTCTGGACAGATTCCATATGCTCTTATCAGAGATACCCTCCAGGTAGATTTGCTGTTCCATAATGTTTGTTCATCTTTTCCTTTGGAACAATTGGTTATCCTTTTTGTCTCCCTTGCAGATTAGCGACGATGATGTTGAACCATGGGTAGTCAAGGCAATATCCGCCAAGTTACTGGATTGTAAAATGGACCAGATGAATGAAGTTGTTGTAGTGAGGTGAGTCCTGCTTTCTATTGATAGATGATTTGATTGCCGTACTACCGTAACTCCTAGTTAACAAGTATCATTTGGTATGCAGCCGTTGTACTGAGAGGGTGTTTGGAAAGCAACAGTGGGTAGCACTTCGGGGGAAACTAGCGACGTGGAAGGTACATACTCATTGAACCTTCTTTGTTTTCCATATATTTCAGAGAAGAATTGTTTATTGAAAGTTCCGTGGTTTCTTGTTACATATATTTAGTTGATATAACAACAAAAGACGATTTCCCCTTTGTCATATTTTTTGGAAGGAGACTGAGTAATCAGAGACTTATTTCTTGGGAAGCAGGGAACTCCCATTGTTCTCCTGATTTCCTTATTGACACGTATTTAATGAAGACATGTCAATTGGTGACCATGTAACTAGTATTTGTGAGGCAAAGTTCATATTCTGCAGTGTCGTTCTCCAGGAAAATATTGCAAACGTGATCAGCACTATTCAAGCAAACAAAATTACTGAAGATGCTTCTCAGGCGATGCAAGGGGTAATGATCCGTTGAAGATATTTTTGGGACTAGGATTAGCTTTTTGGTCTTGAGCAGTACTTTTATGTTGAGACAAGTAACATCATGTGGAGAGAAATCATAGCAACTGTAATACCGATCAGTTTTTGGTGGGGATGGTTTGCTCATGTGCTGGGCTTTTTGGCCAAGCAAAGTAAAATTGGAGAGTTATTAATTTTTTTTTAAACTCCCTTTTCTCCCTCCAACTACTTTGGTGTTTTCTGTTGAATTTATGGTGGCTGCATTGCTCCCCAATTGGGCATTCCCACGAGACGGTTCCTTAAAAGTAGGTGGCAGAGCTGAATCAGCTTTAGCTAGCTCTCTACTGATTGTTTTTTTCTTTTTCTTATTGCTTTTATATAATACCTACAAAAAATTCATGTTCTACCACACCAAAAAAAAAAAAAAAAAAAACAACTCATAATGCCTGGCGCTTGAACTCCGCTCGCACAAAAGGATCCAAATGAGATACTAAGCCTGCAGGTATTGTACTTAACGGTCGAACACCCCACCGGTTGTGCCGAGTATTATAGGGAAGAAACCATGCGCGAAAGGATCCAAATGCTCTACGGTGTGAGAGCAGAGCAGAATCAAGGATGGGGAGCGTTGCAAAAGTAGGGCAGTCGACTGCAAGACCGTGGTGAAGGTAGCATGAGAGAGGGAGGACTGCGAGTAAGAAGTCGAGAGCAAACTGAGGATGAGAGCTGCAGGTGGTTGAGTCTCAAAGAAAGAGGAAGTCATTGAGGGAGGTGGGTGGGTTGGTGAATGGAGGAGGAACCGGATGCGATGGAGGTGGAGACCATGGCAACGGTGACGAAGCTAAAAAATGTAGTGGTACTTGGAAGAAGGTTCAATCTCAGCAGAAATGGAGGTCGAGCTTGGGCGGTTTCATTTAATTGAGGGTCTGCCCTTTGCCGAATAAAAAGAAACTACTTAGATACTCTAGGCCGGTTTTGCTAGTTCGGTCTGGCCATCGTGCCACCTCCTCACTGCCTTTGCCCCCCCCCCCCCCCCCCCCCCCCCCAAAAAAAAAAAACAACACCCCACCACCTCCTTGTTAAAGCCGCCGTGGTGGCTCGACCTCGCCAGATCTGGGCTAGCGAGGTCAGCATTTGCCCGGTCATGACGAGGCTTAGTCTTGCCCAGCCCGACCTGGCACATCCGGCGAGAGCCTCGCCGGTCATCCTCTGACCAATCATCAGCTTGGGGATCGGTTGGAGGTAGAACGGGGAAGGGGAAGAGGGAGGTTGTACGGAGAGGTTGAACGGGGAAGGAGAAGATGAAAGGGGGAGAAAAAAAATAAAAAAAAATTATAGAAATTCACAAAAATTATTAAAATATTAGATCGCCGGTCGGCTGACGTCGACGTCAGCGCCGCCAGCCAAAAATCACCGCATGGACTGAATTGACACAATCGCAAGAGGTTTAAAACTGAATTGGCACAGTTGCAATAAATTTAAGACTTTTTTGGTAATTTTCCCTACATTTCTCTAAAACGATTGTTCTTAATTAGATTATGCAGAGCATTTATGTGATGTAAAATAGAATCTGTGATTCAGTTCCTCTTACATTCTTCACTTACGCGAGCCTTGTCCTAATGCATTTTTCGAGCAATTTTTCAAATTAGAATTTAAAAAAAAAACCAAAAAAGCATTAAAAAATAAATAAATATCAAATTAGGTGCCGCTCGGCAAATGGGCCGCCGAGCGGGCCGCGATTTAATTTTTTTTTGAGTTTTTTTTTGGAAAAAAAATAAAAAAAAAATTAGAGATGAAACACGCTGGGAATGGAACCCATAACCACCAAAGCACTTTGCCCGAACGACAATCAACGGGAAAACAACATAATTGATAACATCATTTGCAGATTAATTAATTTATACACTCATTAAAAGATGTGATATTCATTTGGGCATGAAAAACTGCCTGGACCCCTTTCCTACTACAAAAGACATGATATAATGAGTCACGCATGGAAAGATTGAAGGAGGAAAGAGGGAAAGGACGATTTATTCGTGATTGAGATGTGACATCGGAGGGAGAAAATGCAAAATTGACAAGAAAAACGACGTTTTTTTGGAGAAAAAGGCCGGCCAAACCGCCTACGGCTGTTGCCAATGGATTCGTCTCGAAAAATTACGCGAAACCAACAAAAATAATCGTCTCAAATGGACATTCGAACAATAAGATATGTCATTTCAAAGTTTTCTCATTTCTTTACTCGTTTCCACTATTTTGCTGCGATTTTCCATCTTTCCATGCAGTTTTTAGCTATTTTGCTGCGATTTTTCATTTATCTATTACCGCGGTTTTAATCTTTCGCTGCGGTTTTAAATAATTACATAAATAGAAATTATTTTTTAAGTAATGATTGATGATTATCTTATAAAAAAATAAGCTTCAAAAGATAAATAATTATAAATAAAATAATTATAATAACAATCAGTAATTTTTTATTTTTCCAAAAAAATAAGAAATAAAAAAAAAAATGGTGGCCTGCTCGGCAATTGGGCTGCCGAGACGGCCCAATTGCCGAACGGCACCTAATTTGGTATTTATTTATTTTTTTTAATGTTTTTTTGATAATTTTTTTTTTTAAAAAAAATCTAATTTGGAAAATTGCCCCATTTTTGGCTTAGAAGGATGTAGGTTAAATTGCCAAACAGAGAGAGAGAGAGAGAGTCATCGCCACCATTGATGTCAACACACCACCACAATGGTAACTTTTGCCGCCACCCGCCACCACTACTGCCACCACTTCTGCCATCGCCAGCAGCGCCGATTTATTAAGGACAATAATGCACCCTAAATCTCAGTCGGGATTGTAATACTGCTTGGAAAACAAAAATGGGGAAACAAAGAATGCCTTAAGGTAACCTGTGAGCCTCATGACTATGCTTCACAAATACAAATCCTTCCCGCCGAAAGTGGGTGACTTTCTTGAAATGATTTCCCTAACTTTCGAAGTGTTCCGATAGCCATTTCAACTATTTTGGGCATACTTTCACTCATTGGATATTATCACGATCCGTTTCTGTTTTCTAGATTACAAACAGAGCAGTGCTCTCAGTAAGTCAAGACATATTCCTCTCTGTAACTTGCTGTTGAACCTCCTGATCACATCAAGTAGTCGTTTCAACATAAGTGGTTTGTTGCCCAACAGGCTTTTTGACAGCAGGAATTAAGATCCTTTGGTTCCCAGTTCAAAGCACAGATGCTAGCATTAGGGAACTCATAACAGAGGGCAATTCAGAAAGAAGAAGACCTCCTACAAAGATAACACGAAAGAGAACTTTAAACTTCGGTTCTGGGACCTTCCTGTAGTTGTCGTCTCACGAGCGCGGAGTAGATACCATTCTGGCTAAGAAGGTCTTCATGAGTGCCGCTTTCAGCTATCTGCCCATCAGATATCACTGCCACACTATCCGCACTCTTCACCGTCGAAAGCCTGTGAGCTATGACAAGTACTGTCCTTCCCCTCATTAGAGAGTCCATGGCATCCTGAAGTTTTTTTTTACGAAAGATAAGGCACAAAAGGAGAAATTTAGACGGCAGTACAGAACACTCTCTGAGTAATGCATCTCTGAAAAATGCGAAAGATCTATAACCTGAACGAGGAACTCGCTCTCAGCATCCAGAGCACTCGTGGCTTCGTCCAACAGCAAGACTCTTGGATCCATCAATAGCGCTCTCGCTATAGCTACCCTCTGCTTCTGGCCCCCCGACAACCTCAGTCCTCGTTCTCCTACAACAGTTTTGTACTTATCGGGGAAACCTTCTATGAAATCGTGGGCATTGGCCATTTTCTGCAATCATAGTTAAACTCCGCGTGAGAAACGTCTTTTTGTGAGGATGAAAAAGCAAATACATAGGGAAACCGCTAGGGAAGGCAAATTATCCATGAGCTTACTGCTGCATTTTCGATGTCGGAAAAGCTAGCTCTCCCATTTAACCCATAGGCGATGTTTTCTTCAATCGAACAATTGAAAAGAATAGGCTCCTGGCTGACTATACTGACCTGTCGTTCGTTCCAATATTTCAGACTGTTTCAATGAACAATGATTTGGCCAAGAACACTGAAATAACAATTATTAGACATCCTAAGCATCCATGGGTATGCAATGTGCTTCTAAGGCGGACAATAAAACTGCTAGCAATCTCTTCATGTCCGCAATGCAGGCCACCTTCACAGGGACAATTACAAATCCTAAAAGCATAAGAGTAGGAAGTGGGCATGGATATGAAATGATTACCTTTCTGTGGAGATATTCATGTGATATTTCGACAAGTGGAATCCCGTTAAGCATAACCTTTCCTTTCAAAGGATCATAAAACCGTTCGATAAGGTTTGCTATAGTAGTCTGCAAAAATACGAAGACCATCACTTTTCAAATGAACTTATGAGTGCATAGTATGTTCAAGCAAAACCATCTATAGAAAGTAACAGGACGAGAAAGGGACAAGGGCAAATTCAGATAGGAAAAAAAGATGTTAAAATTACTTTTCCGCCACCACTTGGACCGACAAGTGCTATTTTGGAGCCTGGTCTCATTTTCAATGATATTCCCTGCAGTACGAAGCAATCTTGATGATGACACGAGCAAAGAAGCGATAATAAACTCAGAAACTACAGCGTTGTATGACTATGCATTACCTTAAGAACCATATGACTTGGACGAGATGGATAAGCAAACCAAACATCATCTAATTCCACATCTCCGTCTGGATCTCTGAAATAGAAGACCAAACCTCACTCAGACATATATAATCGAATGTTCAATAAAAAAGCTTAAACTGACATATCTTTGCGCCTCATTACCAGTGCAGATTTAACTAGCAATCATACATTTTTTTAAAGATAAAACATAGAATTAGAATTTACAAAAAATGACGTCATGCGCTAATCCCTCAGATGAGGGTTCAGGGCACCTAATGGTGGAGGTAAGGAGCATAGAGAGAGAGAGAGAGAGACCCAATAGGGCATTTATCTCCAGATTTTGGCATGGATGAAACACGATCCAGGAGCTGAAAAACTCTCCTACTTGCACCTGCAGCTTTCATGGCAGTCGTGTATAGTCCTGATAAAGAGGAGACTGAGGATCCAACTGCAGGCAAAGAAATCAAACGAGTGAACACTTAGATTAGCGAGTGCAAATAGTTTTTTGCTGCAGGAGTGTCAGTTCACACAATGGAAAAACATTTAAAATCAATGGAAAGTCCGATGCTTTCAAATTAGTCAGTAGTTTGCAGGAAGCAACATGTATTTACCTGTCAAGCTGTAAAGGATGAAGGATGTAAGTGAGCCTGCAGTCATAGTGCCTGTTATTGTCAAGTATGCTCCATAGACGACCACAACAATGACAGATAAGGTTGATGCTGCATTTAGACCTCCGAAAAATACACCAATTACTCTCTGCAAATACAAAAATGTAACTTTACAGATGACAAGCTACCTTATGATTCGCAACTAGTGCCTTCTTATAACCTGCAGACAGCGGAAGTGAGGGAGAGAGGACTCACAGCTTGTTTGAGCCCAAGTTTTAATGTTTCATCTACTTTTTCTGCATAATTTGAAGTTGCATAACTTTCTTGAGCAAAGGATCTCACTGTCCTAATGGCCCCAAATGATTCCTGAAGGTACAATTGTAAAGGCGAACGTCAATTGTGGAAGCCGCACAATCGACCAATAAAGCCTCTCTATTATACTTATGCTAATAGTCTGCTTGTTAAAAAAAATCAGTGTAAATGTTTGACTTGTTCATCTACTAGAGCTGCAGATGTTACTGATCTGTTTTTCCAAACATGATAATGTAAAGATTTGGCGTTTTAGGATGTAAACTGTTTAAGTAAAGATTGATAGGCAAAGAAGCATTATGAGGGGCAAAAAAACTCAATTTCCCTCATTTAAACTAAAAAAGAAAACATCTCTGGGTGTTCATCGCATTATTCTAACATCTATCTTGATATTTGTTTATTCTCATGCTTTGCAGTCCTCCTTGCTGGCTAAAAGACAATTGGTGGCGTATACATAAAGGGAAAACGAAAGACTAATCCATGACCCAAAAGCTTCCCAGACAGGGAAACAACACGAGAGGATGTAGAAAGAAACCTCAGCAATTGATGCAGAAACTGCAGCGGCAGCTTGAGTTGAATGTGAAAGTTCACGAAGATAGCGCCCAAATTTACGGACAGCAACAGAGATGACAGGAACTACTGCTAGTGCCAGCACTGAACGAACATGGTAGCCTTCAATGAGCCCATACACGACTCTACTTGGCCTCAGAAATTCAAGCCACTAGTCGAAGAATTACTTACATGCCAATTTCCATGATGACGTGAACATGAAAGAAATACCAATTATTGCGGTTGTTAAGTTCCTGAGTGCCTCCGAAAGATTGTTGGTTGCAGCGTTTTTTATGACTTGGGTATCTTCTGATAGCCTGCTTAAGAGTTCTCCTGTCCGGGTGACATCAAAAAAGGCTATTTCCTGTTGGATTAACAAAGAACGGCGAGGGTCAAAATCATGCTCATAAAAAAATCAGTCAAAATATCAGAAGGTCAGATTTGTCTCCAACACCAATGAACCAGCAGTCCAGGGTGCTTCAGTCTCAAACTTTGCGAGAAAGCCAAAATGCCAGAACAAGATTTACAGACAGTATGATGCTAGTTTAACCAATAATCCAGACGCTAGATGAAACGTCTCCATGTGTTGGATACTAGCACTTCAGTATGTTGTCATCGAAAGAAGCAAGCCTCACCTGATGGATAAGGTGACTGAACAAATCTTTTCTTAACCGAGCCACCACCCTTTCACTAGCCGAAGCGAACAACCATGATCGAAGAGCAGTGCAGAGAGCTCTGAGAAAAACCCAGCTGATTAATTCCTCGTAAATGACCTCACACACTAGGGGAACAGCAGAGCACATATTTTGCATCTCAGAAGCAATATGAAGCAAAAGCAACGGCATAGGGAAGATTCTTCCTATGCCTCAAACCAAACAAGACCGACAAGAGAAATGTTTTACAGAGAATCAGAAAAATAAAAAAGGCCAAGAGCTAGAAACTAAAGCAAACATTAATCAAGAAACAAAAAGAAACAAGCACATAAAATCAAAATTTTTGACCTACCCGATTACAACTACGAGTACTATTTCTAAGATAGTGTTCTTGACAGCATTCAAGGCCTCAACTTGCTCTTCTGGGCTCCCTATCTCTTTGGATACAATGTCTATTATCATGCCTCCAAATCTGGGCTGCATTGAAATTAGTGTCTTTCATAAACTTTCAAAAGATATATGATGATATGGAGGCCACAGCACTGCCACAGTTTCAGTCCCATCGCAATTATTTGACAATACTCTTTCACAATGTTGGATGAGAGAATGGAACTTTGCATCAAAAGAAAAGAGGAATCTAATCCTCTCCGTTAGCATCCTGCTTAAGTTTAAAAAGTTCCTGCCAATAAGCCTTGACTGCCACAATTTAATGCTCTTTGACAGGGACCTATGAGATCTGCCATGTATCCGGATCAAGATGTCAAAAAAATTTAAGATTTTCACCTCCTTCATATTTAGAAGGTAACAGGTTTTATAGTATCATGTCTATCAATAGAACTACCAATTTAGTCACTATAGCATCCTTCTCTTTCCATAGCCAATGACAGAGTTTGATGCATTATGAAGTCATGTGAGCTTGAACGATTGCAGAGCCGACAAAGGAAGATGAATCATCCACAGTCAAGTGATGCTCAGAAAGGACCATATTTTTTTAGGCTCTTTGTAGAAGAATCATACACAGATGACATTTTAATGTAGAACCAAATGATAAGCAAGAGCATTTAAAAATAAAAAGACTTGGGTAGAATGAGAGATCGAGATGTGCTTGTACAGCCGCATATAAATGGAATACATACAATGAGAACGCTAGAAGTTGATGCTATCATTAGGGCAATGGTGCCAATAATCAGTTTTCCTGCCTCGGGTTTTGCCTGCAAAGTAAAGATATAGTCAAACAGAACCAAAATTGAAAACTTTCTTTTGAACCTCGAATGATCATAAGTCTACTTACCAGTGAAAATACCCGAAAGAATCCGACATTCGCTGCCTGAGATTTCCGAAACAGAATTACATTTATTGGAAGAGTATCTCGAGAGAGAATAGTTAACCAAATGAAATTGCATGAACATCCTGCACCTCTACTGCATCCCCGAGCTCAAGGTCCGACACAGGACCCTCTGCTGACTGGTCTTCGTTTGCTTTCTTCTTCTTAGCCTAGATGAATTAGATTGCAGAAGTGAAGAACAATTTTTGAAAATTTAGAATCGCAAATTGCTGCAATTGGCGAAAAATTGACCCATGAATCCCTAAGTTACTAGTCCAACAGTGACCGAAGAAGATCAAACAGGCTTGAAATCCCAACCAACTCCAAGTATTAGAAAAGGCAACAATCTCAAGATTTTCAAAGAATGGCGCAGACGGTTCCTGATCAAAGCAAATGCATGCCTGATAGGGCACACAAGCACTCCCGGCTATCAACGCATCTCAAAAGTTGGGACTCTTCTAGTCAATCCATGTTTCTTTCTCTTGGTAACTAGTCTCGTACTCACGCCTTGTCGGATCAGGTCAATGGTCAACTCCCGGAGTTCCATTTCCAGCCATAACAGGCAAAAGGAGAAAATGGAAGAGGCGAGAAAGGAGAGCAATCGCAGAGCACAACACATACAGGCAACCAAAGAATGAAATCAACACAATTTCCTCCTCCATAACCAACACACGCACAGAGAGCTCAGCAGTTGAATTTCCTAACGAGTCTGAGCAGAATGTACAGAAGAAAGAAACCCGAGACAAGTGGAAGTGACCATGAAACACAAAAAGAGCAACAACTAGAATCTAGAACTCAATCGTGCAAGAAAAGAAACAATTGGGTATATCTGAAAAGGACTGAAACTGCGAGAACCATTCACTGGGCTCAAAATCAAGAAACCACAGAGAGAGTGAGAGAGGCGAAGCGTACGTTCTTGTTGAGGAGAGATACTCTCTCGCTACCGGCGCTCATGATGGAGCCGGAGGTCCAATCCAGGTGCTGCTTCTTCCCCATGTGGGATCGGACGCTGAAAGATCAGACAAAAAGGAAACAAGAACAAGAAAGAAGCACTTTCGCGGGAAATGAATGGAGAGAGAGAGAGAGAGAGAGAGAGAGAGATTGGAACTTGGAAGATTATTATAGGAACCGGAACCAAACTGCTCAGTTGATATTTTCATTTGCTGGTTGGTGCCTTCATCAAGTCAGCTGTCACCACGTGGCCACGCCTCCTCGTACCTTTTCATGTCAGTGCTAGACCAGGGTGAGGCCTCCACCGGACAAACCCCCAAACAAAATGTGGGGATGTGAATTCCGAAAGAAAGAGACTCGCAATTCAACCTTCCTGGCTAAATCGCTGCCCTTCCCTACCCAACAATTTATCCTCTCTATGTACCTTCGAATGAGACAATCATTCTCAAATAATCATTCTAATCCTCATCATACTAATAATAACGACATGCCCTTTTCTTTTAAAAAAATTTCATTTTTATTTTGGGATGCGCTCCATATTAAATCAAGAGATCAAATTCAGTCGACATCAAATAGAAGGAAAGCTAATTTCCATGCCATTTACTCGAGAAAATTATTTAAAGAGTCCTAAATCTATTTTAATTGTGCCAATTCAATTATAAATCTTCTATATTTATGTCAACTTAGTCCATTTGGCCGGCCCTCGCTCGGCCTTGCTTGGCTTGCGCGAGGTCGTCGCTGCCGTGGATGAGGCTATGCCTGCCTTAGGCGCAACCCTAGTGAGGCTGCCTCGCCCAGATCTAGGCAAGGCCGCGGAAGCGACGTCCTCGTCTAGGCTGGGCGAGGATCATAAAGCCCTATCTGGTCAATGACGAGGGCTTCGTGGCCAGCGAGCTCTGACGACCCTCTCCGGCAACAGCTCGCCAACCACAAAGAGAGAGAGAGATGAACGAAAAAAAAGAAAACAAAAATTAAGATATTATTAAAATTTTGCACTTCAGCACCGGCCAGTCAAATGAAATAAATTGACAAAAAAAAAAGATTTAGGATGGAATTCACACAATTGCAATAGATTTAGATTTAGCACTTTTTTGGTAATTTTCCATGGAAAAGTTTATTTGGCGTAGTTTGAGCCTCATATACAAAAGAAACAGATTCAAATTAAATGTCAAGGTGCGCGCAAGCTGATCCGGACATATCGATTATAAAAAAAAATAATAATAAAAAATAAATGTCAACCACGGACTTGGTCTAATTGCCACATTTTATGATTGTCTTAAGAGCAAGTGATGGTCAATTTATAGTATGTCGAAACCGGGCGGGATGGCGTTTTCACTCAGCCCGATGGCGCGAGAATACAACTATCGCTGGCGTAATAACCTCCATACTCAAAAGTGCCGACATCAATATAGAAAAGGGACGGTCCGAATATTCGCAAATTGCCCATTATTTTTTTCGACCAAAAAAATAATAAATAAATAAAATAGTAAAGTGATTGTTTTCAACCAAGTTGGAGGCTTGGAGCTTGGGCAACAGCAAATCGATCTAACATCATCTTAAAAGCTTGACCTGTCCAAGAAAAGGACACGATCATTTTTAATCCAACGAGGCGTTTTCTTGTTCGGTTTGCTTCTAGCTCTGGACAAACAAGAGACGCAATTCGTAGGAATTTTGCCCCCACCCGCCGGTCATCAATCGACGACGATCCGTTCGCAAACAACTACTTATATATATCTGCAGACAAACGTTGGCGAGAAAGGAACTGCTGTTAACTTCTCTCTTGATTCGGCGGTCGGGCGATGTCTCGTGCCGGTTTCGACGCATTGAGCTGAGCTAGCTATATCTAAAAATATTAACCGTCGACGTTACATCCTTCCATAGACATCTTCTCGTTTCTTTTGGGAATCTCGATTTTGTGAGGAGAGTATTCAGTCTTTTTTCCCCCCCTTTCGCGTGAAAAAGACTGTTCGAGAATTCAATTTATGGTTATCATTGCTACATTCACTACTGATTTTATCTTTCTAAAATATTCTTTGAAAAAACGAATAGATGAGTTGTTTTTTTTTTCTTCTTCTTTTGTAACAATCTTTCGTTTCTGTAGAAATTCCAAATCCATGAAAAAGATGTGGTTAAAACGACTTTGAAATCTTCTTTGAATGAATGGCGACTTTCAGACGAACATCTCTCTTGAAAGTTGAAAGTTAACTATTCTATCCGATCCAATGATTTAAGTCTCTATTCCAATTTTCACGTGTTCATGTTGAGAGAGATCGAGAATATAAGTTGTGTTTTCGACGACATTATCGCCATGAAAAGTGATTCATCATGCTTCTTTAGCCGAACGAATCTGTTTTTCCAGCATCTTTTTTCTCGTCACGCAGCAGTTTGCACGCAACTTATATATTTGAACAAGGAAATCTCCGATTCTGGAGCTCGTAATCTGCATTGTCTTTTCGTCAGTGCTAATTTTGATCAAATTCATTCATCCCATCAATCATAATAATTGTGCATCTGTATCATCCTCCAGTTCTGGAATTATTTTCGTGAGTATAAAATATGGAAAAAAAAAATTAAAACGATAATTGGTGGATTCCCTATGTGCCCCAATTATCTAATCATGTCTGGTCATCTTTTTGGATTTAATGCATGAGGAACAGTCCAAGATTGTTTGCTACAATATTCTAGATTCCCCACCAATCGGACAAAGGAAGAGACAAACCTCTTGGTCGGTCACGCTCCTCTTTTTCCAGAGCATAATCCCAATTGCAACAAATAGCATATAATAACATTTTGTCCGCTCCTCATCAAAATGTTATTAGCCCAAGACCCCAGATGATTAGTAGCCTTTAGTATAGAATTCTCTTCTTTCATGAAATAATGAGCACTTTTGTGCACATTTTAAATTAAAACCTAGGAAAGCCATGGATGCCCTGGTTGGGATCAGCACTGAGCTTGCGTTAATTAATCACTCATCTAGAGTACGAGTATACCTCAGCAAAAAGAAAAAAGGAAAAAAAAATTGAAGATGCCTCGTTTATTTTAACCACTATGCTCAATCAAGTCCTCGAACTTTTGTTAATTTCGTAACCTGAGTTTTCTTCTTCTTTTTTTAATTAAAAGCGTCCCTGGGAAATATGTCCTTTTGTCCGACTCACGGGTAATCATGTGCGTCCCACGCGAGAACGCAGGAAGCATGTAAGTATCACATGCTGAGTGTAGTCTGTCTGAGGATTCTACTATAAAATGTTATTAGGTAAAAGGACAATATACATCAAAGTTTAGAAGAGAACCGGGGAAAAGATGAATATTCGCGTCTTAGGATCATAAATATATTGATTACCACCCAAAAAGTGACGACGATTAGGTTAGGTTCGGATCGAACCATTGATGAAATGATTTTGCCCTTTTTCAGGGTCAACAAAGAAATACTTTATTTTAAAAAGGAGAGAAAACAATAATAAACAATTAAAGTGATGAATACCAAATCGATAAAAGAAACAAGATAAATAGCAAAAAAACATGGAAAGAGTAACAGAAAAGTCCTAACCTATTGCATGGATAACAATTCAGTCATAAATCTTTAAATCGGATCAATTTAATCCTAATAATTTTTACATCGATACTATTTCAGTCCATCCGGCCAATTTGTGCTAGAAAATTATTGACTTGAACGTAAGCCATACTACATGGCACAATTGGCACTTGCAGGGATTTTTATTTTTTCATTAATTTTTCCTTTTCTTTCCTTTCTCTATTTTTCTTTTTTTCCTTTATTCTCTTCGACTGTCGCTAGCCTCCCTGTTGGTGCTGGCCTTTAGCGAGGGCTGGATAAGGGCACCCATTGCCAGATCCTACAAGGAGACCCTCGCCTCAAGCCAACCTTACTTAGGTGAGGCCCCTTGTGACATTCCGAATTCTGACCCTTTTCGAGGCTATTGATTGGAAAGATATCGATCGGTGTATTTCAATTATATCTCGCTCGGAGCTGGCCACTCTCGAGTTAACTGATCGAAAGGGAAAGACTAACGGGAAGTCGGGTACGTGGACCCGGGAAATTCGAATAAGGAATGTCGCTTTGATCATAAGGATTGCCGATGAGATATTTTGAGCCAGCAGAGATCTATCTAGGAACGATCATGGAATGCCTTGCTAGCGTTATACATTGGGACGCAGGTGATTCTGCATATCCAATGTGTAATTTGCGAGAATTTCCTAAATCGGATTTCGATGATCAGGACCGCAGGAACTAGCGATAAACCCTCGAAATCACATGACAACCAAAGCCGCCACGGCTTGAGAAATCCTAAGGTTGATACGCGTAGCGCCTTCAAGAGTCACCCGTCAGTTTGAGATAAATTGAAATTACGGTCGACGAGAACTCGACATGAATTTGACCTCAAAATTGGGTATCAGACATTAAGGAATTCCAACAATTGAAAAGAATTGGACGTCGCATCATCGAGGGTAATAAAGATTGGAAAAATGAAATTTGGACTGAAAGTGAAAAAATTACCTTTTTGCCCTCGATGGACATTCTTTCTTTTGAGTGTAAGCAATGACAATTTAGTCATTCTCTCCACCCCTATATTGGCCAAATAAGTGAGGGCAAAATAGTCATTTCAGCCCTAGATTTTTATGTGGTAAAGGACAAGTGTCTTGAATTTGGATGATTAGCCTACTTAGACCATAGGTTATAGGCTTAGGTGTATTAATTAACTTGTCTAATCCCCCACCTACCATTCTTCTCTCTCTCCTTGCCTTTGAGAGGAAGCAAACTCTCTCTCTTCCTCCCCCAAGCTCTGCCAAAGTGCCCTCTCTCTCTCTCTCCCTAACCTTCAATTTTTCACTTTCCCTCAAATTCTCTCTCTCACTCAACACTGCCAAGTTTCGACCACCTTCACTGTTCTGGCCATAACTTCGTCGTCCGTCATACGATGGAGATGAGCCACCCACCATTAGAAAGCTCTTTCTCTTGCTTTTCCAATAAGGTACTATGAGCCACATTTGGCCCAGCCGTTTGTCCCGTAGGGCCATTTGAAGCAGCAAAGATCTCTGCCCGGACTAGTTTGAACCCGAGAAGCATCATAGGCCATTTGGGAGTTGGTTTTGGCTTGAATCTCCAGTAAGACACTCCTTGAATCTAGTTAAGACATGTAGCAACATGTATTTGAAGTTTGGTTGGATTATTGAAGGATTTGATGGTTGAATCTCTGTGGTTTTCAAAGGGACAGAATCTGTCCAGCCGAACCGGTTTGGATACCGTGGTACTTTGGAGCCCGACGAGGTATCATTTGGCTTAGTAATCTTCGATAAGTCTTCTTAGGACATGGTAGTAAGTGTTAACAAGGAGTATGTGGATTGGAAGGGAGATTAGACGAGTTTCAATGGCTGATTTCGTGTGGTTTCCCCTGAGGACAGAATCTGACCGTCGTGACCAACCGAGGAAATCATGGTTGCTTGAGGATTTTCGAGGCATTGTCTTTCTTAGATTTCGTCGGTAAGTCATCCTAAGATGTGGAATGATATGTAAGAAAGGTGTTTATGGATTAGAATGGCGTTTAAACGGTGTTTAATGGTCGGTTTGTATGAATTTCTCTAAGGTCAGAATTTGTCTAGTGCCGATCAGCTTAGTCGAGTGGTTGTGCGGCCTCTTTGGGGGGAAATTGCTTGCTCATTTAGCCCGGTAAGCTATTCCTAAACCTTTACTAGGGAGTTAGGGTACTAAAGGATGACCTTGTTTGAGAAATTTATGTTTTATGGACCGATTTAGGCTAGGAGCGCTAAAATCGAATCTGCCTTTGTTGAGATGAATTGTGCTTGAGGGATTCTTTGTTTGAAATCAATGAAAATGAGTTTAATTGACAAGCCTCAAATCTGGTCTTGGGAAATGTTGGACCTTGAGTAGATCGTGAGAAAATTCTGGTGCGAATTGAATGCTTGAGTGGCTTAAATAGTTAAACTGAGTCTTTAGATACTTGTGACACCGAGGGCTCGAAGCCGAGTAGTTCATATCATGCCTTAGGTTGAAAGATTGATAAATTGACCTTCGCGTGCTAAGCCAATGATGACGTGTGTTAATGCGAGTCATGCATGTCTTAAAAGGATTTTCCATTTGCATGAACTTGATTTATGTGATTTATGTGACCACGAGCGTGATCTGAGGCAATGGCATTTAAATTGAGGCCGTGAGCCGATTTGTATTTGTGTGGTCTTGTTGATAATTGAATGAAACTTAAGGCCAATCCAGTCTGGTGTTTGATCCCGGCTTTGGGTGTTTGACCCCAAATGTTGTTGTGGGTGTTTGATCCCAAAAATTGAGCTTAGGGACTTGATCCCATTTGGCCTGACGAGGTCATTGCGACTAGAGAGTCTTACAGTCGACCGAATCATCTCGTGGTGCTGGAGTAACGAGAGTCACTGTATTGACCAAATCGTCTCTAGGTCTGGACGCGATAGTCTTCATGTCGACGGCCTCGAGGGAGTTAAGGTATCGAGCGTCACATGTTTGATCGAATCATCTCGCAAGATTGGCCATGACGAGAGTCTCATAGTTGACCGAATCATCTCGACGGTGCTGGGGAGCGAGAGTCACTATGACGACCGAATCATCTCGTCGTAATAAAGTGAAAACCATGATTGAAAGTGAAATGATAAAATGGTTTTCTATAATTGTCTGGTTTCTCAGTAAGAAATGATTGGAATAAGGAAATCTTTCCTATTGAGTCCCAGGGTGCTTTAGCACGGGCGAGTAACTTTTGTTATTGTTGACTGAAGGTCAAATCTCTTTATGAAACAACGGAACCGAACGATGGTTTTGGAACAAAGAATTGTTTTTCCTCTGAGTCTGTTTTATTGAAACCCTGCCTAAGTACGAAGCTGAGCTTTTATCATGATTTTGACTGTCGAGTCATTTGAAAAAGATTGGAATGCCACTTTTGGTCAAAATTGTGCCTTGTTTTGTGAATCATCATGTTTTGCCAAAATTTTCATACTTTTACCATGCCAAAACCTTTTTACTCCAAAATACCTGTTTTTAAAAGTGTCTGAAGGTACTAGCGACCTAGTTTAGGGTTAGGTCTAGTTTACTGAGATTTTTATCTCACTCCGTCGTGGGATCACATTTTTCAGGTCCCTAAAGATGAAGTCCCGTGGATGCCGAAGACGAATAGCCGAAGAAGCACTTGATGTAATTTAAGCCTATGATTTTGTATGACCCTACCTTTATGAAACCGAAGCTGCTTGACATTTTGATTAAATGTATTTGCTATATTGTTCTGAAGTCCTCTTTTGTAATTAAGTATAGGGTTGTTCTCTCGCTTTCGCATGCATATTTCATTTAGGTATATGAGATTTTGGCCATTAGATCCTGGTTGACTATCTACCTCATCGGCCGTTAAAAGGATGTTCGTGTGCCCACCGGGCTCGGGGCGTGACACCCCTTGCTATCTAGGCAGGTCACCCCTCGCAAGTTGGCCTCTGCCAAGGCTAGGCAAGGGTTCCCTCGCTAGATTTGGCGATGGTAGCCTCGCATAGCCCTC
Organism: Rhodomyrtus psidioides; assembly: GCA_021437785.1. Classification (NCBI taxonomy): domain Eukaryota; kingdom Viridiplantae; phylum Streptophyta; class Magnoliopsida; order Myrtales; family Myrtaceae; genus Rhodomyrtus; species Rhodomyrtus psidioides. The sequence goes on from JAILYB010000105.1 coordinate 1,531,814, forward strand.
GCCAAAGGCCAAAAAGGGCTGTGGTTGGCAAACTCCGCCAACCATCATGGAGGCTGGCAGCCGTTGGAGAGAAATAAGGAAAAAACAAAAAAGAGAAAGGAAGGAAAAAAACAAAAAAGAGAAAGGAAAAATGTCCACAATAGCACTTGCCATGCCACAAGGACAACTGAAGTTTATGTCAGCAATTTTTGGGCTAAATTGGCCGGATGGGTAGAATTGATACTAATGTGAAAAGGATTAAGATTAAATTGGTCTAATTGAAAGGTTTGGAACTAAATTGGTACAAGTACAACAAATTTTTGACTTTTTTTTATACTTTCCCAAACAACATTGAACATCACATTTTTGTCGAGTGGCTTTGTAAAGTTTTGCCAAACACACCCTTAGCACACTACTAGAACGAGAATCGCATAGAGTTTTAGCAGATCTGGAAGAGGGGCGAGTCGAAAATAGTTCAAATTATCGAACCGGAACAAACTAACCCGATCTAGTCTAATCTAATCTAATTCCATCTCTCTCAAACACTACATGAAAACACAAGCTCCTTGAAATTTTCTCAATTTCCACACTATCCTTAATCATCGAAATTACAGAGGGATGGTTGTATGAATCACTCTCGATTTAAAAGCGGTGAATCAACTCAACTTACCACCACCACATATTACAAAACGCAAGTGGGATGGTCACATGTCGCGGCTTGTGATCTTAGACTGAGTGGATCAGCCGAGTCGATTATGGAATTATCACAATCCTTGCAACGAATTAGACACCAAAAAAGCGCACACAAATCATTAAATCCCAACTTCTATCGGATCCGGATTCCCTAATATTGCTTGGCAATGTTAGGGACGACAATAATCGATCCGGACCGTCTAAATAAAAAATGGCCGGCCCGGATTGATCCACATCACTTTTTTAAAATTTTGAAATTTCCTGCCAAAAAATTTCCCCTCCTTTTAAAAGGTGATTGGATCAATCCGAACCGGGATCCGGATCCCCTGCCTTAAAAGCAGGGGATCTTAATTTTTGGGCCATTGGATCTCCCCCTTTTTATAGGGGGAAGATCCAATGGCTTATTTGGATTAAAGGCAGGGGATCCTGGCCCTCCGAACCGTCCATTTTGAAATAGACGGCTCGGATCCCATCATATAACCCCTACCTTCATGGTAGGGGATTCGCTTCCACATCTATCAGCATTGACTCAAATGCAGATGCCCGCCACTTGTATTCCTAGTCCCCACCCAGCCTCGTGCCACTGCATTGTTGCCCTCCAACTCCGGCGACGACGACGACGACGTCCGTAATGGATTCACCGACTCTCTGCCCTTTTGCCTCCACCACGCCGACATGATCTCTTTGGCAACTGGCTTCAAGGTCTCGGGCGTCTTCAGGACGCCGAAGAAAATGAACCGGTACACGATTACCATCTCAAACAATATGGCGAGATCAGTCCACTTGGTGTAACTCATATCCACTTGCCATATATCTTTCAGCACATCTTCACCGCTGATCAAGCCGCTCCCTGCCGAAGAGGCCGGGTTCCCGGGAAACTTTAGGCCCTCGAACTCGTTCTTGAACATGCCGTGAAACGCGTACTTGTTGAACGACAAGTAGTAGACTGGGTATCTCCAGAATACCCTGGGAAGGTCATTCGGTAGTCGGAAGAAACCGCCCCCAAGGATCATCAGTCCCTGGATCCCTGAGCCGGCCGTTAGCCCCATGAGGAAGCTCGGGACGACACTCGCCACGATCATCATCAGGCTCTCAACCAGCATCATGCAGGCTAGAAGAGTCGTGGCGAAGAATAGGAAGTACCCGAGTTCTCTCCGGAGGCCCACGAGATAGTAAGTGATGGCTCCGGGAATTAGGGATATCATAACCAAGAAGGGCACGGAAGAGAGCGTATTGGCGAGAACGAACGCGCCCGATCCGTAGTGTCCGTTCAATCTTTCCCTTTCGAATACCTGATGGAAAATGATCAAAAGTTATGTGAGTCAGATTCGTATAGAAGAAATCCTTTTTGCCAAGTAACCGAGAAATCCTGATTGCCGCACCTTCAAATCCTCGACAAACGAAGGGAAGCCACCGATCGCCATAATCGTCAAGAATGAAGAGACGAACGTTATTAGTGAACCTCTAGCCTGGATTGAGCAAATAAATGGCAATGTTTCATCCATTAGGGCTATGGAAAATTGATCGAAAAGTAATAGAAAGACTCAAAAAGATAAGGAACAGATTGGGCAGTTTTAGAGCTTACCTGAATAGAATCATAATCCAAGCCGATGCGGTAGAAAACAGTTCCCAAACTCAAAGCTATGGCGACGTACATGAGGAGGCGCATCCAGTAGTATCCCAGGTCGCGGTACATGTTCATGAATGACCTCGTCGCGAGGACAAGGAACTGGGTGAAGAAGCAAGCTCGGCTCTCTTTCTTGTGTACTTCCTGATCGACCTAGGATGATAACGCCATCATAATAAACAGGTGCATTCATTACACCTCTCCTTTCGGGATCCCCCGGAGTATACCGCATTTGTATAGTTCGGTTGCGACTTACCTTTTCATGAATGTCAGCTATCTGCTGTTGGACGTGCCCGTAGAAATTCGATGATTTGTATGATTGGACGAGCACTTTGATCACTTCCTGTGTCCTCGGCTTTCGTCCGTCGATGTCCTAGACATTACAAAGGCAAGCTCTAGTCATTGTGGCTCGGCGAGATAGTTGCGACAATGATCGAAAGTGGGACACTTCCAGCGTACCTCGTCAAAGTCTGTGTTGATGGTTCTGAGGTAGTGGTCCGAAGGATTTTGCATGCTTGGACATGGGAAACCATTCAGAGAAAAGAACTGCAAAATTTCAAATTCAAGAGCTTCAGTCCTCTCCTTAGCTTTATTGTAGTGTTGCGGTGTCCAGCGAGGTTTTCCTGATACTATACCTCAGGTGCTTTACCGGAGGGACCGAAGTAGACGGTTCGTCCCTGAGAGAGGAGGCACAGGTTGTGGAAAAGCCCGAACACCTCGCTGCTCGGCTGGTGGACGGACGCGAGGACGGTCATGTCGTGCTGCTTCGCGAGGCCGACGATGCGCCGCATGACGTAGTAGGACGCGGCGCTGTCGAGGCCGCTGGTGGGCTCGTCGAGGAAGAGGAGCTTGGGGCGGGTGAGGATCTCCATGCAGATGCTGACCCTCCTCCGCTGCCCGTTGCTCAGGCCCTTGTTCCCCCAGCCGCCGATCCTGGTGCCCGCCGCGTCGTGAAGGCCCATCTCCCTGATGGTGGACTCCGCCCTCCGCTTCTTCTCCGACAGCGGCATCGTGTCGGGCAGCTGCAGTTGAGCCGAGAAGTAGACGGCCTCTTTCACGGTGAGGGTCGACGTTAGCACGTCGTCTTGCGTCACGTAAGCCTGCGCTAGGGGAAACTTTTTACTTGATCCACACGAAAATTCTCCATGGATTTCGTTACAGAACATGAGAATAATTTGCTTACCGATGTCCCATAAGCCAGTGGCTCTCTCCGTCCATTGACAAGAATTTGTCCGCTCTGCCTTCTCTTGGAATCCAGCCTCCCTGCATTGATCATTTGCTTATATTGGAGTATAAATTTATTTAGTGCGGACCAACACAAATAATCTCAAAATCATAACTAAGAATTCTTACAAAATGCACACTATCATATTATTCAATGTCGCAATGTAATAGGTGGAAACTAACCATGATCTTGCAAATTAAGTCAATTCAAAAAGCCTAGAAAAATCAATTATTGACTTAATTTGCAAGATCAGCGTTTCCGCATTATATTACAACATACAAAGTGAACAAGGCATCCTAGTTTTTCGGAATCTTAAATCAAGTTTCCCTTCCTAGGAAAATCTGCAATTTCACGATCATGTGTATACCGGCCAATGCATCAAGAAGCGAGGACTTGCCGCACCCGGACGGCCCCATGATGGCCAGCACCTCACCGGGTCGGGCGAAACCCGTCAGCCCCTGGAGGATGGGCACACACCTGCTCTCGTCGTCTCCCACAGTCACCCGCACGTCTTGCCATGTCAGCAAGACCGCCTGCCTCCTGTTTGGCCTCAGCTCCTGCCCGGCCCGCGTTGAATCCCGCAAGCAAAGGCCTAGGTCATCTCCCAGGGACGGCACGTGGCCGAAACGATTGCGTTCTGGGCCACCGACGAGCTTCTCCGCCTTCCGAGAACCGAGGCCCGATGACGAATCCATGCAACGTGAGTTCGTTCGAGACGCCTGATCAGTGATCACTAGTGACATCTTCGGGGCAAGCTCCGAGGACATGTATATAAGGAAGGTTGCCGACATTGGGAGGACAAACGGTCTCCGACATATTTTGGATCGTTGCGCTTGGGCGAACATACGAAGGTGGAGAGAGAGAGAGAGAGAGAGAGAGAGGCATCATAGGCCAAAATCCTGTGATTATTCCTAGAAATACAAGTTGGACGAGCGTTGGTCCACAAGAAAATTAGCATATACTCAGCCTAAGTTCAAAGGACGGCGAGTTGTTTTTGCTCGGTGGTGACACGATTGGTCGACCAACCCCAAGGAAAAATGAGCTTACGAAGTAACAAAGTTTATAATTTTTTCCAAATTCTCTTTCTTTCATCCTAATCCCTCCAATAAAATCACCGACGGATTGGGAACTAGAAGAGGATGATGAACGATTTTTCATTTATAGCAAGCTGCATCGAGCCTTGACCGCCACCTATGAATGTATCGAAACCAAATAGTGGGTCGAATTAATTTACGTGATCTAAAGTAAAAAATACCAACATATCCAATTCGAAAAATCGTTTGGAATGGGGACAGAAGTCGCCCGAGCTTAGGTCCGCGACCAAAACCTTAGCTATTCTAGTGATTTTTTTTAAGGACAATAGATATATTGGGAATCCATCCGACATTGGGCTATTTTCAATTTAATTTTATGCGAACTATGTAGGATCGTGGATTTGCCAAATTAAAATTGCATTATTCATATGTCGATACCGCAAATCGGCACTTGCTAGGAGCTGCTTCGGCGAGTGCATTGGACAATGTTCCGTGATTAATTGAACGTTTTTGGCATGTGAGATGGCGAAACATGTGAAAACAACAATAACAAAAGCGAACTTATTGCATTTGTAAACCTTTAAATTATGTCTGGAAAAAAAAATTCAATTATGTCAATTGGGTCTTACAATTTTTTCTGATTTGCCTATATAGTCTATCCGGCCAATTTTGATTAGAAATCGTTGACATGTATTTTTTTTTAATAATTTATTTATTTTTTATTTTCTTTGATTTACTTTTTTTTTTTAACTAAGGGCCGGCACCAAGGTTTGTGGCCATAGGCCAGGATGCCTTCGTCAGATCTGGGCATCGCGACCTCACTCGAGTCGTCGAGTGCCGCGACGCCCTCGCCTGGCCTCGATTTAGGGTCATAGAAACTGAGCGAGGGACCACATGCCCTCAATTTGGCCAGTCAAGGTGACGCAGCCCTCACCCCAGGCTCTTAGCAGCCACAACAAGGGTCGCAATGCCCTAGTGCCGGCAAGGTTTCCAATAAAATAATTAACAAATTTGTTTTAAAAAAAAAACACGTTAACGCTAGCCATACCATTTATGAGTGTCGATGTCCACGTCAGATATTTCCTATCTAAATTAGAGGAATGGAGTCAATGGGTAAAATGTAAAAATGTTTAGAACTAAATTCGCATCATTAAAAGGTTTATAACTGAATTGACATAAGTACAATAGATTTAAAATTTTCTTTTTGTAATTTTCACATCACTAATCAAAGATGGAAATAGGTGAGTTCCCAATATGAAACGGTGTTTCTGTGTTATACATTCAAGTCCCGACAAGTCTCATCATCGGATCCGGACGATTAATTCAATTTGAGAAGTCTGATCGAGATCGAATTGAAAGATGGCTCTCACTTGTCGGTCACTTCCCATATAAAAATGAAATTGGAAGATTAACTAATATATCAAGAGAAGTTTTAACTCGATCAAGACTGACGGAAATCCAATGATTCAATGACGCCAAATGGGATTAAAGCATATAGTTAGGTCCATTAATCGGTGGAGTCAATTTCAAGGCAGAAAAATGGGACCAGAGTCGCATGTCATTTTCTTCTATGGGCCCGAACAAACAGCCCGTGTCCGAAAGAGAAAGACATCAAAGGAAAAAAAAAAAAAAAGAGTGAAATTGAGAGTGCAAAGTGAACAACATGCAAATCAAGAATAATGACGTGACCCTTTATATCGCTACAATAGTTCGAAAAGCTCGGGGATGAAAGCGTGATTTAATATTTAAATATTCTCATAAATTCTCTTAAGTGTAAGTTGGACTTTGACTTAAAACTGAAGCGTGAAAATATATGATAAAAGTGTCAAATTGAAGATCTGATAAAAAGCTTTGAATTCGGGACCTTCGCCTTTGATACTGTGTGAAATTTTGTGAGATCACCATCGATTTTTTTAAAAGAATAAGTTGATAATCAAGGCTTCATTTAATATCCAAACATTTTAATACCGCATTTATTTAAGAAGAAAGAAATGGTCATTTTACCGTGAACGAGCCGAATGCACATGGGTAATAAGAAAATATCATCACTTTAGGCACCTCCAATTATTTTATCCCTTCGAAAAACAGGAAGAGTGGGAGTAGTTATTTTTCTCCTCATCATCTTTTTTTTTTTGAAAATTATCAAAAAAGACATAAATCTATTGCAATTGTATCAATTCAATTTGAATATTTTTTTTGCCAAGTCAGTTCTAAATTTTTCTACCAAGTCAGTCCTAAACCTTTTTGCATTTGTGCAAATTCAGACCGGCTGACATTGACATGACACTATCGTCACTGACATGGACTTTTTTTAAATAATATTTCAATAATTTTATTAATTTTTTTATGATTCTTTTCTTTATTTATTTTTTTCACCCAACACTTAGGCCGGCGAGGGCGTTGGGGCATGCCCTCGCCAAATTGGGCTATTGCGACGATAGCCTCGCTGCCCTCGCTTGGTCTGGGTGAGGGTTGTGACGCCCTCGTCCGCGGATGGCAATGGCCTATTAGGTGAGGGAAAAAATAAAAAATCATTAAAAAAATTACTTAAAAAGTCAACGTCAGTGTCGACTGGTCAAATGAACTGGCACAAATACAAAAAATTTAGGACTAAATTGATAAAATAAAATTAGGAATGAATTCACACTGTTGCAATAGATTTAGTATTTTTTTTTTGGGGGGGGGGGGGGGGGGGGGGGGGGGGGTTAATTTTTCTCTCTAGTGGTTCAAACCAAAGATTTGAGGCCAAACTCTAATAAACATTGTTTAGTATCTCGGAGGATTTTCCCAATGACCATCTAAAAAATCATAGTTGCGACCTATTAACTATATTTATAAAATTAGACACTATTTAAAAGAATTTACGGATTTAGGTCTTGCGTGCTAGTTGGGCCAGCGCGCGAGACCCGCTATCCGGTTGGGCCAGCACGCGACGCTCGCGCGCTGGCCCAACCACAACGCGATAGGCGCGCGCTGTTGGGCCAACGCGCGACGCTCGCGCGCTGGATTGCGCAGCGCGAGATGGGCCGCGCGCTGGGCACCGCGGCCCGTCGGGCGTCGGCCCAGCCTCTGCGCCGCTCACGCACCCCCGGCATTAATTTAAAATATTAAATTAATTAATATGTAAATTATTAAATAAAAATATGCATAAAATTATTGTAAAATACAACATACCCAGAGTTAAAAAGTCATCTAACCATGTAAAATAGATAACAATCCTCAACTCAATTTACCTAACCCCAAAAAGAACAATTCTCAATCTGAAATGCAGTAACATGCACTAATGATGTCGTCTTCCTACATGGCCTCCTGTTCAGCAATCAGGTGCTCTCCGTTGATGGGCGGGTCTGGTGTTGTAACGATGAGAACGAGCATCGGGAGGAGCAGGACATGTAGATGACGAAGGCATATGTTGTGATGGATCATGAATCTGTAGTGGGACCGCATCATCAAAGTTCGAAAAAATGCCCTGCCTAGACTGTGCATAGCCAACTGTATGATGGGCTTGAAATTGAGGATGGAAATCAGAACCCCATGAAGCCGGAGAAGTAACGGGCGTATGCGGCTCTTGATTGTCACCATATTGAAACGAAGAACCCGCATGAGATGGGCCAGTAAAGTGGGCGAACCCTGCAGCGAAATTTGTCTGGCCGGACCCTGTAGCGAAATTTGTCTGGGCAAATCCTGGAGTAAACCCCGGACCGAAATCTGATGTATGATATTCCATGGCATATGGAACAACATTATCATCTGGATGAGCTCTAGTGGTCCGCCGGGTCGGCTGAACAGTCTCAGGCGGGTCATTATCTTGTGGCCCAACTGGTGCTGTTGTAGTCGCTGGCTGGGGTGGTGGCATCATTGTTATCCGTCTCTCCTCGTGCTGGGCATATAACGTTGCCCTAAGTATTCGCTGTAGTTCTCTCCAGGCTTGACGAGATGGATTGGCTGTGTTCAAAATATGTAATGCACGCTCGACGCCATCACTCTGGTAATGATATTAAAAACCACAAAATTTTATAAATGTCAATAACTTATGTTAATAAAAAAAGTAACGATTTAAATTGAAAGTGTTTGCACTAACCGATGAACCCATTCCGGCTCCCGGGACGAAAATTCACCTCCTTGTATGTTTACGGAACCACTTCATATATGCTGAATGAAACCACTCCATATATGCTGAATGAAAGTGAAGTGGCTCCTCTTCATGAGCTTCTTGGACTATATATCTATCGCGGTCGTCCCATATGTCGATGAACCGTCTGTGCGTGGCTATCCAATCCCTTCCAACTGGCCTTAACTCAATATCATGCAAGGCCGCATGATCGCTAGGAGCTATCGGTATTGGCTGATGCATAGAAAACTGTCGTAATACTCGATCTGGATAATGCCACTCAACTATCCAGTAACATATGAGTGGGACACGAGCCGTCCAAATATGTTGTCCCTGCCGGCAGTAATTTGGTAATTGCGCCATAATGTCATTGGTGTATGGTAGCCAAGTAATCTGTTATCGCAATAAAACATTTCAAATTAAATGAAGAATTAATGTAAAAGTTAATATTATAATAAACTCGTTTGTTGATATAGTTTACTTACATCTTCAGATGACATTCTATCAAGCAAGTAGCGCAAATGTAGCAAAGTATGTGTGGGTATCGCCGTTGTCTGTCGTGCCTGACTCCATCTGCAGCAAAAAATGAGATCTTAATATCATATCCATACAATAAAGAATTAATGACTCGAACTGAAAAAACATTAACTTACATACCGGCTACCGAGAGATCTATCTGGAAAAGGATTAGGGTTCCTCAGGGATGGGGAGATACATTTGAAACGCTCACATGCCCAAATTTGCAAAACATGTAGGGCACCGCCGATCTACTTTGTCTCTGGATCAGTTGCATTGCACAATTCTCGATACAGCCACGCAAGCGCGGCTGACCCCAACTGTTCGGGGTAGGTTCGTCAAGGTTCTCCAGTAATGAAAGAAATAGCAAACTAATCCTGGAGGATGATTTGTCAGCAAAAATAGAACCTCCAAGCAACCGGAGAATGAATGCTCTAGCATGCTGTCTCACGGTGACTTCATTGGCATCGTCTGGAATCTCAGCAAAGTGTTCTCTCAGCCAGGCCAACCTCAACTGCGTGCCACGTAGATTGTCTGGACGAGCACCCAGTAGGTCGTCACAAAGAGCGCCCCAATTCCTATTAGTAGGGCCCGTAACTGCCCGTCCATCAATGTGAAGGCTTGTCAGCACTGAAATATCCTGAAGCGTGATCGTGCATTCGCCATCCGGCATATGAAAGGTGTGAGTCTCTGGCCTCCATCGCTCGACCAGTGCAGTAATAAGGTGCCAATCCAGGTGGAAAAATCCCATCAAATAAACCTGATAAAAGCCCGAAGCTCGCAGATATGGGACTATGCGCTGATCAACTTCAGGTACATGTATCGTCGATCTCTGACACATGATCGCTTCATTATGATGACCCTGTGAAATGTGACATGGAGAAGTGTTATTATGAATATTGATAATGATGTTACAAGTGACAGATCAACTGCTAAATTAGTCAATTACCTTAGCGTTCCATATGGCCTGCGATCTATGTCTATCATGTCGTATAAGTAGCGAATCATCCACAGGTTCCGGCTGAATGTACGTCCTCTGATCTATATCTATGAATACATTACAGAGGATCCCAATAAATATCGCACATTTGTAAATTATAATAGTACAATAAAATTAACATGTATGATATACATATAGCATGGACGAATGGAGTAAATAATTATCGCGCAATTGTCATATTCTATCATTACAATAAATTTTGGCGATCAATGTTACACATAATTGAAAGAGGAACTGAATCAAAACCTCACAATTGTCATATTATAACATTACAATAAAATGAAATTGTAATTGTACACAATGCACACAATTGTGATCTATTGTCGACCAGATCTCACTGCACAAGTTTTTCTATTGTGCCCTGGCTTTCCACAGTTGCTGCAATGGTTACGCGCATTACTACTGCTCGCAGTCTTCCAGTCCATCTCATTACGTATTTGTGATGTATGGGGCCTTCCTTTCCTTCTAATACGCCTCGGGTCTGGTCTTAATGGCAGATCGCCAGGTCCAGACCAGTAGTCAGGATGCCCCAACGGGTGAAACATGTATTGATAGCACTGAAAGGTTTTATCCAATGAGTAGCATTCATCTACGTACTCATGGTAATCAATTCCATGTGCTTGACATGCTGCAATTACGTGGGAACATGAAATTTTAATCTCTTCAAATTTTTCACTTGTACAGGTTCGCTCGGCTAGGCACACTATCTATATCTGACCCCCTGATCTTCTGTTTCTATCGCGTCCAGTTTTAACTTCGAAAAGTCCTTTATCAAAATCGAAACATGCCACTTCATGCTTATTTGATTTGGCACTGTTTTCAGCGAGCGTCGCATCGGCAAATTGCGTATGTATACGTCCTTGCCTAACCTGCGCCCTGTAAGTCGTTCTTATGGTGTCGAAATATTTGGACAATTGGGAGAATATCTTAGCGACCATAGCTGCTATTGGCAAACCACGATAACCCTTCAGCATCCCATTGACAGATTCAACTAAATTAGTTGTCATCGCTCCATATCGCCTTCCTCCATCATAAGCTTTCGTCCATTTTTCTCTTGGAATCTTGTCACACCATGCAGCTGTGCGTGCATCCATGCCCCTAATTTCGCTCATGATGCTAACGAACTTCCGTCGTTGATTCGCGGAAGCTGTATATTACAATAATAATTAGTACTATCACATCCAAATTTATGAACACGCAATTCTCTCAATTGTTAAAATTTTAAAATTTACCTGCCGTCTCAATAAGACTTTTGCCGTGATTGTTTTTGAATTTTTTATTGTAATTGCTGACAAGATGCCAAATGCAAAACCTATGGTAGCCATGTGGAGGAAGCCACTCCGCTGTCTCCATTGCTCTTATAATCCCAGGATGTCTATCTGATATTACACAAATATTCTCCCTTCTAGTGATATATGTCCGCAGCATAGTCATAAACCAAGTCCAATTCGACCGATTTTCTTTGTCGACCACAGCAAATGCCAATGGGTATATATGATTGTTCCCATCAAGTGAGGATGCAACAAGGAGCGTTCCTCGGTATTTCCCGTACATGAAAATACCATCAACAAATATTACAGGCCGACAACTTGCGAAGCCATGAATCGTCTGCGCAAAAGTCCAAAACATTCGATCGAAAATCGTGCTGCTCAGATCCTCACTCATGTGATCTTCGATCACAAAATAAGAACCTGGATTTTTTACCACCATTTCGTTCATGATCGTCCTCAACCTACCGTACGACTCATCCCATCCTCCAAAAGCTTCGGCAATTGCCATTTGTTTAGCTGCCCAGGTTTTGCGGTAGGTAGGTTCGAACTCCACCTTGTCTTTAATCTCCGCCATCAGTGTCGCGATTTTGATATCTGGTTGGGCGGTGACAATTGCTTTAACCTGGCTACACAAGTACTTCTGGTCAAGTTGTCGATGATCCCGTGATGACGTCGTCCTCCTGCATGTGTGTGGCCCATTGTACTTAGTAATTTTCCAGAGTAGTGTACCCATTTTATTAGTCGCGCGGAGCCTCCAACCACACAGATTGTCTTCATTGCCACGCTTTATAACATATTGGGAAGCATTTGTTACATAACTGCGAAAATGATGATTTCTTCTCAGAGAGTACTCTTTCGCAGCCAACTGCAACGCGTCCCGTGATGGAAATACCATGCCAACTTCAAATTCATTTGATGGATGAAATAACGAATGGTTTGGCTTGGCTCTTGTATCCACTTGCATTACATCGAAGTCGATTTCAGAATATGACGGTGGATCTTCCACCGGCATGATGGGATTGCTGTAATGAGCGTTGTAGTAAGCGTCCATATTGTCGCCTTCGACATCTTCTTCACCACTGTCATCAGTGTCCATCCAATACTCATCATCTTCTTCAACAGAGTCATCACCATCATTATCATCTTCTTCAACAGAGTCATCTCCATCATTATCATCATTATCATCATCACCAACATTAGAGCTTTCCCCAACAAAATTGTAGCCTTCCCCAACATCATCTTCATGAGCATGCTGGTTTTCATCTATCGTTATATAGAACTGTAAAAAACCCGTCGAACCCCCCGAAAGTGCAAACTATTGGATCATCGTAACTGCACCATCATTATGCACCTCCATAATATCATATACAACATAATGTGAATCCGTTCCGCTCGGGTATCTATACATTATGCTCCGAATATACTAATTTGCTGTTATATTCAACGTACGCCCAATCGTAGCACGTAACTCATCAAATGATGATATATTTTCAAATTTGAACATAGCATATTGTCCACCATCGTAATCAACTCCATATTGATTTCGTACTATTGTACCTCCCCAATGCACTATCGCAAAAGATGTAGACGACATTCTGCTAAATAAATAAATTTTAAATTATTTCGCATATAGTAATTTGCCTATTTTATTGGATTTTTTTTATCTCAAATTCTACAAAGTAAAAAATTCACAAATTATTTGAAACATTTCCAAAAATATTAACAATACTATAAGAAACGTAAATAATTTTTTTTTCATCTATGAATAATAAAAATAAATATCTATCTAAACCCAACAAATTGAAAAAAATTCCTACGTAGGAATTTACCTCAAGCTGCTGACGGAGTGCACGCGCGGAGTGAGGACGCCGATTGGATTTTTTTTAATCTCAAATTCTACAAAGTAAAAAATTCACAAATTATTTGAAACATTTCCAAAAATATTAACAATACTATAAGAAACGTAAATAATTTTTTATTCATCTATGAATAATAAAAATAAATATCTATCTAAACCCAACAAATTGAAAAAAATTCCTACGTAGGAATTTACCTCAAGCTGCTGACGGAGTGCACGCGCGGAGTGAGGACGCCGATTGGATTTTTTTTTTTATCTCAAATTCTACAAAGTAAAAATATTAAGTGCTGAGCTCAGAATCTCTAGCCGAGACATATTGGCCAGCCAACCACAAATAGTTGTTCAAAGTAAATTAATTTGGAAACAACAAATAATCCCGTTCAGAGCTGCGGACTAATAGCCAATACATAAAAAATAAAGACCAAGCCTTACAGTGAATTTGGTTTTTCTTTTTCTTGCTTTCTTCTTATAATTGATGAGATCCGGATGCATTAACCACTAGACAATTTGTCAAAAAAAACTTTCAAACAACCAGTAAACTTCTTTTTAAAATTAGGTATCTAAAAATTTAATTAAATTATCACATGAAACTGATGTGCCAATATATTCAATCTCTACCTAAAGAACTTTACCTTCAACAAATTTGCAAGGGATGCCCTAGCATTGTCCTGGAAACGATCTGGACGATGAAGACGAGCAGGTTCTAGTCCACTTAGAGCCAACTTATCAGGTTGGTCAAGACACTGATAAATAAAATCTACCAAATGAAGTCAACGAGGAGGTCCAAAGGGTCAAGCCAGATAGGACAAATAGCTACATGCCTGTGAATTAAGGTCATGGCAAGTTCGCAATATTTTTGTACCTTCAAGTCCCTAAAATTAACATAATAAGATCTTGTTAGAAGAATACATAGACAACGAAGAGACTGCATATCATTAAATGCCAGAATGATGAGAATGGTAAAACCTTTCCATAAGCATATTAACAACCTACCATAGCCAACTGCGTTCTCTTATTCAGCATGTTACAAACTTACGATACTACTTTCTCTTCTATAATGAGTCTGTACTGCTTGATGCATAACTTTATTTACCTTATAGGGCATTAAAGTAATTTCATTTTTAAGATAACTGACTTATAAAGCAGATTCAGCAATCAACAGAGATAATGTAGTCACAAAATGAAATGCTTGCAGTGGCTGATTATGTGATGCATTAACCTTGCACTTGGTGCCGCATGCAAGTCGAGTTCACCGTTATCTCCAGATGAAAGCAATTACTATGCTGATCTAATTCCATTTTAGTGCAATCGCAGTTTTAGTATAGGAAAACCAACGAATAGACCATCTCACACTGAAATGGTTTTATCTTCTCTTTATCAATAACAATTACGCTAATCCTGTTTTATATTGATACTTTATTCCAGAGATAATAATTTGCACAAAATTAAAGAAAAGGAGGTCTCTTTTCTCAATAAGACAAGGAGGTTTACAAAACAGCTTCTTGAAGGCCGAGGACTCTTTTATTCTTGATGTGTCGATTGTATCCTCATTCAACTATATGCTCCAAAAAGAGATAAGAGTTACCTTTGGATTTAACATCACATATACCCACATAAAACTCATCTGAGTGTGAAATAAAAAAAAAAATGCAGCTCCCAGCTTTCACAAAAATATCCTAGAAAAGAGGCACTACAATAGAAGTTTGGCCCTTACCAAAAAAAAAAAAAACAATAGAAGTTTGCCAGTTGTGTATATGCAGAACGTCAGGCTTCTTTCCAGCTTTGACAAAATAATCTAATGCAGCACGGGAGAAATAAGCAAACCTGAAAGTAGGAAGAAGGTAATGTTTGACACATATGGTATTGCTATTTGCTGTAGTACTTAAATTTAAATCACGCTTTCAACTAATAAACTAAGCTTTTCTAATATTTGACAGTGGTTTGACAAATATGGCTTAAAGTATAATCCATGCCCCTTATAAAAACATATTCTTTTTCATCTATCAACTTAAACTTTTGGATTTATGCTAAAAAAAAATTAAACTTTGGGATTTGATATTCTAATATTATTAATGATGGAAGCAAAATTCCTAAGGTCTTAATCAAAAGAAAAACTAAACATGTCTTTAAGCAAAGCAAAACACAGTAAGTAGACAATAAAGGCACAATCAGCGATAAGAATGGAATACTATTCTTGAGCTGAACAAAACATATGACTTGTCTAGGCAGACAAGACGCGCAAACATGCACTCGGTCTAGTGAGTAATCAATTGAAACATTATAAAAATATTAAGTACCAGCAATAGGAAATGCTCGAAATAGGAAATGCAATAGGAAATGCTCAACATTATGTACTTACATGAAACTTTAAGTACCAGCAATAGGAAATGCAAAGTAAAAAATTCATAAATTAATTGAAACATTATAAAAATATTAACGAATAGACAAAAAATACAACACGAAAGTCGAAATAATACCTAGAGAGAGAACGACGGCGAGAAAAAATGAATGCTCACGAAACAAGGGAAACGAGAGCGAAAACAAAAGAGTAGAAGAAGGCACAAGCGAAAATGAAAAGAGGAAGAAGAAGAAGGCGCAAGCGAAAATGAAAAGAAGAAGAAGAAGGAGGCACGGAAGCAAAATGTATGCTGCCGGGCGCAATTTGCGCCCGTGAGCCTAAAAAGGCTCTCTGCTAGCCCTGGAAAGGCTCTCTGTTGGGCAGAGAGCCTCTTCAGGCCACCCACAGTCGCGCGACGCGGCGATGCCGACAGTCGCGCGCTAGGGCAAGCAGCGCGCGACTGCCCAGCGCGCCACTGTCGCGCGCTACTTGGGCCAGCGTGCGACGGTGGCGCGCTGGCCCAAGCAGATCCCGGGTCTCGCGCGCTGCCCGGCCCAGCGCGCGAGACCTAAAATTATAAATATTTTAAAATAGTCATTAAATTTGTAAATATTTTTTTTTGTATTAAATTGGAAAAAACCCTATATATACACACACCTTTTAACACATCGTGAGAGCACGATTAAAGAATTTTGTCATGTAGGTCAAACTAGATTGTCAGATAGATAAGCAGTTAGCACGTGGTCCTCCTTCAACTGCGTGACACCAGAGACGAGACAATAAAGTTCTGTCCTTTGTGTCTTTAAGATGTACAGATTAGATGCTCTTTTCATCTTTTTTGCTAAGGAGAAACTTTGGGCGATGGTGAACTTTAGGTACGATGTGGAATTTGCTCGCGGTCCGGACGGGGAGTGTCGGCAAATGTTTTTGCATATCTCCAAGGCGGGTGGATAGACCAATACAACATCGAAATCTAATCGAAGGTACTGGACTGAGTGAGCAGACGCCGGAATCTAATCGACGACACCTAACTCTAGATATGAAACACGCCGGAATTGAATCAACGATGGGAATCTGAAAACTACAGCTAGTTTAAAGACCAAGTTGAAAGATAAAGACCTATGTAGCACCGATACGACACGGACACGGGGACACGATACGACACGACACGACACGTCGATACGACAGTTCTCAAAAAATAAAGAATTTCGACACGGCGAGACACGGCATATATATATATATAAAAGATTTTGAACCCATGCTCTCAATAAGTTGTCCGCATACACATAAAACTCCAGCAAGTTGTCTTCCCTGGTTGCTCAACTCATGCTCTCAATAAGGGGCCAGGAAGAAATAATTCAACAACCATATCACATAAGAAAAGCACGATGAGCGAGCAGGAGAATAGTAATGACATCATTGCCAATCCGATGAACCCTTGTTGCTAAATTGGATAAATGGAATAGTTTGAAGGACGTGAAAAAAGTAGAGCTCGTCAAAAAATTTGCATATCATCAGTCATCACTGACATTCATTGTTCCACACATACACAAGCATTAGACAAGGCAGATGATAACTACTAGTCTTCCTAACCAATGTCAGTTTCTGCATCAGACAAGGATGAAAACTAATAATGCGAGCTGAGGTCACGGCCTCACCACTGACAGTGAAAGGGCCACAACACAGCACCAACCAATTTCACGATCATTCATCCGTGAACTACATGATTCACAACACAACCCAGATACTCCCTGCCCGGTTCAATTCAAGCCACGGAAGAACAGATTTAACAATGCAAGAAAAAAACAAAAGGAAAGATAAACCAAAAAAAAATGAAAACTTTACCTCGTTTTCGAGTGCAAAGACTAGGGGTTTCTTATCTTACGGCGAGTGAGGAAGAGCAGCGCGTCGAGCGGTGAGGGTCGAGCGGAGGGCAGCGGTCACGAGCAGCGAGGCAAGACGAGGAGAGGTGCGAGAGACGAGCGTCGAGAGCGCGGGAGGAGTGAGGATTGAGGAGTCACCAGTCCAGTGGCGATTTGAGGAGCGACGACGCAAGTCGAGGACCTGACCTGAGGCGAGGCCGGTGAGCCGTGACCCACAACCGCGAGGCATCGAAGAGAGACGAGAGAGGCTGGCTGGCTGAGAGCGCGAGATGCAGAGGAGAAGCGCACGACCAGAGGCGAGGCCGGCGAGCTGCGCCGACCGCGAGGCTTCGAAGAGAGATGACAGAGACTGGCCGAGCCGCCGAGAGCGCGAGAAGTAGAGGAGAGGCGAGGCGCACGAGAGAGAAGCCCGTGAGGAGTGAGAACTGAAAAGGGGCAAATGTGACCTAATTCAATTTTTCTCCTTAGTTTTCACTCGGACACGCGGGTTTCTTTTTTTCAACCATTCAGACACGCGACCGGCCATGTCCGGCCATGTCCAGACGTGTTGGGACGTGTTGGACACGGCGCCGTGTCCGATACGCAAAAATTGTCCGTGCACGCGTGTCCATGCTACATAGATAAAGACTGATTTTGTTGTGTTGTGTGTGTATTCTGTGCTGGGTGACCTTGAGTTTTTGGAGGATTACTCCTGATAACCGTCGAACAGTTATTGTCGTGGTCTCCAAACACGTTCTCTTTGCAGATAACTCTTTTGGCGGTTTCCTAGACTCTTCGCGCCTTTTCCTTCTTTGCTTTTAGGATTGCCCCCAATCTTCGTACCGCCTCGATCGTGGTTCCTTTGCGCGCTCTTTTTCCTTTATCTTCGGGAAGAATACCGCCAAAACTTCTCCTTGCCAAATGGCGCCTTCAGAGCTAACCCCCGCCTAATCCTGGTAGAACTGCCTATATGTGATCATAACTCTTGCTTGTGTTTGCCACGTGACTCTTTGGAGTAATTTTGGGTGTTAACAATTGTAAACAAGATCCGGAGCAAAAAATATTAGAATGAATAGGAAATTAGAAGAAAACTTTTCAAGTCTAGGATTTGTAGAAATTTGTCATATCCGGTCCTTGGAACCGCCCGGGAACCGGACCTGACCGACGGTCCGGTCCGACTCTCGATCCTTGGGGTAGCCGGTCCCGTTCACGATTCCGAAAAATAGGAACCGAGACTACCGGTCCGGTTCCCGGTTCTTGAGGAGAACCGGATCGGACCAGGAACCGATCACCCCTAGCCGGCAAGGTTCGCCGGCCATACGCTAGGATGCCTTCGTCAGATCTGGGCATCGCGGCCTCACTCGAGTCGTCGAGTGCCGCAGTGCCCTTGCCTAGCCTCGATTTAGGGTCGTAGAAACTGAGCGAGGGACCACATGCCCTCGATTTGGCCGGTCAAGGTTTCGCAGCCCTCACCCCAGGCTCTTAGCAGCCACAACAAGGGTTGCGATGCCCTAGTACCGGCAAGGGTTTCCAATAAAATAATTAACAAATTTATTAAAAAAACACGTTGACGCTAGCCATACCATGTATGAGTGTTGATGTCCACGTCAGATATTTCCTATCTAAATTGGAGGAATGGAGTCAATTGGTAAAATGTAAAAATGTTTAGGACTAAATTTGCATCATTAAAAGGTTTAGAACTGAATTGACGTAAGTACAATAGATTTAGAACTTTCTTTTTGTAATTTTCACATCACTAATCAAAGATGGAAATAGGTGAGTTCCCAATATGAAACGGTTTTTCTGTGTTGTACATTCAAGTCCCGACGCGTCTCATCATCAAATTCGGACGATTAATTTAATTTGAGAAGTCGAATTGAAAGATGGCTCTCACTTGTCGGTCACTTCCCATATAAAAATGAAATTGGAAGATTAACTAATATATCAAGAGAAGTTTTAACTCGATCAAGACTGACGGAAATCCAATGATTCATTGACGCAAAATGGGATTAAAGCATATAGTTAGGTCCATTAATCGGTGGAGTCAATTTCAAGGCAGAAAAATGGGACCAGAGTCGCATGTCATTTTCTTCTATGGGCCCGAACAAACAGCCCGTGTCCGAAAGAGAAAGATATCAAAGGAAAAAAAAAAAAAAGAGTGAAATTGAGAGTGCAAAGTGAACAACATGCAAATCAAGAATAATGACGTGACCCTTTATATCGCTACAATCGTTCGAAAAGCTCGGGGATCCATAGATGAAAGCGTGATTTAATATTTAAATATTTTCATAAACTCTCTTAAGTGTAAGCTGGACTTTGACTTAAAACTGAAGCGTGAAAATATATGATAAAAGTGTCAAATTGAAGATCTGATAAAAAGCTTTGAACTCGGGACCTTCGCTTTTGATACCGTGTGAAATTTTGTGAGATCACGATCGATTTTTTTAAAAGAATAAGTTGATAATCAAGGCTTCATTTAATATCCAAACATTTTAATACCGCATTTATTTTAGAAGAAAGAAATGGTCATTTTACCGTGAATGAGCCGAGTGCACATGGGTAATAAGGAAGTATCATCACTTTAGGCACCTCCGGTTATTTTATCCCTTCCCAAAACAGGAAGAGTAGAGTGGGAGTAGTTATTTTTCTCCTCATCATCTTTTTTTGAAAATTACCAAAAAAAATCATAAACTTATTGCAATTGTGCCAAGTCAGTTTTAAATTTTTTCTGCCAAGTCAATCCTAAACCTTTTGCATTTGTGCAAATTCAGATCAGCTGACATTGACATGACACTATCGTCACTTACATGAACTTTTTTTAAATAATATTTTAATAATTTTAATAATTTTTTTATGATTCTTTTCTTTATTTATTTTTTTCACCCAACACTTAGGCCGGGTGAGGGCGTTGCGGAATGCCCTTGCCTTATTTGGGCTACTGTTGTGATAGCCTCGCTGCCCTCGCTTGGTCTGGGTGAGGGCTGTGACACCTTCGGACGTCGTCGCCGGCCCTTAGGATTGGGTGAGGGAAAAAATAAAGATAACAAAATTATAAAAAATTAGTTAAAAAAGTCAACGTTAGTATGGACTGGTCAGATGAATTGGCATAAATACAAAAAAATTTAGGATTGGATTGAAAAAAAAAAAATCTGTTAACTGCTTAATTGTTATTATTTTTTCCTTTTAACAAATCGTTCGTCGGTGCGAGCAACATTAAAGAATTTTGTCAGGTAGGTCAAACTAGATTGTCAGACAGATAAGCAGTTAGCACGTGGTCCTCCTTCAACTGCGTAACACCAGAGACGAGACTACCCCTTTGTGTCTTTTCATCTTTTTGGCTAAGGGGAAACTTTCGGCGATGGTAAACTTAATTTAGGTACGATGTGGAATTTTGCTTACGGTCAGGACGGGGAGTGTCGGCAAATGTTTTTGCATTATCTCCAAGGCCCGGACCTTGTTAAAACCGTGACCTTTATAGTAAAAGAATCTGATCCGGACCGTTCTCAGTACGTACATACTCGATCGATATACTAAGTTGTCGGTATCACCGGACTCCGCAATGAGATGCCCTATCTAACTTCATAAAGAGAGAGAAAGAGAGGTCCGTTCGTCGGAAGTTTTGAGATCCTAGTCGGCTGACCTCCTAATCGGACGCCGCCAACATATAGGCGAAAATCGTCTGCTTCGATGGTTCAGATTCGATTTAGTACATACATTATGTTCTTCGAAGAAGAGCGAGTGAGTGAGTGAGGAGCGAGCGAGCTACGCTAATTACTGGGGAGCGAAAAGAGAGAGAGAGAGAGAGAATCTGCCATCTGGTATATAACACAGTGTAGAACAAACACTAACAATCCAAAGGAAAGAAGCTGTAAAAAGCCTCCAGCTGCGGAATAATTCGAAAAGCAATCACATGATTTGATGACAATCTCTCTGGAAACGAAAACCAGCAAATGATATGGAGAAATTAACCAGCATTTCCCACAAAAATGCCCATGGGTCTTACGCCTAACGGGGATTATAAGGGCTGTAGTGAACGCCGGAATTCTTCTGGGGAAGGCATGGCGTTGTGCGTCCCGGCCCTTGGCGGCCACAATTGGCGGGTTCGTTCCTATTCTCGGAACTTCCCACGGCGGCTCCGATTCTGATGGCCTCCACCATGCTGCCCAGGGCATGCTCCGGGTCCAGCACCGCCATCAGCTCCACCTCCGGTTGCCGGTAAGCGATGAGGCACTGGCTGCCGTGGCATCGCCGCGGAATGGTGGCGTTGCCTGCTTCCGAAGCGGCTCTCGCTCCGCCACAGCTGATCAGAGCTACTACCGCCGCGGTTGCGAGTAGGCACCACCACGCGAGGGGGAAACGAACGGCCCCGGAATTATTGACCTCCATGTACTCTCTCTCTCTCTCTCTCTCTCTCTCTCTCAACGAAGAGCAACCGATGATTTTTGGGCCCTTGGATCTCCCCCTTTTATAGGGGGAAGATCTAAGGATTTTAATGAATTAAGATCCCCTGCTTTACATGCAGGGGATCCAGGCGCCTCTTTGGCTGGCTGGGCTGTTGAAGGTCTTTATTTGATGGACTGTACAGACATAGCAATCGGAGGAGAGGCGTCGGGACAAAGGTCACGGGCCGACCGACCCTACCTACATGTCACTTTGCAGAGGTTTCTCTCTCATCATCAATTTTTACTTTTTAGGAAATTACTTCTTATAAATTCATACATTATTATCACGGTGTTTAGCAAAATTAATATTGCCAAATTATCAGGTCAGTTGCTTCCGCTAAAAAAAAAAAAAAAAATCACCGAAACCAAATGGGAGGTAGATGGAATGGAAGTACATGTTGAGTCTTTGGTAATACCAGAGACAAAAGTACACATAGATAAGCTGTTCATATCATACTACATTAAGGTTTAGATAGAAATACGGCTTTTTGAGCCACAAGACGTTTTTTTCCCTACCCTGGCTTCAACTTTTTGGACTTGTTTTCGCGTTTTGTGACGATGAGATATCCAAATTTGTTATTTGACTAATCTTATATCAATTCGGGCGAGGCGTCTCATCCATGCACATCTGATAAGACTTCACCCCTATAACGATATTCTAAAGCCCTAAGGTCACTCTGAGTCGATCCGCGCGCCTTCGTCCATCCGAGCCGTTGGAGTTGGGACTCGGATTTCATGTCGACGAATCGCAAGAACGGCCTCAAACGAAACATCCAAATCGCAAAAGTTGTTTGCCCAAAAATGAGGGCAATCAAAATCATGTCTGCTTGCGAGTCTCAAGCCATGTGCGTGGGGGGTATTGTTGTTTTGGACTTAAGCAGACTAGCCACGAATCTAAGAAGTTCTTGTGAGTCCTTCACGTGGAAATGCAAACATCATGTTTTCAAAATTAGTATGGAAAAGTGTACCGGAAATTCTAAGTCTTGCCTACAAAAAGTAATCGAGTTTTAAAATAGTTTAACTGATTCAATTAAGTCATATTTTATGATAAAAAAAAGTGAGGAAATTTTTCCAAAAATTAATAAACCTATGTACGGCGGCTAATTCGGTGCTAAAACTTTTAATTATGTCAATTTATTCCTAAACTTATTGTACGGGGGCCAATTTAGTCCTAAACCTTTCGATTGTGTTATTTTTGTCATAAATGTTTTAACCATGATCAATTTTTCCATAAACCTTTTAATAATTTATTAACTTAGTCCTTTCGGTCAATCTTGACCTGAAAACCGTTGGCATGACAGTCTCGTCAAGATGATCGGCCCAGATATGCATAATTTTCATAATTTTTTAATCAATTATGAATTACTACTTTTTATCTTTTTCTTTTTCTTTCTTCCTGCCTATTTTCTTTTTTCCCATTTTTTTCTCCGTCGGACCTCATCAATGGCCGGTGCCCGGTGGAGATTGTCTACCTTAGGTGACGGCTGCCCTCATTGTCCTTGGGGAGAGCGGCCATTAGCTTGAGACCCGGCAAAGGGAAGAAGGTAGAAACAAAAAAGAAAAAAAGGAAAAAGGAAAAATTTTAGAAAATTTTAAAAAAAAATTGCAAAAGTTTTCCGCTTCAGCAATTTCCATTTGTAAATCATTAAAAAGGGTTATGACTAAATTAGAAAATCACCAAAAGCGTTATAGCAATTGAAGTGTTTATGACTAAATTGACAAATCGTGAAAATGTTGAGGGCAAAATTGACACGATCCAAAGATTTATGATTAAGTTGGTCACCCTATAATATGTTTATGACTTTTTGGACGACTTTCCCAAAAAAAAAAAAAAGTGCAATCAAAGTCCTTTCAATGGACAATACCTAAAATTGCCTACATCGCATCTTTAAATTACAATTTTGATATGATGTTTACGGCTTAATTGCATTCGCTAAACAAAGTTTCAAGACTTTATTGAATCAATTGAAAATTTTAGAATTAAATTGGCGGATTGCATGTCTCGCATATAGTTTAGGATTTAAGGTGCAAATTTTCCAAAAAGTAAATTAAAAAATTGTGCATTAATGGCGGTTTCGTCACGACCAATGCTCGTGTTTATCATTAGAAAATTGATTATGTAATAATCTTTATGCTAACAAAGTTCTTATTATTATGACTCGTCTACCCCCCCCCCCCCCCCCCCCCCCCCCCCCCCCCCCCCCCCCCCCCCCCTTGAACGATAGGATGATGGAGCGCGAGAGGTAGTGACTAGTGAGCGATCGTTCTCATTTCTCCTCGCCGTCCTCTATTTACGTCCACACACGCACGAACAGGGAGGCTTATCATCTTTTAGAGCTCTTTTGGTCCCTTTTTACTCGGTAGCGAGCACCGAGCACTGATAATAAGCGGCTGGCCAAAGTCGCCATGCAACTCAAATCGACGAAGGCTCTCTTCCTTTGCTATCTGTTGACAGTCGCCTTCTCCCGCGGAGGAAAAAAATGTCAAAAAAGTCATAAATATTTTATATTAGTACCAATTCAATCCTAAACTTTTTTATTGATGCCAATTTTGGCTGAAAATCGATGGCATGAATGTCAATTGTCCTACGTGACACGACTGGCGCTAACGTGGATATTTTTTTAGTGTTTTTTATACTTGAAATAATTTTTAAAAATTATATTTAAAAAAAACAAATGCTTAAAATAATATAAACAAATATCCAAGTCAAGCTAGTTGTACCACATAGGACAATCGACGTCCATATAAGCTATTTTTGGCCAAAATTGATCGGATTAACTCAGTTGGCACAAATGCAAAAGATTTATAATTGAATTGGCACAAATACAAAAGGTTTATGACTGAACTGACATCAATAAAGGGTTTAGGACTTATGGGTGTTTTGGTTCAGCATTCCCAAAGGGCTGTCTTCAGCCCCCAAAGTGCCCATTGAGAGAACGCTTCAAGCAAGCATTTGAACAAATGATGACATTGGAAAAGCTGAAAGCTCAATGCTAATAGAGATTGGCATTGGGCTTTCAGCATTTGGCCAAATGTTAAGAGATTTTTTTATATTGGACTATTCTACCGTACGCTCCCAGCAACTTGGAGTTGGCGAGCAATCACGTTCTTGGACATCCCGTGCCCATCTTGATCCGCTTAGCGACTCGACGAATTATTTCGATTAGACTAATTTTGGGTCCCCCCCTTGAGGTTTCTTTTTTTAAATTCTGATCGTGTCTGTGACCTCCGCTTCACACTCTCCCCAATCAACCCACAGCCACCGATTCGATATCCTCTTTCGCTTATGGAGCTCCACTTGAACAAGGCTCTCCTCCTCCCGTTCCTGTCCATCCTCGCCCTCTCCGTCCCGTGTCGAGCCTCGACGTGGTCCCCGGAGCGCAATCTCTCCATCGCCACCGCCGCTCCCTGTCCTCTGTCGTCCGACATCGGCGTCGCGGCCGGTTGCCGCATAGCTGACCTGCAACCGGAGCTCGATGCGATAGTGATGCTAGGCGCTAGCTTGGCAGTGACCCCCGTATTGTTTTTAACAAGAACATTGCCGGCTGCGGCCGTAAGTTGGCAAATGGGAAGTACACTCCGTGCACACCACCACCCTCCCCACCGCCGCGCTGCAGCCCGTACTGCCGCAAGCCGTGTCCTTGTTGATGTGCCCCTTCGCTGATCCAAAAGGATCCAATGCACCCGCCGCAAGCAATGACGTTTCTTCTTTGCGTAGACAGCTAGGGCAGATCAATCTTTGGAGACATTGAAGTTACGAGCTGTCGGTGTTGGGAGCGATCAAGCAAAATTGTGATTCCGCATCAGTTTGTCGGAGAAAATCTATCTAATTGTATCTTTTGTTTGTCTAGTGAATGTGCATCGATTGCAACCTGAATTTCTTCATCTTTTTTTATCGTATGACATCCACGAAAATACTTAATTGCATTATGTTTGTAAGATTTAGAAATTTAATTACATGATGAGAAAACTTAAGAGACTAAATCGGCTCGCGGATATAAATTTGACTTGTCATGCACTAACACGCAAGAATGTATGTGCGTAGACTTCAGATTAGCTTGTAAATTGGGACCAAATTTTTTTTTTTCGGTGGTCATAAGATAATTGGGGCTAATTTAGTGGGCAGACATTTGTGAATTTCGTAAACCTCACTGACAAGATGCCCAAATTTGAGCATCGACCTCTCTTACCCAATGTAATCCGTGTGGCGTACGAGCGACGATAAGCATTAAGATAATTCGTAACCATCAAATCAACAAAATGAGGAGCATTACGAGCGATTTGAGCTCGACTTGTCAAGTATTACAACCCCACCTCTGGATACATTCTTACCAAAGCTCATATCGAGTTTGATGGGCACTCTTTAACCCAATATCTATTATCTTACCCGGATAAATGGTTCGAATTTCCTATCTCGAGAATTAATTCGAATAAAGTCGATCTCGAATTTCTAAAAGATTTACGTGTATAGTATTGATGGTCGAGACTTGAGTTAGAGCTCAAATTTGAGAATTTTCGGACATCATATTATGCTATAACACGATTCGAATCGATCAAACCTTTGTAGTATTGACGTCATTGGAAAGAAGTTCCTAAGTTCCGTTTGTTACTCGAGGATTAATCATGATCATCGAAATTAATATAAGTAAAATAATGTATTATGAATTATTAATGTGCATAAAACATATGCTTGACCTAAAATGCTTCATCAGCCTCCAGGTACTGCGCAGTGAGCGCTTAACAGGAACCACCCTGCAAAACGAGCTCATTGAAGAAGAAGAAGAAGAAGAGGAGGAGGAGGAGTCGAAGGCATAAAGAAGATGAGCAATCGGCGTGGCCCGCCCAAGCACCAGAACGCCTACGCCTGGAAGCCCAACGCCGGCGTCAAAATCAACGAAACGGTAAAACCCCCCAAAAAATTCGGAAAACCCTAGTTCAATCGATTATCTGATTCGCGCGCCACCCGAATCCCTAAGTAATTGAATCGAAAGAGGGGAGACTTAGCTTGATTACCGGTTGCGATTTTTAGGAAGTTGGAGGGAGGTTCCGGCCGTACTCCGAGATAACTGGAGTTTGCGCTCGATGTAGAGAGCAGATCGAGTGGAAACGCCGTTACGGCAAGTATAAGCCCCTCGTTGAACCTGCTAAGTGGTAAAAAATTGTTTCTTTTGGCATGTTTGCTTGGGTTGATTTACTGGTTCTGCGTTCAAATTGGTGCTCGAAGTGGTACAGTTGTTCATTGGTGATTCCTTGTATGTTGTTGTAGTCAGAAGTGTTCTAGGAGGGCTGTTCGTCAAGCTTACCACAATCTTTGCTCTGGTTAGTTTCACTTCTCTTTGTGTGCATTGCGCGAGTTTCTTGGAACTTGAACGGCCATCTGTTCGTCAACTTGTTGGTCTTCTCAAAATTGTTCATCGGTGAATTTATTGATATAGAAAGGTAGTGCTGTTTTACTTGCATTCATGGAGGTTTCATGCTGATTTAGGATGTGCAAAGGAGCAGAATGTGTGTGCTAAGTGTCGTTGCCAAGTCGACAGTTTAGTTGGCAGGTAGTCCAGGATTGCGTTTTGTTTTTCGAGCTTGGCTCTCTTTGAAATGGAACTGAATTTGTTTTCTATGTCCCTTCAGAGACTCTTTCGAATTGGAAGCAGAGCAAAAAGCGCTTGAGGAGGTTGGCTTTCGAAATCCTTTTTATTTCTTGTTCAAGACCCGAGAGAACCTTTCGCACTTCTATTTTAAGTTAAGATCAGGACTATTTTTTCCCTAATCAACTTTAACTTCTAAAGAGATAAACGCCATTTCTTACAGGCAATTAAAAATGCTCGAGAAAGGGATAGAAGAACTCTTCTTCGTGCTGTAAGTTTCCCTAGCTGATTTCTTTTGGCAATTATTATGGCTTCGCGATGCATTAGGAGGCATTCCTTGAAATTTCTTCTG
The DNA here is from genome assembly GCA_021437785.1 of Rhodomyrtus psidioides. Taxonomy (NCBI): domain Eukaryota; kingdom Viridiplantae; phylum Streptophyta; class Magnoliopsida; order Myrtales; family Myrtaceae; genus Rhodomyrtus; species Rhodomyrtus psidioides. The sequence continues at coordinate 1,559,707 of JAILYB010000105.1, forward strand.
GCATGCTCCTTGTATTGGTTTGCAACTATTAGGAATAGTCCATATCATTGCCTACTTAAGAGTGGAATCGAAATTGTCAAATTTCTTAATTGGGATTTCGGGGTTAGACTGATAGACTGATACTGTTCCTTCTATTCTGTTCCTTTACACTGCTTGTCCTTTTATTTCTTCCCCCGCCAAACCATCGTCAGTGATGTCTTCTTGTATCCCATTAACAGATGAACAAGTCAAAAGATAATAACTCGGGGAAATCTGCAACTGAGAATGCAAACAAGGTTGGAGATATATTTCCCTCTTCATCACTTGAGGGTTATGCCAGGTCGCGCCAGGAAGGCAAAGCCAGTTGTGTTAAGGAGGAAGAACTGGAGGGTGAGGAGGAAGTGGAGGATAACACGGAGGAAGACAACACTGACGATGAGGAATAAGTCCGTAAAGCATGTAAAGGTTTAGACAGCTCCATATTTATGCTGTCCCCGACAGTAAACGTGTGACCAATTTTGAGAGAATTGTGAATGGGTTTTAGACCAAATGAATTTAGATAGTCCTGATGGAAGACGGATGTGCATTCTGTCATCTCCAAGGATAGATGACTCATGCATATTTTTTCTTTACCTGCCCATTTATGAAAGAAGAGCAATGTGTTGGTTGTTTTTTCACAGCAACGGTGAGATATTGGATATAAAGATGGTGAAGAGTTTTGTTACTTTGTATAGACTCCTTTATGCTCGTCTTTGATCCTCTGCTATGCTTTAAAAAAAAAAAATGCTTCAACCAACAGCAGTGCTTTGTTTTTTCAGACCGGAGGAATCACTAGAGGTGCTTCCCCGGACTCAAGTGGTTCACCGGTTCTTGGTTTTTGTCTGGAACTTCCATTGTAGGTGCCTTCTGGTTTTCTACTATCTGGGGACAATGCATGTGTCTCAAGGTTCATTAGGAACACGCTGTTGCAAGTTCTCTGTACCGATGCCGGATTGTGGACGTTGCTACTACCTTGCACAACTTTCGAGGAACTAAAATAAGATGAAATCTTTCATAGATTTGATCTCCAATTCAGCAATTTGCCGGCAGTTGCAGTAAAGGAACCCTTGGGAAACATTAATTATCATCTGGCGTTGTGCTAAGAAGCTTTGCCTAGATATATGGTCCCAAGAATCATTTTTTTGGCTGAAAATCAGGCGTCTTGGAAAGATCAAACATAAATTAGTCATTTTAGGGTTATCTACGAAGTCAACATCTGAAATAGAAACACTGTGGAGTTGCAGTTAAGGAAAAGAAAATCACTTGTGGCCAGAAAAATGCTGAAACAGAACTCAGGCAAGACATTGAAATGGCTTCCAGGAACCAATCTTCCCAGACTACTGTTGTGCCCTCTCTTCTTCATCAGCATCCTCACACTGATCGTCCTAGGTTCAACAATCTACTTCTCACGTAACGTCTTCCCTTCCGCAACCGGAATCTCCCGGGAACAACCTCCTCTACCTCTTTCCTTCCACGGCCGAATCTCCGACTTGCAAACACAAGTGGGCGTGTTGCTGGAGCAGATTCACTCCGACACTGAGGAAGCGAAAGCCCTGGCCAAGTTCTCTGATCAAGTCATCTACATTGCCGTGGCTTTGGACAAGCTCGCCACTCGCCTATCATATCACCCAAGCAGTCTGACAGCTAACGCCACCGAAATGAGCAATGCCGATGAAGACTCGAGCGATCCAGAGGAATCAGAAGAAGATGCATCGAAGGAATTCATCAGCAATCATGTCTTCAAAGCAGGGGAGCTCAGGAATTACACTTTGCCTAAACCGAACAGGGTCGCAGGCAAGAAGACGTTTCTTGGCATCGAAGCGGTTAATCCGTCGATAGGAATGGCCTGCGCGGCAATGGCTTCGAATTTAGACCGGTTCATGAGTTATAAGTTGTTCGGGACGTGCCCAGACGATTGGGACTTGGGTCAGAAGCTCATGATCGGTGGCTGTGACCCATTGCCCAGAAGGAGATGCTTCTCAAGAACACCACCAAACTACACAAAGCCAATGCTCTCAAGCGACTCTCTGTGGACTCAGCCTAGGGATGTCAACATATTGTGGAGCCACTACAAGTGCAAGGACTATCAGTGCCTCCTCTCCAATCAAACCGGGAACAAAAGGGGCTTCTTCAAGTGCTCGGACTGCTTCGACCTCTCGAAGCGAGGGTGGGAAGCGCCGGCAAACGAGCCGGAGGAATCGGCAGAGTTCACCATCGACCAGGTCCTGGCGCTGAAGCCCGGGGAGATCCGGGTCGGGCTGGACTTTGGCCCGTCTACGGGAAGCTTCGCCGCCCTCATGGGGGAGAGGAACGTGACAGTCGCCACGGCGACGCTGAACCTCGGGGCGCCCTTCAACGAGGTGATCGCGCTGAGGGGCCTGCTTCCGCTCTACGTCTCGGTCGGCTCGAGATTGCCCTTCTTCGACGGCACTCTCGACATGGTGCACTCGAGCCTGTTCCTGGACGGGTGGATCGGGGCAGAGCTGCTCCAGTTCGTGCTGTTCGATTGGGACCGGGTCCTGAGGCCGAGGGGGTTGCTCTGGGTGGATCGGTTCTTCTGCAAGAAGGGAGACGTGAAGATGTATGGGGATGAGTTCGAGAGGCTGATGTACAAGAAGCTGTTGTGGAGGGTTGTGCCCAAGAGTGACAAGTTGGAGGATGAGTTTTTCTTCTCTGCGGTGCTTGAGAAGCCCCTTAGGACTTCAATCTGAAAAAAACAAAATCATGGTGTAAATAAGTCTGGAAATGGGATTTTGTGATGGAAAGCAATAAAATTTCAATCTCATTTCAATTTGAAATCCTAACATTCACATCCTAAGTTGCATTTCACCCCTGATTCTATTTACGAATTCGTCATTTTCGTTCTTATTTTGCCCCTCTCGCTATTTCAAATCCACCCCCAATAAAAGCCCACTTGCCAAAATCCCAAACCCACCCGCTGCCCACCCCTCCCTCCCGACGTTGCCGGACCAGTATGCACCGTCGCCACTCGCCCGACGACCGCCACCCCAGTTGAGCCCAAAGGCCCTGGCGAAGCAGAACAGAATTGAATTCCAGGCCCACTCGACTTTCCTATGCGAGCCGAACCACCTTCAAAGCCACGGCCCAGTTGGCGGTTGGGTGTGGTGACGGCACCGGTTGTTCAGTTCGGCGACAAAGAACCACGAAAGTTCAGGATCCATGTAAGGGTTCAAGGGTGGAGCCTCAAATGAAGATCGGAGCGAAGAGCGGGCCACGACCACGACGCATGAGTGGCGCGGGCGTAGAGACGCCCAAGAACATTTTGCATCACGGATGTAAATCACGACGCATGTGTGTTGCTAGAGCGAGCTTTCATCAGTAAATCCAGTACACACTTTCCCTTCTCCTTTTGTAAATAGTAATTACCTTAATAACCATGAATAATTTTCACGGTTAAGTATCTGTTTTCTCGACTTAGAAAAAAAAAAATGCAACGGAGCTAAGCAAGCAACTTATAAGCTCATAAAATTTGGAATTAAATTCGTATCTTGTATGGTTTTTGTGATACTACCAGTACTTCCTAACATTGTATTCGATCCAGCCCCTTCTGTTTCTGTATTCAAGACCCTACTCGTTGAATTCCATGTGATACTCCTAATCAGATTTGCACGTGAGAAGTGGTGTTGAAATCTCACGCATATTGCTTGACATTATGGTTCGTATACTCTTTATATACATATAGTTTCTCTTCACTTATGCATTTAGATTTTAGCTTGGACCATTCTTTTTAGGGTTAATACCACGATAAATTAACCTCGAACTCATTTTTTAATCATGAAAAATTTCAAATTGATACACATATAACAAATTAACGCTGATGGTGAATTTATCACGGACGTACCAATTTAGGATTTTTGATAGCAGATGTACTAGTCTAGGGTTGATTGTGGTCAAAAAATAAATGTGGGGTAATTTTGTTAGAAGTGTACCAGTTTGGGATTTTTGGTGATTAAAAAATTAATTTGGGATAAATTTATCATACGGTACCAGTTTGAGTTTTTTGTGATAAAAAATTTTCTTTATGTTAAATTTATCACATGTGTACTGATTTGAAGTTTTTCGTAACGCTCCCTCGAATGTGTTTCTGTTCCAAAAATGTTCCCAGAACATTTTTTGAACAGAAACGCATTTGGCAAAAAAATGTTCCAAAAGTGTTTCGAAGAACACTTTTGGCCCTAAAAAAAGAAACAAAAAAAAGATGTTTTTTTGTTTATGGAACACTTTTGGTCCTAAAGCTCCCCGGTCGCCGGTGGCCCACCGCCGCCCGCTCGCCGCCGCCTGTCGCTGGTCGCCGGCCGGCGACCACCGTCAATCCCTCCTTTTGGCGAGAAAAAAATGTTTTTTTTAACTTACCAAATGCGTTTCTGTTCCAAAAAATCGTAGCCAGGAACAAAAACACAAAAAAAAAAAAATTGTTGCAAATATGTTCCCAGGAACAAAAACGTTACCGGCGTGTGGGAGCTCATCAGAAAACAAAAAAAATGAAATTCATTAGCGACGGGAAATGTTGGACTCCAAGCAGCGACACCTTCGACAGCAATCGAAACCCTAAAAATGGCGTCCAATTCATCACAGTCGCTTGTTGCCGTGATGAGCACGACCGGAAAGGTCAAAACACGCAAAGAAAGAAAAAAGGAGAAGGAAAGAAAAACAGGAGGCTAAAGCCGCTGGTATTTAGGGCAGGAGTCACAGGTTCGACTTCGAGCCCACTGTAATAACGAGAAGATCCCCAGCATCGAACCTTCCTCTCTCACCAAGTCATTCCACACAAGAGAGACTTTTCCAAAATGCTGGCCCCTGTCTCTTCTCTCTTCCCTCTCAAGAAGACGCTGCATATATAAACATTCAAACCCTCGATCATTCCACGCATACTAAGCCTCTGAAAATCCAACATCTTTGGCAGGCGAGGAGGACAGAGCAAAGAGGAGATCGACCACCTTTTCACGATGGCACGTTGGGTGAAGCCAGAGGTACGAGGTTGCTCGTCTTGTTTTAGCTTGTTTTGAGCAAGTTCATGGTTTCTTTTTCACGTCCATGCGCGGTCCGTGTCGGTTTACTGTTACTTCGAATGTAATTGTCTTTGCCTGTACGTGCTGTTTGTCCTTTTGTCGTGCCATATAAGGCTAGTTTTGAAAGCCATGGCGAGCTGCATCTTGTTGGGCGTGTGGTTCATGCTCGACGTGGATCGTAGGGAGTAGCGCCGAGTCCAGACATCTTCGATTGACTGAGTATTCTTTCCCCGCCTTTGCTTTGTTCAGGTGTATCCATTGATGGCGGCGATGACTTTCGTGACCGGTTTGTGCGTATTCCAGCTTACGAGGAACGTTGCTCTGAACCCCGATGTTAGGTATGTGTTGTCTGGACGGTCGGATGCTTTCGCTGACAAATATTATCCTAAAAAGAGTTGGTTCATCATAGCAGTAGAAATCGAGTGATCATGACGAAATTTGCCCAATTTGTTTACGCATAGGATCAACAAGCATCATCGGAGGACGGGGGTGCTAGACAATGGCGACGAAGGAGAGAGATACTCTCAACATGGCCTCCGCAAGTTCCTCCGCACTCGCCCGCCGGAGATCATGCCTACCATCAACCACTTCTTCTCCGAAGATAAATGAAGAATAAGCAACAGAAAATGAGGAAATTCTATGATGATCAAGCATGTATTTTTTTTTTCTTTTTCCTTTTTATCACATTGAAACTGGAGTGTGACATCCTGAATTTAGACGTCTATAAGGAAATTATGAATTCCAATGTGGAAAAAAATTTAAATTTTGAGGATTTAAGAGACGATGATAAGCTATTCCGAAATGTTTGCAAGAGAAAGTCAACTTTGAATCGTCAAACTTTGACTCCTAAGATCGACGCGCGTAAATTCAACCTTGATCGAAACCCGAATGCGGAAATCTCAATTTTATCCTCTGTGGATTGAGCTAAATGACCTTCCGATGCTCATTTGTGAAATTATCCTTTATCTTGTGGGCCCCATTTTCTCTTATTTTCAGCCGAAAGTCTTCCTTCCCCTTCCTCCACATCCCCTCCGATCCGAGATCCTCCTCCTCATTTTGTCTCAGCCGAACACTTTTCCCTTTCTTCTATCCATGACATCATCTTGTGTGACGTTGGATTGCAGGAAACCACTCACCAAGTTTCTTTCTTTTCTTATAGCTCTCCTCTCTCTCTCCCTCTTGACCCACGACCAGACCCCACACTCTCTCCTTCTTCTTGTTTCTTGTTCAGTGAGCGTGCGGCCCCTGCTCATCTCAGCCCCAACCACCACCACTCCCTCCGTCATCGAGTCGCCGTCACCTGAGCCGTCGCGGCCCCCCCTCTGTTCGCAGCCTTACCCGCCGAGACCCATGGCCGCCCAACCTCCGTCTCTGCCTCTGCTCATTACCTTGCACCACCCCTAGCAGCCGTCGGTCGACCCGACTGCTCGTCGAGCTCGTCGGCCGAGCTGCACCCGGAACCACCTCGAGCCGCCGGTTGTTTTACCGCGACCCAGATCTGCGAGCCCGGAGTCCCGACGACCCCGTTCAGTCTCGGCGCCTCTGTCCAGCGACCCCCGACGCCGTGTCCAGCCCCGCAAGTCCGTCGGGCCAGCCGCTGCCACCCAGTCCCGATCTGTCGCCGACGCTGCTGTCCTGCTGCTTCGCTGTCTCCAGGCCCCGATGACATCCGAGCCGAACCCCAGCCGGTCTCGCAAGCCCACGATCCTCCTCCACCCGAGCCGTTGCAAGGTCGAGCTCCCTCCGACGCTCAACCCCACCTTCTGTTCAGCCCTTGAGCCGCGGCTGCCGTGACCCTGGTGAACCGTAGGCCCTCAAGACCCGAGCTTGAGTTATCGACCGTGTCCCGGAGCCGACCCGCAACCTCCGAAGCCGCCGTGACCCGTCCCTTCGAGCCCCGAAACGCTCCTGGTCGCCAACCCGAACCGCTGACCCGACTCGTACCAGCCCGAAGCCCCGACGCGCTGTTCGTGTCCCGTTTTACTGGGCCGTGAGCCTGGCCCGTGTGCCGTGTGTCCGGGCCCATGTGCCGGTCTTCCTGGGCCTTGTCCGAGAGCCTGTGCCCGTGTGTCCGAGCCCCTGGGCCGAGTCCATAGGCCAAGTGGGCCGAGATTTTGGGCCAAGTGGTCAAGCCGTGGGACAAATTTCCGAGCCCGAGTCCAAAGTTCGCGCCTGAAGATTTTCGAAGATCGTCGTCGTTCCAAAGCCTTATTCGTTGTCGCTATCGTATCCGACTCGGCACTGATTATAGGGAGTTTGTGAGTTAACCTCTAAATTCTGAACATGGCCTTAACTGCGTTTAAGGATTAGCTTTATTATCGTAAAATTACTGTTTTATTACTATGGGGTGATTATCTAATGATTGATATGCATTTGATGATTGACTATCCTATTTATAGATGTAAAATCTGGTTGATAATATGTGTTCATCTGGTCATGATATAAACCGTTCATTGTGTGGACCAAGGCGAGGTAAGCTTGCATATGATTGATCATATATTGACTTGCTTGTATAGGATGCCTTGAGCGAGCCAGCATCTTACTCGGACTTAAGTGTTGACTCACGAGATTTTATATCTCATCTCGTCGTGGATTATCATTTTCAAGATCAAAGTGGTGAGGTGTTGCCTGGGTTCCACCCCTGAGTAGATGTGGCATGGAGCCCTTTTTGGAAAGGTCTTGGTCACATGAAGTAGTGTTAACCCCTAAATCTAATATGGCATTTTGAGGATCGTAGGAAGTGCCCTGAGGTAGGGCTTGTGTATACATACTTCCCAGGATTAATAGTAAATAATTAAAATGATCCTTGCTGATGTTGATTGATGTGACTGTTATATTATCCTACTACTATCCCAATTGATTTTATAATTGTTTTGGGAGTAGCATGTTCCGCATGTGCTAATTAAAAGATAAAAATAATGGGTCGTGCTTGAGACGTCGTCCTTTTATGACCTAAGGCGATTTGGTGGGGTTGTTGCGGGCCGGGGATCGGGATGTGACATGGAGTTTACAAAAAAAAAAAAAAAAAAAATCACGTTTCGCATGCGCTAATTGACAGATAAAAATAATGGGTCGATGACGTGTATGGGACGTCGTCCTTTTATGACCTGAGGCGATTTGGGGGGGTTGTTGCGGGCCCGGGGATCGGGATGTGACATGGAGTTTACAAAAAAAAAAAAAAAATCACGTTCCGCATGCGCTAATTGACAGATAAAAATAATGGGTTGATGATGTGTCTGGGACGTTGTCCTTTTATGACCTGAGGCGATTTGGTAGGGTTGTTGCAAGCCCGGGAAGCGGGGTGTGACATGGAGTTTTCAATTTTTTTTTTCATGTAATCAACTGCGTCTTTTCCCTGGTTAAATTCTTGTGCAATTTGAACAATGCTTTGCCGACCATGAAGAAAGCCTACTCAAGAAAATAATGTGCATTTAAGGTTCCGTTTATTTTGAGAAAAATGCAACATATGCATTTTATAGGAAGTGATATTTTAAGGAGTGATACTACCTTGACAGTTTGACAATACTATCATTATTTATAACCACACGATTTTTCAATTAATGAGTGTTTTATGCAAAACACACGATTATGATGTGTGTGAATTTACAGTCAGAAATAACTGAGCATTTTCCCTTTTCAAGAAATGACAATATTTTTCGGTATTTAACTAAGGCCTGAAAATGAACTAGAAAATTATTTGCATAAAAGATTTTGGTTTACGAAAAAAAGAAAAAAGAAAAAGGAAAAGACTCGCAACATGACACGACTCAAGGGAAGCTGGAAGGTCCGACTATGGCCATCGCCGAGGCCACATGACCCAAGGCGACCACTCCGCTGAGGCCGTGCAACCCTTGGTCAGGAGGGAAATGGATCGCCTAACATTTCCTCAGAAGGTTAGGCTATGCCCTTGAAATTCGGACCGTCCATGTTATGAATGGACGGCCTAGATTATTATTAACACACACACACACACACACACACACACACACACACATATATATATATATATATATATAAAATTCAAAAATTTGCCCAATAAAAATAGGAGATCTGGGCCGTCCGTCCAAAAACGGACGGCCCGGATCCCAAGGGTAGGCGCCTAACCTTCTAAGGAAAGGTTAGGCGATCCGGATCCGGTCAGGAGTCGCGCGACCCCGAGGCCTTAGAGCGAGGGCAAAATTGACATAAGAAGATGTAATTGATTGTGGGCTTCAGCATGCTGGTGGAAGGCCTTTGGTGGACTTTATTTTGTGAATGTAACAGCACTTTTCAAATGGGCCCCCAAAATTGTTCACCAAACACTTTGGACATTTGCCCAAACGCATCCTAGGCGCCTCCCCCTCGTCACTCGAGTCATTCCGGGCTTTCTCGATTGCTATTTTACATTTGCTCCTCAAATTCCAGGACTCGACAATCTCATTTTGATCTTCTTCGCACTCTCCCCAACCCTTGCAATACTACCCTCGATAATCTCTTTCCTTTCCTTCTTTTAATTGCTCTACTACCCTCCAACATCCTGACTGGCCTTCCTCTTCAGAGATAGTTCCATCATTATTGCCTGAGTTAAATGTGGTGAAGCTAGAGAGTGTCGGGTTATGGTTGATACTCCCCTGCGACAGGAAAGCTCGCGGGTCCCGCTCCACGCTGAGCGGGCGAGGGTCTAGGGGAGCCACCCTGACGAGAGTCTCAAGGGGGTAGCGCCCTTTGGATAGCAGAGGGCTTTTACGATTTAAGCCCGTAATTTTTCATTTAGTAGTTTGGGCTTTAGGAACTACTATATGTATCATTTTTTCGCTTGTAATTGAGTGATGTAGCGAGAGATGCGAGGTGCTAATATAGTGGAATCCTTTGCTGGATCCTAGTTTAAGGATGAACCATGATAAAATCTCGTGTCTCGATTTCTCTTTCTCGCTTTACGTTTTACTTCGATTTGATTGTGCGCCGAACCCTAACAGAGAGAGCACTGTCGTTCTCATTTCCGCTTTGTAACCCTCCTCTGCACCCTACCTCTCACCTTCGTTACCATCCTGAGAAAGAGTACATGGGAATAGGCACCTCAGGAAGAAAGGAATTAGATACGGAAGAAAGCTGTGAAATATCAGTCTTGCTAGAATGAGCTCAGCAGGAAAATCGGATGAGGGGATTGCAAGGACTAGTTAGCTTGGAAGGCGTGGTATCAGGTCCGGAGCAAAATCAGGGGAAGGCTCAGAGCGGAAATCAGATCAGGGAATGCAAAGATTAGAGGACTAGGAAAATACAAGATCGGGTTCAGGGCACAACACTGGCGTAAAGCATCGTCAAAACAATATGCGGACTGGGAAATCGTGTAGTGTCCGTATTCTTCCTAATGAAAGAGTACATTGGTCTACTTATGCGCTTCACCAGATGATTATCTAAGGTAATCAGATCAATCAAGGACAAGGCAAGGTGCAGCAATCAGATCTATCCTAACTCTCAGCGAACCACGTCGACCCCTAGATTTCAGATTTCACTGGTTCAATCACCAACGCTCTCCCTGCCAATCTAGCTATTTATCCAGCATTATTGTCAGTCACCCGGTCATGAGCATGACCATGAATCTGCAACCAAGCTCCCGGTTCGTCAAACCGTACATCCTCAATCCTCATACGAGCCTCCCACTTCTGCATATTAAGACAGTGCCCCACGATCGACCAGGGACTCGAGCTAGGCTCAAGCAATTTAAAGGAAAAGAAGAAAAACAGAGTTCAGAGCAAAAGCTAATAGATACAGCTTATTGAACATATCCGATAGAATTGGATGAGGAAATGACATGGACTATGGAAAAAAAAAATGGCAACACGGGTAAAGAGGATCATGTTGTAAATGTTTGCAAGGTAAAAGGTGGAATCGGCAGCGATCAAAGATGAGGAAAGATGGGCTACGAACATGGCGGAAAAAGGAAATTAATCGGAGCGCTGAAAACAGACATTTTGCCGAGACGGCGGCAAGCTCTCCAAAGAAGAGTGAGAGAAATCTCTCCCCCTGACGATCTCTCGTTGCGAAGGCACACAACTTCCATTAACAAAACTCTAAAGGCAACGATCGTCAAATTCAACGGCTATTGCCCTTGTTCATCAAGGCATGGATTCACGGGCTAGTCACCACGGGCTTCCGTTGAATCCAGCTCCTTCCCCAGTAATTCTTCCAATCGCAACGTTATTGGGCTGAAGACTGTTCTTCAACTTACCAAGAACTAAATTAAGAGATTGGAGAGAACGCAATCAATCTCTTAATTTGCTTCATCAATACCATACAAAATATTTCATACACTTGATTAAGTGTCCCTGAGCACTCCACGATGTCCTTTACGAAGCTTAGAGATGATCATCATTTGTATTCCTACTTTTTTCGAAATCTAATGGATTTACGATGTGTTTCTGTATGGAGATGTAGCCCAAGTTAAGATGAACGTCGGTAAGAAATTTTCTCTGTGTTTTTTTTATTCTGTTTATTTTATTATTGGACTGTGTGTGGATTTTTTGCTTTTGTTATTTTTGTAGAATTGGCGTGTGATTCCTAATGCTTCCTAGGTTCTTTGTTAGCCTTCGAAACCGATAACCGATACACATGGGGTGCGTTTGGTTCAGCTTTTGGGGAAAGCCTTTAGGAAAAGGCAAAAGCCTTTAGCCTAAAAGGGTTTGCTGAAATGCAAAGACTGTTTGGTAAACTGTAATTGAAAGTTGCTTTGGAAAGCAACTTTGGAAGAAATGTTGTTTGGTAAACATATATGTGAAATGTGACCGATTTGAGGTTTTTTAATTTTACTTGTTAAAAAATTGAAACAAAAAAACTTGTTTAGAAATTGAAATGAGAGTAATACAAAGACATATTAACGAATCATTTTTTATTTTTTTTGTCAAACTATAAACATATTAATTAGAATCTTTCGATTCTTTTTAAAAAGCCAAAGACGCGCTAAATTTCTAAACGACGCTAGGAATGGGCACGGTTGAACACTTCTTGATAACCCTTATGAAAATTTTAATTAATTGATGATACAATAAGGTCTTACAATAAGTATATAATAATCGAAAATTCGGGTAGAGTCGATCGAGACAAGCACGAATAAAGATGCACATGTAATTCTACTAGAAGCTTCGTGAGTAGTTTACATAAAATGCTATTAAAAAAGACAAAAGAAATTGGTCAATCTCGAGGATAAAATTGCAAACTGCATATTACATAATAAATTTTCGCATATCGTGAGAAATGTCAAAATGACCAACCCACAAATATATATATTAGATCAAATCTCGAAAGGAAACAATTGATCTTTGTTAAACTACGTCAAACCCGCCCCAAAAGGAAATGAAGAAGACAACTCACGAAATGTCAAGCCTCTTCAGCGATCATTTGAACTTGAAAAGGTTATTATTACAACCTGAACACTCATCATTCACTGAACTCAAATCCCCTGTCTCTACATAAATCCAAAAACACAAGAATGCCTTATTCCTTCGTGTTCCCATCCTGAGTTTGTTCTCGCATGTTTAACATACAGAAGAGCATCCTGAATCACATATGACCAGATCTTCTTCTTCTTATCTATTTTCCTTTCGTTGTTGAAGGGCATCTTCAAATTTCCTGCATATCCTTCCAAGTAGAAAGAAAGACTTGATTATCCTACAGGATGTCAGTGAACATCAAAACTAGAAACATAAAGCATTCAAGTTCTCGAGAATTCATGAGAGCATAGAAGGAAAACTAGAAAATAAAGCACTCAAGTTCTCAAGAACTCATGGAAGCCGAACCATCTCTCTCGTGGACGAGAATTAGATAGATCTGAATTATCAGGTGATAGAACAACATTAATATGAAACGCGATTCTCTTCCTAAATTCATTTTGTTTCAGATAAGAGGAATTAAGAAAAATGAAATATATATGTTGTGGAATCCATAATGAAAACAAATACTCGACTAAGAACAATACTGGCTAACACAAAGACCAGTTAAAATAGCACTTTCAGAAATTCCTCCGCTTCTTCACATTTTCGGTAACTGCTTTTCCACCAAAATTCTGCTTTTATCTTCCACAAACCTTTTATTCACAGAATTCCCAAACAAAAAGGCTTACACTCATAGACGAACTATTTCCACTTATCATCAGTTCATACCTCACGGTAATGTATGTACATGGAAGAATCCTTACATGTCGATGCACATGTAAATAAGTGTCACCATTGGGTGGCAGACTTCTAATGAGCTCTCAAATGGGACACGAGACTAAAATCAGTGCTACTTAGAGAAGCAAAGAGGCTACGAAAACAAAAATGTAAACCCAATGGACCCAACTCAAAGAGTACCAGCGCATTAATCCCTTGCTCATTGAGATTGTAGAACTTTCACAAGAAGACAGGTAACCAAAAAGCCTCAAGACAAAACTGGGCGTCTTAGTTTCAAGAGAACTGCCACAATAGTGTAGCCAACTATCTTCGACTTGAGTAGACATTATCCAGTGAGCAAATAAAACCCAATAAGAAAACCTAAGGTTCTGCGACAAAGTTCCGCATCAGGCAATCCACTCTTTCAATTAAAACCATCACTTCACAATCAATTTGGCTGCATCGCTTGTGCATAACACCTAACACTCGTACAAAGCCACAATTAACAACCAAAGCCTGACTAACAAACCACTTGCTGTAATTGTCGTGATATGAAGCATGATAAGAACAAAGATTTGAGACGAAAGGCACCAGAGCTAAACAACACAGCACGACAGCAGCAAGGAGCATTAATACCTATTAGAAACGACGTAGTAAACGTTGCCTTCTTTCAGATTGTCCTTCGATTTGCAGGTTAACTCCTCCACGATGTGCTTCTCTTCGTCCGGAGGAACCAGTAAGCAACTCGCCCCATTGTCCATCATGAAACCAGTATCGGGAATCGTCATAATCGACACCTACCACCACCACCTACGACAAAACTAAAACAGAAAAGAAAATATCGATCAACTTCTGTTTGAATCGGCGACGATCCCCGACGTGTTCACATCACTCCAACCAGAATAAAATGAGGATGCAGCTAAGCTAAGCACTTAGACCACCTACCCCTCGATAGAGAACTACAATTTGTAGCTGACTATTGTTTCAGGTAATTGTATTCATAAACTCATCAAATGGATCCTCGATACTTTGACTTCTCTTCAACTGAAACCAATCCCCTCCTCCTCTTTTGAGGTTGTGGGCAAAGACTATGACAAACTGTGATGTTAATTATTCCCACTATCCCATCATCATAAACAATGGCTGAGAACAGCCGTCAGTTTGCATCTTTGGCCCATTCAACGCATAAAAGGCCTACAAAACATAACAAGAACACAAAGCATTTTACATGTGGATTTATGAGGAAAGGTAAAAGGTAAAATGGAAGTAAAGTAGACTCCAATACAAGAGAAGTTCTAACAGATACTGAGTGCTCTGTAGCTTCCCCAGAACCCAAGCTATCCAGATTGTGAATTGAAACAGAGTATCTAAGAGGAAAACATATCCTGGCATAATCAACTGCTTAGACCAAAATGCTGCAGTGTGTGAGTGGACACTAGGATTTCAAAGCAGAAACTGATCCAAATGCCTTCCACGAGTTCTGAGAGGATATCAAAGCAAGTATCGATTGACAAGAACCCTCCATATAGCCAAAAAAAGAAAAACCTACCTAGTAACAGGGAACCATCATTCTCTTTGTGAGAATCAATCAGCAAGAAGCATAAAGGACGAAAACAAAGAAACCTTTACAAATTGAACCGATGCTGAATCCCACATTTGACATTTCTTGCAGAAAGATGGCAAAAGAACTCGTACCCCGCATAAATTGAACGGAGGAAAACCAAAAAGCTAAAAAAAAAAAAATGCGATCGAGAGGATCAGATCACGCGAGGTGGTCGTTCAACGAGTAAAGCCGGATCGAATCAAATTTGAAGCGAAGAGGAAGGTACCCTAGACCGAAGGAAGAAGCAACAATGATCCGCCATAGAGAGAGAGAGAGAGAGAGAGAGAGAGAGAGAGAGAGAGAGAGAAATCTCATCTTCTTTTTCAACGATCGTCTTCTCGCCTGTCACAAGGCGTTGGTGACTGGCGAGAAGTACATGCCGGGCCACAGGCTGATCGGCTTCCGAATCGACGATCCGGCATCGATGGGCAGAGAACTCTCGGGAGCTGCGGCGGAGACGACGGGAACCTGCTCGTTGTCGCAGCGAGGGCTCCGCCGTCCGACGTGGTGGAGAATTGGGCGATGTGAGTCCATGGCTCGAAAGGAGGAAGCTTGGAGAGGAGACGGCTTGAGAGCGTTCGGTGGAGAGGCGTTATCGTCTTCATGGAGCGAAGCTGTAAAGGGGAGGGTTAAGGCTGCGAGGGGTAAAAATGGCAGTATACTTGATAAATGAGGTAAAATGGAGAGTTTGGATATTTTCATTAAACTAGGCCTCAGCATCCCGAGAATGCTAGAAAGCCAAGGCAGCTCTGAAGCTGCCTTGGGCTTTCAGCCTTCAGAAGGCTGACTTTTGCCTAAGAATGTTTGGAAAATACATTCCCAAACACCTCAATTTTGGCCCAAGGGACTTTGGATATTCAAAGCCCCTTGGGAAAGCTGGTGCCAAACGGATCAGCTAGCGAACGAATTAACCCAAGCATGTAATGATATCGCCCTTCGGATAAGAGATAGCATGTATGATCCGAAGAGTGTTTGGAGATTCTTGGGTTCGGGTGGTTCGGTCGGACATTAGTTTGATTTGATCCAAAGTTTCAGCACATAAAGACGATTAGGCATTATTGTCCAGCATGTGCACAGGTGGATTAGGAGGCATCCAAACACGTGCAAGCGACCTCGAGATGGATGGTGACGACGGAGATATTACAGAATAACGACATGCATGATTGGATTTAGCGCACGAAGCTCGGTCCACGTGTCGCCATGTCGCTGGGGAAGAGGAATAACATACGAGGACATCAGAATCTCCACCTGTTCTTTCACCTACTAAACCATAGAACCTTAAAGCTCTATGGCCAAAGAAAGGCACGACAGAATAGGAATCCGAACTGGGTTTCAACTTGATAATGGGTCGCACGTTACTGGTGCATTCAGCATTACAGAATGTCCATAAAGAGAAAAAGAAAGATGGTTGCATGATTCTGTTTAATAGGGTTTGACTGGTGTGCCTGTGATACGTACCACGGGCTTTAGGATCTGATGTTCGGGACACGACATTGAGAAGGAAATTTCTTGTTCTTACAACAGATGATGTCGTCGCATCCGTTGGTCGGTAATGACTGTACTGTAGGGTGCAAAGTAGTTTAGGGCCATGGAGGCTTGAGAAGCATAAACATACCCTAGAAGATTCAGAAACTAATTTTCTTGCTCATTAGAACTTTGCGTGATGTATTTTTTCCAAGTGCGAGGAAAACGGTAAGGATTAAATTGCGACCTGTTTCGTTTCTTCCTAAATCGAAGCTTTTTGGTCTCTGTCCTCTTTGAGCTTTCGGCGGTTTAATTTCTACGGCAAGCTGTTTTCAACGGAGGAGGATGTTGTTGCAGATTCTGTACGCACATTAATGAGCAGCTCACATACAGCTGCCTTGATACAAATCATGCTAAATAGCTCACTTCATTTGCAACGACACATAATGTTCGAATACGATGGACTTTAGCTTCTTTTTAGCAGCATTTTTGAGGAGGCAATGGAAAGACAATCCGAAACGATACCGTCTATAATCCCCGACTTGTTTCCTTGCAATATACATATGCGCTGCATGTCCAAACGCAAATGTCGGTATCAATATCGAGAACTTGCTTGATATCGGCACGCCATATAGCATATTCAAATCTCGCGCCTGCGCCGCGAATGAACGAAGTGCTTATTATTTGTGCATCAAATGGATCTTTGTTATTACTCATCTTCCCTTGTGGAAAAAAAAAAAAACTGCTCAGTTCAGATGAACTAACTAGAGACACTTTATTGGACTCTGTCAAATTAAGAAACAAAACCATCACATCTTCGAACACGATTCGCGCAATTCACGGAGCCATCTCACTAAATACCATGACAACAGATGTCATATCGAAACATATTCTTTTAAAAACAAAGGTGAAAATCAGAGATACGAGGACGAGGACGACGCCAATGTCATCGCATCAGTAAGATTAAACCTTCCAACTCCGAAAAAAGAACGGCACAACCTTACCAAATGCACACAAACAGCCGTCTGCGGCAACACATCAGAATGAAGCGGCTTAACATGACAAAAGAGAAAGACTCAGATCTTCGGTCCCCGATGGGAAGGCCTCAATCAGAAATGCCAGGCGCCAGTAAGATATAAGAATCAAGAAATGGGGCGAGCAGATGGACATGCACCCCCTCTTTTTTTTTTTTTTTGGGTATTCCGAAATAGCATTACATTCATCCACCCTAATTTTCAAAAGTCGGAACACGGATCCACGATGGTTCGATTCCGTTGCGGCGTCCATCTCGAACTCGAAGGAGAGAGAGCGAGGAGATCGTACGTGGGCAAGGATTCATCGCAACAACGTCTCAAAATTTGGGCAAGGTCGCTTTCGGTTGCGCATTTTAGCCGTACCGAACTCATGGTCGGGCCTGACGAACAGACCGGTACTTGTCAAGTAAATGGGTCGTACCAAAGCGAAGACAGCGATATTCCCCCACGAGGGGAGGAGGGGGGGTGTGGGTAACATGCAAGAATTCGGAGCCTCGTTTGTTTGGACCACAAAAATGTGTCGTGCCCTACCACGACAGAGGGAGGGGATACCTCAAAACCCTCCTCCTCTTCTTCTTCTTCTTCTTATGAAAATTTGTGGGCAATCCCCTTATGGCAAATCAGTCAACCGAATCACATGGCCATGGCACCACCTCTTTGCACAATGAAGTTTCCCAAAAATGAGAGAGAAAGAAAGAAAAGAAAAGAAATTGGAGTGGAATAGGCATTATTAATAGTATTAAAATAGGGGTGAGCAAATCTGTCTGGTCCCGATTCTAGGGGGCGACGGTCCGGTTCGCGGTTCTTAAAATTAGAACCGGTAGCCGGGCGGTCCAGATCCTGATTCCAGGGCATAAAACCGATTGATTTTTTTTTTTTTTACTGATCTATTGCATCGCTTTGGTCATCGGCAACAAAAGGCGGGTAGGCCACATTGAGAGCTGGAAAAATCAACCGAAAGAAGAAAAAGCTAGAAGAAAAGTTAAAGAAAAAAGGGGGGAAACTTTCCTCCTTCCACTTTGCGACTCCACTGGTCATTGCCTTGGTCACCTTCCATTTCCAGTCTAACATCAGCACCACAATGAGCCATATGTTCCTTTCGAAGCTGCTCAACGAAGTTCCAGCCTATATTGCTTGGAACCGTCCAGGAACCGGACCGTCCTTTCCCCTGTTTTTGAAATTGGGAACCGAGATCACCGGTCCGGTTTTTGATTCTTGAGGCGAACCGGGCCAGACTAGGAACTGATGACCCCTGTATTAAAGTGGGGAATGATGAAAGGAACAAGGGCTAGGAGAAAAGCGTATTGGGCATCGGTACTATCTGTAATGGGGACCTTAACACATGGGTGGGGGTGGGCTTGGCAAGTACCCGTGGGAGCCAAACACCACCCAACTTGAACTTCTTTTTTTAAATAAAAATATATAAAAATTTGATAAAATTATCAAAAGATTATTTTTTTAAAAAAAGGAGGAAAAAGAAATGTTGGTTGGAATATGCACACGATTGGGGCAGAATAATTGAAGATTCCATTGGTGTGCTGGGGTGGTTTGATAATGATTAATTCATTTCCAATCTTTTGAAGCAAAACTCAAATCTTGTTCTTCTTCCCCATTCTCTCCATTATTGTTCTGCTCTCTCTCGCTACCAATTATTGGAAGATGATACTGTCACCTTAATCTAATGTTAGATATAGTTATCGGATTCGCGCAGTGTTCGTAGGAGTCGTCAATAGTTGATCGGTGATGTCCTCTTTGATGTGGTTTCATTTTTCGGTATGGTCTGATTGTGAAGAAGTAAGTAGAAAGTATGGATTGCTCGTTTATGTGTACGCTTAATGTTATGTGTTTTTTCTTTTTCTCTTCTCAAATGACTGTGATAAGTCGCGTGATTTCAGGCACGTTTGGAAGGTGAGGACCCTATTCGAGCAACACGCTCGATGCGTCGAGAAAAGCCAATTTAGTTGCGGATCTGGGTAGCTAATACTCATAGGAAAAATAGCATTACCTCAGGTAGTACCGATGCCCATCTTTTACGCTCTTCCACTTTGAACTAGTTTAGCAAACCAAGGGCTCGTGGCACATGCCCTCCATTGCCCGGACCAATCCATTTTAGTGAAGGCTCTGCAGTTAAACACATTCGTGGTGCTGCAGTGACAAGTTACGGCCATCTTGAAGTTCCCTTAGGGATCCATCCCCACAGCGGATCGAAGTTACGGCTCGAACTGAACATTTCATGGTTCTACTCCCAGTAATGCATAAGGAGGTACACTATCTCGGTGATCGCTTCCAACTATTCTCCCAAACAGGAAGCGGGAAATGCTCGAAGGGTTTCCCTTCGGCCATAAATGCTCAAAGTGTTTTCGGGCCTAATCGGACCCTCTCACTTCTCCGGAAGAAAGAAGCTATCATATGCACTTTAAGTTAGCAGCAAGGAAATGGAAAGTTGCTTTCGAGCTTCATACATCAGCGTAGGGAATCATCAAAAGAGAGTAGTTTGAACCCGGTGTTATTAGAACGTCAAGTTGGATCAACCTCACTCGAAAATTTAACTCAATAAAAGTTAAGGCCAATTAGAATATTTGTACTCCATATCACATCAAATTTTCAATACGAGATTCTCTATCGTCCCTCGCATGCGAAAACACGAAACAGAAGCGTCATTAACCTTGATTAAGAAAAATCTAATTTAACAAAGCAACACGTAATATCAGTGAACTTCGTTTCTCTTAAGAGTCCTCCAATACCAAGTAATTTAATTCTTAATATATAATAATTATTATTATTATGTAAAATCATATATATATATATATATATATATATATATATATGTATGTATATGTCAGTCGTTTAATAATGAATCTGACAAGTCTGATGGGAATGAGTTCTTTAACTGGAAGTCATGAGTGTGTACGTCCAGACAGTGAGCAAAAAGGGATGGACCAGCCACACGTGACTTCGTCCTCTGCCCCATTTGCAGTGCTGAAGGCTGTCGTAACTCCTCTCGTGCAATTTTGCAGGCTACTGACGAGCGATCAACGTCCTTTCTTCCTGTTTTCTCCCCAACTGAATCCTTCATTAATTTCCTGAAATGTGATTATCACTAAGTAGAACTAGAAAAAGCCAAAAAAAAAAAACATATATTTTTACTTACTTTTAAATTGAACAAACAGACCCTATGGCTATGGACAATTACAGCTATCTATACGAATATCGATGATGATGAATTACGTGGACAAATGGATTACACAAATTATGTACCCCTACAATAGTCTTTTATCGGATAAATATCGGGCAATGTTTGAGATAAGATAAGCAACAAAGTTATCACACGTCAATTCCTAAATCCTTGTTAGAAGAATTCAGATACAGCTACGACGATAACTAATTATAGGTGGACATCAAGTAAGGAAGAGAGCTCTCAATCAAATTAGTCCCGAACATCACGCAAATCCACCCTCCCTCCAAAATAAGTTCTTAATCCGATTTCCGAGTCACATCGTTTGAGACCTAAATCCATTGGAACGCGTCGGGATCGAAATGTAACATAACCCTTACTTTTAGTAGAATGCTTTGATTCAATGAATATCTTATTATTATTATTATTATTATTATTATTATTATTATGCCATTCCTATGTAGGATTTCTCTAGTTTTGAATCTGTGGGAGTGCTACTGAGCTGGAATGGTGGATCGAGGAAATTGAATGTGGTGGAGAGGATGGGAAAGCAGAAATTTCCAGGGGGGGACGAAGCAGAAAAGCAACAAAAGAATCAATGCATCAATCAATCTCACTGAATACAAACACACGAACGTGGATAGCCTCCCCCACACGTGCAACTCAAAATCAATCATCACCTAGTTGTGTCCCATCTCTTCATCTCTATCTATCTCTTTCTCATAATGATAAGATTCAGCCAAAAAATAAAATAAAAATTAGACAAATTGATTAAATTATAGATAGAAAATACCCAAAACAGATGGAGAAAAAAAAAATTGAGCATGGCATGTTTTAATTTAGTTCTTGCTCTAGCAAAATTTGAATAGCCGGGTCCGCAAAACATGCTGGAATCTCCGACATCGAAGCGAGAAAGAGAAAGCAAGAATTATCGTTTCCAATGCGCCGCGAGAAATCGCACCTTTCGGACTATTTACGGATCACGCGTCGTTAGGAGTTAATCATTTTTAGAAGAAGATTCTATTGAAAGTGGTGATTCCGTGATTGGTCATTAGGATGGGGGGTAAATAAATCTGTACACGAGACAAATTTAAATCGCCTGTGCTGACCCGCACATCAAGGAACGGGGGGGAAAGAAAAACAGCACTTTTGCACGTTCACTAACAGTAAAGCTAAATAGTAAAAATACTTGGGAAGACATTTGGCTCTGTCAATGCTGACCTTTTACAAACTCGACACGTCTATTTCTTTCCTTAATAATTACATTGAATGTTGGTAGTTAACTAAGAGATGTCTTGTCCCATATCAAAAGGACGTGAGTGCATACATGGACTAAATTTGGCACAAATCAACAATTACCATTATTTTCTAGTGAAACAGTGCGACTGTTCACGAAGGATTCTGACGACCTTTGAAAAGTTGCGTCTATTAAATCAACGATTATTTTCTAAGGCATTCTTACAACATTTCGAATGTGTGTCTCTTCGAAAATAACTACCGATTCATATATGAAAATGTATGATTGAATAAACTGTTTGGACACGAAGAGTTGCATGAGAATTAACTAATTTTTTGGATGCGAAAATGTGTGTTTGTTCTCATTTATATATTCAAGTGTTCTGTTCATTTTCAGAATCATTCTTCGACTTCATTCTTCCAATTTTCGTTCTTTCAAAACAAGAGAAATACGGCCACTCTTCCAATTGTTTCTTAGGGAGACCCTGGAGAAATATCAGAATTGATATCTGCTATTCTCGTTGAGACTTTGTTGTATCCTGAAGGAAATTTGCCGGAAACCATTAGCAACAGTGTGGGGGCGAATAAATCCTTAAAGAGAGTGATTACACGCCTCAAAGTCTGATTTTATTGCTCATCCAATTTCCAACGAAATTTTCCAATATTGAAGACGACATGTTTTAACTCTACGAGATCAACTTCGCAAAGATTGTGCTAACAAATTAAATTTGTCCAGGCACACGGATGCATGTTTATCCAATGAATCCATTTTATTTGGTACTCGAAGAAAAAGAAAAGAACAAGAATGAAAAGAATTAGGGAAAATGGGAAAAAAAAACGAAAAAAAAAAGAGGGTGTGATTGAGTGAGGGAGTGTACGATGGAGAAAAGTGCAAATTGCACGAGGGCCTCTTTCTTGTCCTCTTATGCTTTTTCTGCCACAATTGGCCTCCCCCACACCAATTATTTCCTTGTACTTAATCAATCTCTCTCTCTATCTCTTCCTTCCAGCCTAACATTGATGTCTTCTCTGTGCCAAAAAATTTCATTCATACCCAATCTTTGCAGAAAATTTCTGACCTCCCAAGAAAAAAAAGAAAGAAAAATCTTGACAGAACACCCATCTTCAATCAATGAAGAATTCAATTCAAGCCCCTCTCTCTCTCTCTTCATAAATCTCTTGATGGGAATTCTCTTTGTTCATTCCATTTCATTGCATGCCGTGCCTGCAATGACTGTTCCATTGGGTGTCGGCAATGCAACACATCAAATCATATTGCAGAGCAACCACAGCCCAAAAGCCAAAAACTAAAAAAGAAAACATTTGTGTAAGAGCGAAGTCCTAATCAACTCAATGACCCCCCCAAAAAAGGTTTTCCCGTAGACATAATACAACAAAACAATAGGAAAACTTCAAAAGGTGCTGCTTGCTCCACCTGTCAAGGACAATGAAATTCCCATGCCCGGAAGCAAGGTTCAAGATAAGTTTTTGGGCGTGTGTGGAATATTATTCGATCCTTGTATGGAGAATTGATGTGTCCGATCATATCTTTGTCATAAGTTTTTCATCCATCGAGAAAAGCGAATTTCTCTGGAAAAGCACCAGCTCCGAAATCCATCTCATTTCCCCGTTGTTAGAATTGGGCAACTCGCTAATCTTTTTTTCTCGACGAAGAGAGGCCTTCGACTCAGTCGGAATAATCGGCGAACTACTTCACAAGAATATACACAATACACCCTTGTTTTTTTTACCTTTTTTGTTCTAAGTTAAATTTGATGTGCTCTTGGATGACCATGAATATGAATGGCTAAAAGAATGGCAGCCCGACATAAAAAAGGGGAGAGGAAAGAAAGAAAGAGAAAAAGAGAAAAAATGGGGTTTCCATCTTTTGTGTCCAATCCCTTTCCAAGGATCTGCTCTTGGATCTTACACTTGGCCTTCAAGTCCCCCATCGACCCCGCCAAACCTGTTATGCCACGCTCGGGACAAAAGCCATCGGTTTCAGCGCAAATCGAAAAGTCAAAAGCAAAATGAGAGTTGTAGCTGAGGAGGCTTGGAGGAAAATAATGGAATACGAGATGGGGTGGGGGGGAAATCTAAATTACACGACAAAGCAGATTGTCCCCATGGCGTGTAAAATCCATGGCAACAAAGTTGTTCGACGAGACTGGTGATGATTCAGAGTCCACACCCCTCCATATGTACACTTATTACTGTACGGAGCCGCCCCCAATCACACACACCTCCCCCCCCCCCCCCCCCCCCAAACAAGAAAGATGTGAACCTGGTTTGATACAAAGACATTGAACCGATTGCGATCATGCGCGGATCATCACGGGTCCAAGCGAGGCAGCCTTGGCCCGATCGCGATTGCCGGATGAGGGCCACTACCCTCGCCCGTGGCCGGAAAAGGGGCGGGCGAGGGATCGGCAACTCTTGCGAGCCACTTCCAGAGATATAAACGGAAAAAAAAGAGAGAGAAGGAAAAATAATTTAAAATTCCAAAAATTAAAATTAAAATTGTATTAAAAATTATCTGCGTCAGTTCCGGCTGTGCCACATAGGACGACCAGCATCCATGTCAACGATTTTCAGTCAAAATTGATCGTATGGGCTCAATTGATAAAATGTGAAAAGATTTAAGACTCGATTGGCAAAATAAAAAGGTTTATGGTGGAATTGGCAAAGATGAATTAAGTTTAGGAGATTTTTGGAAAAATTTCCCGTTTAAAGAGTATCTCATCTTTAGATCTTGTCTTAATTTTAGCTAGCCATCTCAAATGATTGTCCATGTCAAGTATGTGCGACAAACTTTGCTAAAGAAAATTTTCCAAAAGGTTAAAGCAAAAAATTATAATAATTGAGTAAACAAAATAGAGGGAACGACCTAATACCAAAAAAAAAAAAACTAATTTTATCATTTGTCCCAATTATATTCAATATTTTTTTTTGTTTCATAAAAAAACCCCAACCTTTACTTTTGTCTCAATTTTACCAACCTAATACCAAAAAACAATGTAATTTTAGCATCTGTCCCAATTAAATCCAAAAAAAATATTGTCTCATAAAAAACTCTAAATTTTTACTGTTGTTTTAATTCTACCACCGCCAACCTTCCGTTCATAATCACCATTAGTTAATCGTACGTGACTTGAATTTTATCACTGAACTTACCAATGAATTTTTGAAATTTCGAAGCCAAAGGTTTTGGGGACGGCGAGATTTGATATCGTTCGTTCAAATAATCATATCTCAGTATCCAGCTATTCCTTGGGCTATTGAGCGCCAAAAAATGCGCCATCTTGAGTGGCTTCGACAATGTGTAGGGGAAGAAAATAACAGAATAAAATTAAAGATTTTTTCATGTTAGCTTTGCTGTGATGTAATTCATTAACGACGAGAAAAAATACTACGTAGGATCAACCAACGATGATTATGAATGGAAGGCAAACATTGGTAGAATTGGACAAAAGTAAAAGCTGAAGATTTTTTATGAGACAAAAAAAGTTTGGACATTATCGAAACAAATGTTAAAGTTCAGGATTTTCTTGGGTATTAGGTTTGTAGAATTGGGACAAAAATAAAAGTTTGGGATTTTTTATGAGACGAACAAAATGTTTGGTATTGGGTCCAAAGGGAACTTAATAAACTCACATGGTTATGTAATACGATATGCAATCTGATGCTTTGTTCCCAGGAAAAAAAAAAGGGGGGGGGGGGGAGTGAACAGTTGCATTTTTAAAAAAAAAAAATAAATGACGCAGAACATAGTAATGAGATAGAAACCATAGATGGATTTTTATTTGGATTTTTCCCAAATTTATTAACACTTCCATAATTGATGTGTTGGTTTTATTCTTTTGGTTGTGAATATAAAGCTTAAGCTGTTCAATCATTCACCTTCCTTCCCCGCTAATCTCGGCGCACATAGTTGAACATTTGGCCGATATCTGGAGGTCTAGAGGAATTGGCTATATCAACTTTTCATCTAATCATTGAAAGATTAGGGCAAACTTTAAAAGAGAAACCATCATGATGCAATATGATTGAGAGGGCAGCTCACTGTAAAATGTTCTCAGACAGATCAATTTGATGTGATCAGTCGAAATCTACCTTTTTGTCCCTTTGATACTGTAGTTCAATGCTCCACTTACTATTCTAATAGGTCGAGTCCATTGTTTCTTTTTCACCAATCAAATCCCCATTCTTCTTCTGATGTATTGAATTGGATTGATCAGAAAAAGTAGAGTTTTTCAAGAGAAAATTGTAACTTGTGTAAGTAATAGAAAGAGAATCATCTTTTGGGTGAAAACAAGGAAAGTCACATGAGGTCATCCTTTAAAACAAGCACATTTATATCCTTCTATCTTATTTGATACGCTGGGGAAATCATCAAAAAAAGTCATAAATCTTTTGCACTTTTCAAAAAAGTCATAAGCCTTTTGTACTTTTGTAAATTTAGTCATAACCCTCTAAGTTTACGATTTAGTGCTGATAGTGCCACGTAGAATGGCCGACGTTCACATCAGCGATTTCAGTCAATATGATTGAATTGGCAAAAAGTGAAAAAATTTAGGCTGAATTGATAAATTTAAAAGTTTAAGACTAAATCGACAAACGTGCAAAATATTTATGATTTTTTTTTTGACAATTTTTTCGATATGCAAAGATGGAATCACTTGCCGTCGCGATTCGATCCAGGAGGAGACCATGGGTAAGAGGTGTGTTTGCACTGGTTGGCGATGATTGCAGGTTCAGATCGAAGATCTATTGGTGCAGAAGAATATCAGACTTGGATTTATGAGGAGCTGACCCATTGTGATAGCGACTCGCATACGAGAGGAAGAATGTCGAGCGCACATGTGAGTGACATGAAAGAAAAGATCTCCCACATTAGATTTCTAGAACTGAAAGAAATAATGGATTATACCTAGTTAACCAATGTCTCCATGTCTTAAACTTTTGGGTGAAACGTGAGTTTGACTTGGGTGTCAATGGCTCAAGTCATGGGGCACCATTTTGGATCTCTTTCATTATGAATGAAGTAGATTTCTACGGTCCTTTTCTCAACAATGGTAATGGATCTCTTTCATTATCATATCACTCTGTTAGAATGCATGTATGAGTTGTGTTAGAAAAGTCCCACATTGAAGAATTAATGTGGTGTGGAGCAATTAATATATCTAAGTTAGCCCATAATTCATTGGCTTAAGCTTTTGAGTAAAGATGTGTCCAACTGGATATATCAACGGGCTCGAACTTGGGCTCACTCTTGGCTATCTCTCCCCGGCAAAAGGTATCGACTTCCGTTGCTCGCTCTCAACAAATGGTATCAAAGTCGATGGTTGATTAGTGGGCTTCCAATTTATTCTAGTGTTTGGTGGATATCTCAAGGAATGAATCTGTTGACCAACGCGGTTTCTAGGTCGGTGTGGCCATTGTGGTATAGCAATGCGGGCCCGATGGGCATTGATGAAAATTCAAGTTGAGATAACTTGGCACGGAAGGATACTTGGATTCAAGTTGAGATAATTTGGCGCGGAAGGATACTTGGATTAAGGGGAAGTAAACCTAACACTGGAGCTCACATGTGAATGGGAGATTGTTTGGATACACGTGTGAGTTATGTTAGAGAAGTCTCACATCGGAGAATTAATGTGGTGTGGAATAGCCGATATATCCAAGTTGGCTCATAACTCATTTGCTTAAACTTTTGAGTAAAGATGAGTTCAACTGGATATGTTAACGGGCTCGGACTTGGGTTCCCTTTTGGCGTTCTTCCCGGCGAAAAGTATTCGACTTCTACTGCGTGCTTTCAACACACCCAATGTATTTAATTTGCAAATTAGTCCTCGTCGTACCCTCTTAGAAATACAATACAACTCTCTCTCTCTCTCTCTCTCTCTCTCTCCTCTCTCTCTCTCTCTCTCTCTCTCTCCTCTCTCTCTCTCTCTCAAGAAAAGATGTGGCAGCCATGGCAATGTCTAGTAGTTGATGTAGTAGTTCCACGAGCGGATCTTCTTGACAGACATGTGAAGGACTCGGGCAGTGAATGAATGAATCCCCCTTTTTCTTTTCTTTCTTTTTTGTCCGGTGAGGTGGTGTCCATGTGCCTCCCTCTCGAGACTCTACCATGAGCAACCCCTCTCTTCCTCCATAATTTTTATTCTATTTGTGCTTATTGTATTTCGCATACATAACACGGGTTTTATCTGATCCATTTTTAATGAAAACATACCATACTTTCCACAAAATAACGTCAAGATGTTGACTTTTTGCCTCAAATTAATCTTTGCAGCACACTTGCCAATATGTTCCATACTGCCTCTGGATATTATTTTTTCCACCGCTTACCTATGTCCTAATTTTTCCCCCCTTCTCACAAAACGAAGAAAAAAAAAAGGAAAATGTACAATAAAGGTCCAAAGTATTCTCATTTTATCGATAAATGCCTAAAGTGATCTTTATTTCAAATAAAGTCATGAAGTATCCTCAAAATCTCAAACAAGTGCCTGAGGTAGCCATAATTGTTTCAAATCAGGGAATGACCACGCCAGGTGATCAAGGGTATTTTTTTGAAAATGCAATTTTAACCTAATTTTTATTCAATCATATTGAAAATTATAAAATCTAAAAGTTAAAAAAAAAACAGACGGGAGGGCCCTCCTGCCCGTGGCAGCGGGTGACCCCATCGACTAGAGGAGAAGGTCAACGGCCCTTGCCCAAGTCCGGTCGAGGGCCACCAACCCTTACCCAGGTTTGGGAGAGGGACACGACCCTCTCCTATTTTAGGCAGAAGTCCCTTGTTGAGGTGCTGGTGGGGCGACGGCCACAAGCTCAATTGTTTATGTTTATGTTTTTTTTTTTTTTTTTGTAAATATTTTTTTGAAATTTAAATAAATTTAAAAAATAAAAAATAAATGATGAAAATACCCCTAATCAACTGGTGAGTCAAGACCATTTTTTGAGACTGATATGATCACTTCAAGCTTTTATTTAAAATAATGTCAAATTTTAGATTCTTATTTGACCTAATGAGAACACTCCGGATCTTTATTTGAAATAAAGTTCATTTCAAGCCCTATTTGAGGCGAAGTTTTTTAAATGAGAAGAAAGAAAGGAGAAAAAAAGAAATAATCATCTTGACAGTGACCATAACCTAATAAAGAAATGAAGCTGTAAATAGTCCTGCACGGCCTCTCCCGATATAACTATCAACATCTCCTCCACGGCCGACCCTTTTGCCCTTTGCTCATTAAGGCTGTGTTTGGTAACGTTTTTGTTCATGAGAACATATTTGGAATAGAAACATTTTTTTTGTGTTTCTGTTCTCGGCTACGATTTTTGGGAATAGAAGCGCGTTTGGTAAGTTATAAAAAAAAATCAATTTTCTCGCCAAAAAGAAGGATCAGCGGCGATCGGCGGCGATGACGAGCGGTAGCGGCGGCGATCGGCGGGTGATGGCCGTGGTGGCGCAGCGGCGGAGGACGTCGATGATAGCTTGCACGAAAGTGTTTCAAAATCTAGAAGTAAGTTTTTTTTTTTGTTTCTTCAAAAGTGTTTTCGGGAACACTTTTGGAACATTTTTTTACCATACGTGTTTTTGTTCCAAAAGTATTTTCGGAACGCTTTTGAAACAGAAACACTTTCCAAGGAGGGTTACCAAACGTAGCCTAAAATGTTCCAGAAACACTCCAAGGAAAGTGTTTCTGTTCCAAAGGCGTTCCGGAAACACTTTTGGAACAGAAACGCGTATAATTAAAAAATATTCCAAAAGTGTTCCGCGGAATACTTTTGTGCCGGGGAACACTTTTGAAGAAACAAAAAAAAAACTTGCTTATGGGTTTTGAACCACTACTCATCGTCGCAGATGCAGCCACCACCCGCCGGCCACCGTTGTCGCGGGTCGTCGGCCGCCGCAGGTCGCCAGTTGTCGCCAGTCGCCGGTCGTCGCCGCTGGCCTAAAAAAAATAGTATTTTTTTTTACTTACCATACGCATTTTTATTCCCAGAAATCGTAGCCGGGAATAGAAACACAAAAAAATATTTTTGTTAAAAAACTGTGCCCATGAACAGAAACATCGCCATACGCATCCTAAATGGGAAATTGATCGTCTAACATTTCCTTAGAAGGTTAGGCCCTAACCTTGCAATCCGGACCGTCCGTGTTATGAATGGATAATCCAGATTATTACTAACAAAAATATATAATTTTTGTTTAAAAATTACCCCTAAAAGCAGGAGATCTGGGCCGTCCGTCCAAAAGTAGACGGCTCAGATTGTAAGGTTAGGTGCCTAACCTTCTGAGAAAAGGTTAGGCTCGGATCCCCCTAAATGTCCATTCATACAAAAGAGAGAGAAAAAAAAACATTTTAAAAAAGGGAGGATTGCCAACAAACATTCATGGCCGAAATCTTGAGAAATCCAGTTGGTGGGCGGGTGCACGTGCAACTTTTTCAATTCTTTTTCTTCATTAGAATAATCCATGTTCGTGACTTCTCTGTCCAATCACACCGTGTGGTTAGTTAAAAACTGCCAAAAAGTTACATTTCCTGGCATGATTATTATGTTTATTTGGGGTGCTTTTGGTTTTTTTTTTCCCTTACTATTTTATGATTCCTACATGTCTTATAGGAGGGTCCCCCTAGTAATAGGGTGCACGAGATTAGGTTTATTTTAATGTACTTATCTAACCATCTAAACTGAATTTATTGGCAGAAGGAACACTCAGTTCACTAATGGTATTTTGATTGCATTGCAGATAATACAGTTCTTTTGCTAAAATTAATCAATTGTTGATCATTAAAATGTTTTTAAGTTCCTTGTATACAGACACTTGGGCATGCATGATAACCATTATATTTCTTTATTTTCCTTCCAAACCTGTTTTTGAAATAGAAGTCTGTTTGATAACACAATTTCATTTTTCTATTTCTGAAACAGAAATAGTAATAAGAATTATACTTAACTCTAACTTCCTCTCTCTCTCTCTCTCTCTCTCTCTCTCTCTCTCTCTCTCTTGCTCGCTCACTCGTGCGCGCGTCGGGTCTCCCTCTCTCGTCCCTCTAGCCAGCTGTCAGACCTTCTAACATCTGGCAGCTAGTAACCGTAGAAATTTTATGTTATATTTAGACAAATTTTTGTTTCGAAAATATGAATTTTATGTTGTTATCAAACGCGTTTCTTTGCTCAGAAACTCGCCCAAGAATAGAAATAAGAAAATCTATTTTTGTTTGAAAATTGTTGCCAAAAATAGAATGGCTATTATGCGCCCTCTTGAACTCTTCTAGATGGTGTCTGAAGAAGAAGAAAAGAGGAGAATGATATGAATGAATCGTCTAACCCTCTAGGTTAGCATGCTCTCATATTTATAATAATAAAGAGGGTACATAGTAATACGGTGGGTATTTCCACACATGATAATGAATAATAAAATAACTAATAAAATAACTCATAACACCATCCCTCAAGCTGAGGCATAGATATCGACCATGCCCAGCTTGTTACATATAAAGCGAACCCGTTGCCCAGCTAAAGGTTTAGTAAACACATCTGCTAGCTGATCTCCAGTGCGAATGTGTGAGAGAGTGAGACTACCACGTGTAAGCTCTTGTCGAACAAAATGACAATCAATCTCGATATGCTTTGTTCTTTCATGAAAGATGGGATTTGAAGCAATGTGAATTGCTGAACTACTATCACACCATAACGAAGTGGGACCACTCGATCCATATCCAATCTCATTCAGAAGATGTCTAGTCCACATAATCCTGCAGTAGCTGTAGCAATGGCTCGATACTCTGCTTCAGTACTACTCCTTGCTACAATATCATGTTTCTTACTCTTCCAGGAAACTAAATTACCCCCAACATACAAAGCATATCCAGAGTTAGACTGTCTATCAATAAGGCAACCAGCCCAATCAGTATCAGTATAACACTCCATGCGAGCATGACCATGAGTAGCAAAAATAATTCCCTTGCCAGGACTACCTCGAAGATATCTTAGAATCCTCAAAACAGCATCCCAATGCGGTTGTCTAGGTGTTGCCATAAACTGACTAACCACACTAACCGAATATGCAAGATCAGGCCTAGTCATCGTAGTGAGATAGTTTAGTTTACCAACAACACGCCGGTATCTTTCAGGATGTTCAAACAAGTTAACCTGATCAGGAAGAAGCTTTAATCCTGGTTCCATAGGCGACTCTGCAGGCCGAGATTGCTGCATGTTAAATTCAGTTAAGATATCCATAACATACTTACGCTGTGACAAAGAGATACTTTCTTTCTTCCGGGCCGCCTCGATCCCAAGAAAGTATCTCAAATCGCCGAGGTCGTTGTCTCAAAATGAGTATATAATTATCTTTTTAATTCAGCAATACCATGCTCGTCATCCCCTGTCAAGACAATATCATCCATATATAAAACTAGAAAGATACACCCAGTAGTAGCACGTCGATAGAATACTGCATGATCCTTTTGAGACTGAAGCAAACCAAAACTCCGAACAGCTGAGCTGAATTTATCAAACCATGCTCGAGGAGATTGCTTCAAATCATACAAAGAGCAACGAAGCTTACAGACTTTCCCTCCCTGAGTAGCAAACCTTGGGGGCTGCTCCATGTAAACATCCTCGGCAAGATCACCGTGAAGGAAAGCATTCTTGATATCCAACTGATTGAGAGACCAAGAATGCACAGCTGCAAGGGATAAGAAGAGGCGAATGGAGGCCATTTTTGTAACAGGAGAAAATGTCTCAAAGCAATCAAGACCATGAGTTTGAGCAAAACCCTTGGCAACCAACCGAGCTTTCAGACGAGCAACAGTTCCATCGGGATTGACCTTCACGGCAAACACCCAACGACAACCAATAACCTGAGCACCAGAAGGAAGATTAACCAAGGACCAAGTCTGATTGCGTTGGAGGGCGCTCATTTCCTCCTCCATGGCTAAGCGTCAACCTGCATGCTGAAGAGCCTCGGAAACCGAAGAAGGTAGAGAAATAGTATCGATATTGGCCACAAAAGCCGACAAACTTACTGATAAACCTTTATAGGAATGTGTATAAAGAGGGCGATCTCTGCAGACACGGTAGCTCTTACGAAGAGCAATAGGTTGCTCAGTAGTATCAGTCTCAAATGGGTCAGCAACAGAATAGATTATCTCAGCAGGAGAATCCTCCACGGGAGAGACTGGCACAGAAAGAGAATTGTCAATGGGGGCATTGTCTAGTGAAGATGCTGGAGAGATAATTGGATGAGAGACCGTTGGTGGAGAATAAACAAGGACGGGGTCAGAAGATGTGGATTCAGACAATTGCGGGATTGGATAAGATGAACCAGAGCCACATGCAGAAAAGAAAGGTTGAGACTCTATAAAGGTAACATGACGAGAGGTGAGCATTCTTCCTAAGGTAGGAGAATAGCAATGATAACCCTTTGACACTCGTGAGTAACCAAGAAAAACACATTTGAGTGCACGAGGATCTAGTTTCGATACACTTGGACGATCATCATGGACAAAACAAGTACACTCAAACACTTTAGGAGAAAGAGGAAAGGGACTGCGTTCAGGAAAGAGGAGCCCATGAGGTGTATTGCCCCCAAGAGAAGAAAGAGGCATGCGATTAATGAGATAGCATGCTGTAAGGACAACATACCCCCAAAATCTCTGTGGAACATGCATAGGTATAAGAAGAGCACAAGTAGTATCCATAAGATGTCGATTCTTCCGCTCAGCAACACCATTCTGTTGAGGTGTGTGAGCACATGAAAGACGATGGTGAATGCCATGAGAACGAAGAAATTGATGGAGTTGATCCGACATATATTCCCCTCCACGATCAGATTGTAAAGTTTGGATATTATGATGGAATTGAGTAGAGACAGAAGAATAAAACTCACGAAACACAGAAAATAACTCAGAACGTTCTTTTATTAAGTAAACAAATGACATTCTTGTGAAATCATCGACAAAGAGAATGTAGTAACGATAACCAAAAGCTGACACAATAGGACTAGGTCCCCACACATCAGAATGGACCAAGGCAAATGGAGCAGTTGCTCGTTGAGATACACTTAGTGGTAAAGAAACACGACTATGCTTTGCAAGCTGACATGACTCATAATTTATTGTAGACACCGAACGAAAACGAGGAAATAATGACTGCAACATAGACAAAGAGGGATGGCCTAGACGATAGTGAATGTCTAAAACATCAGTCTCTTTCACTAGTGTAGTTGGAATGGAAGTACCATCCAGCTGGTAGATCCCACCATTGACGCTTCCCTTACTAATAGTCTTCCGCGTCGAGAGATCCTGCAGAACACAATAATCAGGATAGAAAGTAACGGAGCAATTCAAATCCCTTGTGATACGACCAACAGACAACAAATTAAATGGCATGCTAGGAGTATATAAAACAGAAGATAATGAGATCTCGTTGGAAGGTCGTGCAGCTCCGTGTCCCTGAACGGCCACGGATGACCCATTCGCAATAGTAATATGGTGTAACGGAGACGAGGACTTATATGCAGTAAGAATATCTCTATTATCGGTCATGTGAGCACCTGCACCGGAATCAATAATCCAATCAGCGGAAGGAAGAGCTGCACATGCTGAGGTAGAGGAATAATCAGATGATTGATGTAGTTTCGCAATAGAGGCAGATGTAGTTCCACTCCTTGAGGTCTGAAACTCCAAGTAGCGAGTATACTCCTCTGGACTCATTGTGATAACTTTCTGGTCCATAGGTGTTGACACCTGATTTTTTACCATTTATTATTGTGATTTTTATTCTTTAAAATTAATTAAAAATATCAAAAAAGGTCATAAAATCACAAAATCAACTTTGGAAGCCTTGGTTTAGCCTTAGGAACCAATTTTGAACAAAAAATATTTTTCGGTATTTTTAATATTTTTCGAGTTTATTTAATTATAAAAATACCCAAAAAATCAGAAAAATACCATTCGTGGTCAGAAAAATACCCAAAAATATTCGATAATTTTGTTTTAATTTTCTCTTCAAGTGTGTCACTTTAAATCTCAAAAATTCGGCTCGGGCCACTATGTTCCTTCACAAACATAAACCCGAACCGAGCCTAAAAAAAAAAAAAAAAAATCCTTTTCGAGTCTTTTAGTTTTCAATTCTCACTTTCTATAAGCTATGACATTGGATTCTAAAGTCTTAAAGTGCAATTAGGTCAATTTGCCCTCCAATTTAATCAATTTTTACCAAAGGGGCTTAATTGCACATTTTTCTTTCAATTAGTCCCCGGTTTCACGGATGTATACGTATGCTCTACGTATTTATATGTCATACGTATTTATACGTTATGCATATTTGTACTGTTTGGTAACCTCTTTAACTCTTGTAATAATAATAATGGTTATTATTTTTAACACCTTTGTTAGTGCCTTTTTTTTAGCATTTTTGTATTGTGAGTGCTATTGCTAGTGCTATTTTTAAATAGCATTTTTGTATTATAAATTGTGAGTGCTATTGTTAGTGCTATTTTTAAATGACATTTATTTATCATAAATTGTGAGTGCTATTGTTAGTGCTATTTTTAAATGGCATTTATTTATCATAAATTGTGAGTGCTATTATTAGATAGAATTTATAATTGTTAGTGCTATTTTTAAATAGCATTTTTGTATTATAAATTGTGAGTGCTATTGTTAGTGCTATTTTTAAATAGCATTTTTGTATTATAAATTGTGAGTGCTATTGTTAGTGCTATTTTTAAATGTCATTTATTTGTGAGTGCTATTTTTAGATAGAATTTATAATTGTTAGTGCTATTTTTAAATACAATTTATTGGAAGGTATTTTTGGCTATAAAAGGATGGCAAGAGTTTTGAGGTTGAAGGGAGAGACATTTTGTAGAGTGTGCAAATTTTTGAGAGCTTAGAGAGAAG
This sequence comes from Rhodomyrtus psidioides, assembly GCA_021437785.1. NCBI lineage: Eukaryota > Viridiplantae > Streptophyta > Magnoliopsida > Myrtales > Myrtaceae > Rhodomyrtus > Rhodomyrtus psidioides. Next base: position 1,595,312 of record JAILYB010000105.1, read on the forward strand.
AACACAAACAATCTCTATATTCTCATCATCTTGAGTGAGCAAAATATACTAAGTTCGGAATATTGATTCCGCATATTGCTAGCACAATTGTTGTGGAGTTATTAGTCGTCTCCCCGTTCGTCAATTGGTGGTGCGTCCGAACTATATGCCTAACACTTGTGGAGGCTGAGATCGAAGAACATCGAACCGACACCTCCGTTCAAGCACGCTACGAGAGGTAATCTATTTACTCCCTTTGAGGCTTTGTGATTTTTTTCGATTGAAATGCACGAAGTACGCCTCTGGAGATACATGTATGGGTTGTTATTTATTTCCGCTACGTGTTACGTGGATCCCAACAGTGGTATCAGAGCCGATCCTTAGGTGTTTTCGTGCATTTAATTGATTTTTTGCAATTTTTGCAATACTATGGCCAATATGTATTAACGAATTGTTCGTCTTACATGGCTAATGGAGGTTGATTATTTTACATGATAAATTAATCAACGTAGCAAAAATTGAGACTAAATCAATTTTGAATCGAAAATTTATGGCTATCTTATTTTACATAAAAATTCTGAATATGATTCAACGTAGAATTTTTATTGTGCCTTCCTAAGTTTTAAATTGTGAATTTATTACTTACGTGGAAGGGTGGTGATCATGGAAAAATCCCTAATCAATGTGATTGATGTATATATGAATGTATGATGATTATTTATATATTTGGGGTTGTAGTTATTAAATGGAGGCTGCGTACTCCTTTTATTTTTCATGTAATCTTCATTTTTAGCATAGTCGATTGTTGATGTAAATGCTACGAGGATTACGTGGGGGAGCCTTTTAAGTCGGCGAGCTCTTTGGGGCCCAATTCTTGAAGAGTTCAAGAAACCAAGAAGAAGCGAAGAGCGGCTCTCCGTTATTAAAATATTAAAATGATTAAATGTGGTCTCATTGGCTCGAGACCCATTAAATCATAATTCCATGATCACCACGTAGGATAGATATTTATGTGATTGACATCTATTTATTTATTATGATTACGTGAGCATGTTAAACTGGTTAATGTGCAAAGTCAGACTTACATCACCCAAAATTGTGCCTGCATGAAATCCTAGTTAGGAAAATCACTAGCGTTAGGTACCGAAAGGGCGTTGGTAACGACACCAGCGTAACCAAGTCCCCGAACCCAAAAACTCTGGTTCCGTAGAACTGATCGATCTCTCCCAATCGATCAGTAAGGTTTCCGGTCTACCCTCCAAGAAAGACCGGTGGCGACTCCAAATGCATGCACAAGTTGCACATGCCACCACGACCACACTAAGGTCGAAAGCGATAGATTCTTATCGTCGAATCCTTCTGAAAAATACTCCCGCCGCGATTTGGTATGGGCCTGGGAGGGCTCGCGCCGATCCAAGACCCGCGATCGGTAATCCATTAGCCGCGTCCGCTTTCGGACGGGTCGCGACAATAGGCACAATCTCAGATGCAACATGAGCAGGTGTGGTCCGTGAACTAGAAGCTTCCTGTACAGCTTGTAATTTCCGGCAATGGCTGCGAAGATGTCCAACAATACAACAGTAATTGCAAGTACGAGTCTCCCGACCACGACTAGCAATGCTACCACGACCTCCCCCTCGGTCACGGCCTCCGCCACCACGGCTACCTCCTCTATTCATATATAGAGCAGCAGCCTGTTCACCAACTTATGAAGGGCCATATCTAACTTCCTCACGACTTTCGGTACGAAGAACACGTCGATGAACTTCTCCAAGAGAAGGTACTCGAGCATCTGAAAGAATTTGTGATCGAGCAGTATCAAACTGAGCTCCCAGTCCATTAAGATAGCAAGTGACCAGAAACTGATTTCGTTGTTCTTGAAAAGTAGCCTGATTAGATGTAAATGGGACTAACCGATCAAACTCATCAGCAAAGGATTTAAATTCCTCGTAATATCCGTTCAGAGGCCGATTAGCAGGAGCCGGCTTCAATAACCCACAAACGACATCATAAAGTCGCGAAAAATCATTTATAGAGGAGTATAAATCTGCCAAAGCATCCCATAACTTGCTAACAACAGTCTGAACAGAAATATCCATAGCATTCAACAATTGACTATAAATACGACAATCAACAGTGTACCATTCATCATAAGTTGGATCATCCTTGCTCGGAGGAAGCTGGGTAAGATGATGAGATAGCCGCTGTCCATGCAAATTCTTGAAGACATTCTTCTTCCAAAGTGTATACGTAGACTGTCCCGCCAAAACACGTTCGATGAGCTTAGACGAAGTAGATATAAAGGTTGGAGCTTGTGATCGCATCACATCAACTCAGTCACACCAGATCTATTCATGGTTAATCTAGTCTCACCGGATTTGGCAGCATCTATTTGAGTGTCTGTATTACTCATGACGAATACTTAATCTAGAAACTAGATTAATCAGAAAATCACAAGCTCCACCGTTTCATGGATTTGATTAGATCTAATCAGACCTCGACATGTAAATCAAATCCGAACGGCTTAGGACATGTTCAGCCAAGCTGGCCGAGAGCTCTGGGCCATGGCCGGCCAAGTTGGCCGCGAGCCTTGGGACGTGGTCGGCCAATCTGGCCGAGAGACCTGGGACGTGGCCGGTCAAGATGGCCGAGATACCTGGAACATGGCCGGCCAATCTGGCCGAGAGCCTAAGATGTGGCTGAGAGAGAAAGAAGCAATTGCTAGATGGTGGTGATGGTGATGGCGCTGATGGTGGGTGTTGGATAGGGTTTAGGTTGGAGCGGCTAGGGTTGGCGCTGATACCATGTCTGAAGAAGTAGAAGAAGAAAAGAGGAGAATGATATGAATGAATCGTCTAACCCTCTAGGTTAGCATGCTCTCATATTTATAATAATAAAGAGGGACATAGTAATACGGTGGGTATTTTCACACATGATAATGAATAATAAAATAACTAATAAAATAACTCATAACAATAATTAACTCTTGAGAAGTGAATGTTTTCGACACTATATTAGTAATGAGGGTTTCGTTTTGAATCTCTTGAAAGATTAGGTGAATGGATCTAATCTATTGAAAATGCCTCGAGTTTGAGCTCGAAAGGACAGTTTCCTAATTCAAATAGATTTTCTAATTTGAATAGTTGCTCTAATTTAATTTGATTTCCTAGTTAAAGAATGTTTCCTAGTTTGGATTTAATTCTTGAAAATATGTCTCGAGTTTGAGCTCGAAAAGGGCAATTTCCTTATTCAAGTAGGTTTCTTATTTTGAATAGCTGTCCTAATTTAAGTAGATTTCTTAGTTAGAGAAGTTTTCCTAGATTAGATCCAATTCATGAAATATATCTAGAGTTTGAGCCTGAAAAGGACAGCTTCCTAATTTAAGTAGGTCTCTTCTTTTGGATAGCTTTCCTAATTTAAGTAGGTTTCCTAGTTAGAAAATGTTTTCTGATTTGGATTCAATTTTTGATAGTATGTCTGAGGACAATTTCCTAATTCAAATAGGTTTCTTATTGAGTAGCTTTCCTTAAATTAAGTTGGTTTCCTAGTTTGAGCCCGAAAAATGACAGTTTCTTAATTCAAGTAGGTTCCTTATTTTGAATAGCTTTCCTAATTCAAGATTTTTTCATAGTTAGACAAGGTTTCCTAGTATAGATCCAATTCTTTAAAATATATCTCGAGTTTGAGCTCGTAAATGACAACTTCCTAATTCAAATATGTTTTTTTTTTCAATAGCTTTCCTAATTTAATTAGATTTCCTAGTTTTCATCCAACTTTGGAAGATATGTCTCCAGTTCGAGCCCGAAAAGGACAGTTTCCTAATTCAAGTAGGTTTCATATTTTGAATAGTTTTTTTTTTAATTTAAGTAGGTTTCCTAGTTAGAGAAGGTATCCTAGTTTGGATCCAATTATTGAAAATATGTCTAGAGTTTGAGCTCGAGAATGATAGTTTTCTTATTCAAGTAGGTTTCTTATTTTGAATAGCTTTACTAATTTAAATTGGTTTAAGGTTTCCCAGTTTATATCCAATTGTTGAAAATACGTCTCGAATTTGAGCCTGAAAATAATTCAAGTTGGTTTCTTCTTTTGAATAGCTTTCATAATTTAAGTAGTTTCCTAGTTAGAGAATGTTTCCTAACTTGGATCTAAATTTGGAAAATATGTGTCGAGTTTGAGCCTCAAAAGTATAGTTTTCTTATTCAAGTAGGTTTCTTATTTCGAATAGTTTTCCTAATTTTAGTAGGTTTCCCAATTAGAGAAGGTTTCCTATTTTTGATCAAATTCTTGAAAATATGTCTCGAGCTTGAGCCCAAAAAAGACAGTTTCCTTATTCAACTATGTTTCTTATTTTGAATAGCTTTCTTAATTTAAATAGGTTTCCTAGTTTCGATCCAATTCTTGAAAATATGTCTCGAGTTTGAGCCCGAAAATAATTCAAATTCTTTTGAATAGCTTTCCTAATTTAAGTAGGATTCCTAGATTGTATCCAATTTTTAAAAATATGTCTTGATTTTGAGTCTGAAAAGGACTGTTTCATTATTCAAGTAGGTTTCTAATGCGAATAGTTTTCCTAATTTTAGTTGGTGTCCTAGTTAGAGACGGGTTTTCTATTTTGTATCCAATTCCCAAAAATATGTCTTGAGTTTGAGCTCGAAAATGACAGTTTCATAATTCAAGTAGGTTTCTTATTTTGAATAACTTTCCTAATTTGAGTAGATTTCCTAGTTAGAGTAGGTTTCCTAGTTTGGATCCAATTCTTGAAAATATGTATAGAGTTTGAGCCCGAAAATAATTCAAGTGGGTTTCTTCTTTTGAATAGCTTTCCTAATTTAAGTAGGTTTCATAGTTTGGATCCAATTTTTAAAAGTATGTCTTGAGTTTGAGCCTGAAAATGATAGTTTCGTTATTCAAGTAGGTTTCTTATTTCTAATAGTTTTCCTAATGTTAGTATGTTTCCTAATTAGAGAAGGTTTCCTGTTTTTTTTATCCAATTCTTGAAATTATGTCTCTAGTTTAAGCCTAAAAGGACAATTTCCTTATTCAAGTAGGTTTCTTATTTTGAATATCTTTCCTAATTTAAGTAGGTTTCCTAGTTTGGATCCAATTCTTGAAAATGTGTCTCGAGTTTGAGCTCGAAAAGGACAATTTCATAATTCAAGTAGGTTTCCTAGTTTGGATCCAATTCTTGAAAATATGTCTCGAGTTTGAGCCCGAAAATAATTCAAGTGAGTTTCTTTTTTTTTTTAATAGCTTTGCCAATTTAAGTAGGTTTCCTAGTTTAGATTCAATTTTTGAAAATATGTATCGAGTTTGAGGCTAAAAAGACAGTTTCCTTATTCAAGTAGGTTTCTTATTTCTAATAGTTTTCCTAATTTTAGTAGGTTTCCTGTTTTGTATCCAATTCTTGAAATTATGTCTCGAGTTTTAAGCCTGAAAGGACAATTTCCTTATTCAAGTAGGTTTCTTATTTTGAATATCTTTCCTAATTTAAGTAGGTTTCCTAGTTTGGATCCAATTCTTGAAAATGTGTCTCGAGTTTGAGCCCGAAAAGGACGGTTTCACAATTCAAGTATGTTTCTTATTTTGAATAACTTTCCTAATTTAAGCAGGTTTCCCAGTTTGGATCCAATTCTTGAAAATGTCTTGAGTTTGAGCCCGAAAATAATTCAAGTGAGTTTCTTTAATAGCTTTCCTAATTTAAGTAGGTTTCCTAGGTTGGATTCAAATTTTGAAAATATGTCTCGAGTTTGAGCCTAAAAAAGACAGTTTCCTTATTCAAGTAGGTATCTTATTTCTAATAGTTTTCCTAATTTTAGTAGGTTTCCTGTTTTGTATCCAATTCTTGAAATATGTCTCGAGTTTGAGCCCGAAAAGAATATTTTCCTTATTCAAGTAGGTTTGTTATTTTGAATATCTTTCCTAATTTTCCTAGTTTGGATCTAATTCTTGAAAATGTGTCTTGAGTTTGAGCCCGAAAAGGACAATTCCATAATTCAAGTAGGTTTCTTATTTTGAATAGCTTTCCCAATTTAAGTAGGCTTCCTAGTTAGAGTAGGTTTCTTAGTTTGGATCTGATTCTTGAAGATATGTTTCGAGTTTGAGCCCGAAAAGGATAGTTTTCAAATTCAAGTTTGTATCTTATTTTGAATAGATTTCCTAACTTAAGTGATTTCCAAGTTAGAGAATGTTTCCTAATTCAAGTAGATTTCTTATTTTGAATAGATTTCCTAATTTAAGTGTTTCCAAGTTAGAGAACGTTCCCTAATTTTGATCCAATTCTTGTCTATTAATAGCAAATGGATGTCCTTTCTGAAAAATATCAAATAGGAGATTGTGCTTGTGAAATACACCCTAAAATAATAGAGTGTTAAATGTTATTGTGATAAGGTTTGTATAATTTCTTGGTGAGATTGATGGATTATTTTGTGAGGAATTGCGGAGGTAAACACTTATATTGGGTGTAATCAAATGGGTGGTCCCCTCTCTCCTTCTCTCTCTTCCCCACGAGTCGCTTCGAGTCCTATATATACTCGTACTCGCAGATCAAACCAGACAAAGCCCCATCACATTTACAGCTCTGAGAAGGAGGTGGGGGAGTGAGAGTGGTGTGATCTTTTGGAGCTTATTGGGAGCCAGCAACAATGGCGGTTTGCATCTTCTTGGCTCTTGGGGCGGTGCTGGTGCTCTGTTTATGCACTGCCCTGTTGAGATGGAACGAAGTGAGGTACATGAAGAGAGGTCTGCCTCCTGGCACAATGGGTTGGCCAGTCTTTGGTGAGACCACTGAGTTCCTCAAGCAAGGCCCTAACTTCATGAAAAACCAGAGTGCAAGGTCATCTCTCTCTCTCTCTCTCTGTTTTTCTCTCTCCCTACTGAGTCGATTTCATTGGTCTTCTGGCGATTGAATCTAGTTCCAAATGGGTTTAAGCTTTTCTCTCCCCGAGAGAGCGAGAGAAAAACTTCGTATAGTCTCGTTTGTGAGTGATGTGGTGGACAGAATGAGAAAAAGCCGGTCTTTTTCGGTGGGACCGAGCGAGTCCCGCATACTCTTGAAATGTGATTGATTTGGCCTAGTCAACTTGCTCTATGCAATATTTGCCCCAAGCTGCCCCGGTGCTGCTCTCGTGTGTTTCTGAAATAATTTAGTGTATGTTCTTTTCGAGTAGAATCCTCCATTGCTTTTAGGTACCTTTATGGGGTTAAAAAAGCTTTGCATGGACAGAAAATAAAGTTAAAGAAGTGGAAACCTTTGTGGGATCTATCGTTGTCTCCCCCGCGACTGATCCCCTTCACGACGGGTCGAGTCCAGATCGGCGGGTTCGCCTTCTTTTTTGCACGACAGAAGTTTTCTGTCAAGGAAAATGCCTTTTTGATAACATAAGATGTACCTCATTTTTAGATCAAATGTCGTGGTTCATCTCTAGGGAACTGTTGGTTCCACCTGCTGATCTAAAACGCTGCAGGTATGGGAGCTTCTTCAAGTCCCACATCCTGGGGTGCCCCACGATTGTGTCCATGGACCCGGAGGTGAACCGGTTCATCCTGATGAACGAGGCCAAGGGGCTCGTCCCCGGTTACCCGCAGTCCATGCTCGATATACTCGGCAAGCGCAACATAGCCGCGGTCCACGGCGCGTCCCACAAGCACATGAGGGGTGCTCTGCTCTCCCTGGTCAGCCCCACCATGATCAGGGACCAGCTCTTGCCCAAGATTGATCGGTTCATGCGATCCCACCTCGCCCACTGGGACGATGGCTCCATTATTGACCTCCAGGACAAGACCAAACAGGTACTTCAAAAAAAGGAATTCTCAAGTACTGGACATGTTCGGGGCGAAAATGACATCGCCGCCCCCCGTGGCACGGTTAAATTTCTGGCTGCTACCCCTCTTGGAAAGAATGCCAAGAGTGGAGAGTGCTTCATCCCTCCTTGAAAAAAGAAAAGTTAACTCTTTTGTGGTAAAAATCTTGCCATGTATGCATTTAAAGTTTTAGAACCATCCCATACATAGATTTCAACTGTTCGTATGATCAGATCTTGAGAGCGCTTATTGAATCATCCCATGTACAATCTTTAACTGGGAATTGTCACAGCTTGATGGCTCATATTATGTGACAGGAGTGCATACCGCATCTCAAGATTCAGTTCCTCTGTTTCTTATGAGCATCCTGTTTCATCAATCTGTGCAGATGGCCCTTCTCTCGTCACTAATGCAAATCGGAATCGACTCCAGCTCCATTTCTCAACAATTCATACCTGAGTTCTTCAAGTTGGTCCTGGGCACTCTCTCCCTGCCCATAGACCTCCCTGGCACGAACTACCGTCGAGGTTTCCAGGTAGATCAGCGAATCCATGGGCTTGCCGGCCAGTGTTTTCGTTTTGTTCTTTAATGTTATCGTCTAAGTTTGAGTCTCATTTTTGTTTTTGTTTTTGCAGGCTAGGAAAAATATAGTGGGAATGTTGAGGAAACTGATAGAAGACAGGAGGGCCTCCCAGGAAGCCCACAATGACATGCTTGGTAGCCTTATGAGGAGTGACGATAACAAATACAAGCTGAATGATGAAGAGATCATCGACCAAATAATCACGGTCATGTACTCCGGGTACGAGACCGTTTCGACCACGTCCATGATGGCCGTCAAGTATCTCCACGACAACCCGAGCGTTCTTCACGAATTAAGGGTAAGTTGGGAAGGGAAGGCCGCGTGTTGACTGTATAAGCACTGGATATTTTTGTCATCTTATCATAGGCATTGCTAACTTTGATTGTGGATTATTCAGGAAGAACACTTGGGAATCAGAGCGAAGAAAAGGCCAGAGGATCCTATCAATTGGGACGACCTCAAAGCGATGCAGTTCACTCGTGCGGTGAGCCTACCTACATTCAACTTCCCTGCGGAACTTTATTTCCTGCAAATTCGCCGAACTCTACTAACTCGTGATTGCATGATGTCATTCCTCATTCTTCAGGTCATCTTTGAGGCCTCCAGATTAGCCACAGTTGTCAATGGGGTCTTGAGAAAAACCACTAAAGACATGGAGCTCAACGGTATGTTCAAGTGCGACTCTCCAATCACGCAACAGCATTTCTGGGAAGCGTCAAGTGAATTACTCAATGCCTTCCCTCACTGTGTTTCATTTTCAGGGTTCTCAATCCCAAAGGGATGGAGGATATACGTTTACACAAGGGAAATAAATTACAATCCGCGATTATATCCCGATCCCCTAGCGTTCAATCCTTGGAGATGGCTGGTAATCATGCGACCCTTCAAATATGTGACATAGCAGAACTGCACTGCTTAGAAGACATTTGAGAGAGCTTTCTATTCTGTACTGTTGATGGACAATGCCGCTCTAAACATTCGAAACTCGCCAATGTTTCAGGACAAAAGCGCGGAGTGTCGAAACTACAACCTAATTTTCGGCGGGGGCACAAGGCTATGCCCTGGAAAGGAGCTTGGGATTGCTGAGATCTCCACGTTTCTTCACCACTTTGTGACCAGATACAGGTCCAAATTACAGAGAACTCTGGCCCTTTTGATGCATTATTGGACATGACTAATGATTTCCCTTTACTATTCCTCGAAAAATCTTAATAATTTATGGATATATATATATATATATTTTTTAAACGTTTGCAGATGGGAAGAAATTGGGGGTGATAAGCTAATGAAATTTCCAAGAGTAGAAGCACCAAATGGGCTACACATAAGGGTTTCCCCTTCTTGCTGACTGACAGCAATATTCTCATGTACAGAAGAGACACAACAAAAACCAAGGAGCAAGACAAAGCGCGGATGTATATTAAGGATTTTTGATAGATCTAAGTAGGAAGCTGAATCAAGATTAAAGTCTTGCGGTTCGAGCCAGATGTAATTAGTGCTAATCCCATTGTGTAAAAAGCTGCTGATTTGATCTGGAGGCTGGACCACAGCTCCTCAATATAAGCAACCAAAGTGTCATTTCCCTTCAAAAGAATGTGGCCATCAAACCCAAAAAAAAGAAAAAAAAACTTGTGTACCTAACATCATGTGAATGCACGTTGAATGCCTCTATCAGATTAGACGGCAGATCCTACAGCAAAAGAAATAGAAAGGTGGTGGAGCAGGCAACAAATGCCAAATCATTAACCGGCCCACAATTTTCTATTTGGAAGTGGGCTTGGAGTTTCCAGTCCTACAGATCACATTGAAGCGAAGGTTTGACACATCGATGTCGGCTCTTTGCTACTGGAGCTGCGTCATGCGAAGATCTGCAGAGAAGTCCTGGGGAAGAGCCGGAGATTTCCCCGATTAAGGTCTGAATCTGTTCCGTCGAAGGAGGTTCGAGTTGGACCTACGGTCGTATAGGATCGGCGGCTTGCCAGACCTGCCGAGGCAGACCTGAGCCAACAAGGCCCAGAGCATTAATCTGGACAACTTGGCAAACAATTTTTCTTTTTTGATCCGGTCGGTTCAAGATTGATCAATTTATGAATACAATTTGATTTTTTTTTTTATAATTTATGAGCTGGTAGAGTAGGGAATTTTTAGTAGGGCTGAGCATAATGGATCGAATGAATCGGAAACTGCCCAGATCAGATGGTTTGATCCAGTCCCGGCAGCTCTGGTTCAATAAAATCAGAACCAATTTCAAGTTTCAGGGAGAAACCGGACCAATCGAACCGAATATGTATTTTTTTTAAAGAAAAAAACCATAAATGTAAACCTAAACATAAACTTAAGACGCTTAGAATGCTTAATATGACTTTCATGTTTAGCGACAATGTTATGGAATTAACGAGATGTGGTCCGGTGATTATGTCGTTAACAAGAAAAATTTAATAATAAATCACACAAAAAAAGCGACCGGTCCAATGGTTGGACTGTTCAGGAACTGGACTAGACCGATCGGTCTGGTTCCCGCTCCTCGTTCGGTTCCCTATTTTGGGGTAGAATCGGATCCGGAATCGGTTACCCCTACTTTTTAGCCCCGGGTTCGGCTTCAAGTCCATCGCTTGTATTGTATGATATGTGCGCATTCTGTACTTCCCACATTGCTGTTCTTCTGGGACTAACTTGATGTGGGCCAATTTCCTGTCGGCCTCCTTAAAATGACATTCCAAAGTCACAAATGTCATGTGGGCTTATATTGGATCCGCATTTTCAAATGGACGGATTATTTTCGCTCCATCGTATTTTCGTCAAAGGATAAAATTGACTTCAATCGTCCAAATTGAAAATTTTAAGTGTTGAATCCCATATTTATTCACGGTGTCGTCCTTCTTTCTTTGTATTTTTTCGATTTTTTTTTAATGTGAATTCTCGTTGGTCGTTGCCATGATGTATTGAGTACAGTCAAGAACATTACCTTTCTCAATGAGAGAATATTCCGAAGAAGCCTAGCTCTCTTTCGCGTTGTCATGGACATTTGTTGTGCACATCACTATTGAACTCTTTCTTCTCCGTGGTACTACTTTATATACACATAACGATTACATTCCCTAATGATATGAGTAGGATCAGGCGACTGAGAGTTACCGGGGCTCAAGCCGAACTCGAGTGGCCTCACCGTCACGTGCCGCCAATGATCTTGCCATAGATAAATATGGGGATGCAGGAAGAGGGGGCATGAGCGGCGGGCGAGAGCGGTGGTGTAGGGCGGGTCGGGCTATGGTCGGTCATAGCTGTTGGGGGATGGCTGTCGATCGTTGTCGTGCGGCGCTGCTGTGCGTGAGGAGAGACAAAAGGCATAAGAAGGGAGTGGAAGGGAGGTCGGGTCATAAAGGGCTCTCCATCGTTCTCCCTTTTTCGGTTACATAGATCTGTGGCGCGTCGGGAACTCTTTGAGCACTAGAAACTCAAGACGAAGTTTATCGATTAGTAGATAAAGGTAGGATACGATGCATATGAATCCGACGAGCTGTATGGGTTCAATGTGACGTCCGAACCGACCGATGTTGAAGAATCCGTGGATGAGTTGTGGTGCTGCGAAACTCAAAGTTGCTCCATCTATCTTAATCAGACTCGAGCTCGATAGTCAACTCGTCCGCGATTTTCATTTTAAATGGGATTTTCAATTTTATGTCGTACACATGCCAAACCTTTGATTTATGCAGCACGATGGTGTAAAATGATTTACGGAACTGACCTAACTTAAACCATCTATTTCATAACTCGCTAAAGCGTGCAAGAAAATTTTCCGGACTATTTTAGCTGAGAAGCTACTGATAATGATTATATCCGTCGTGGACAAATTTACGACACGTCGGGTGACGAATCATGATCTGGATCCCCTACCATAATGGTAGGGGATCATTGAAATCCCCACCCTTACATGGAGGGCAACCCAAATGAAGGGTGTGGATTTCAATGTGTGGGGATTGCCATGGTAGGAAATCCCCACCCGACGAATCAGCTATTGATTACGTGGGGTTCCTAACCTGATCAACTGCAGCAGGGATCTTAGCAGTTGCTAGGCACTAGCAGCCCCTCCAGCTTCTTGCAGGAGACTCCACTCCAATGCCCTTGGTGAGGCCCAGGTTCTTGCACTCTTCCATGGCTTCCCAAACCGACTTCATGTCCAGGGGGAAGTATGTAACTCCCTCTTCTCAGCCGGCAATTTCTTCACCTCTTTGCTCAGCCCTACCGGCCAGTGGATCAGGAACATGTCGACATACTCTAGTTGGAGGTTACTGCAATGGCGAAACAGCTGACCCTGTCAATTTCATCAAGAAGGAAATTTGGACAGTCAAATGGCTTTTTCACAATCACTTTTGCTCTGTTTCTGCGAATTGCTAAGGTTGATAAGATTATGGTAAGTGTATGTAAGTTTGGATTAACATGTCAAAACTGTTGTTTGATAATAATATCACCTAGAGAGGGTGAATAGGTAATTATAATCAAATTTGGTAAAATAATGAGGAAATAATAAAAATTTCAAGTTTGATACGAGCGACTGTAGTGAACGGAATTGTGCAGTGCTTCTATCGGACAGTAAACAAATGCAGTTAAGAGAATACAAGACAATAATAGATTATAGTGGTCCGATTTTTGGCAAAGCTTATGTCCATTTTTTCACACTAAGTTCACTAAGTAAAGAAATGAGAGACTGCTAGTAATGAAATGAGAGATTATAGCAAGCACTTCCGATTGAAACGAGTGCTGCTTCTACCAAAGCTATCTCACTCTACATACTTTGAACTCTGTATTACGCCTCTCACGAGATCTCACATATAAATTCAAGTAGATAATTTAAAATAAGTGTAGCTCTCTTGAAATAAGGATATTTATCTCTTGATCTCTCTTTTTCTCTTCGAACCTTGTGCTCGTTATGTACTCCTCGTCACCCAAGCTTCTCGCTAGCTAGAACCACACCAAGGAACATTATTCAAACTAATCATTGATAGATTGATGGATAAGAATCACGTAACTATTGAGATTGAAGACATAGAAGATTTAGGAGGATGTGTTCGCCCGTAAAATCAAATATTAGGATCCTTAAATGACACTTCTAATAAAGGACATTATCTATAGGCTTCTTGCTAATCAACAAGATACCTCGTATGGAAAGTATCGAGAATATCTTTTAGATTGTTGGACAAACAATATAACTTAGAAACGAAATGCCAAACCTGATTATTGCCCGTTAGTGAGGGATACTATTTAAGAATAAGTTCAATAACAACAATGAGGATCAATTGAAGATCCAAATATGTCTCGCCATAAATATCTCGAATTTATTGTGCCTTTGTCCATGAAACCTGCTTCCGTTATAATAAAACATTTAGCAGATTAAGTATGAAACGTAATGATATATTCGTAGAATATGCTCAAAGTGTTTCACAAAGTCTTTCGAACAAAGTATAGTAGTTTTGTTTCTTTCAAAATCTAATATAATTTCTCAACAAAAAACTCGAAACGGTCTCCCGCCTTTTCATTTAAATATAAAGATGCTTTTCCATTTTGGAATCAGGAAATTATTATTATTTTTTCTTCCAACAAGACTGCGCTAATCGGGAAGGCATGTGTTGACGGCTAGTTTTATCCATTAAAATTCCCAAGCCGAATGTTTCACAATAAGTTCGGCATAAGAAGGTGAGCCTCGATAAAGTTTAGGTCGGCATTTCTCAGATGCTCGAAATTGGTAGCGCCTACTGCTTGGAATCAATAGCATAAAACAAAGAAAAAAAAATGTAGAATAATGGTTTGCTAGGACTCTGCTGGCTAACGTCATCTGGAATTTCGTGTAGATAATTTCAAGAACCACCAGCTTATATAGCCAAGCTGATTAGCCGTGGACGCAAAAAGAAATTACAGATTCAGCAAAATGGCCACTTTTCAAAGTATTGCAGCAATCCTTATTGCGAGTTTTCTCACTTTTCACGTTGCGAGTAGCGATCCCGACATAACTTTTGTGAACAGATTCTGTAACCAAGAAACGTATTCGATTTGGAGCTGGTACAATTATAACGTCGGTAATGTCGTCAACTGTTTGTTTGATTTTACTCCAATTTCAGGTTACAATAAGTACTGCGAGTCCAGGGAGCAAGGTGACGATTGCTACGGCCATGCGACGTGCAATGCGGTGATTTCTCATCAAGATTGCACCGCATGCTTGGGTAAGGCTTATGCTCGGATACGTACAGTATCGGGGCTCAAGTTCAGTTGAATGATTGCAGGATCCGATACGAACATCATCAATTTACCGAGTAGCGGTATTAACTTGTCGTGAGGAGCTTGGAGCTCCTCTTACCAAGTTTTCATCCTCGCTGGTGCGGATGATTGTGCCTTCCCCTTGAAATAAGTGATAAGCACTTCAGTAGAAGTAGGACTTTGTCGATGTATGGTTTCAATAAAGATATAAGAAAAGCGGTCCATGCGGTTCTTGCTCTTGAAATTCCGAAGCAAAGCGTTGTTGTTGTTGTTGTTTTTTTTTTTTTTAGCTGCACACGACGGAATCTCGAAATTCCTGGTGGTGAAAATAGAATAGAGACAGTACTCAGAAATGCTAATGCATTTTGAAAATTGGTTAAAATAAAAGAAATACTACGGGACTTGTTGGGAGCACGCAATGGAAGTCCGATACTTTTCACCGGGGGAGGTCGCCAAGAGGGAGTCCGAGCCCGTCAATATATCCAGTTGGACCCACCTTCACTCAAAAGCTTAAGCCAATGAGTTATGGGTCAACTTGGATATATTAATTGCTCAACACCATATTAATTCTCCAATGTGGGACTTCTCTAACACAACTCACACGTGCATCATAATAATCTCACACGTTTTAAGCCAATGAGTTGTGGGTGAACTTGGAGATATTAACTACTCAACACCACATTAATTCTCCAATATGGGACTTATCTATAACAATCTTCCCCTCACGTGTGAGCTCTAGTATTAGGTTTTGCTCCCCCTTAATCTAAGTATCATTCCGCACCAACTTATCTCAACTTGAATCTTCATCAACGTCCATCAGGCCCGCGTTGCTACACCACAACGTCCACCTGGCCCGGCTCGAAAATCGCGTTGCCTCCATCTCAATCTGAATCTCCATCAACGCCCATCGGGCCCGCGTTGCTACACCACAACGCCCATCAGCCCGAAAATCGCGTTGGCACCAGATTCCTCTTTGAGATGCGGTCATCAGATTCTTTCTTGTGATATTTACCGGAACAGATTGGAAGCCCACCAATCAACCATCAGCTTTGATACCAATTGTTTGGAGCGCGCAGCGAAAGTCCAATATTTTTCGTCGGGGGAGATTGCCAAGAGGGAGCCTAAGTCCGAACCCGTCAACATATCCAGTTGGATCCACCTTCACTCAAAAGTTTAAGCCAATGAGTTATGGGTTAACTTGGATATATTAACTACTCAACACCACATTAATTCTCCAATGTGGGACTTCTCTAACACAACTCACATGTGCATCATAACAGGACTATAAAACAACAGGCGACGAGGCAAAATCCAGTCTATCGTTTTATTAAGACAATCCTGGAAAAAAATCAACACATTCCAAAGCTATAACTGCAAATCACAGAGAGACATGGATGTCATGTCAGTGTCACTCAAGATACCACCGTCTACCGCCGATGTTGCCAGTAAAATGGCCGGAATCATCTTTTGGTTCACTTTGGCATCACCAACATTGCATCTCCGTCCAGCATTTCTCGCTCCTTCCCTCCCTCCTCTTCTATACTCTAATCATAAGGATCCGTTCAATTAAGGGCTCATCAAGTACTAATTCTACAAAAAAAAAAAATACTAACTCTAGGAAACGAGCTATTACTCATCTCCCTCGAGTCGAAGGTCAACGAGCGAGATCAAGGTGTCAATGTATATCCTTGAACTCACCAAATTAGCCAACGTTCCCCCTCCATGAATGAATATGTGTGACATCCCACTTTTAATAATTCCCAAATGGTCAAGGAGGACCAAATGGGCCTGAAAGCTAACTTATGTCGAGTGAATTCACATCATTAGCGTGGACTGGAAGGTAGGAGAAACATGTGTGCATCGGGGAATTCTACGTCAAAGTGGGTGAGTTGGGTCGGGATGGTCAAGTTGGATATAGGCACAGACATGGTGAACATGTGCAATGATTCGATTGCACATAACCAGAAGCAATTTATATTCGACAAACTCCGGATGATTAAATGTCGTCTGGTTAAGGAAGTGAATTCAAAACTCACCATGATTGATGGCACATAGATATGTAGTCTGATTGGACGAATGCATGGCAGTAAGCTCCCTCAACTAAGGAGATTAAAAAGCGATAGGATATCTTCGCTATGATGGGTGACATGTCCGGCCATCAGAATATCTTCACCCACTACGTTCCATGAACTGTTGAGGAAGCCTAACAAAGGGCGTCCATTGTGATTTATTGGATTCTTCATGGATAGATGGTTAGGGAAAACCAATCCCTCAACCCTTCTATTACGTGTAAGACTATTGTGGGAATTGGGAATGTCATGAAGAGATATTGGGACATTTAAATAATATGTGGCAGAGAGAGCGAGGGGTTGAGGGAGGACACATTCCCTTTGCCAATCTACTAAGTCAGAGCATGATGAACAAATGGCAAAGGAAGAGTAATAATGCCGGATTTGTGGCAAGTGGCGTGTTGGGGGAGAGTAAAAATGCATGCATTAGGAGATGAGGACAAGTGGTTTAAGATTATGAAGACTACATCCATGCAATCCGCCACATGTAATCCTTGGTGCGACATCTTGTAGGCTGCGTATTTAATCCGTATGCAGCAACCCAAAATACACACGTATAGATACACAAATCCCTGTTCCATAGAGTTAAAGAATTAACACACCTTGTTTTGGATTCATCGTTCTTGATGCGGAATTGCGAGAATCCAACGCTTAAGAGCTTCTCCTCTATGAACCCCATTGATCACTGGCTTCAATGAGACGGCCCCTCACTATTGTTTCTGACGATTTCTATATGTGAGGTTATGTGGACATTAGGGTTTAGAGGAGGGACTTAAGCACTATTTATAGAGAATGAACCATACCCCCTCATCAAGGATAAAGATATCTCGGCTCATACTATCCAGCACCATATCCTACTTGAATTAGGAAATAATATATCTCTTTCTTATTAGACTAAATAATAATTACAGTAACAATTAATAAAGCCCACAATTGAATATTAAAACAAAATATTCTAACATTCTCCCACTTGGGCTAAATTAATTGAAACTGTACTGTATATGCGCATATTTATATTGGTCTGGAGATAATTCCCAACAGTCAATCCGATCCCATAAAGTCTTAAGTACCGGACCATGCCAGTAACTGCATCAGAAGACACAGAGCCATCCACAATCACAAATACTCTTAACTTTACTGATATGGATTTGATATGGTAGTATGGCAATCGGATAACATCTCAAATAACAGAGACACCTTATATGTTATCCTCCTTGTCAGTCACAATTCTCTCACTTTATGTGTCACGAAACCAGATATGTCACGAGAGAACATCTTTACGTTTCCAACGAACCAACATATGTCTCACCTTTATAGTTAACTATGCTTTACGTGTAACAAGACATATGCCTTTTGGCTAAAATAAATACCCCAGCCATCACTCAAGGTTTACACAATTCCTTGAGATTTTCAACAGATATGCATTCAATATCACATTTAAAAAACTTCAAAGAATGTAAAAGTTCAATACATATCAAAATCATTACTAAAAGTAATATAACATTGTAAACTTTATTAGAGCAAAAACTAGAAAGCTCCCACTAAACAATGACATCCCATGATGCTTCTAAGCCCATATTAATGACATGTCATTCAAATACACAAGGGCGTAGACCTTTCGTCAGTGGATCAGCAATCATAGCATCTGTAGTTATATGCTCTACTGCAACGTCACCATTCTGCATGAACTCCTTTATGGTCAAAAACTTGACCTCCATATGCTTAGACCCCTTGAGACCTCTATTGTTGTTAATGAACAACACGACAGAGTTATTATCACAATATAACTGTATGGGTCTATCAATAAAGTCAAACACGGTCAACTCCCTAATGAGATTCCGGAGCCAAATAGCCTGAGTAGCAGCTGTAAAGCATGCTATAAACTCCGCTTGCATAGTGGATGATGATACTGTTTTCTGTTTCTCACTTTTCCTTGATACTGCACCACCTGCTAGCATAAAGACATACCATGTTGTCGACTTTTTGTCATCCTCACAACCAGCATAATCTGAATCTGAATATCCCACTAGCTGCAAGTTTTGAACACATCTGTAAATCAGCATATAGTCTCTAGTTCTTTTTAAGTACCTCAAAACCTCTTGGCAGCGATCCAGTGATCATGTCCTGGATTTGACTGATACCTGCCTAGAAGTCCTGTTGCAAAAGCAATGTCTGGCCTAGTACAAACTTGAGCATACATGATACTACCAAGTGCACTAGCATAAGGTACATCCTTCATATGTGCTTTCTCAATTTCTGAATGAGGACATTGTGAAAGGCTCAATTTATCATCTTTGCAAATTGGAGCATTCCCAGGTTTGCACTCTTGCATATTGAATCTCTTTAGAACACGATCAATATAAGCCCTCTGAGATAAGTCCAATATGCGGCGAGAACGATCCTTGTGGATCTCAATGCCAAGAACAAAAGATGCTTCACCTAGATCCTTCATGTCAAAATTTTGCGACAACATTCTTTTGGTCTCATGCATTAACCCAATGTCGCTACTAGCAAGCAAGATGTCATCAACATAAAGAACGAGAAAAATAAACTTTCTCCCACTGACCTTGCAGTATATACATTGATCTAGCTTGTTCTCAACAAAACCAAAAGAAGTAACAACATTGTGAAACTTCAAATACCACTGTCTAGAGGCTTGCTTCAAACCATAGATAAACTTTTTCAATCTACAAACCAGATTACCTGTATCATCTGTTGTAAAACCTTCTGGTTGTGCCATATAAACTTGTTCATCAAGATTTTCATTCAGAAAAGCAATTTTAACATCCATCTGATGAAGCTCCATATCAAAATGAGCTACTAAAGCCATAATTACTCTAAAAGAGTCTTTAGAAGAAACTAGAGAAAAAGTTGATTCATAATCAATTCCTTCCCTCTGAGTAAATCCCTTAGCTACTAGTCTAGTTTTAAAATTTTCAATCTTTCCTGTGAAGTCTCTTTTGGTCTTAAAGACCCATTTACAACCAATAGGTTTGTAACCTTCAGGTAATTCAACAAGCTCCCAGACATCATTATGTTTCATAGACAACATCTCATCCTTCATTACATCTAACCATAAATCAGATTGAGGACAAGAAATTGTTTCTGTATAAGTCACTAGATCAACAACACAACCAATATCATAATCCTGTTCTCCCAGATAAACTATATATTCTGGTGGTATAGCTGATCGTTTCTGTCTAACAGATCTCCTTAGAGGAGCATCTTCTACTTCATTCTGTTCCTGATAAGCTTGAGGAACTTCATCAGAAATTGCCTCAATAACAAGTTCTTAAGTCTCAACAAGTTCAATTCGTGGTACATGAACTTCCTGAACTGTCTGTATAGGTATAGAAAACGATATAGGAGTACTCACCGTGCTGTTATCCTCAATAGTCTGCGAACAATCACCCTTTTCTGCTACATCAAGCTCCAGGAACTTTGCTGTCTGTGAATCCACAATTCTCATTCCTCCATTGGGATTATAAAATCGATATCCCTTTGAATGATCTAGATTAGAGACAAAATAACATTGAGTGGTTTTGGGATCCAACTTGCTCAAAGTTGGATTATACAATTTTACTTCTGTAGGACATCCCCAAACCTTTAGATGATTCAAGCTAGGCTTCCGTCCAGTCCACAATTCAAAAGGGGTAAGCGGCGCAGATTTAGTAGGAACATGATTTAATATGTAAAGCGCCGTTTTCAAAGCCTCACCCCATAAAAAAACCAGGTAAATTAGTTCTGTTAATCATGCTTCTTACTATATCCATGAGAGTACGATTACGCCTTTCAGCTACACCATTCTGTTTAGGACTACCGGGCATGGTAAACTGAGCCACAATCCAAGAATCCTCTAAGTACTTGGCGAATGGCCCTTTAAGCTGTCCAGCATCGCCATGTCGACCATGGTACTCACCATCGCGGTCAGATCTGACAATTTTTATGACTTTCCCCAGCTGTTTCTCAACTTCAGTCCGGAAAATCTTGAACTTATCAAGAGATTCAGATTTTTCCTTAATCAAGTACAGATAACCATATCGGGAATAGTCATCAATAAATGTGATGAAATAAAAATTTCTACACAATGTTGTTGTATAGGGTTCACTTATATCTGTGTAGATGATCTCTAACAAGTGAGAACTACAGACTGCAGTTTTCTTCTTTATTTTGGTTATCTTACCTCTACAGTAGTCTACACATGTGTCTAGGTCACTTATAAGAGTGGGTAGAATGCTAACCTTTATCAGTCTTTCCACTCTTTCTTTAGAGATGTGACCAAGACGTTTGTGCCATATTGCGTATGACTATTCCTTAGGTAGAGGTCTTTTGGAAACAACCTTTTCAGCTGTATAAGCGACGTATATTTCGTTGGGAGACAAACATAATCTGTACAATCCATTGGACATAGTGCAATACCCAATTTTATTTGAATTAAAAGAAATAGAAATTGCAGAGTTTGAAATCTCAAAAGAATAACCACACATGTCCAAACTTGATACGGAAATTAAATTCCGTCTGAAAGAAGGTACATAAAATGTATTTCTTAACATTAAATTAAAACCAGAATCTAGAATTAAAATAACATCTCCCAGGAACTCAACATCAGCTTTATTGTTGTTTCCTACAGTGAGCTTTGATTCATCCTTATTTGGCTTCCTCCAGTTTATGAATCCTTGTATGGTGAACGCAACATGGTTAGTTGCACCGCTATCTAGCCACCACAAACAAGATGAGGCTTCAGACATATTAGATTCACAAACCAACGCCAAAGAACCATTACCTTTAAGCTCACGCTTAGATAACCAGTTCTTATATTTAACCCAGTCTTTCTTTACGTGTCCTCCCTTCTTACAGAAAAAGCAAAGACCATCCTTACCAACATTACCGTCCTTTTTAAAGGTCGATTTCTTTGGTCCCAAGTTGTCATGATGACCAGCAGATGAATGAGTTCCTTTACGATTCTTGTTGCCCTTGCCCTTCTTAACACCAGAACTTGAAGCAGCATACATAGCCATATGCACGTTACTTTTCTTCAGCTTGGACTCTTCTGACACTACCCTTGCAATCAAGTCGTTGATTGTCCATGCCCGATCAGCAGTGTTATATTGTGTTTAGATAATACCAAACTCAGGTGGAAGAGAATTCAGCACAAAATGTATGATATAAGCATCAGGAATGAGAACATTAAGCTCCTTGAGCTTTGATTGCATATCTACCATCCTCATGACATAGTCCCTAACACCAGCAGAACCATCATACTTCAAACTAAATAATCCTGACATATGTGTCCCAACTTCAGCATTAGGGGATTCACGATTTCTAGCCACCAAGGGATCCATCATTTGTCTAGCAGTGATGTCAGCAGCAAAATCACTCCTAAGATGTTCCTGTATGGATCGCTTCATTGACAGCAAGCAAATCTTATTGCTCTTTTCCCAAGCAGCAAACTGTGCCTTTTGAGCATATGTACTAGTTTCAGTAAGAGCTGTGGGTTTATCCCCACTAAGAGCAGCATGAACATCTGCCGGTTCCATACCAAATAGAAAATCCTCTTTCCACTTCTTAAAATTGCTACCAGTAAGAATCTCAATAGTTATGGAGTTGCCGTTCACAGAAAAGGTGACTGAAAAATAACCAATATTTTTAATTAGCACAATGTGAAATTTCACCTTGAGAGCTACATACATCATCATATAATCACCTTTGGGCAGAAAACATGACATGCAGTTGTATACTCCCTACATTACAGCGGCCATGAGAATTTATTTCAATCTTTGTTAATCACCACCTTTGGGTGTATGACGGCACTCAGACTAATCAATCCTCAACCATATGCTGTACATGTAACCCTCCATGCAAGAATACGCAATTACTCCTTTGGGAATATAACTACGCATTAAAACAGGAGACATCCCAATATTATTTAACATATTCTTTATTAAACTCAATCAAGCGTGCCGCTTTGGCGGTCACAACCCAACTGAATTTACCTGAAATTGGGATATAATTTCATATTTCACATCCACTGTATGCATGCAATTCAGAAATTGGGGCAATCAGTTTCAAAATTACACGCTTTGCTAATTTTCATCGATACCTCAATAATTCATGTCAAACCACAAACATGAAATTGATAAAAAATTTCCACATAATTCCACGTGATACTTTCATGTAAGCCTGTACCTGTATTTCACAAATCCTTACAGTAATACCAGAAAATACCTCTAAATACCCTAAAATACCATCGTATTTGGTGTTCCGTACGTATTTCCATCCATGAAAATACCAAACATGAAAAATAAATGTACCATCCTGTAAAGCATGAGCATATGAGCACGCCGGTACTTGGATCACCTCCATCGGAGCTCACACGCGCCCTCACGCGCCGCCTGAAGCTTCGGCGCCGTGAGGCTCACGCACAGACACGTGCCGCGCACGTGTTCTGTATGTCTAGCCGGTTCTGAAACCAGTTCGACCGGCTCGACCGGTCCGACCTCTACCATGAACCGGTTTGGCGAACTCGGTCGAACCGGTCAATGACCGGTCCGACCGGAAGGTCCGAGTCAATGGTAAACCATTCCGAGTCGGGGCAACGGATTGGGTCGGGTCGGGTCTGCACCCGGCTGAACGACGTCGGATGAAGTCATCCCGCACATGTCACGTATGTGCGGGCCTGGGTCTGCGCGTGAGGCACGTTGCGCCACACTCCCGATGGGCCGTATCTCTCGGCCGCGCGTGGCGGCGCGTCCGGTGGTCGCCGACGATGATTCTTGGACGGTTTTTCTCGTCTCGACGATCTCTTTCCGAATATATAATTTTCTTTGAATTTCGATAAAAATAAAATTTCGAAAATACACCGGGAATGCGATTTGTGACCTAATACGCGCAGGCTCTGATACCACATGTAGGCTGCGTATTTAATTCGTATGCAGCAATCCAAAATACACATGTACAGATACGCAAATCCCTATTCATAGAGTTAAAGAATTAACACACCTTGTTTTGGATTCATCGTTCTTGATGCGGAATTGCGAGAATCCAACGCTTAAGAGCTTCTCCTCTATGAACCCCCTTGATCACTGGCTTCAATGAGACGGCCCCTCACTATCGTTTTTGACGATTTCTATATGTGAGGTTATGTGGACATTAGGGTTTAGAGGAGGGACTTAAGCACTATTTATAGAGAATGAACCCTACCCCCTCATCAAGGATAAGGATATCTCGGCCCATACTATCGGCACCATATCCTACTTAAATTAGGAAATAATATAGCTCTTTCTTATTAGACCAAATAATAATTACAGTAACAATTAATAAAGCCCACAATTGAATATTAAAACAGAATATTCTAACACATCTACCCCTTGCCCATATATATGTGCATGCGATCAGCTTGTGAAGAGGTTTTTGGGATTCACTAGATTATCGTTGGATCCGCGGGCAGAGGAAGGAGAGGAACTGCTGCAAATCAGCGACGCGAACAACAAAGGAAGGCGCGAAGCAAACATCAACACATTTTGAGAAATAAGGCAAGAAACTCTCACATTTGTCTCGTGTAGCTTTAAAATTCTTAGAATAGAAGAAATTGGTTTGGGTTGCATGCAGTGTGAACAGAACTGATGTTCAAATGAATTTCAGCTTCGGGATGAACGGTCATGAGAATGTAGACACGAAAGACTATAGGGAGCTCGTGTAGAGCATGTATGAGTAAGGATAAGGTTTTGAAAGGATGATTCGGTCAAGGATCTCATTAGGGCTAGATGAGCTTACGGCTAAATGGTAGTTACGAAACAATAGAGAGATGAGGGAGAGAAAACCTATTCCACGTTAGTCTGAATGGAAACCACATGAGCTTGATTAAATTCTAGAATACAAAGTGTTGCATCTCAGTCATGACATGTTCGTGTACTGACTTTACATATATTGAGATTTCCAATGGTTAATATGCATGGCCATTCATGTTGAATAGGGCTCGGCTAAACCAAGCATCACTGAATGCTTCTTTGAGTAAAGTCTTGCAATGATAAAGGGACATACTTGGTTTTTATGCTTGAATTATTGGCAATGTGCACATGGGATGGAATGATATGATTTCATGCTCAATATGTTGAATCTCATCATTTACATGACTATCTTGGCGTACGTTTAATGTGACCATGTCATGGCATATCATTGAGCATGAGAAATATGCTTGAGCGAGCATGTGGCACCCTGAGTTGGGTGCGGGGAAATGCTACATGGATATCTGGGGGAGCCTCGGAGGAGAGGGCAGCATTTGGAGTGTCGTAAAGTGGTGGCGCCCTGAGTTGGGTGCGGGGAAATGCTACACGGATATCCGGGCGAGCCTTGGAGGAGAGGGTACCATGTGAATGGAATCTCGGAGTAGAGGATGAAAATCGGAGTATCGCAAATGATAGATCAACCGTGGGTTGATGGAGATTTGTGTATTTGTGGATGACATTTCAAGCATACATTGTTGGCATAGAAATCATACACATGCGCACTTGCGTGTGGATTCTTGCATGAGATAAATTGTTTTGTGAATCAATTTATAATGTTCGATCACATGTTATGTTTCGAATGTGTTAATTTAATTAGAATTGCCATTCAGCCTTGTCCATGTTATTATTTTAGTCCAATGAATGTAGTAATGTGGATATAGGTTAGGATTCGATTGGGCGTTTTTCTTGCTAGCTATTGCTAACCCACATTGTGGGAACATTTTTTCAGATTAGAAGATATGGCTCTATGTTGGTCGGAATCGGAGCAGGAAGATAGGAGGTTCGAGTCGTTATAATATGCATCCCAAAATCCGGGTTAAGGCAGCCTGGTTTGATACTCGGATTGACCTTTCGATGCTCAAGTTCGAAAAATTGTCCAAAAAGTCTTACACATATTTGCGCTTTTGCTAATTCAGTCCTAAACCTTTTCACCTTTAGCCAATTCAATCATTCTAGAGGTTGACGGTCGCAACTAATTTTTATTTGTATCTTGATATTTTTTGGTTTGTTATTTTTTGTTTTTCTTTCTCTTTCTTCCTTTTTCTTCCTCTTCCTTCCTTCCATTGAGCTCGACGATTAGCCAGAGGCGAAGGACGGCGAGGTCGACCTTGCTGGCCTCTAGCGAAGCTCGCCCCCGCTGACCACTGGCAAATGATCTCGCCATAGATAAGTATGGGGATGCGGTGAGAGGGGCACAAGCGGCAAGCGGAGCGATGATATCGGGCAGGTCGGACTATGGTCGCTCAAGGCTGTTGGGGGATGACTCTTGATCATTGTTGTGTTGCGCTACTGTGCATGAGGAGAGAGAGAGAGAGAGAGAGAGAGAGAGAGAGAGAGAGAGAGAGAGAGAGAGAGAGAGAGAGAGAGAGAGAGAGAGAGAGAGGGCATGAGGAGAGAGTGGAAGGAGGTTGGGTTTAGACTAGAGGTGGCAATATGGGTCGTTAACTTTTAAAAGGTTCACTAAAAATGAGTTAATAATGAGTCACACTTAAATCAATTTTCGACCCACATTGACCCACTTTCGACCCATATTGACCCACTTTCAGACTCATAAGGACAACCCCCGGGGCCGGGGCCAGGTTCGGGGTCGGGTCCGGGACGAGGTCCGGGGCCTGGTCCAGGGTCCGGGGCCAGGGCCGGGGCCGGGTCTGGGGCCGTGGCAGGGTCCCGGGGCCAGGTCTGGGTCTGGGGCTGGGTCTTGGGGCCGGGTCCGGGGCCGGGACGGGGGCCGGGTCTGGGTCTGGGTCCGGGTCCGGGTCCGAGCCAAGTACCGGTCCGGGTTTGGGTCCGGGTCCGGGCCGAGTACCGGTCCGGGGCCAGGGCCGAGGACTGGGGCCTGGGACCGGGGGTCGGGTCCCGGGACAGGGTCCGAGGCGCGGACCGGGGCCGGGGCAGGACCCAGGGCCGGGGTCAGGGGCCGAGTCCGAGTCCGGGGCCGGGTCCCGGGTCCGGGGCCGGAGGTCGGGTCTCGGGATCGGGTCCGGGCCAAGTACCGGTCCGGGGCCTGGTCCCAAGGCCGGGGTCGGGGGTCGGGTCCCGGGACTGGGTCCGGGCCGGGGACCGAGGCTGGACTCGGGGCCACGGCCGGACCCGGGGCCACGGCCCGGACCTGGGGCCACGGTCGGGTCCCCGGACCGGGTCCGAGGCCGGGGTCAGGGGCCTGGTCGGGGTCTAGGGCCGGGTCCCAGGTCCGGGGTCATGTCTGGGTCGGGTCTCGAGGCCGGACCCGAGGCCGGGTCCCGGCTCCAGGGCCGGGACCCGGGTCCCGGTGCCCGGCCGGGTCCGGGGTCAGGTCCCGAGGCCGGGGTAGGGAGAGGGGGCGGGGGCCGGGTCCCGGGTCCGGGGGCCGGGTCCCGGGTCCGGGGGCCGGGAGCCGGGTCCCGGGTCTTGGTTCCGAGGGCCGGGAGCCGGGTCCTGGGGCCGGGGCCGAGTCCTGGGGTCGGGTCTCGGGACCGGGGTCGGGGCTGGGGCGGGGGCCTGGTCCGGGTCCTGAGGCCGGGTCCCTAGACCGGGTCGGGGTCCCGGGGTCGGGTCCGTGGCCAGGGCAGGGGCCGGGTCCGGGACCGAGACCGAGGTCGGGAACTATTTTAGTAATATTATTTTTTAAAAAAATTATTGTGTTTTGGTAATCTGGGTCAAAACGGGTTGGGTCGGGTATGGGTCAGTCACGGGTCGGGTCGGGTTTGGGTCATTAAATATGGGTCAGACGGGTCAATATGGGTCGGACCATATTCGACCCGACCCGACCCAAACCCGATCCGACCCACCCATTTGCCACCTCTAGTTTAGACTTTGGATATGCTTAATGGATCTTTTTAGGTTGGGGACACATCAAATGGAGGCTTTTGAGATGTGAAGAGGGTTTTTGATATGGAGAGCAAATTTTAGGGTAGTTTTCCTAATTATTCCTAATTCAAAACGATAGCTCGGAATAAAGTTATCCGTTCTTGACAATGTGAAGATGGTATTTGCTGGCGAGGGGAGCCTCACCGTTGCCGGAAAGAAAAAGAAAAAGAAAAAGAAAAAAATAAATTTAAAAAATCTTGCAAAAAGTTTAAGACTCAATTGATTAGAAAAAAAAGGATTTTATGACTGAATAGTACGACTGCAAGAGGTTTAGGGCATTTTTTTGGTAATTCTCCCAGCAATAAGATTCGAGTATAAAGAGCTCAAGTTTAGAGTGAGAATCGAATGAAACTTTTTTTTTTTGTGGGGGGGAAGGGAGAGAGATTCCTAGATCCGTGGGTGCCGAAAACTCTTTGTGCACCGGAAACTCAAACGAAGCCTATTGATTAGTAGCTGAAGGGAGGACTTGTGCACGTGAATCCGACGAACCGCACTGGATAGCCGAACCGGTTCTGCCAATTTTCGACTGAAATCCAGCAAAACCCTACGAGGAGTGGCAACTTTTTCTGTGTCTAGGTGTAAATGATTTACGCATCCATGATAGTTACGAACATAAGCAAAGTGGTCCGGAGGATGGATCTATTAGGAAACGTGCGAAGGAGCTTACAAATAAAAAAGGGGATGTAAGTGCAAATGTTCGATGCATCAATTCGCATGATATCCTTCCCTAGTATAAGGAAAATCAGGCCATGGCGTCCGATTTTCCCCTGAATAGAAGAAGCACTCCATTTTCATCGGTCAACGATCGTGGCGTGGAGGCTGCGTGCGTTTCTCCTTTTGCATTGATCACGTCATCTTTGTTATGCTGGAATTTTGGGCAGAAGAACACTAGAAGTGTCAATATTTGTGTACGGCGCTTACTGTAGTGCCAATATTTTTTTTTGATCACTTCAGTGCCAATTTTTTTTATATCAAAAACGATCATTCCAGTGCCAACGGTACTCGTGTCATGATTTTCGGCAAGCCACGTTAGATCACATTGGGACATGTGTCATGATTTCCGGCAAGCCACGTCGGATTTGGCACTGAAATAATCGTTTTTGACAAAAATTGGAACTGAAGTAATCCAAAAAAAATATTGGCACTAAAGTGAGCGCCGTACACAATATTGGCACTCAAACTGTCCTTCTGCCTTGGAAAATGACATAAATCATCCATAGCCTTTGTCACGATGTACAACATCATCTCTAAAACTTCGAATCTGCTCAATATGGTCCCTGAACTTTAGCCCAACGTGTAATGTGATTTTTGAATTTTTTTGAATAGTTCAATGTGGTTTCTAGACTTTTGGTATATATTCATTTTAGTCCTTGAAAGATATGAAAATGTTTAATGTTGTCTCTGAATTTGAATCAATGGAAAGACATTAATGGAAGGACATCATTCAACATTTTCATATAGTTCATTGACTAAATTGACCATGCACCAAAAATTCAGAATTCACATTGAATAAATTGAAAGTTCATGTATCACATTGCATATTAGGTTAAAGTTTAAAAAGCATACCGAGCAAATCAAAAGTTCATAGATCATATGAACCATTTGTGTCATTATCCCTTATTGTGTCGCAGCGAGATGTCGCGGCGGGAGAGATCGTTTCTTCATAATGGTGGAACGGTATCTCGAGCCGATGTCTTTCACGCCCGCCGACCCGATCTTTTTAGTCCGCGTCCCCCTACCCCAACCGAAGAGGGACTGCCCCGCTCTAGGACTAGGAGCATCGCATGTGCGTCCATTCTTGTTATTCAAAGCTAATTTAGGTCGTAAGTTTGTGAAACAAGGCAAATCAAGTCAACCAGAATTTGCAATTGCAATTGCAATCAAAGCTCCCTCACGAGAACTTGGATCGTGGCCGGCCACGATCCATCCTTGGAGACCGCACGGTGCGTAGAGAGGCGCGATGTAGAAAACGTGATGAAATTAAGACGCGCTCTTCTCCATTTTACTCGATCTGTACATTCGTCAATTTGACGTTGGCGAGACATAAAGTTGCTCCATCTATTTTAATCAGACTCAGAACTCGATAGTCAACTCGTCCACAATGTCCATTTTAAATGGGATTT
This sequence comes from Rhodomyrtus psidioides, assembly GCA_021437785.1. NCBI lineage: Eukaryota > Viridiplantae > Streptophyta > Magnoliopsida > Myrtales > Myrtaceae > Rhodomyrtus > Rhodomyrtus psidioides. Next base: position 1,624,965 of record JAILYB010000105.1, read on the forward strand.
TTAAGTTCATCTTATACACCGGCCAAAAAAATTTATAGAGGTCGAGTTAGTGCATGTGTATGGCATATATCTATTCGACTGTATTTTAAAGAGATAATGACGCAAATGGTCTCTGAATTTTGGTTCAACGTAAAATGAAATCTTTGAACTTTTAATTTATTTAATATGATCGTTAGACTTTTGGTACATGTTCAAATTACCTAGGGACAACATTGAACGTTTTTTTTATATAATTTAAGGACTAGATTGAACATGTATCAAAAGTTCAGTAACTGTGTTAAACAAATTGAAGGTTCGGGGACAACACTGCACATTGGTTAGAGGTCACATTAAACAAATTAAAATTTCAGGAACCATATTGCATATTAGACTAAAGTTCAAGGATATTTTGTGTCGGTTACTGGGGTTAATACCACAGAAAATTTAAAACCGTACACATGTGACTAATTTACCCTAGAATATTTTTTTAACCACAAAAAATCCCAAACTAGTATATTTTTGTGATAATTTTACCTCAAACTAGTACATCTATGACAAATTTACCATCCGTTAGTTTTCGTTAAATCCAACCGTTAAAGTACTAAGTTGTATGACACACGGCAATTGACGAGTATACCAGCTTGGGATTTTTACCCTTTGATTGTCACATGTGCATAAGTTTGGAATTTTTCGTGTTATTAATCCAATTTAGCATAGGGTAAATTTGTTATAGGTATACCAGTTTGGAATTTTTCGTGGTCAAAAAAATTAGTTTAGGGTAAATCTATCACAACTGTACCAGTTTTAGGATTTTTGGTAGTCAAAAAAATAGTTTGGGTGTAAATTTGTCATAATTGTACCAATTTCATGTTTTTTGTGGTAAAAAAAATAGTTTTGCGTAAACTTGTTGCAGATTTACCAGTTTGAAGTTTTTCATGGTATTAATCCTTTGAAATACGAGACATTTTGTCTTTTTGAATTTAGAAAATATAACATGGACATAATACAATGCTTGAAATGCTTAGTGATATTGACCCGCGACGTACGAGGCCAAATTAACACGCGGCTGCGAATAGCTAAGGTTGACAAAATTATGGTAAACGGATTAAAACCTGAAACATTTCCCGCCCTTTCGTTTAAAATATAAAGATGCTTTCTCATTTTCAAAAAAAGGAAATTATTATTTTTCTTCAAGTTGACGCGATTAAATTAATAGCCGAAACCGTGCTCAATTGGGAAGGCATGCGTCAACTACAAGTTCATCCCTTAAATTTCCTAGCCGAACGGTCGACAATATAAGTTATAAAGTTTAGGGCAGCATTTCTCATGCCTTGAAGGTGGAGGGACCTAGTGCTTGGAATCATTTGTATAAAAACGACAGGAAAAGGTATAAAATGGCTACCAGGACTCTTGCTTAGCTAACGTCATCCGGAATTTTTGTGGAGATAATTTCTAGAACGACTCCTTTTATATAGCCAAGCTGATTAGCTATGGACGCAAAAAAAACTAAGGTTCAGCAAAATGGCCACTTCTTCGCAAAGGATTCCATCGATTCTCACTGCGGTTTTTCTCAGTTTTCATGCTGCGAGTAGTGATCCCGACGCAACCCTTGTGAACGACGTATGTAACCGAGAAACATATTCGGAATTGGGTTGGTACGCTAGGAACGTCGAACAGGTTGTGTACTGTTTAATTGATTATACTGCCATTCGGGGTTATAATTGGTTCTGCGATTCCAGAATAAATGACGAAGATTGCTACGGCCACGCGGCTTGCAATGGGGCGATTTCTCATAATGATTGCACCCTATGCCTGCGTAAAGCTTGGAAGCAGGCGCTCGATGACTGTGCGTACCACATCGGAGTTCGAGTTGAGTTGAAAGACTGCAGGTTCCGATACGAAAATTATCCGTTCGGCGAGTAGCCGTATTCACTTCTTCATAAGGAGCTTTTTGGGGGTAAGCACTGTTCCTCTTACCAAGTTTTTTCATCCTCACGTGTGCGGACGACTGTGTTTTCCCTTTGAAATTAGTGATGAAGAACTTTCTTTGGCGTAGTTTTGTAGTGAAAATAGTGTTGGGGAAAAACGGGCAGCACCTCGGCACAAATATAGCCAATCCAGGATCAAATAATAACCCCCGACACTACTCCAATATAATCCAGCAACAACCAACAATTATATCCAGCAAAATATCAACCTCGCATCAACGAATATAATACCGGAACGATAAAGAAATATAACACCAAGATTTACGTGGAAAATCCGAATCGGGAAAAACCACGGACGACCCAAAAATTTCCACTAATCACCAAGAATAGCAGAATACACCAAGTATTTCCCTCTAGTCACACACTAGAGCTCAACAACAATATTTCAAGAGCAATTCCTCAAAAGGGGGCTAGAAAACCCTAACCGCAATAGGAGAACCGGAGACAAATCTCAACAAACGAAACCTATCAATTTGTAGATCTCAGTCTCACGAACAACATACTGAAATTTGAGACGATTCCGGTAATGTTTGGCCGCCGAAATCACACCGGAGGTCGTCGCCCTTTCTCTCCTTCCCTGCGTTCACCGAGAGCTTCCCTGTTTTTCTTCACTCTCGGCTCACTTCTCTCTCTCTCGTTTTCTCTGCCGCTCCCTCTTCTCTCTCTTCTTTGCACACACGCACACACCACACAAAACAAAGAAAAGCAAAGGAATGATGGCTGCCCATCATTGTGTCTCTTTCTTTTCCTCTTTTTGATTTCTTTTTCTTTCTTTTTCTTTTGTTTCTCTTTCTTCTTTTGCAAACAAATAAAATAAAAAAACTGGTTTGCCCCCACAAGTGGCGTACCAGCCAACAAATCTCCCCCTACGCCTCATGTGGGGAGTTCCATCATACCTGCTTTGCTTCTACAAGAGTCAAGTTTCACCATAGGCAAGGCTTTGGTCATCATGTCGGATCCGTTGTCGTCAGTACGGACCTTCTCAAGAAGAAAAGACTTTTCTTCTAACTTCTCTCGAACCCAATGATACTTCACATCGATATGCTTCGATCTTGAATGCAAAACTGGATTCTTGCTAAGATAAATAGCACTCATGCTATCGCAAAATAGAACGAACTTTTCTTGCTTCAAACCCAACTCTTGTAAGAATTTCTGCATCCACAAGAGTTCCTTGCTTCCTTCGGTGATAGCTATATACTCCGCTTCAGTCGTAGACAAAGCAATGCATTTTTGTAGTCTCGACTGCCATGAAACTGCTCCCCCTGCAAAAGTCATCATATAACCCGAAGTAGACTTTCGGGAATCACCATCTCCGGCATAATCAGAATCTGAGTAGCCGCTCAATTCAGGCTTTCCATTTCCATAACATAGGCAAAATCTGGAAGTGCCTCTAAGATACCTCAAAATCCATTTCACACCATTCCAATGCTCTTTACCTGGATTTGAGAGAAATCTACTCACAACACCAACTGCATGAGCAATATCTGGTCTTGTGCAAACCATGGCATACATCAAACTACCCACGGCAGATGCATAAGGAACTTTCATCATCTCTTCCTTCTCTTTCTCACTCGTAGGACATTCATTGCTACTCAATTTAAAGTGACCAGCAAGTGGAGTACTTACTGGTTTACATGTGCTCATGTTGAATCTTTCAAGCACCTTTTCAATATACTTCTCCTGAGATAGCCATAATTTTCTATTCTTCCTATTGTTGACACCTAAATTTTGATCAACCTTTTTCTTCCTCTATTTTTCAAAAATTCATAGAAAATTCATAAAAAGTTAAAAAAATTACAAAAACCAACTTTGGTAGCCTTGGCCAAGCTAAAGGGACCATTTTGGATAAAAATATTTTTTTCATATTTTTCCTATTTTATTATTATTATTATTTTCGAAAAATATAAAAATAAAAATAAAATAAAAAAAGTAGTATTCGAGGTCACAAAAATATATACAAATAGTAGGTATTTTTATTTTTAATTTTCTTTACTTTAGGACCTCATAAAACAGTAAAATTCAGGTTCCATTTTAGGTGTTCACTGACCACCGTAAAATTGAATTTGACAAAAATATTAGTAATGATTAAAAGGAAAAGGAGTGAAAACATCATCATTTAAAAGGAAAAGGGAACTAATCATTTTGTTTTCGCTTTTGATTATTTTATTATTATTATTTTTTTTACTTTTTAGTATTTTATTATATTATTATTATATTATTATATTATTATATTATTATATTTTTTTTATTACTTTACTCTCCTCCCCTCTCCTTCATCACCCGCAGCATTCCTCTTCTTCTTTCTCCTCCTTCTTCTTCTTCTCTTCTTCTCTTCTTTCTTTTCTTCTCATTTTTTTCATCCTCCCCTAGATTACGGCGACCACCCTCATCGCCACCTTGCTCCGCCACCCTCCGACGCCGTGCCGAGATCCCGTCCGTCTTGCTGTTTATCACGACCTCGTGGAGTTCCTAGATACCGCAATCCCCCTCCATCTTCCTCCTCTGTTTCGCCCCCTACCACGTCGTCGCTCTTCGTCGTCGCCGCTTGGCCACGAATCCATCGTGTTCGGGCCGATCCCGGCCGTGGGCCGATCCCGTGGGCCGGTGGCCGTGCGCCTCGGCCATGGCCGAGGCCGTAGGCCGGTGGCCGTGCGCCTCGGCCATGGCCGAGCCTATGGCCGAGGCCGTGGGCCGAGGACGTCGGCCGAGTGGCCGTGCGTATCGGCCATGGCCGAGGCCGTGGGCCGAGGCCGTGGGCCGAGGGCCGAGACCATGGCCGAGCCCGTGGGCCGAGGCCGTGGGCCAAAGCCGTGGGCCGAGGCCGTGAGCCCATAGCCGGTCCATGGCTGAGTGAATTGGCCCGTTTCCGAGCCGGGATTTATTTATTTTTTAAATTATTATTATTTATTACCGGTCTTAAAACTTGTAAAATTGATTGTTGACATTTTGATGTGGTGATCGACAGGTGATGTGCATGGAGATGGTCGCAGGCTGGGGCTGGGCGATTGAAGGCCGGTGTCCAATCCGGTATGTTTTACGTACCCGATCCGTGTATTAGGGTTATTTTTCTAAAATGTCGCCATTATAGATTTGGTTTGCATGTATTTATCTCAGTTCAGTAGTTAGCTTATTTATCTGGTTGAGTGTTGTCTATTGCCAATGATATGCTTTTTGTTAAAATATTTTCTGAAAATATAAAAAAATATTAATAAATCAGAAAATGCCAAAAAAATGGAAAAATTAAAGAAAAACAAAAAAAAATTGAGAAGAATTGCAGAAAATTACTAAAAAAATTCTAGAAAATTCCCAAGGCTGAAAATGATCAAAAGAAATTGATTGGTTGTCGTTTTTTTAGGATTTTCTCCCATTTAATCCAAAACGACGATTTTACCCCTCAAAGGGTAAATCGTCTTTGATATTCCGATGAATTGTGGAAATTGCTTAGAATTTGGCGATGAGCCAGATAGGTGGCTAAACCTTATGTCTAGGATTTCCACATTTCATTCTCATTTTTAGAAAATGACGATTTTACCCTTCGAATGGTAAATCGGTTTCTAAAATTCCAAAAAATCATGAAAATTGCAAAAAAAAATAGGAAATGGGTCAATTGAGTGACCAAACCTATTGTTGACATCGTTTTACTCCGAATTCATTCCGAAATGATGATTTTGCCTTTTTTGGGCAAATCGTCCCTTTTGTCTCAAAATTACGACTTTACCCCTTATGGGTAAAATCATGTCTAAATCATTCCTAAGCTTGATTGATACTTATTTAGGTTAATAGAGCCTTCTTATGAGTGTCATGTTGATTTGATGTGTTTACTTTGCATACTTGGATTCATTGATTTGCGCCTTTTATTATTGATTGTGATTGCCAGGATAGTCATTCCTATTTGCATGAATTCCTAGATTTAGGATTCATATTCCACTCATCTGCATGAAATCTTAGGTCAGAAAATTGAGTCAATTTAGGTACCGAAAGGGCGTCAACTCTGACAGTTGGCGTAACTAAGTCCCCGAACCCATTTCTCTGGTTATCGCAGAATTGAATAGAAACTCCCGACTATTCAATAGGGTGGTCCAATCATACCCTCCAAAAAATGATTGGTGGCGACTCCATGGCATGCACACTTAACACATGTCACTAGACCACACTGAAGGTCGACTACGTATACCTCCGTTGCGATTTGGGTAACGAGCCTTGGGAGAGGCCCGCGTCTGACCAGACTGGACGGCCCATTAGCCCTCGAGAGCCCACGGCGAACCTCGAGAGGGTCGCGACAGACTGGCGACTCCGCTGGGGACTTAGAGAACTTGAGCCGATTAAAAAGTTGATTGATTTTTCTAACCCTGCAGGCGCTCTTGAAGGTGAGGTAAGTCCGCTCATGGTAGGTGTTATATGTTTTTGCAGATTGGAGAGATAAGGGGTGTAGTCCGTGATTAACATTGTCTTATGCAGGTTGGCGTAGGAATGTATGTTGTATGGATGATTTGAAGTGCTGATTGATAAACTGTCGTGCATGACTTGCATTGTGATACTCACAACACATGAACACACACGATCGCGCCTAAAACCCCGGGCGCCGCCTTTAGGAACACAATAGAAGGAATTGAAAATGGAATCTCCGTGAGGAAAAATACGGGGTAATCCACTTTTCAATTCCGCTCACTTCGAACTATGGATCGAGTCCCAATGCAACGATAGCTGTGCAATGGAATCGTCTCTTTCTAGAACTCGAAGTGGGAACCTTAACCTTAGGTGCCAAACCCTCTGATTTTTAGAAGTTCACCATCACTTGTCTCATGCGCATGTCTTTGGGCGGTTGGTACACCTAAAACCGCACATAAGTCGACGAGTTTGGTTGGTAAGACTCTCTATCCCTCGAATCTATTACAGTTCATATAAATATAGGCATTTCATTCATTGCATTCTGGTGATTAGATTAAATGCCATTTCAAGGATAGATGTGTGTGTTTTTCCCAAACGTCCTTGATAGAAGACGAAGAGGATGATATCCCATGACAAGCACCGAGTGAGCAACAAAGGAGCCTACTATGGACATTATTGAGATATCGTCCAATGAAGATGACGAGTTGGGGCAAGTGATCCGGAAGTCACAGATCGAACTTGGGGCATCCTTAAACGTTAGGATCACATTCCTTTGTTTCATTTTCCATTACTAGTCCTCTTGTGTAGGGTTTATTTTTATCGAGGCTTTCTCTATCTCACCCCTTAGAGTGATTGTATTAGGGATCTATTGGTGTATACATTTAGATGGAACTTGGTTGTATCTCTTTTGACAGGACATGGGAATGTGATAGTGGCATTTTCTCTAATCATCCGAATACTCCCAAGTCAAGTTTATAATTCCTTTAGAGGAAATCAAAATTGGAAATCTTGCATGACCTTTTTGGTCGTATAGGGTAATCCAACCCCAATTTCGCTAGAAGGAATTATACACTTGAATTGGTTCATGCATGATTGTGAGCCGCTGGTAATCCACGATAATTGACCGAGAATATCGGCGTTGTTTTGAATTTAATGACGAGATAGATGTCCAAATTACTCCCGTTCTTAACAAAACGGCCTTGATTTGGATGTCGTATCTTCAATTAAATTTAAAACACGTTATTATGCCTCGTACTTTTGAGTAATTCGCTCCTCTCGAAATTGATCAAAAGCAATTATTGTGAATTACATTCCTTTCAATAGTATGCTTTCTTTCGAAGAATATTGATAAAAAACTTTTCGCGCAAGATTAAAACCCTTGTAAAAGTTCTTGTCCTTATTAATCATGGGTAAGCATAAGATTGAAAGGGGTTTTTGCTTTCTTTTTCAAATTATTCCTTCTGATTCTGTCTTTTCATTTGCAGGTAAAAAATAGGTAACAGAGAGAAATCTTTTCCTGGATAAGTCTGAGGCTATTCTTTCATTTGATCATGAGCGAGTTATAAAATCCATATTTGCTCGACTTATTGATATTACGGTTCGGCTCACCTAAGTTGAAGATGTTCGAACGCTCGAAGAAAGGAACTATGCAGAAGTTAAAACACACACGAGAACTTTCATTTATTTTGCTCAGCGGGGGGTTTTCAGAAGCAGGTCATACAATTCGGGGTGGAAAAGTAAAGCCAAAGTGAGCCCTAATTAACGACACAAAGAAGCCCAACTGACCCTCCATGTTGTTAATGCTCTGCCCGTACTCACGACTTCGCATGTCCTGGTCCGCGAGCTTGAGGAAAAGGTTTCTGCATTCTCCCTTAACCTCAGTGACCTTGACCTCGTGTTCTTCAGTGATTATTTCCAAGTCCCGAACTAATCCATTCCCGTGAGCTATGTCTGCGGTTATTTTGTCGAGCCGTTCTTCCTGCCAGTCGCTTTGCAGCCTCAATAGGACATTGTGGCGGTCGTGCTCGCCAGCGATCAGGGATAGGGCCAATTGATCCACCAGTTTTCTCCTCTCGCGAAGCAACATCGCGACCCTCTCATTGGCAAACTCGACGGCCTTTTTGTGACTATCGGCCAGATAGTTGGTCAGCACCAAATGATCAGACCGATCCTGGTAACGAGCCCGCAAGACGCGAGCCACGAGAACCTCCCGATCAGCAACACGGTAGGCCTCTAAGGAGTGTGCAAAGAGGGTCGGGAAAGTTCTATATTCCCTCCCCAGCGTAGTACCTTCGAGGGAAGTGGTATCTAAGTCCTCGAGCAGGACACGGATTTCATCCGCGGTTGCAGAATGATTGGTTATGTGCGCGTAACCGCGACCCAATAGGTTATAAAGCTTTTCCCACTGGGCCAAGACATCAGTCGAAAAAGTGCGCACGGGAGAAGAGGCCATTTGCGTTGGGTTGGCTTGAGAATAAGACGAGGCTAATAGAGAGATTAGAAGGAAGAAGCTGATTATGCGAGAACGCTAATCTGCCATACGTTAATCCCTCATTTTATAGCAACTCAAGGATGATGAAGGGTCTCAGTAATAATGCCGGTGGAGCCCAGTTAGGGGGTAAAGCAGGAGGTCCCCTCACGAGAACCATTGGATTCGTTTAGGTCCGCGATTTCCGGCTCATCAATTAAAAGATGTAAAAGATTTGTCGGGATCACCATTATTAGAGTTAGGTGGGAGGAAAACGCAACTATCGAAGAGAGCCCTAACAGGGTTTGGCAGTCCCATCACGTTGAAAAGCTAAGCGAGAAATTCAAGGTCTTGAGGGGGAACGTTTGCCTAATGATGCTTGAAGAGCGTCTCCTGAACATGCAAAGTCACTTGAAGAAAACTTTATAGGGAGTGAGCATACATGAGAGAGTGGAGAACTCTGAGTGGACAAGAACCAATCAAACATTTCTCAATCCAACATATTTAAGAGGTTACTGTCAGCTGCTAGAGGCGACTGACTCAAAAATCTCATAAATTGAACCACAGAGGGATCTCGAAGATTCCAAGATCAAGTCTAACGCCAAAACCATGGAGCCCAACACTTCTGGCAATGGAAATCAAGATCACGGCGACGACGACAACGACATCCACGATGCTCAACTCGGGAAAAGAAGACGTCCTCACCAATACTCTCAGGAGGAAACCCAAATGCTGGAAACCCTTTTCAGTAAAAGCCATTACATGAAAAAGAAATGGAGAATTGAATTGAGCCGGGAGTTGGGGATTAATCAGTCGAGGATCCAGTTCTGGTTTCAAAATAGGAGATCCAAATCGAGGGCTCAACGCAAACGTCTGGTGGTCGAGATTTTAAAGGAAGAAAACCAAAAGCTGCGAACAGAAAACATGAGGTATGAAAAAGCTCTCAATATTACCGTTTGCCCTCATTGCGATAACCTCGTCGCCCTCGGTAAGATATTCCCCGATAAGCCTCACGCGATGATTGAAGACGTTCATTTACCACCCTACTCCCTCGGGGCATCTCCTGCTCAACCAGATTTTGCCGGAGTCACGCATGAGCAGGATGATCCCACGAAGATGATACAAATGCCTCCTGGGGGATGGGATTTGCATCGCTTTGATTGGAGTTACAGTTTCAAGGAGCTGGATGTTACCGCCGACCAGCTCAAAGCATATCAGCCTCATGCACAACAATTTTCGATAGGGTCGGGTCCCGCTGGAGATGAGTTAATCAGTCGTCAAGCCATCGATGCAATTTTGGGCCACGATAAGAGGAGGTTCGCTTGGCCCCCTGAACTGCATTCCAGATTCCTAGACGTGGTTCACCAAATGGGGATCGATTCAGCAACTCCGACGCGCATATTTAAGGCCATGAATGTACCGGGGCTTAGTAAGGAACTGGTCAGGAATCACCTTGCTGCCTACAGAAAGCTATTAAAACAACGTCGAGCGGAGCTAAACCGGGAGGAATCCGTCTCGAGCTCAAAAGCTAGGGGCGACCGCCATTATAATGCTCAGGCATCAAGAGATACCCGGCCAAATCTAAGCATCAATCAAACTAGCAGCCCGACCACCGGCAAACTGAAAGCTGATCAGAATGTCCTCCCGGGCCATCTCAACACTTCTCAAGAGCGCGTGTCACAAGTACAGCGAGTGCGCACTCCTCCATTCGAGCAGCAGTCGGCTGGTGCTCTGCCTGCCGCTGGTCAACCCGCGACAGACGATTTCTTTGATGAGGGGCTCGATGCCTTGTTCAATCAGTGGGAAGCTGGCATGCTTGGACAGCCATGATCTAGCACTTGACTCGGGGCACGATGGGTCGGTCACCACGAACACCCATAGAAAGAAGAACATGTTCACGAGTAGATCACTCATTTTATCCGTTGTAAAGTTCCTACGGGAACATTTTTCTTTAATGACTATAGTTAATTCTATATTAAAACCAACGCTATCGACGAACATCGTCATGCTCAGTTGTGATGATCCCTTGTTAGATTAAGTCTGAAACCAGAGACGGTCTTTAAAATTTTGAGTGGCCACGAACTCATTCCTCACCAAACGCCCGGGATGCTGAAATGAAGAGTAACAGCATGCACAGGGAAAATGCCACTTTCGTTTGAACGATGAAAAGGGGTTGAGAGAAGATCATAGCGTTAATTCCCATGGAGCTAAATGAATTAAACGGAGTCATTAATTGCGGGCCCACCGCTGCTCCCCACGTTCTCGGGCCTAGCAAATCATAAAAGGCGCCGAAAGATTGTAGACCCACCACTTTGAAGACTGAACTAGGGGACGAGCGCAATACTCGATGAAACCGAATCAATGCAAAAGAGTTTGTGATCCTATCACGAGGAAAAAGAAAGGGGAATACAGACGATGAGTAATTACAGAATCTCGGGAGGAGCGCTTGCTTGCTGGTCTTCATATGCAGCCTGAAGGATGGTTCTAGGACACGCACAATCACTTGAGAAAATTTCTAGAGTGAGCAAACACGTAAGAGCGAATAGAGAAAGCTGAGTGAACTAGATCAGCCCGAGATACTTCGATCCATCATGTTTAAAAGCTATTCCCATCTGCTAGAAACGCCCGACCTGGACATTTCTGAGCACGAACTGCTGGGAGACTTTGAAGATCCTGGAGCTGAATCCTCCCCGAAGGCCGTGGAGACTGACTCCTCCAGCGATGAAATTCTAGGTTTCAGCTACGAAGAAGGAATATACAATGATGACCGGAGTCGGAAAAGGAAGCAACTACAACGCCACACTCCAGGCCAAATCCGAGAGCTCGAAGCTTTCTTCAATGAATGCCCCACTCCAAGCAGACAACAGAAAATGGAGTTGAGCCGAAAAATAGGATTGGAGCTTTCGAAGGTCAAGTTTTGGTTCGCCAACAAACGAACCCGGGTGAAACAGCAATACGCAGACCATGAGTTACTGGTCCTGAAGGAGGAGAATGAGAAGCTTCAAGCTGAAAGCGCGAGATATAAGGAAGCTCTTACCAAGGCCACCTGCCTTAATTGTGGTAATCCTGTTGTCCTCGGCGAAGTGTTCCTCGATGAACCGTCCCTGTTGACGAATAACGCTCAGCTGTTACCGTATTCTCCACAGCATTTTCCGACACAGCCAGATATCGCCGGAGATCTGCATGAGCAAGTCAACACCATAGGAGCAACACCAACATCCTCTGAGAAATGGGATATGAATCATCACAGGGGGAGTTCTCTCAATGACGAACTCGCTGTCGCAGCCAGCCAATCCAAAGTCGGTGAGTCCCTCCCTGGACAACTTTTGAAACGACTAGATCCCGTAGAGAATAGCTACCGAAGTATTGACGATATTTTGGGTGATAAGAGAACAAGGTTTTACTGGACCTATGAACTTCACACCAAATTTGTTGATGCAATTCGAGAGCTGGGAGTTGATTCGGCTAGCCCACTACGCATACTCGAGATTATGAATGTGCCGGGGCTCTCTAGAATTAACGTCGAGTCTCACCTCAAGTACTATAGGAGATTGCTAAGGGATGGAAGGATAGCGTTAAACCATCATAAAGCCAGTTGGAGCTCAAGTGCCGGGCAGAGTTATAACCACGATGATTGGAGAGCCGAGAGCACCCAACCGTGTTTCAGCAATGACGGGACCAGCAGTCGTGTCAGCGACTCCTCTAACCCAAATCAGAATGCTCCGCCGAGCTATCTCAATACTCCTTAAGAGTATATACCGCAGTTCCAGCACATAGGGATTCCTCAGTTTGAGCGCGATTCGGTCATTAATGCTGTCCCTGAAGCGGATCTGGCATTGGTAGAGAGTGCACATATAAACCTGCCGGTCATTGGAGGAAGTTCCAATTCGAGGGGTCAAGTTGCTCACGGCGAGAGCAAAGAGAGGAATCCCTCGCCTGCAGTCGACGACAGCCAATCTGGGCACCAAGGGCTAGAAAGAACAGGCGATTTCCTTGAGGAGGAGCTGGACACTTGGATCAATACTCTTCAGGAATGTATGTCTCGACCCCAACAGGGCAATGATGAAGGTTCCAGCTCAAAGACTCCAGTTCCTCACAATGAAGGTGATGAAGGAAATCTGCCCCCAACAATTGTTGATACCCAACTTGAACATCAATGGCTCGAAGACCCGAGCAATTTCCTTGGCGATGAGTTCAATCTTTGGCTCGATCAATTTGGAGCCGGAGGGCCATCGCAGTGGTGACGCAAGACAGGTGACCAAACGTCTGATGCAAGGCATGGTTACTCGATGAAAAATGCTTAGACGAAAGGGGTGGAACACTCCTATTGAATATGTTGTTGATCGCACTGTAAGGTTCCCACGGGAACATCTTTCATTAATGTCTAGAACTAATTGCGCGTGAGTGTCAACATCACCCTTTGAGCATCTTCAAGCCGAGGGCCGTGGATTAATCGCTTAATCCGTGGAGCAAGTTCCCCGAACAATGACTATCACCCGCGGAGTATAATGGGATCTACCCCTTCAATACGAAATACGTTTGGCCGCGAAGCCACCTATTTGGTAAAACGATGTATCGTTCCTAAACGATCTTCAATCGAATACCGAAGTAATGTCTCATTTCTTTCCCTTCTCAGGTGATAAACGTGGATAAATCACTCAAGGAGCCATTTGTTCGAATAACAGAACAGACGTTGCCTAACTGGGGGCAGATGAACCATTGATGTTGCAAACACTCCAAGAATGGATAGGCGGATTTGATAGATGTTGTTCATATCAATACGCAATATCAGAACGGGATGAGAACCAAGAGTAAAGCTGTATCGTTCCAATTTGTCTTGAATTTGAGAATATGAATTGATACTCGTTATTTATCCTTGACAGGGGAATCGCCTTACAGACGAACAGGTTTTCACATCCCATGTATTACCCGTTAGAATACATGACCAAGGGTAAATTGTATCGTTCTAATTTTTTGAAAAATTCGTGAACGTACAATAACATGTTTCTTCCGCATTTTCAGGATCTCCAGCCGCGGGGGACAGGTAAGTATCCCTTTCCCCAATCCATTGAAGATGTTAAATAAAAAAACAGAGAGAAAAAGAAAAGCTTTCAAAACCTGATGTCTAGAAAAGACATGGAATTCTAACTTCATTGGCATTCATGTTTTGAAACATGAGGTTGTCTGAACACGCATTGTGCACCATAAAATCCCCTTGACGGGTAAAATTTTTGGGAAAACGAAAGAGATTTTTCCAATCAAAAGTTGTTCAAAACTCTCAAAAGGATGTTTCCTCAAAAGAGAGGCAAGCTCAAATCCAAACACATCCTACATACACTTGAGAGATGAGTGGAGCGAATCGAATAGTAAAATCTGGACCTACGGAGGTAGGGACCATTCGCAGCGATTACATGGATTGGGACGACGGAGGCGTTCGTTTCATATCATAAACACTACAGGTGACCGTTGATAACCCACTTGAACGGCGATTTTCATTCTTAACCTTGTCAAGAACCACCCCACATCGGGGCAAAATGGAGGTGAGTCCAGCAGCATCAGGAGGAAATGGTTAGAAATTTTCTTGCTCGGACTAACATTAATCTTTGTGTGTTGTTTATATGGTAATCCAAGTGCCATAGGATGATGAGGAGCATTCATTTCTCTATCCCACACACCGAATCCTTTGCATAGCCAAGTTGAGCCTGCAAAATCATTTCATAAACCCGTTGGTGATCATTGCACTTTCCAAGACGGATGCGACATCACTTCAGAAACGAGGGAGTTCAAGACCTAGGGTTTACGAAAAAGCTACTAAGTCGATACTCAAGCGTGCTAAGAGCCAAGTCATATATCTAGCACAATTGCCAAGCATCCCGCTTGCGACAAGGGATTAAAGAAATCCCCAGCATCAGATAAGAAAAAGCAAAGTGCCTGGTAAAAGCAAGGCCGATGCTCGCATAAGCTGTTTGATTGATCCCCAGTAAAGTCTGGTCGGGAAAAGAGGAAATTCCTAAAAGAGTAGTATCAAAAGGGCTACTCCCCAAATGGCGTCAAGCGCGGAGCAAAGATATAGAGAGAATTATCGGTCTCTGAATGCAACAAGAGACGCTCTCTAAAGGACTTGTGCACACCTCAAAAGCGGTTGCACACCTCAAAAACTGAATATGCAGAATGGAAAAGACAGGTGACGAATTTGCAATGATCACCAATGTCAATCCCCTCATAAATTCTGGGCCAAAAACAAGCCTTTTTCGGTCCCCAATCTTACCAATGTCATAACCCTGAAACAGTCTTCTCTGACTAAGACATTTGGGTTAACATATAGCTTAGCTCGAAGAAGTACGAGCAAGACTATTTCTTTCTCATTTTGCAGGGTTCTCGACTTGTAAACCCGGAGCAGATGGTGAAGAATTTCATTCAAACGACCTTGACTCAAAAGTGAGTCCCTCTTGAAGATCAATAACCAAGCCCAACATTACGGTCCCATGGAAGACCTCCCGACCGATCAAAATGTATGCGCTGCGAATGATCCTAAAACCTAGGCACAGGTTAATAGGAAGTTGGCGCATTCCTTAAGACCATTATCACAGAGCGGTGAGGAGCCCTCTTGGATGAGAAATTCTCCAATAGATGTTTTGAACAAACTCTTTTTGGAAATTTCAAATTGTTTGATCCAGATTTTCCGTGCAAGGGATTTGTGATCACATTTGCATGTTGCAAGAATGCTTTGGACAACCTCCAGCATCAAAATGCACATTTCACAATTAAAACTTAAGTCATACGATTTTTGTCAAGTGGACAGCCGTGGTCTTCCCAAAAATTACTAACGTTTTCTTGGTGAAGAAAAATCTTTCAAGCTCAAACTTCTGCAGGATACCTGGAGAACCCAGCTCCCAGAATGTCGCCTCAGCAGACTCAAGTGAAGCTTTGTCAAAATAAAATCTTTCACTACTTCAAAAAACTGAATTCCCGACAAACTTCGGGATCTCTAAAAAAAGAGGGGAAGAAAAACTCTTTTAAAAGAAAAAGTCCTATCAGACGTGGAGAACCCTCGTCATGAGACCCCTTTTTAAAAAAAAAAAAAAATCTAGGCAGTCTCATCGGACGTGGAGAACCCTCGTCATGAGATCCCTTTTCAAAATTCAAACAGTCTCATCGGACGTGGAGAACCCTCGTCATGAGACCCCTTTTTAAAAATTAGGCAGTATCATCGGACGTGGAGAACCCTCGTCATGAGACCCATTTTCAAAGCAAACTGAGGGTAGAAACCGCCTGAAGGGTCAAACTCAAGGTAGAAACCGCCTGAAGGGTCAAACCAAGGTAGAAACCGCCTGAAGGGTCAACTCAAGGTAGAAACCGCCTGAAGGGTCAAACCAAGGTAGAAACCGCTTGAAGGGTCAACACAATGGTAGAAACCGCCTGAAGGGTCAATCAAAGGTAGAAACCGCCTGAAGGGTCAATCCAATAGCGAAAATCACTTAAATGGTCAACTCAATGGTCCGATCCACCATACGGATCAAAATCCTTGGCAAATCCCAAATGGGGCGCGTCTTCCTTAGATTCCTATCAGTTAGGAATCTCATTATGGTTTAACCTACCATACGGGTCAGAGCTTAACCTCTCTAGGACACTCTAGAAACGAGTCCCTAGAAATTCTCTGGAATCCATCAGACACTGCGAAAATCGCACAAACATCGAATAGGTAAGTGGCAGGTATATCTCTCTACTATCTCACTCTCTCATGTCAAATAAATGTTTCCCCTTTCAAGAAAGAGCATACATCGACAAGCATAAAAAAAACGGATGTCATGACTCCTTTTCCTTTAGTTTCACGAGTCGAGTCGATCAGGACTCAGGTGTCACCTTGTCTTTGAGAGAAACCTCTGAGGGGATTCCTCTGATGAGATTCCTCTCAAAGAGGGGCAGCTGTTGACACCTAAATTTTGATCAACCTTTTTCTTCCTCTATTTTTCAAAAATTCATAGAAAATTCATAAAAAGTTAAAAAATTACAAAAACCAACTTTGGTAGCCTTGGCCAAGCTAAAGGGACCATTTTGGATAAAAATATTTTTTTCATATTTTTCCTATTTTATTATTATTATTATTTTCGAAAAATATAAAAATAAAAATAAAATAAAATAAGTAGTATTCGAGGTCACAAAAATATATACAAATAGTAGGTATTTTTATTTTTAATTTTCTTTACTTTAGGACCTCATAAAACAGTAAAATTCAGGTTCCATTTTAGGTGTTCACTGACCACCGTAAAATTGAATTTGACAAAAATATTAGTAATGATTAAAAGGAAAAGGAGTGAAAACATCATCATTTAAAAGGAAAAGGGAACTAATCATTTTGTCTTCGCTTTTGATTATTTTATTATTATTATTTTTTTACTTTTTAGTATTTTATTATATTATTATTATATTATTATATTATTATATTATTATATTTTTTTATTACTTTACTCTCCTCCCCTCTCCTTCATCACCCGCAGCATTCCTCTTCTTCTTCCTCCTCCTTCTTCTTCTTCTCTTCTTCTCTTCTTTCTTTTCTTCTCATTTTTTTCATCCTCCCCTAGATTACGGCGACCACCCTCATCGCCACCTTGCTCCGCCACCCTCCGACGCCGTGCCGAGATCCCGTCCGTCTTGCTGTTTATCACGACCTCGTGGAGTTCCTAGATACCGCAATCCCCCTCCATCTTCCTCCTCTGTTTCGCCCCCTGCCACGTCGTCGCTCTTCGTCGTCGCCGCTTGGCCACGAATCCATCGTGTTCGGGCCGATCCCGGCCGTGGGCCGATACCGTGGGCCGGTGGCCGTGCGCCTCGGCCATGGGCCAAGGCCATGGCCGAGCCCATGGCCGAGCCCATGGCCGAAGCCGTGGGCCAAGGCCGTGGGCCGAGGCCGAGACCATGGCCGAGCCCGTAGGCCGAGGCCGTGGGCCAAAGCCGTGGGCCGAGGCCGTGAGCCCATAGCCGGTCCATGGCTGAGTGAATTGGCCCGTTTCCGAGCCGGGATTTATTTATTTTTTAAATTATTATTATTTATTACCGGTCTTAAAACTTGTAAAATTGATTGTTGACATTTTGATGTGGTGATCGACAGGTGATGTACATGGAGATGGTCGCAGGCTGGGGCTGGGCGATTGAAGGCCGGTGTCCAATCCGGTATGTTTTACGTACCCGATCCGTGTATTAGGGTTATTTTTCTAAAATGTCGCCATTATAGATTTGGTTTGCATGTATTTATCTCAGTTCAGTAGTTAGCTTATTTATCTGGTTGAGTGTTGTCTATTGCCAATGATATGCTTTTTGTTAAAATATTTTCTGAAAATATAAAAAAATATTAATAAATCAGAAAATGCCAAAAAAATGGAAAAATTAAAGAAAAACAAAAAAAAATTGAGAAGAATTGCAGAAAATTACTAAAAAAATTCTAGAAAATTCCCAAGGCTGAAAATGATCAAAAGAAATTGATTGGTTGTCGTTTTTTTAGGATTTTCTCCCATTTAATCCAAAACGACGATTTTACCCCTCAAAGGGTAAATCGTCTTTGATATTCCGATGAATTGTGGAAATTGCTTAGAATTTGGCGATGAGCCAGATAGGTGGCTAAACCTTATGTCTAGGATTTCCACATTTCATTCTCATTTTTAGAAAATGACGATTTTACCCTTCGAATGGTAAATCGGTTTCTAAAATTCCAAAAAATCATGAAAATTGCAAAAAAAATAGGAAATGGGTCAATTGAGTGACCAAACCTATTGTTGACATCGTTTTACTCCGAATTCATTCCGAAATGATGATTTTGCCTTTTTTGGGCAAATCGTCCCTTTTGTCTCAAAATTACGACTTTACCCCTTATGGGTAAAATCATGTCTAAATCATTCCTAAGCTTGATTGATACTTATTTAGGTTAATAGAGCCTTCTTATGAGTGTCATGTTGATTTGATGTGTTTACTTTGCATACTTGGATTCATTGATTTGCGCTTTTTATTATTGATTGTGATTGCCAGGATAGTCATTCCTATTTGCATGAATTCCTAGATTTAGGATTCATATTCCACTCATCTGCATGAAATCTTAGGTCAGAAAATTCAGTCAATTTAGGTACCGAAAGGGCGTCAACTCTGACAGTTGGCGTAACTAAGTCCCCGAACCCATTTCTCTGGTAATCGCAGAATTGAATAGAAACTCCCGACTATTCAATAGGGTGGTCCAATCATACCCTCCAAAAAATGATTGGTGGCGACTCCATGGCATGCACACTTAACACATGTCACTAGACCACACTGAAGGTCGACTACGTATACCTCCGTTGCGATTTGGGTAACGGGCCTTGGGAGAGGCCCGCGTCTGACCAGACTGGACGGCCCATTAGCCCTCGAGAGCCCACGGCGAACCTCGAGAGGGTCGCGACACCTATCACGAGTGATTCTCATGCCAAGTATTTGTTTAGCTGACCCTAGATCCTTCATCGCAAAAGTTTTACTCAACTCACTTTTCAAGCTTTTGATTTTGTTAGCATCATGCCCAACTATCAACATATCATCCACATAAAGCAGGAGGATAATAAAATCATCATCTGAGAATCTTTTCATAAAGACACAAGAGTCTGAAATGGTCTTACCATATCCATGAGCTTCCATGAATGAATCAAACTTCAAGTACCACTGTCTTGGCGCTTGCTTGAGACCATATAGACTTTTTCTCAATCTACATACAAGATGCTCCTTGCCTTTAACCTTAAAACCCTCTGGTTGCTCCATGTATATCTCTTCTTCTAGGTCTCCATGAAGAAAAGCTGTCTTTACATCAAGTTGTTCGATTTCTAAATTCAAACTGGCGGCCAAACCAAGAACAACTCTAATAGAAGACATTTTCACTACCGGTGAAAAAATCTCTTCAAAGTCGATTCCCTTCTTCTGACGAAAACCCTTCACAACAAGCCTAGCCTTGTATCGTGGCTTCAAACTATTTTCGTCTGTCTTTAACTTATACACCCACTTATTTGTGAGTGTCCTCTTGCCCTTAGGCAACTTCACCAACTCAAATGTATGGTTGTCATGCAAAGATTTGAACTCATCTTGCATAGCTTCGTGCCACTTATTCTTTTGATCGCATGACATAGCTTCTTCATAAGTTTCAGGCTCTCCTGCATCAGTAAGTAGCACATACTCATGTGGCTGATATCTTTGTGAAGGTCTACGCTCTCTATCTGATCTTCTAACTTGAGGTTGGACTGCTTCTTCTTGCTCAACTGTTTGCTCTTGCTCAACTGATTGTTCTGTCTTAACTGTTTCACCTGTCTCAGCTGAAGAACTAACATTCTGTGAGGATTCATCTACTTCATGATTTCCCTGCACTTCTCCCCCGTGATTTTCACCCAATACGGTAGGAGGATTTGGGCTAAAACTGACACTGTGTTGAGCTGCATTCTTTGGCTTTTCTAACTTGTCTATGTCTTCAATGGTCTGATGCTCAAAGAATACCACATCTCGGCTTCTAATGACTTTCTTTGTAGCTGGATCCCATAATCTGTAGCCAAACTCTTCATGTCCATAACCCAAGAAGATACACTGTTTAGACCTGTTGTCAAGCTTGGACCTTTCATCTCTTGGAACATGCACAAATGCCCGGCATCCAAACACCCTCAGATAACTGTAGGAGACATCTTTCCCACTACATACTCTTTGTGGAACATCTCCCTTAAGAGGAACTGATGGAGATAGATTTATCAAGTCAACTGCCGTTCTCATCGCTTCGCCCCAGAATGGCTTAGGTAATTTCGCATGAGACAGCATACACCGAATCCGATCATTAATCGTCCGGTTCATTCTCTCTGCTACTCCATTATGCTGTGGTGTTTTCGGAACAGTCTTCTCAAGCTTGATACCATAGTCCATGCAGTAATGTTCAAACGGTCCTCTATATTCACCACCATTGTCAGCCCGAACACATTTCAGCTTTTTCCCTGTTTCCCTTTCAACACTGATATGAAATTGTTTGAAGGCTACAAGCACCTGATCTTTTGATTTCAAAGCAAAAGCCCATACTTTTCTAGAGCAGTCATCAATAAATGTGACAAAATACAATGCACCACCAAGTGTTCTAGCATCCATGCAGCAAACATCAGTGTGAACTAAATCAAGTACATCAGATTTTGTGTGTGGAGACGAACTATGAAATGAGAATCGATGTTGCTTACCCGTGAGGCAATGAGTACACTCCGTCAGATTTTTCTCCTTTAATGATAGAAGATTCTTCCTAGCAAGAGTTTCAAGTCCCTTCTCGCTAAGATGACCAAGTCTCATATGCCATAGATCAACTGAGGAATCCTCCACTGCATTTACCTCTTGTCGCATCAAATTTGCTTGCATGATATAAAGACTGCATGTCTTCTTGCCTTTTGCCATCACCATAGAGCCTTTAGTCAATTTCCATTTGCCATCGTAGAAGGAGTTGCAATAACCATCGTCATCTAAGGCACCTGTGGAGATCAAGTGAAGTTGAATATCTGGAACATGTCTCACATTTTTCAAAAGTAAAGTACATCCCATATCAGTCTCCAGATAAACATCTCCCATGCCAATAACCTTGGAAACACCACTGTTTCCCATCCTAACACAACCGAAATCACCGCTGCAATAGGATGTAAAGAAGTCACGACGTGAAGTGACATGATAAGAAGCTGCAGAATCAACAACCCAGCTAGAATCTTGGCATGTGAGATTTACATAACCGTCATCACAAATGAACACAATATCACCGTCAGCTGCAACTGCTGTTGTAGGCTGATTTTCTTCTTTCTTTTTATCTCCATTTCTATCATGGGATTTATCTCTCTTCGGTTGCCAACACTCTTTGGCATAATGTCCCATTTTGCCACAGTTGTAGCACTTCACACTTCTCCTTGGCCTTGACTTCGATCTTCCTCTTGACTTGCCCCTGTCATTACTTTGAAACTTTCTTGACTGACTTCTGCCTCTATGTTCTACGACAAGTGCTTCCGATTTGGAAGCATAATTCAAACTTTTCCTCCTTGTTTCTTCATTGAACAAGCTTTCTTTAACCATGCTCATAGAAAGCACACCATAAGGAGCAGAATTATTTAACGCCACAACCAAGGTGTCCCAGCTGTCAAGAAGTGTACCAAGCAATAAACAAGATTGCAATTCATCACCAAGGTCAATCTCAAGATTTGTCAATTGATTTACAACATCTTGAAATTCACTCAAGTGCTCTGTCATGCTACTCCCTTCCTTGTATCTCAAGTTCACAAGTCTTTTCACTAGAAGAGCTTTATTTTGTGGAGTTCTCCTCTCATAGAGATCTTGCAATTTCTTCCACAAAGTATCCGCCTTCGTTTCTTGAGCAACATGATGAAACACACTATCATCAATCCATTGTCGGATAAACACAACCGTCTTCCGATTCATTCGCTCCCACTCTTTATCTTCCGTATCTCCTTTAGCTTCATTGCCTTCGACCGTATCATACAAATCTTTGCAATATAATACGTCTTCCATCCGAGGCTTCCATATAGAGTAATTCGAGGCATTTAATTTAAACATAGTGCCACTCGTATTCTCCATCTAATACTAGAATCTCAACTCAAGCTCTGATACCACTTTGTTGGGGAAAAACGGGCAGCACCTCGGCACAAATATAGCCAATCCAGGATCAAATAATAACCCCCGACACTACTCCAATATAATCCAGCAACAACCAACAATTATATCCAGCAAAATATCAACCTCGCAGCAACGAATATAATACCGGAACGATAAAGAAATATAACACCAAGATTTACGTGGAAAACCTGAATCGGGAAAAACTACGGACGACCCAAAAATTTCCACTAATCACCAAGAATAGCAGAATACACCAAGTATTTCCCTCTAGTCACACACTAGAGCTCAACAACAATATTTCAAGAGCAATTCCTCAAAAGGGGGCTAGAAAACCCTAACCGCAATAGGAGAACCGGAGACAAATCTCAACAAACGAAACCTATCAATTTGTAGATCTCAGTCTCACGAACAACATACTGAAATTTGAGACGATTCCGGTAATGTTTGGCCGCCGAAATCACACCGGAGGTCGTCGCCCTTTATCTACTTCCCTGCGTTCACCGAGAGCTTCCCCTGTTTTTCTTCACTCTCGGCTCACTTCTCTCTCTCTAGTTTTCTCTGCCGCTCCCTCTTCTCTCTCTTCTTTGCACACACGCACACACCACACAAAACAAAGAAAAGCAAAGAAATGATGGCTGCCCATCATTGTGTCTCTTTCTTTTCCTCTTTTTGATTTCTTTTTCTTTCTTTTTCTTTTGTTTCTCTTTCTTCTTTTGCAAACAAATAAAATAAAAAACTGGTTTGCCCACAAGTGGCGTACCAGCCAACAAATAGGACTTGGTCACTGTATGATTTCAATAAATATATAAGTAAAGCGGTCTACCTGATGCTTGCTCTTGAAATTCCAAAGCAAAGCGTTTTTATTTTCTTGCTGCAGACACGATGGAATTCGAAATCTTCCCCTTTTCTAACAGTTTTTTGTCAAGCTCTTCAACATTTTTCTAACAGCAATCTGGCACTCGAGTGGGTTCACTCGATTGGACCAAACTTATTATTAGCCACTTCCATAGAATTGCAGAGTCGGAAATTTTACGCAAAGTAAGAAGATGAAAATCTCAAATTCAATCTGAAATTATAGCTAAAACACCCAAGTTCACGTGAATGGATTTTTGGGTTTATATACCGATGGCGAAGAGAAATAACAAGCAACAAGGAGCTGAACAAGAGAAGGAAAAATTACATCTTTCCTGGAGGATCATTTTGCTCAATAGAGAGATGCCTCAAATTACGTAAGGTCCCCTAAATATTCCAAAAGGTTTCGCAGCTATAATTGCTAGGGCGGTTTCAGGGTCGATTTCAGATTTCTACCTAGAATCTGAAACCATCCGTGGGAACCGGTTCTTCAATTTTTAAAAATTTGAAACCTACTCTGCATACCTTGGAACCTATCCCGTCATAAATTTCAAAGTCCACCTAAGTTCCACATATATTCTAATTAAACAATTGTAGTGAATCATCATCTCTATGACCGGTATTTGCTATTAAAGTCAACGGCCTCAACTCATATTTACACACATGAAAAACATAAAACATCAACAAAGTAAAAGTCTAGACATGAAAGGTCAGATTAGTGATTCCGGATTACACACTCATCGCCGAAAGCTATGGAATCCTGCAGCATCACATGAAGATATAGTACTAGAAAAATAGAAAGGCTTATTCTAGGTTCTACAGCCCGAAACTTGAAATCTGCCCGAGAAAATCGATTCTTTAATTTTTAGAACCTGGAATTTGACCTACGCGAGCACCTTTTCATTTAAATATAGCGATAATTTCCCCATTTTCAAGAAGGAAACTATATTCTGACCCAACAAAAAAAGGAAACTATTATTTTTCTTCAGGTCAACCTAATTAAAGAATGGAAACCACGCTAATCGGGAAGGCATGCGTTGACGGCTAGTTTATCCATTAAAATTCCCCGGCAGAATGGTTCTATAATAAGTTCGGCATAAGAAGTTAAGCCTCGATATAGTTTAGGGCGGCATTTCTCATATCCTTGGAGTTCAAGTTTCAGACAACCCTTTTGCTCCATCGACTTTCTGTCGGATCTTTGATCTCCTCCTCCAGTCTTTCCTTGAGAGGTTTCGTGTCTTCAATGTCTAAAATCCATCCGGCTGACAATAAACGCGAGGGGCGTAGCGATAAACGGCAGCTACCACCGTCT
The DNA here is from genome assembly GCA_021437785.1 of Rhodomyrtus psidioides. NCBI lineage: Eukaryota > Viridiplantae > Streptophyta > Magnoliopsida > Myrtales > Myrtaceae > Rhodomyrtus > Rhodomyrtus psidioides. Next base: position 1,649,590 of record JAILYB010000105.1, read on the forward strand.
AGATCAATGCCCGACCAAGTTGTCGGTGTGGAAGAGATCGAGCATGAGCTTACAAGGGACTGATGGGTCAAAGGTGAACGGGAGACATGTTTTTCGCGTGGACAATTACTCGAGGAGAGGGGGTTGCTGATAGATTTGAGAATTGAATAATGGAATGCATAATTACAATTAGGCACAAGGTCAATATAAATATACATACAAATAAGGGAAATAAAGTAAATACATAAAAAGACCTACTCCTAATGTATACAATATATCTAACACCCCCCTCAAACTCAAGGTGGGTAAACCAACGAGAGTTTGGAAAGTAGAGTAGTAAAGCATTGTGATGTAAGAGATTTGGTGAATAAGTCAGCAAGCTAGGCTGCAGAGGCCACAAAGGGAGAGAAATGATATGTGCTTGGAGTTGATGTCGCGTAATATGACAATCAATGTCAATGTGTTTGGTACGCTCATGAAACACCGGATTTTGTAGTAATGTGAATAGCACTCTTGTTGTCGCAATGAAGAGGAATGGGAGTAGAGGAGGCAACACCAAGATCAGCAAGAAGACGACGAAGCCAAATAATCTCAACAGTAGTGTCAACCATCGCACGATACTTAGACTCAGTAGAAGAGCGAGACACGACAGGCTGCTTCTTGGCACTCCAAGAAATCAGAGAATCACCTAGAAAAATATAAAATATTGTAATGGACTTACGGTCAGTAACATCCGAAGCCCAATCAGCATCATAGCAAGTGAGGAAGTCGATGGAAGAAATACTGAGCGTGTCAGAGTACTACGAAGATATCGCAGAATCCGAAGTACAGCAGCATAATGAACTGTACGAGGAGTCGTAACAAACTGACTGACAAGATGAACAACATATACAATATCAGGACAAGTGGTTGTAAGATAGACAAGACTGCCAACAAGAGCTCGATAGCAGGTGACATCAGACAGAGGCTCACCATCATTTGGACGAAGCTGTAAATGAAGTTCAATAGGAGTAGCTGCAGTACGAGTATCAGATAACTCAGCACGAGCTAAAATATCAGCAATGTACTTTTGCTAGGAGAGAAGAATACCACGTCGACTACGAGCAACCTCAATACCGAGAAAATAACGTAATAAACCCAGATCTTTCATAGCAAACTGACGGTGAAGATGTTGCTTAGTATAAGTAATATGAGCAGAGTCATCCCCAGTAATAATCATATCATCTATGTAGCGTAGCAGAATAGTACAACCAGCTGGAGAGGTATGAGTAAACATAGCATGATCATTCTCTCTCTGAACAAAGCCAGCTGACCGAACGACAATTACAAAACGTTCAAACCAAGCTCGAGGAGCCTGTTTGAGACCATAAAGAGCCCGACGAAGACGACATACCTGACTAGGCGAATGAGGCAGACCTGGAGGTGGATGCATATAGAGTTCCTCCTGAAGAACCCTATGAAAAAAAGCATTCTTTACATCAAGCTGAAAAAGATGCCAATTACGAATAGAGGCTACTGTAAGAAGAGTGCGAACAGAAGCCATTTTGGCAACAGGAGCAAAGGTCTCCTCATAATCTATCCCATACTCCTGGTCAAAACCACGTACAACAAGACAAGCTTTATAGCGCTCAATGCTACCATCAGAGTGAGTCTTGATTTTATAAATCCAACGACAAGATATCAAGGATTTTCTAGGTGGAAGAGGCACGAGATCCCACGTACCAATGCGCTCCAGAGCAGATAATTCCTTAGACATAGCATCACGCCTTGTATAGCCAGACTGAAAACCACGTTGAGAATAGCCGGATTGGAGACCATGTTGAGAGGAACCTGGTCGAAAATCAAGATGTGGGGTGGCCAGTACTACAGAGGAATTTAGAGATGGAGGAGCACCAAGAAGTCCTCGTCTAGTTTCCTCAACCTGAAGTTCCTTGACTACATCAGAAAGAGATAGTGCAGGATAACGATATAGAATCTGACTTCGAACTCCCTCAAATTCTGGCGACAGTTGCATCAAGAATTCATACATGCGATTCTTGTTTTGATCTTCAAGTCTAGATGCAACACAAGCAACACAACCAGCACACGTGGGACATGGTGGACGAACCAACACATCAAGTTGGGACAAAAGAGACGTCACATAATTATAAAATTCACGAATTGTTCGTGTACCTTGAGTGGCATGACGAAGTTCCTGCATAAGCTGATAAACACGAACAGAACCTGTTTGTATAAACATCTCAGCAATTTGATCCCATAACTATTTCGCATCAACAATCTGAGTAAATTGGGGGCGAATGTCGGGGCTTATAGAACCAAAATAATATTGCCCATGCTTTTCGATCAGTAACATGTCAATCCCTAATTTCATATTGGCGTCGTGAAATCTGATCAAAACTAGGTTTAGGATCTGCAGTATCGGAGAAAGATGCAGGACAAGAACGAGTACCATCCACATGTTCATACAAATCACGATAAACGAGAGCAACCATCACAAAGGGTTTTCAAATAATATAATTAGTACCATCCAACTTAACATCAATGCGATCAATTCGATCATTATCAGCCATAGTTCTGAAATCAATAAATCAAAACGAAAGCATAGTGAAGAAAGCAAAACCCGAGGTCAAAATTACACTCCAAGCTAGGACCGAAGAACAGAATTGTAGCAAGCTCGTAGGATTATTTTCGAAGAGAACAAAATTGCAGAAATCGCCCACTGATGAAATTGCCAAAATTGCCAAAAGAAGAGCCACCGAGAAGTCGCCATTGAGAAGACGAACACTGAGAAGATGCCACCCACTGAAAGTCACGAAATCACCGAAATTGATAAACACGAAATCGCCGAAATCGATGAACACCCACTAATCGCTGAAATCACTGATGAAAGCCCTCTGATGAAGTAGGGAGATTTTTAATTTTGTTCACTGACGAAGCAGGGTGAACACCCACTAATGAAGCAGGGTGAAAGTGCACTGATGAGTTTACACGAAGACAAGCACGAGAAGACGCCAGAATTCAACTTGCAAAATCCTCGTACGCCAAAGCAAGACCTTGCAAAATCCAACTCGAGCACGAATGTCGCCTATGGGGGAAGAGCGAGAAAATCTAGCTTTGATACCATGATAGATTTGAGAATTGAATAATGGAATGCATAATTACAATTAGGCACAAGGCCAATATAAATATACATACAAATAAGGGAAAGAAAGTAAATACACAAAAAGACCTACTCCTAGACATGCACGGTTCGACGGAACCGCCGGTTCCGGTTCCTAAAAAAGCTGGAACCGGAACCGGCCCTTAAAGAGGCGGTTCCGGTTCCGGTTCGGAACCGGCGGTTCCGGTTCCGGTTCAAGGAACCGCCGGTTCCCGTCGGTTCAATTTGTCTATATATATTTTTTATAATTTATTTGCAATATGAACAATCAAAGTGAAGGTAGTTGAGTGGTTTAGGGTGCTTATTTCAACTAAAAGATCAAAGGTTCGAATCCCACTTCAAGCAATTATCATTTTCTCTATTTTTTTTATTTTATTTTTTTTTAAATAACGGGTCGGAACCGGCCCGGAACCGCCGGTTCCGGGCCGGTTCCGAAAAAAGAGGAACCGGAACCGGCCCGTGAAGGTCCGGTTCCGGTTCGGAACCGCGGACCCGGTCAACGGGCCGGTTCCGGGCCGGTCAACGGGCCGGTTCCGGGCCGGTTCCGGGTCCGGGTCCAATTTGGCCATGTCTACCTACTCCTAATATATACAATATATCCAACAGCTCCATCAAGAGCGAGGTCGTCCTCATGGATGGAGCCCAGCGACGATTAAGCCATGGCTAGGCGAGGTTCGGCCTCGCGCCGATCGAGCGAGAGGTCTAGCCTCGCCCAACGACGGCGGCGCAGGTGGCTAGGTAGAAAAGGAAAACGACATGTGCTCTTTGCCAATGCCATGGCTGGGCGAAGGAGGTGGTTGGGCGAAGGAGGAGGAAGATGAACGGTAAAAGGAAAAAAGAAAGAAATGAAAAGAAAAAAAAAAGGAAAAAATAAATAATTTTTTTAAAATAAATATTATTTTTAAAATTGCCCCCGTTAGTGACAGTCGGATCCATGTTAGTGCCGGTCGATCAAAGGTGGCCAGATAGAATGAATTGGCACAAATGCAATAGGTCTAGGACTGAATTGACACAAAAAAAAGGTTTGCCACTGAATTTGCACAAAAAAAAGGTTTGTGCCATCACAAAAAGTTTAGGACTATATTGGCAAAATTAAAAGATTTAGGACTAAATTTACAAAAAAATGCAATAGATTCAGGACTTTTTTGACAATTTTCCCATTCATCTACAAGAATAAATAAACAATTACATTCCCTCATGATTTGAGTAAGAGGCAAGTCAAGCCGAGGTCAAGTGGCCTCACCATGACATGTCGCAAATGATCTTGCCATTAGATGCGTCAAATGGGCGGGTCGGGTTGGGTTTGTGGCAACTTTTCCTGTGTCTAGGTCTAAATAACTTACGCATCCATCGATAGGTATGAACACAAGCAAAGTGGTCCGGAGGATGGATCTATTAGGAAACGTGCAACGGAGCTTAAAAATAAAAGAGGGGATGCAGGTGCAAATGTCCACTGCATCATTTGGCACGATCTCCTTCTTTAGTATAAGGAAAATCAGGCCATGGCGTCCGATTTCCCTTGATAGAAGAAGCACTCCATTTTCTTCTGTCAACGGTTGTGACCTGTGTTAGAATTCGACGCACAATCAAATCGAAGTAAAGCGTAGCAAGAAAGAAAAATCAAGACACTAAATGTTATTTTGATTCACACTTAAACTAGGGCTCGTCCTGTAAATAATTTCACTATAATTAGAACCCCACACCTCTCGTTACATTACCCAATTATAAGCGAAAAAGAGTATAAATAGTAGTAACTATTCATGAGCCAAAACCCAAACTACTAATGAAAAAATTATGGGCATAAATCACAAAAGCCCTCTGGTGCCCAGGGGGCGCTGCCCCCATGAAACCCCATCGAGGTAGCTCCCCCAGACCCTCGCTCGCTTCGCGGAGTGGGACCAATGTGCTTTCTTGTTGTTGGTGAGTATGAATCACATCCCAACAGCTTGCATACGTTTCTCCTTTTGCATTGAACCCGTCGTTTTTCCTATGTTGGAAAATGACATAAATGATCCGTAAACTCTGTCTCGATATACAATATAGTCCTTAAAACTTTTAATATGTTCTATGCGGTCCCCGAACTTTAGCCCAACATATAATGCGATCCTTGAATTTTGTGAATTGTTTAGTGTGATTTCTAAACTTTTAGTAGTACATATTCAATTTAGTCTTTGAAAGATACGAAAATATTCAATGTTGCCCATGGACTTGATTTTATGAAACTGACATTAATGGAAGAATATTATTCAACCTTTTCATATAGTTCATGGACTAAATCAAACATGTATCAAAAAGTTCAAGTGCCACATTGAGCAAATTGAAAGTTCAAGGACTATATTGCATATTAGGTTAAAGTTTAAGAGCCACACATAGCAAATCAAAAGTTCATGGATCACATTGCACATTGAGACAAAATTCATGAACTATTTGTGTTATCACTCCTTGTTCGCGAGCCAATGTCTTTCACACACACCGAATGTAAAGATGTCAATATGGGTCAATGACCCATATTTAACCCATATTTTGTACAAATGAGTTATATATGGGTTCTAAGTTTTTAAATAGCTGAATAAAAATGACTCTAAAAAGTTAAATGTAAGTCAAAAAATGGATCACACTCTTAAACCTATTTTGACCCATATTATAACCATGTGCGACCCACATGCAGGTGCCAGTGTAGAAAGCAAATGCAGACGACAGTCAATGCTTGCTTGCGTGATGGAAAGTCAAAGGGCCAGGCTTTACATTTTTGAAGTACTCCTTATAACCAGGATGGGAATATTATTTTGTTTGTCAGATATAAGCTATCTTACACGGATACGGGACACGACTCGCGACGCGATATGCCACAATACACCGACACGGCAATTCTAAAAAAATAGAGAATTTCGACACGTTGGGACACGGTTGTATATTATATATATATTTATATATACACGATAAATTAATGTTTTTATAATTTCAACAATAATAACATCATGATATCAAAAGTATTATTAATCTCCTCTTTAGAAAGGTTTCACAAAATATATCCTGAGAAGAATTCAACTACCTTTCATCTCAATAATCCATAAAATTTAGAGGAAAAAAAAAAAGCAAAGGTGTCCCGTGGGCCCCTCAATCAATGTCTTCACCAACCTATCCCATCAATTCTCTCTCTCCCTCTCTCTCTCTCTCTCTCTCTCTCTCTCTCTCATCGTGGATCAGGCAACAAACCCCCTTCGTCTCTGCGTTTGCTTCAGTCTTCATCTTCTTCTTCTTGTGCGTGACCAAACCCCTTCTCACATTTGTTTCGGCCCTGTCGCCACTCACCACCGCCCTCCACCTCCTTCGCCGATCGCTGAGTTGCCTCGCCCCCGTCGAGCCGTCGCTAGCCGCCCTAGGCAGCCTTGCGCGTCCCCCTGTACACCCGACGCAACCCCTTCACCTCCTCAACCCGGCGAAGCCACCCAGCCACCTCTCGACTCCAGTATCTCCAGTGACCTTACCTCGCTCGTCTTGCCGTTGTCCAGTCATTGTCGGCCGTCGCAGCCTCCAACCCAAGCTCGACACGTGGAACCCGACCCACGACCGCTTGAGCTGGTCCCGCGCGCCTCAACCAGCTTCAAACCTTCGAGCTCTGCCCCAGCCACCAGAACCACCTCTCATCGTCGTCCCCCAGTCACCTCAGACCGCCGCACCGCCACCAGTCAGCCCCAAAGCCGAGAGAGCTCAGCAAATCGAGCCTTGCCCTGTTCTGCTTGGTGTCTCCTGCTCCTTGCTGCCGCTGTTGTTCCGACCGCCTCAGCCAACTCTCGACCAAGCCGCGTCGTCCCTCGTCGTGTCCGTGTAGTTGACCCGGAGTCCGGACTCAGACACGCGCTGACCGTGTGTCCGACGAGTGTCCCACCATGTCCGACACTGAAAAAAATTTCAAACCCGCGTGTCCGTGTAACAGAATATATAAGTTAAATATTTAACAAAATAAATTAAAATATTAATATCAAGTACTGAAAAACGCTTACCCATCATGCGAATCTCAGTAATCATGGAACAGAACACTACTAATCGCACACGTAAATATTAATTATCTTTTGGGTGTTTGCATAAATGCGAGCTGGAGCTAGAGTTTTGATCCATATTAGACTTATTTTCGACCCATATGCGGCTCCCATAAATTGTAGATAGGCCAGGGTCAACTCGGTTATTATTATTATTATTATTATTATTATTATTATTATTATTATTATTATTATTATAATTTAATGAAAGAAATCAGAAAAAATTTAAAATTTAAAATTGTTGGAGTAATCTTGCTGCCGTCGTGACTACCGTCGCTGTCGCCTCTCACCACAGCCAACCACCGCTGGTTGTCGCCTCCCACCTTCAGTCGCCGCCGCCTATCGCCGTACGATGCCATCGCTCCGTCGATCGCCAGAGAAAAATGAAAAAAAAATAAAAATACTTTTTAAAAAATTGAAAAATTATTTTTAATAATAGATTATGTTTAAATAAAAAAATTTAAAAACATAAAAAATAAATAAAAGGAAAAAAGGAAAAAAAATTCATTAGATTTTTTATTGCATGAAAGTATTTTAGTAATATCATTTTTTTTATTTTATTCAATAATTTTTTTTTATTAATTGCTTTTTTAATTTGATGTGAAGTTTTTATCTGGTAATAAAATACATATGAAAAGCTTAAAATAGGTTAAATGAGCTATATAGGTTTTCTTAAAAAAATTAGTGTGATTTGGTAATATGGGTTAAACGGGTTGGTCGGGATTCAGTTGCGGATCGAATCGGGTATGAGTCATTGAATATGGGTCAAAATGAGTCGGACCATATTTAACCCGATTCAAATTCGGTCCGACCCACTTATTTGACACCTATAACCGAATAGATCTTTTTAGTCCGCATCCCCCTACCCCCAATCGAAGACGGACTGGCCCGCGTTAGGACTAGGAGTATCGCATGTAAGTCCACTCTTGTGTTTATTTATTTATTTATTTTTGGTCGAAAGTCCACTCTTGTTATTCAAAGCTAATTTAGGTCGCAAGTTTGTGAAACACAGGAAATCAAGTCAACTAGAATTTGCAATTGCAATCAAAGCTCCCTCACGAGAACTTGGATCATGGCCGGGCCACGATCCATTCTCGGAGACCGCACCTTGCGTGGAGAGGCGCGATGAAGAAAACGTAACGAAATGAAGACGCAACTCTTCTCCATTTTACTCGATTTGTACGTTCGTTTGTTGCCGTACGGGAGACATAAAGTTGCTCCATCTATTTTAATCGGACTCGAACTCGATAGTCCACTCGTCCACAATATTCATTTTAAATGGGATTTTTAAGTTCATCTTATGCATCGGCCTAAAACAATTGATAGGGGTCGGGTTAATGTATGTGCATGGCATGTATCTTCTTAAAAAAAAAATAATCTATGAACTTTAACTCAATGTGCAACGGTAATTTGTTTGACGTGCTCCCTAGAATTTCGGTACATGTTCAAGTTAGGCCATGAACTTTGTGAAAATGGTCAATGTAGCCTAGGGACAACATTGAACATCTTCATATAGCTCATGGGCTAGATTGAACACGTATCAAAAGTTCACAGACCACGTTGCGTATCGGACCAAAATTCATGGACGATTTGTGTTGATTTTCTTATTTTTGGAATACGAAATGTCTTATTTTCCTCGAAGTTAAAGAAAATATGAAAACTAATTGATGATATTGGCCCGCGACGTGTAGGCCAAATTAGCGCGGGGCTGCGAATAGCTAAGGTTGACAAGATCGTGGTAAATTTGTATAATTTTAGGTCAACAGCTTAAAGCTTGAAACTTCCCCCCACCTTTTCGTTCAAATATAGAGATGCTTAATTTCCATTTTCGAAAAAGGAAATCATTATTTTTTCTTCAAGTAGACGTAATTAAAAATTCGAAAACCGGGCTAATCGGGAAGGCGTGTGTTGACGGCTAGTTGATCCAAGCGCAGTGCTTGGGAATCAATATCATCTAGAATTTTGTGGAGTTCGTAGAATTATAACGTCGATCATGTTATGTACTGCTTGTTTGACTTTACCGCGATTTCGGGGTTACGATAAGTTCTGCGATTCCAGGTTGAATGACGACGATTGCTACGGCCATGCGGTGTGCAATGGGGGCGATGTCTCATCAAGACTGCACCACATGCCTGCGTAAAAGCTTGGAATTGGGTGATTCAGGCGTCGGAGTTCGAGTTAAGTTGAAAAACTGTAGATTCCGATATGATTTCCATTTGGACTGTGTTTTCCCTTTGAAATAAGTGATGAAAAACTTACTTTGGCGTAGCTTTATAGAGAAATGTTGAGTCCCTCACAATTAGAGAGGACAAATATAAAATATGTGTAGCAGATAACGTAAAAGAAAAAAAAAAGAAGTATATCAGGGAATATCGGGAGGAAAATCAAAGCGATCTCCCAAATCGTACAAAATCAAGAGGTATCGGGAGATAATCAGATGTGATTTTCCAAGTGATACGAATTCACGGAAAATTGGGATCTTCCAAAATCGTACATAATCGGAAGATTATCAAGACGATCTTCCAGATTGTGCAATTGAGATTGCATCTGCTCTTATAAATAGGAGTCGTTCTCAATGGTGAAAGATGGAACAAGAAGTTCATAGTGTAGCGGAAGAGACAGTTCTCATTCTTCCAAGAGAGTTTTTCGTTGAGCAAGTTTTCTAATATGTGAAAGGTCTAGATCCACAAATTAAAGTGAGAGATCCACCTACGGGTGAAGTTGTAATCTCATTATTTGCTACAGTGGAAGTTTGGGTTTGGAGTGGACAATCGTCCCGTCGTTTTTCCCTTTCACATTGGAAGGGTTTCCACGTTAAAAATTCTAGTGTTCTTTATTTTTATCTTTACAATTTTCTGTCGATATTTTTATCCTATTTAATTCTCGCAGAAGCAGTAGTGGGAAAATTATCTGTGGATTTATCCGCAAATATCATCATTCTTTTTCCCTACTAGTGGTATTAGAGTGAGGTTTTTCTATATATCTTTTTTCTGTGCATAATTAAATGGAAGAGAATACTGGCAATATGATAAAATTGACCACATTCAATTATGCGATCTGAAAATCGAAGATGGAGGATCTGCTATATATTAAAGATCTCTGGAAGCCGATCGTGATGTCAATGGAGAAACCAACACTAGGGATCAAGATATCCGATAACAAAGCAGAAGATAAATCGATAGCATCAGATGGTAGCAAAACAACCACCATGTCCGAAGGCGAGTGGATGGTGCTCAATCGAAAATGCGCTGCTCAAATCCGACAATAGATCGACAAAAGCATTTTTCAAAATTTTGTTAATGAACATGATGCTAGTGTTCTTTGGCAAAAATCGGAGAAAATGCATGCAAGGACAACGACGCAAAATAAAGCAAATCATATGCGACGACTCGTGAATCTGAAGTACAACGATGGGAGCAATGTCTCGGAACACATGAGCGAGTTTCAAGGTATAGTAGATCAACTTAACTCTATGAAGATGACATTAGATGATGAATTGCAGGCGTTGTTGCTGCTTAGCTCTTTGCCAAACAGCTGGGATACACTTGTTGTGTCGTTCAGTAACTCCGCTCTCGCTGGCAAACTTACCATGGATATGGTAAAAGAAAGAATGTTGAATGAAGAATCCCAACGAAAAGAGAGCGGATTAAAACCTGAGTCCGAGGCTCTTGTCATCAGCCGACAAGATAATCAAGAACGTAGAGGGAGGACCAAAAGCCGAAACTTCCCAAACCAACAAAGAGGAAGGTCCCAATCCAATTTTAGACGAGACAAGAAATGCCATCATTGCGGTAAATTGGGGCACTTTATCTGAGAATGCAGAAAGCTAAAGGAAGAAAGATCCAGGAATCATAATATTAGCAAAAGTGAGGAGAATCAGACGAATGATTCCGCAAATGTTGCAGATAAGGTAATTATTATTCAAAGTGATGATTCCATTAATCTCGCATCCCAAGATTCGACATGGGTAGTCGACACAGGCGCATCCTACCATGTTACGGCCCATCAAGATCTTTTTACATCTTACACCAAAGGAGACTTCGGCTTTGTAAAGATGGGAAACAACGGTATGTCCAAAATTACTGGTATTGGTAATATTTATTTGGAGACTAATATTGGATGCATGCTATTACTTAAAGACGTGAGACATGTTCCGAACATACGTCTCAATCTTATATCCGCTGGCAAGCTTGATGATGAAGGTTACACTAATTACTTTAGCGATGGAAAATGGAAACTCACTAAAGGTAATTTAGTGGTAGCCAAAGGAGAAAAAGCTAGCTCCCTCTACATCACACAGGCAAAGCTGTGTCAAGGAGAGGTGAATGTAACGGGAAAATGAATCACCATCGACTTATGGCATAGACGACTCAGACACATAAGTGAGAAAGGACTCAATATTCTTACTGGAAAGCAACTCCTACCCGGAATAAAAGGTACACCGTTAAATACTTGTGTTGACTACATAATGGGAAAACAACATAGAGTGGCATTTCGTACTTCTCCACCATCTAGAAGAGCTGAAATTTTAGATTTGATACACACTGATGTATGTATAAGGCAAACTAAATCACTTGGAGGTGCTCTCTATTTTGTAACATTTATTGATGATCACTCTAGAAAGGTGCAGGCATTTGCTTTGAGAGCTAAAGATCAAGTGCAGGAAACTTTCAAGCAATTTCATATGAAGGTTGAAAGGGAAACATGCAGGAAATTGAAGTGTGTACGCTCAGATAACGGTGGTGAGTATCGAGCACCATTCGAGGATTATTGCAAAAGTTTCAGAATTAGATTGGAAAAATCCGTACCAAAAACACCTCAACACAACGGTGTTGTAGAGCGGATAAACATAACCATCTATGAGAGAGTCAGATGTATGATCTCTAATGCAAAGCTGCCTAACCATTTTTGGGGTGAGGCAATGAGGATGGCGGTTGACTTAATCAACCTATCACCTTCAGCTCCACTCCATGGTAATGTGCCACAAAGTGTTTGGACTGGTAAGCATGTTTCTTACAATCACTTGAAGGTATTTGGCTGCATAGCATTCGTTCACAATCCCAAGGATGAGAGATCAAAGCTTGACAGGAAATCGAAGCAATGCATCTTCTTGGGTTATGCTCATGAAGAATTCGGCTATAGACTTTGGGATCCCGTCAACCGGAAGATAATTAGAAGCAGGGATGTGGTGTTTCTTGAAGATCAGACAATTGAAGATTTTAAGAAACACGAAAAATCTCAATCAACAAGCGAACATCCTATTGATCTTCGTCCAAATAATTCTTCTAGTCATTCTAAAAAGGAGCAAACTGAATCCAGCAGTCAAGGTGAGACTAATTCAACTGAGTATGAACAAATTGATGAACATGTTCCATCAGAACCACAATCGAGAAGATCAACCCATGAACAACAATCTAGTCGTAGATATTCTCCCAATGAGTATGTAATGCTCATTGACGGGGGAGAACCGGAGAGCTACAAAGAAGCCATGACCCATGAGCACAAAGTGGAATGGTTTAAAGCTATGCAAGAGGAGATGAAATCCTTAGACGAAAATCATACTTATGATTTAGTCAAATTACCACAAGGAAGAAAAGCACTCAAGAACAAGTGGGTGTTCACACTAAAGAATGAAGAAGGTAACTCACAACTGCGATACAAAGCTAGGTTGGTGGTGAAGGGATTCGCTCAAAAAGAAGGTGTCAACTTCGAAGAGATATTTTTACCTGTGGTTAAAATGTCATCTATTTGTGTTGTTCTTGGATTAGCAGCAAACTTAAACTTGGAGATCGAGCAACTTGACTTGAAGATTACATTTTTACATGGAGACCTCAACGAGGAGATTTACATGGATCAGCCGGAAGGTTTCAAAATCAAAGGCGAAGAGAATCTTGTGTGTAGATTGAGGAAGAGTCTTTACGGGCTCAAGCAAGCACCAAGATAGTGGTATAAAAAGTTTGATACATTCATGGAAGAAAATGGGTTCAACAAAACCACTGCCGATCACCGTTTGTTTGTCAAGAAATTTATTGACGGTAATATCCTCATTCTCTTACTTTATGTTGATGTTATGCTCATTGTCGGTCAGGATAAAAGCAAGATCAATAGCCTAAAGAAGGAGTTGAGCAAGGCCTTTGCGATGAAGGAGTTGGGATCCGCGAAAAAAATTCTTGGCATGGAAATATTTCGAGACAGGAAGAATCGTAAACTTTGGTTATCTCAAGGACGGTATGTTAAAAAAGTTCTTGAAATATTTAATATGAATAATTCCAAAGCAGTTAATTCTCCACTTGCAAATCATTTCAAGTTAAGTGTAGAACAGTGCCCAAAAGGAGAGATAGAAAAGAAGGAAATGGAAAAGATTCCTTATGCATCGGCAGTTGGCAGTTTAATGTACGCGATGGTATGCACGAGGCCTGATATCGCTTATGTAGTAAGCAGGTTCCTATGCAATCCTAGTAAGGAACATTGGGCAGCAGTCAAATGGATACTCAGGTATCTCAGCGGCACTTCCAATAACTATTTATGTTTTGGTGATGATAAAACTGTGTTAGAAGTTTTTTCAAATGCAGACATGCCTGGGGATGTGGATTCAAGAAAGTTTACACCAGGGTACATAATGACTTTTGCAGGGAGAGCAGTTTCTTGGCAATCCCAACTGCAAAAATGTGTTGCATTTTCTACCGTTGAAGCGAAATATATTTCTATAACCGAAGCATGTAAAGAGCTCTTGTGGATGAAGAAATTTCTACAAGAAGTGGGCCACAATCAGAGAAGTACAGTTTGTATTCGGATAGTCAAAGCGCATAGTGCAATTCACCTCAGCAAAAATGCAACCTTTCACTCTATATCCAAACACATTGACGTCAGATATCATTGGATACATGATGTGTTGGAAGAAAAAGCTCTGCCATTGAAGAAAGTACACACTGATGACAACGGCTCAGACATGATGAACAAAATTCTATCTATAGTGAAGATGCAAGCTTGTCGAACTCTCGCAGGTTTGACGTCCCCTCCTATTTGCTCGTGAGGGGGAGATTTGTTGAGTCCCTCACAATTAGAGAGGACAAATGTAAAATATGTGCAGTAGATAATGTAAAAGAAAAAAAAAAGGAGAAAAGAAAAAGAAAGAAATAAAGAAGAATATCAGGGAATATCGGGAGGAAAATCAAAGCGATCTCCCAAATCGTATAAAATCAAGAGGTATCGGGAGATAATCAAATGTGATCTTCCAAGTGATACCAATTCACGGAAAATTGGGATCTTCCAATTCTTACGGAATCAGAAGATTATCAAGACAATCTCCCAGATTGTGCAATTGAGATTGCGTCTGCTCCTATAAATAGGAGTCATTCTTAATGGTGAAAGATGCAGCAAGAAGTTCAGAGCGCAGTGGAAGAAAGAGTTCTCATTCTTCCAAGAGAATTTTTCTTTGAGCGAGTCATCTAATTTATGAGAGGTCTAGATCCACAAATTAAAGTGAGAGATCCACCTACGGGTGAAGTTGTAATCCCATTATTTGCTATAGTGGAAGTTTGGGTTTGGAGTGAACAATCGTCCCGTCGTTTTTCCCTTTCACATTGGAAGGGTTTCCACGTTAAAAATTCTGGTGTTCTTTATTTTTATCTTTACAATTTTCTGTCAATATTTTTATCATTTTAAATTCTCACAAAAACAGTAGTGGGAAAATTATCTGGGGATTTATCCGCAAATATCATCATTCTTTTTTCCTACATGAAAATAGGACATATATATATGCGTGCTCTTGAAGTTCCAAAGCAAATCGTTTTTATTTTCTTGCTGCACACACACAATGGAATTTGAAATTCCCCTTTTTTAACAATTTTTTTTTGTCAAGCTCTTCAACATTTTTCCGGCAACAATCTGGCACTCGAGTGGGTTGATTCAATTGGACCAACTTATTATTAGCCACTTCCAGAGAGGTTTAGGTACACTACAAGTATCAAAACTTGTATACGGCGCTCACTTTAATAGTAGAACTGTTAAAAACGATCACTTAAGTGCCAATTTTTTTGAAAAATGATCACTTCAGTGCCAAAACTTTCAAAACAATAACTTAAGTGCCATTTTTTTTAAACGATCACTTCAATATCAACTCTTGCGAACCACGTCAGCTTAAATATTAATAAAAAGAAATAAGTCATGTTGGATTTCCGTAGAACCACATTAGCTTGAATCGGAGTTGGCACTGAAGTTAGTGTTTTTGTTTTTTAAAAAAATTGGTATATAAGTGACCGTTTTAAAAGTTTTGGCACTAAAGAGAGCACCTACATAAGTTTTGACACTTGAAATATACTTCAGCCTTCTAGAGAATTGCACGATTGGAAATTTTGTGTAAAGTAAGAAGATGAAATCCCAAAATCAATATGAAATTAGCTAAAACACCCAAGTTCATTTGAAGGGATTTTTGGGTTTATATACCGATGGCGAAGAGAAATAACAAGCACCAAGGCGTTGAACAAGAGAAGGGAAAATTACGCTTTTGAGGATCATTTTTACTCAGTGGAGAGAGATGTCTCAAATTACGTCAGGTCCCCTAACTATTCCAAAGGGTTTCACAGCTATAATTGCCGGGGTCGATTCAGATTCCACTTAAAATATGAAATTATTCGTGGGGACCGGCTCTTCAATTTTTGAAATTTGAAACCTACTCGATTGAACCGATACTTCAATTTTTGGAATATGAAAGATCTACCCTGCATAATTTGAAACATACCCCGTCATATGTTTCAAGGTCTACCCAAGTTTCATATGTATTCTTACTTAAACGATTGTGGTGAATCATCACCTCTATGATCAGTATTTTCTATTACAATAAACGACCACAACTCATATTTAGACACATGAAGAATATCAAACATTAACAAAGTAAAAAGCTGCCAGAAATGGGAGCTCAGACTAGTGGTTCTGGATTACACACTCAGCATCGGACGTCTTGGAATTCCGCAAGATCATACGAAGACTTAGTACAAGAAAAACACAAAAGGCTTTATTCCAAGGTTCAATGTCTGGAACCTGAAATTAGCTCGTGAAAATCGATCCTTTTATTTTTGTAGAACCAGGAATTTACCCAGCAACAAGACGGGGGTGCATGATAACCTTTTAGAAACAGAATTTCTGTTTCAAGGCTATTTCTAGAACATAAACTCGTTTGGTAACGCAATTCTATTTTTCTATTTCTGAAAAAAAAAATTATTTCAGAAATAGATTTGAAGCAGCAATGAGAAAAAAAATTACTTTTCCGAGAAATATAAATAGAAATAAAAATCTTCGTCGTTGACCGCCCATCGCCACCCGTCACCGCCAACCCCTACCCTCCGGTAGTTGGCACTTGTCGCCGTCGCCGTCAACTGCCGCTGATGCCCCCGCCACCGGTCGCTGGTCGTCGACCGTAGGGGTGAGCATGGGCCAAATGGGCCGGTTCCAGACCTAGATCCTAAAACTGACCCTGTTATAACCAGTTCTCAGATTTTGGAATCGAGAACCGACCATGTTTGTCTTGGAACCTGTTTTGGAACAGACACTATTTTTCGGTCCGGCTCCAAGGTCTACCCAAAAGCCTGTTTTCCTTTTTTTTCATGTATCGATAAAATGAGCAATAAAAATTACAATACACCGAAAGGAACAATCCAACAAATAAAAATAAAATGAGAGGAGGTGAGGAGCAGAGGGGCCGTGAGCAATGAGCATGAGCAACAAGGATAGCGACGCACTAGGGAGTCGGGATCTAGGGTTTCTTTTTTTTATTATTATTAGCAACTAAAAATCGATTCTCAAAATCGGTCCGGGTGAGCCTACACCTAGAATCGAAAATCGAACCAGTTTAAATCGGTTCTCAAAATTTAGACCCGGTACCTGGATAGGTTTGAACGGGAACCGATACCCGGACAGGTTTGAGAGGGAACCGGTTCCCGACCCTTTTTTTCCGGATGGGCCGATCCAGGTTCCGGGCAACCCGATCCTGTTGCACACTCCTAATCGGCCGCCCCGGACGCCGCATTTTTTTTTTCTCAAAAACTTATCCATAAATAAATAAAAAAATTATTTCTAATTAGAAATAAATTTCTGAAACGAAAATGTTATCATGCGCGCCTTAAGAGTTCTCCTAGATCTACACCGAACCACTGACAATTCCCCTTTTCGTTCACGAACGGATGTGTAAAATATTTTCCCCTGTGGATCGTCATGTGTTGGCCCGCGACGTGCGGGGATTAGCCCGTCGCTCTGTTTCAAAAGAAGCGTAGAAAAAAGGCCCAAAAAACCAGAAGTTGGGGAAAGAGAGGGGAGAGGAGAGGAGAGGCTGCTTTTCGAAGGTTTGGAGTTGAACGAGTCGTCTTCCCCACACAACTTCAGACACGTTCACCAGTTAAAAGCCACCACTCATGCCGATCTCTGCGCCCCTCCCCATTTAAATCCCCGCGCGCGAGCGCACTCATTCTCTCTCTCTCTCTCTCATATTCTCTGCCTCCCTGCCTCTGCCTCCGATCCTCTGCATCTCGAGCTCGAACGAACAATGGCGGACGCAGCAGCCGCGGCGAAGCCCACCCCTCTTCTCAAGGACGAGCTGGACATCGTGATCCCCACCATCAGGAACCTCGACTTCCTGGAGATGTGGAGGCCCTTCTTCGAGCCCTACCACCTCATCATCGTCCAGGACGGCGACCCTTCCAAGACCATCAAGGTCCCCGACGGCTTCGACTACGAGCTCTACAACCGCAACGACATCAACAAGATCTTGGGCCCCAAGGCCTCCTGCATCTCCTTCAAGGACTCCGCCTGCCGCTGCTTCGGCTACATGGTCTCCAAGAAGAAGTACATCTACACCATCGACGACGATTGCTTCGTGAGTAGCCCTCTTCTTTTCTCTGCCCTTCCATTCTGATATTCCCCTTTCTCTCTCTCTCTCTTTTTTTTTTGTGGGGTTGTTGTTGGGTTTTCCTTTTTCTTCACCGTGTTTAGCTGCATCCGTGCGATTCTTTCTTGGTCTTGTCATTGTTTGGGCTTCGCCTGTTACTTGATCTGGCATTGCAGTCCATTACTTGGTGCACTCTTGTTTAAGACAAGAAATTGATCTTCACTAGTATTGACTGTTCTAGACGAAAGATCCCCATGTCTGTCTGATGGCTGGGATCCCTCGGTCGATCTGAATTGTCATTATTCTGCACGGTCTAGGCATTCTGGCTGTATATACAAAGACTAGAGATCTGTATCCTTCTCTTTTTAGATCACGAATCATATTCCCCTAACCATTTCCCCCCGACCTTTGAAAGCAGAACCACGTCCCTGTCGACTTTCCTTATGAAAATTCAGTCGCTGCATCTCGATTATGCTGTCTCATTGCTCGCAATCCGATGAATTAAATTAAAGAGTTGACCTGTGGAAGCCACCATTCTGTGATTTGGGGAGTCGACCTTGTACCAGGAATTTGAATTTAACATCCTATAAGTTGTTTCGGCTCAGACATTATATCTTTGCTCTATCCCAATCCAAGATGACAGATACTTAATAATGTTTCCCCTTTTTATACCTCTTTGAAGCCTTGTTGCTTCTGAGTTGTTACTGTAGGATCAAACTAAGATGCCTTTTGATTATTGTCTTAGTCAAGATTGATTGTGAAAGGCTTGGTCCTATCTGCTTTATTTGTCCCGTGGTCAGTGGTGTGATGTTCTTGCATTCATGTTTAAGAACTTATCTGCACATTTGTGTGAGAAAGCCTCTATGTATCTGTACACATTAGAGTTCGAACCGCAGGTCACTCTGTCAATGTGAAGATGACTTCTCTGTGTTTTCTGGTCTTGTTTGTCACATCAGGTCGCAAAAGACCCATCAGGCAAAATGATCAATGCCCTCCAGCAGCATATCAAGAACCTCCTCTGTCCATCCACTCCCTTCTTCTTCAACACGCTGTATGACCCTTACACGGAAGGTGCCGATTTCGTCCGTGGATACCCTTTCAGTCTGCGTGAGGGTGTACCGACCGCGGTTTCTCATGGCCTCTGGCTCAACATCCCAGATTATGATGCGCCTACACAGCTCGTGAAGCCTCTTGAAAGGAACCAAAGGTATATGGACCCTCCAGATTCTCGTTCTTTCGTGAATCTTTGGTAATGACAACTAAGAGAATTTTCTGCTAGGTATGTTGATGCGGTCTTGACAATACCAAAGGGTACTCTTTTCCCTATGTGTGGCATGAATTTGGGGTTCGACCGCGAGCTTATTGGCCCAGCAATGTACTTTGGACTGATGGGCGATGGCCAGCCAATTGGACGCTACGATGATATGTGGGCTGGCTGGTGCGTCAAGGTAGCTTCCCTTCCTTTGCTCCATCAGCTTTGGATTCCTTAGTATATGAATTGATCCTGTTATATACTGTTGAGGCTTGATTGCCCGATGCAATGCCTATGATCGGCACCAGATGTCAAGCACAATTACCCAAACCATGGGGTGGAGCACATCGTCATGAGATTATCATAACGAATTCGTGGCCAGATCTCATAATACAAGCCCCTATTGCTCTGTGTTATATAGGTTGCTGAATTGACTAACTTGTACTCACTCAATGTCCATATTTCTCTGTCGAAATTCATAATATGCCTCATTAAAATGCTCTCTACCAATTAACTGCTACCCTGTACATCTTTCCATAGAATTTCACAATGCCACACACCCGACGATCCTTCAGTAATTACCAAAGTGTCTGCTCAATACCATCTCTTTTTATGTGATGGTCCTCATTTGGACCAGGAGAACACGTCGCCGATTCAGAGCTAACCCGGTACCACCTTACTTTTCGCAGGTCATCTGTGATCATCTGGGACTGGGAGTGAAGACCGGCCTGCCCTACATATGGCACAGCAAAGCCAGCAACCCGTTTGTGAACCTGAGGAAGGAGTATAAAGGCATCTTCTGGCAGGAAGAGATCATCCCGTTCTTCCAGGCCGTCACTCTTCCCAAGGACTGCACCACGGTCCAGAAATGCTACATCGAGCTCTCCAAGCAAGTCAAGGACAAGCTCAGCAAGGTCGACCCCTACTTCGATAAGCTCGCTGATGCTATGGTCACTTGGATCGAGGCCTGGGACGAGCTCAACCCACCTGCTGGAGCCGCCTCCAAGGTCCCGAACGGCAAGGCCAAATAAGGAAGTATCGTGCTTTGAGGGATATATTTAGCTCCTTAATTTGCCAATCTGAGAATTCATACCAGAGAGCCATTACCATTACAGTACCCTTTTTTTCCCCTTCTTTTCCCCTCTTTTGATTGTATTTGGGAGAGTATAACGTATCAATTGTAGGCTTGTTTCCTGGGGCTTTCCTTCTACTTGTTGGATGTAACTTCACTGATTCAGTTCCTACTATGATGTTGTACAACAATAAAACAGTGAGTCTTCTAATAGAAATAGTCAATTCTCTTGCTCTTTGCTTATTGACTTTTGGTACAGCATCGAATGAAGATTGGATAGCAAACAACAAAAATGACAAAAGGGTCTTCAAACAACGAAAAAAAAAAATTTGGATCTTGGATTGAATTTTGTGTTTATATATTCAAATTTCGGAGGCATCAAAGGAAATGGCGTTGCTTCTCGGCTGGTCTGTTTTGGCCTACTTTGGTTGTCCGATTCCTTGACTCACGTTTTAGCTTGGCTTCATGTGGTTAAGCTCCATCGAAAATGGAATGGCGTTAGGGGGTAGGGGGTTCCAATTTCGAGATCAAGCAGACAAAGGATATCCGTTAGAAAATCAAATAAACAACCAGTACCAGGTTATCTAGCTATTCTCATAATTACACACAACTTCAAAAGTAACAGGACAAAAAGAATTATAGAAATAGAGTCATGCCCTAACAACTCCATGCAGACACCGCCAAAAGCGGTCGCTCATGCCAACAGATCATGGCACAACCCCTCTCGGTCGCCACTTTGTAGCCGTCTCGGAGATGGGCCTCGACCATGCCCTTGGCATCCTCCATGGCGTTCCACCACAGCCGGACCTGCTTGAACCCAGCTCGGCTGAGCCTCACAGCCCACCTCGCGAGCCTCTCGTGCCTCTCCTCCCTCTCCAAGCCCTCGCAGCATACGATGTTCTCTATCTCCCTCCCGAACATCTCCTCCAGGGTGAGCCGTTCCTCCGAGCAGCTGCCTCCGAAGGCGGTGTCTATCGAATCGAACACTGCGCTGTAGTAGTGCAGGCCCTCGACGAACCGGTCGACCAGGCGGGTCATGTTGTGGTCGGCTTCTTGCTCGACCAGGAAGAAGATTCTGGGCGATGCCGACCAGACCATGCTTAGGAATTCGCTGACTCGCTTGCAATCCTTGACGGAATCACTCTTGATCATGCCAAAGTGCGCATCTACTCTATCATCTTCGGCTAAAAGAGCATGGAGGCCCAACATTGACACCATTGCCACGGTCTCCCCTAATCTCAGTTTGAGCATTTCTTCTGTCAGCTCTCTTAAAGACACATTCACAGGGTTGAACTGAAAGGGCATGCCCATGTTCTCAGCCTCTTTGACAAGGGCATGACCTAATATATCCAAAACATCTCCTTTAGCGGACACACAAGTCAGCCTCAAATGAGTAGGACCATCTGGCCCTTGGTTTAGGCCCCTGAGGAGAGGCACCCACAATTTCGGGTCGCCGGAGCCCAGATCCACAATGTGAACCGCCCGCTCCCCTGCCAGGACCCGAAGCAAGCTCCGAGATACGATGGCGTGGGCGAAAACAAGGCACGGGAAGGCCAGAGTGAGGATGGGCCGGGCCCGAGGGGCCGTCAACCCCTCTGGTACGGCGTGGTTTAGCGCTCTGTAGAGGCCTGGCCAACGCTTGACGACGCGGGCGGCGAGGGCATAAGCGAACCGAGCGGCGAGGCGCTGCATGGGGTCGCCGGTCACGGAGGAGAGCTCCGATATCTTCCGGAGGTAGGCGTCAGCCCGATGGAGGTTGCTCGATGACGTGTTCTTGGCGCACGACAGGAGGAGCTGGATGAGGAGCAAGCCTCTCTCTTCTGGCTTGAAGGCGTCATGAGCTTGGGAAGGTAAGGTGAGGCTCAAGGTCACATCCGGCTTCCTAGAGGATGAAGAAGAAGAATTCATCTGGCTAAGCATTGCGGTTGAAGGCAGCTAGGTCTAAACGCAAATGTAGAGATCTTTGTAAACTTGTAGAGGAATCAAATGATATGGAGGGCCAGGTGTGCATGGAGACAAGAGAAGGTTGCACTTGGACGTATGTTAGTATCTCCAAGTGAATCAAACGAAATTAAATTTGCATTTAAGTTCGGCCCTTTGGCCTTTATCATATGGTCGTATTGTAGGCTTAAAAAACAATGTGAAGTGTGGGTTTGAATAGTATGGTCCAATTATGCGAATGTTACGTGAATCACTTCTAAGCACACGCACGATTTCGTCTACGGATCCGGATTCTCTACCATGAATGGATGGGTGAGATTTTAATGTTTCTCTACCTTCATGGTAGAGAATCCTTAACCTTCGCATACTTTGCATCGAACAGTCACATTTGTCAGCTACGCAAATCTCCAACGGAAAAAGAACATAAAAGATTGCCATCCCTTCGATCTCGTAGCAAAGGGTGTCTGATTTGACTCGATTTACCCCATATAAATATATACATAGGTGATTAAACAATTCTATTGGTTATTTGTAACGATATTTTTCTCTAATTAAAGGGTTTTCATTTACGGGGAAGGTCGGTGGGTCGACCAGTCGGTTCCCTCCCATTGGAAGCCCCGTTAACCTCAACCGCGGAGGGTGGGGCGTCCGACTCGTTTGTCCTTGGCGATGCTTCTCATGAGATAACCTTTGGCCGATCGAGCCAAGTCCCTATAGTGACTTTGCTAAAAACAGGACACAAAGTTAGGTAATTGTTGACCAAAATATGGTGCGAAAGAAGACCATGAAATAGTTCAAAGATTGAGAAAGGACTCGCATCCTCGAAGATCGATGGCTGAGAGAGATCATATGCATCAACCCTATATTTATTTCTTTCGTTGGAACCGGCGGCCCGAAAAATGTAGACGGACACGCACGAGCAAAATTTTTTGAGGTACGATACTCCGATCTCAATTCGATAGGTCACTTATTGATCAGGGGAAATATATATATATATATTTAAAAAAAAACGTAAATCTATTGTACTTATACAAATTCAGTTCTAGACCTTTAAAATTTAATAAATTTGACAATGGAATCCAACCAGCCAATTTTAGCCAAATATTGCTAGTGTGGCTCTAACCGTCCTACGCGGGACGATCAGCATTGACATGAGCAATTTTCATAATTTTTTTTTATTAATTTCTGATTTTTTTATATATTTTATTTTCCTTCTTTTTATTCTTCTTCTGCTGGTCGCTGGGCCATGAGGAAATAAAAAAAAATTCAAAACATTATAAAAGACTAAAAGAATTTTCCACATCAGTTTTTAAAAATGTATATCAATGAATGCATTCGCACCATGCTTTCGAATCATGTTACCGGAGTCCGACATGGGGATAATTACTAAAAAAGTCCTAAACCTATTATAAGTGTACCAATTCAATCCTAAACTTTTTAATTATGCCAATTTAGTCCTAAATCTTTTGAAATTTTGCCAATTTAGTCCTATATCTTTTAAAGTTTTGCCGTTTTAGTCCTAAATCTATTATTTGAGTAATTAGCCAAAAGGACTAAAATGACATTTTGTTAAAAGATTTAAGACTAGTTTGGCAAATCATTATAATGTTTAGGATTAAATTGGCATAATTGAAATGTTTAGGATTAAATTGGCACAAATGCAATAGTTTTAGGACTTTTTCAACAATTTTCCCGAATCTAAGTAGCGATCTTGCGACCGGCGCAAATCTACGTTGTACAACCCAAAAAAACCTCCCGTTTGGATTTGAGATGTGTCTGTCGTCTTCTATTCTAATCTCATCGATCATCTCTTGCTATGGGATTTTGATCAAGTATTTGATGAGTCCAAAGAAAATAGTTCATGGGTCAACCTTCGTTAAGGCTGTGCAATATGACATTTTTGTTCCCACAACAACTTTTGGAACAAAAATAGGGAACAAAAATGCATTTTCTATTTCTGTTCTTGACAACGATTTCTGATAACAAAAACGTATTTGTTAATTGCAAAAAGATCCGCTTGGGAGTATTGAGCAAAGACTATGAACCCCTTTGAGCGGCAATTCAGCAGCCTCTTTGAACACAGAGATAAGCTCGAGCTCAGCAAATGACGATTTAAGAACTCAAAAAAGGCAGAAGAAAAAAAAATCTAATCTTAAGACTTAGATCAACAAACAAATTCTACAGAGACTGAACCTGGGAATGATGAAACTGAAAGTGAGGCGAATGCCCATACGCGACGCACCTAATCGCTGAGACCGCTATTTCGGAGGTCGAAGCTCGGTCAGCGATGGCGGGGTTCGACTAGGGCGAACTTGCACAGGGGAGCCCTGCCCAGATCTGGGCGGGCTCGGGCTCATCCGATGAGCGCGAGGTCGACCCCTGCCATCACTGTCGAGGCCAAATCTCAACTGGCGATGGTGGGGTTCGACTCGCACGAGCCCTGCCTAGATCTGGGCTGGGCTCGGCCCCGCACGCGGTGAGCACGAGCCAGACCGTTGCCCAGCTCAGCCGGCGATGATGGGGGTCTGGCTCGCGCTCGCCACGCATGGCCGAGCCCCGCCCAAATCTGGGCAGGGGTTGCCTGCATGTCGAGTACCGGTCGGTTGCCGAGAAGAGGATGAACCGGCGGAAACTCAACGGAGGTATGGCTTCGGCTGGTCAAGGAACATAGAGAAAAAATGTTCTAATTTTTTTTTCTAAAAAGTGTTCCGGAAACACAGCAGCAGTTGTTTTGTTTCTTGTTTCTACTTCAAATGTGTTTTTTTTTTGTTTTTCAAAATTGTTCTCGGAACAATTTGGAACACTTTTTTACCATGGGCATTTCTGTTCCAAAAGTGTTCCGGGAACACTTTGGGAACAGAAACGCTTTTTCTGGAGCGTTAACATACACAGCCTAATCTGCTGCAAGGGATATTTAGACGGGACAAATTACAAAAAAAAAATAATAATAATTGTGACAATTATGTAATAAATCTTTCAATTTTTGTCAATTTAGTCCTAAACCTTTTGACGGCTTGTCAATCCAGTCTTGAACTTTACAACTGTGCCAATATAGTTTCGGACCTTTTACAGATTTGTCAATTAGCCATTCCGGCTGATTTTGGTGGAAAGTCACTAATGTGGCGGCCTAGTCAGTGCTGACTGTACTACGTGGCACAGTTGGTGTTTACATGGACAATATTTCTAGTTTTCTTATTTTATCTTTTTCATTTTCTTTTTCTTTTTGCCCTCATCGGCAAAGGCGTCGATACCCTCGCTAGACCCGGTGTCGGCTGCCCTTGCAAGATTCGGAGAGAGGGACCAGTGCCTAGGCAGCCTTAAGGCTAGCAAGGGAGTCGAGACCTTGCTGGCAATCGACGATGTCTGGCGGAGGGAAAAAGGAAAAAAAGTGAAAAAAAATGAGAAAATTTAAAAAACTAAAAAAATTATTCACATTAGTGTCGATCGTGACATGTAAGACGAATAACTATGATTAGCGATTTTCAGGCAAAATTATGGAATAACTAAATTGATAAATCGTCAAAAAGTTTAAGATAAATATGACAAATCATCGAAACTTGTTTGGTAACGTGGAAACTAGACGAGGACGCACGTGACGCAGAAACGAAAAGAATATAAGGAAAAGGGTAAGGATGGTGGGATGTACGATTGCGTGCTGGCATGTTTAAACCAAGGGAAGCCACGACTATGAACCAGCAAGATACGCAAAAAGTTTGGGCTGATTCCATGGCCGCGTTTGAACACATCCCCACGTAACTCCCCAGTTGATTAGGGTGCGTGGGGGAACGTTTCTATTTCTGTTTCTGAATATTATTTTTGAACAGAAATGTTTTTTTGTGTTTCTGTTCCTGGCTGCGTTTTTTGGGAATAGAAATGCATTTGGGAAGTTAAAAAAAAAATAAACAATTTTTTGTCACCAGCGGCGGCGGGGGGCCGACGGCGGTGGCAACCGACGGCCGGTGGGTGGTGGCCGCACTGGCGGTGGTAGGTGATGATTCCAAAAGTGTTCCAAAACCCAAAAGTAAGTTTTTTTTTGTTTCTTCAAAAGTGTTCCTTGGTGCAAAAGTGTTCCGCGGAACACTTTTGGAACATTTTTGAACCATAAGCGTTTCTGCTCCCAAAGTGTTCCGGGAAAATTTTGCCAACAGAAATACCCTCCCTGGAGTGTTTTTTTTTTTGTTGCCATACACTCCCTTAGAATCTGCACATAAAGATATCTCAAAAACCGGCTCACGGTCGAATCCCAACCAACAAAACACAAACCCCAAATCACTGGCTCAGTCGCCACAACCCTCCCTCACCGCTACAACCGAGGCCTCCGATCACTTGCGTTCGCACCTAGGTCTAGAGGCGCTTGCCCGCCGCCCTCCTCGCCTTCCATGCCCTCGGCGGAGCCATTCGACTCAAAAATCTAATGTGGCGATGGCCGGCATAGGAAAATAGGATAAAAATGAAAAAAAGAGAAAAAAAATCCGAATTTTTTTGAAAAATTATAAATATCATCAATGTCAGCGCCAGCCTTACCACATAAGATGGTAGAAACTGATTGGACTGCCAGAATGACTATATTGGCAAATCGTCAAAAATTTTCGGATTAAATTAGCATAATTTAAAAGGTTTATGAGCGAATTAACCATCGTACATAGGTTTAGGTCTTTTTAGAAAATTTTCCCATAATTTATCCAATTAGTCATAAACCTATTGTCCTAAACTTTCTGTTTTGTCAATTTAATGCTAAACCTTTGCGTGAAATTCTTATGTAGTCCTTCAGGTCAATTTTCACCAAAAATCGTTGAGGTGGCGATCTAACCATCGCCAGCCGTCCTACGTGACTTACTGCCACGTCAATAATTTTCGGCGCAATTGCCCAAAAGGATTCCATTAAATTTCAAGCAAAGATTTAGAACAATATTGGCAAAATTTAAAAATTTAAGACTGGATTGACATCCGTATAATAGTTTGAGGAATGAAGAACAACTTCCCAGCCTACCACATGGATTTGTAAACTTAATCGGTGAGGCTCATTATTGTTAACTATGAATAGTCGCCTTTAAATATTCTGTTTGTTATGGGAAAACAATTCACAAAAACATTAGTTATTGACATCTCTATTGATCTGAATATGTTGAGGACCTCAATATCAAATATAAGATTGGATTGATAACCAAAAAAGAAAAAGCCAACAAGAATCAAAATTTCATATTGTTATACTTTGAGTTTGAAATATCTTAAGAGATGGTGCGGTCAAGTACATGGGCAGACGGCAAGATTCTGGCGGGTTCAGACAGGTGAGGAAGGTAGAATACGTTGGAAAAGTTGGCATTCTTTGACTAAGTCCAAATCTGAGATTTGCATCTTTCCTACCCTGAGCTTTGTTGACTAAACAAGCTTGGAGAGTGCTCATGAATCACAATGCTCTCCGGGTTCAAGTGCTAAAAGGCCTGTGCTTTCCCAAATGGTGATTTTATGGGATCAGGAAGAGGGTCTAGCTGGGAGATCTTGAGGGTGGAGCAGTATCCTCGAAGGTAGAGAGTGTCTGTAAAAGGAACTAACGCAGCGTGTAGGTCATGGAGAAAACGTTGATAGTGTGGCAAGACCTTTGGCTAGCTGGGACTAATGACTATAAGCCGCAACCCCGAAGAAACCGAAGGTGTTGATGTAAGAGCTTGTAAGTGGCCAGTTCGATCGATAAAGATCCGAGATCCTGGGATCTCGGCGAGATGATCCTGCTACTGGGGGCTTATACAAAGGATTCTGTCATCTGTTTGAGGTGGTGATGATTGATAAGAAAGAATGATTAAGAGAGAATGGTATTGTTCTCTAATAATGGTGTGTCAAACAATGTACATGAGAAGCCCTTATATAGGCTTAGAAGAGGTAAAGAGCTTAGTGCTCTTCCTATGTGGGACTAAAGAGAAAGAAGGAGTGTAAGAGAAAGCTATAAGACTACAAGGCTATACAAGTATGTCTAACACCCCCCCTCAAACTCAAGGTGGATCAAACAACGAGAGTTTGCAAAGAAGAAATTTAAAGCGTTGTGATGTAAGAGCCTTCGTAAAACAATCTGCAAGTTGATTCTCAGTTCCAACAAAAGGAAGAGAAATAGTGCGAGCTTGAAGATGATGACGAGTCAGATGACAATCGATCTCAATATGTTTTGTACGCTCATGAAAGACTGGATTTGCACCAATATGGATGGCACTCTTGTTGTCACAGTGTAGAGGAGTGGGATCCGGAAGTGAAACACCCATGTCAGCAAGTAAGCGGCGAAGCCAAACAATCTCAACGGTAGTGTCAGCCATAGCATGATACTCGGACTCTGTAGAGGAGCGTGAGACAATTTGTTGTTTCTTGGCACGCCAAGAAATGAGAGAATCGCCAAGAAAAATGCAATAGCCAGTGATAGATTTGCGATCAGACACATTGGAAGCCCAATCAGCATCAGAATAGGCACGCAACTTGAGAGCAGAAGAAGATGGCAGAAATAAGGAACGCGATAAAGTGCCTCGGAGATATCGCAAGATCCTCAGAACAGCAGCATAATGAACTGTGCGAGGAGCAGCAACAAACTGACTGACAACATGAACAGCATAAGCAATGTCGGGTCGGGAGATAGTAAGATATACAAGGCTGCCAACCAAAGTTCGATAGCGGGTCACATCAGAAAGAGGCTCCCCATCATCCGAGCAGAGCTTCTGATTCAGCTCAATAGGAGTAGCAGCAGTGCGTGCATCCGAGAGAGCAGCCCTAGAGAGAATATCAGCAGTATATTTTTGTTGAGAAATAAGGATACCACGTGAACTGCGAGCAATTTCAAGCCCAAGAAAGTAGCGCAGTGGTCCAAGATCCTTCATGGCAAAATGTTGCTGAAGGTGTCGCTTGGTATGTTCAATATGGTCGCGATCATCTCCAGTGATAACCATATCATCAACGTAAAGAAGAAGAATAGTGCAACCAGCAGAAGAGGTATGAACAAACATAGCATGATCAGCCTCGCTTTGAGTAAAACCAGCAGATCGAATAGCATCACTGAACTTCTCAAACCAAGCACGAGGAGCCTGTTTAAGACCATAAATAGCCCGTCGCAAGCGGCAAACCTGTCCAGAAATATGACCAAGACCAGGTGGAGGTTGCATGAAGATATCCTCTTGAAGATCCCCATGAAGAAAAGCATTCTTGACATCAAGCTGAAAGAGGGGCCAATTACGAATTGAAGCAATAGCTAGTAAAGCTCGGACAGATGTCATCTTTGCTACGGGAGCAAACGTCTCCTCATAATCAATGCCATACTCCTGCGAGAAACCTCTGGCAACCAGACGTGCTTTGTAACGTTCAATACTGCCATCAGAACGGGTTTTAATCTTATATATCCATCGGCATGATACCAAGGAGCGGCCTGGAGGGAGAGACACAAGCTCCCAAGTACCAGTACTTTCCAATGCCCTGAGTTCCTCAGACATAGCTTGACGCCACTCAGTATGCTGAACTGCCTCACGATAACTAGTGGGTTCTTGTACAGCATGAACAGCAGCCAAAAAGGAGCTAAACTCAGTAGAATAAGAAGTAGAAGCAACATACCGAGTAGGCGGACGTCGATCCCGAGGAGGATTACGGCGTGGCTCTAGAACTGCAGAATCGTCGAGGGCAGGTAGAGTAGGAGGTACAGCAGAACGGGTAGGAGAAGATGGGGACGGTGGTGATATATCTGGTTCCGAGGTGAAAGCAGAAAAAGGAGGATCAGGAAAAGGATCAACAGGGAAATCCATAAATGGAACATGGGTCGAGACAGGAGGTGTTACATTTGTAGGGAAGAAGGGAACGTGTTCATGAAAGGTAACATTGCGAGAAATACGTATACGTCGCGCATTTGGGTCGTAACAGCGATAACCCTTGTGCTCAGTGCTGTAACCCAAGAATGCACACGAGATGGAGCGAGCGGTGAGCTTCGTACGTTCGGTGGGTGGAAGAATGACAAAACAAGTACACCCAAAAACTCGAAGATGATTATAGCTGGGAGATCGAGAATAGAGACGCTGGAAAGGGGTGTCTTGACGAAGAACAGACGAGGGTAGGCGGTTAATTAGATGAACAGCTGTGAGAAGTGCCTCAGCCCAGAACTCAGTAGGAACAGATGTCCCAAGTAAGAGAGCGCGAGTGGTTTCTAAAATATGACGGTGCTTGCGTTCAGCAACCCCATTCTGAGCTGGAATCCCAGGACAAGATAGTTGAGGAAGTGTACCATCGCTGGCCAAGAGGGAACGAAAAACAGTAGAAAGATATTCTCCTCCCGAGTCTGAACGAAAAACTTTGATTTTTGTATTAAATTGGGTGGAAATCATGGTAGTAAAAGACTGATAGATGGAAAAGAAATCACTGCGTTGACGCATAAGATAGACCCATGTATAACGAGAGTAATCATCAATAAAAGAGACATAATATTTGAAACCACTTTTTGAACAAAGTGGGGCAGGACCCCATACATCAGAATGAATAAGATCGAAAATTGCACTAGATCTAGAGTTACTAATAGGAAAAGGCTTAGCAGATTGCTTGGCCAAGGGACATACAGAACATGGAGGAAGATTACCAGAAGAAACAGGACCTAAAGCACCTCGTTGATGAAGGACGGTGAGACGAGAAGAAGGAATATGTCCGAGACGTTGATGCCATCGGGCAAGATCAATGGTAGCCAACACAGGAGAAGGAAGGGAAGAAGTTGGAAGGTGGAGATGCTGCATAATATAGAGTCCGTCCCGTCTACTACCTCTCCCAATCATCCGACCACTCAAACGATCCTGCACAAAGCAAGAGCTATCTGTAAAGCTTACAGTACATCCAGCATCAGTAAGTTGTCCAACGGATAATAAATTGAGAGCTAGAGATGGAACATGTAACACGTTAGGGACATTGAAATCTTGAGAGATGGTGAGAGTTCCCCGCCGGGTAGCTAGGAGAGGAGAGCCATCAGCAGTAAAGAAATGTGCTGGATGCTTGAGCTCAGAGAGCTGAGTGAGACAAGCAACGGAACTAGACATATGTCTAGCAGCTCCTGAGTCAAGTATCTAGGTAATAGAAGTGTCACCTGAAGATGGAGTGGTTGCAGCAGTGTTTCCTGTAGATGAAGAAGTTGTAGGAGTGCTGGAATCGGGAAAAGACCCAAGCAAAGAAGGGTTCAATCGAGCAAGCTGTGCTTCAAGGGCAGCAATCCGATTATCCGTAGAAGAAGAAACCAGAGTAATAGGTCGAGAGTGTGGAGATGTCACAGAATACTGAATAGAACGCGGTGTTGCTGAAGGGCGTGAAGCTTCCTTCTTCTTTTGCCAACAGTGTGGCTCCTCATGTCCAAGACGGTGATAATAAGTACATAAAAGGCGGCGAGAGCCACGTGCAGAGGGAGGTCGTGGTGAAGCAGCCAAAACAGCGGGCGGAGCACGTGGTGGAGCAGCTAAAACAGCAGCGGAATCAGCAACTGCAGAGGAGGAAAGTAGACCTAGACGAGTTTCCTCAGACTGCAATTCTTTGATAGCGTCAAGGAGGGACGGTCTAGGAGAGCGATGGAGAAGCTGGCTGCGAACACCTTCATAAGGAGAGCCAAGCTTCATAAGGAAAGTATGTAGACGGTGTCTATCTTGAGTTTGAAGCCGAGTAGATGGACACCTAGTACAGTTCAAGCATGTCGAGCAAAGAACAGGAGCAAGAATATCTAATTGACTCCAAAGGGAATGCATATAATTGTAAAAGTCTCGAATAGAGCGAGACCCTTGCGTAGCACAATAAATTTCTTGCTCCAACTGATAAACCCGAATGTCCCCGGTCTGAGTAAACATCTCGGCGAGCTGATCCCACAAACATTTCGCTCCAACAATATGAGAAAATTGTGGGCGAAGAGCAGGATCAATAGAGCCAAAAAGAATAGCCCATGCCTTCCGATCAGCAACTGTCCATGCTCGAATTTCAGCGGTACGCTTTACAACCGCCTCAGATGAGGCACTTTCCTTAAGAGCATCAGGACATAGACGGAAACCTTCAACATGCTCAAATAAATCGCGGTAAACAAGAGCCGCCATTGCCGATGGTTTCCAAAGTGAATAGTTTGAACCATCAAGCTTGACATCTATGCGGTCACTAGAATCGCCCATGACAACAGAAAAATCACTAGCGAACCTAGAAAAGTGGGTTGAGGTGGGAAAGCTGATCAAAAGGATCGAGAGACACAAATTAGAGACGCTAGCAAAGCTGGGTGACGGCTCAATAGCCCAAAACTCATTATCTTAATTTCTGATGCGGAAGATCCAATTTATGGCAACTGCAGAGCATACTTTTAAAAATAATGAGCTCATTATCTTAATTTCTGATGCGGAAGATCCAATTTGTGGCAACCGCAGAGCATACTTTTCAAGACAATGATCTTGGCTCTGATACCATGATAAGAAAGAATGATTAAGAGAGAATGGTATTGTTCTCTAATAATGGTGTGTCAAACAATGTACATGAGAAGCCCTTATATAGGCTTAGAAGAGGTAAAGAGCTTAGTGCTCTTCCTATGTGGGACTAAAGAGAAAGAAGGAGTGTAAGAGAAAGCTATAAGACTACAAGGCTATACAAGTATGTCTAACAATGATAAGTCGGTCTGGTCTGCAGAGGAGAGGGGAGTTACTGGTGTCCGGACTGCTTACCATCTGTTGAACAACACTGAGGGAAAAAGCTAGGAATAAGGGCCCTTCCTCATTTACTAGCCGCTGCTCTGAAGTTAAGGAAGAGAGGACTCGAGAGAATCCTCCAAGCAAAGGTTGGCGAAAACCAGGTAGTGGCAGTTAGTCAAAACAAAACGCGATGGAGGGCTAATTTCCACATGAACCATGGAAGCTGGGCATTGGAGTTACATATATAATCCGTGATTGTGCTGGCTCAACTCTTGGAGGTAACCAGTAATTTGACAGTGGAAGCAGATTGTACAGGAGTTGTTGAAGCCATTCCCATCAAGGAGGGACTGGCTGCTTGCCAAAAACGAAAGAGAGTGAAAGGATGTGGGGATTGAAACTGGTTCCAGCTTTTGTCTACAAGGGCCTCACTGATTGCTGCTCTTCTCTTATAATTTGATTACTAAAAGGGAAAAGAAGAAGAAGAAGAAGAGAATTATCGTATTAGGATCCTCATTCCTTGCAATACAATACAAGCATGAAGCAAACGAGGCTTAGCAATATACAACGAAAACATGCCTTCAACTCTGATTGTCATATTAGACCCCCCCCCCAAAAAAAAAAAAACTCTGATTGTCATCTAATCAGACACGTCTTACTGTGCCATGTTATGCACAAGTAGCATAGACATGGCCAAATTGGACCCGGACCCGGAACCGGCCCGGAACCGGCCCGTTGACCGGGTCCGCGGTTCCGACCCGTTATTTTTAATAAAAAATAAAATAAAAAAATAGAAAAAATGATAATTACTTGAAGTGGGATTCGAACATTTGATCTTTTAGTTGAAATAAGCACCCTAAACCACTCAACTACCTTCAATTTGATTGTTCATATTGCAAATAAATTATAAAAAATATATATGGACAAATTGAACCGACGGGAACCGGCGGTTCCTTGAACCGGGCCCGGAACCGGCGGTTCCGAACCGGAACCGGAACCGCCTCTTTAAGGGCCGGTTCCGATTCCAGCTTTTTTAGGAACCGGAACCGCCGGTTCCTGAACCGGAACCGGCGGTTCCGTCGAACCGTGCATGTCTTAGTAGCATATCTATGCAACATATCTAAGTAGAAAGGAACATTACTCTCTTTTTTTCAAGTATCTTTTCCTCATTCCATCTTAGAAAACATCCATCCTAGGAAAATTGTCCAGAAAGCCCACCTATTGTACGGCGGCCAATTCAATTCTAAACTTTTCAATTTTGTCAATTTAGTCATAAACCTTTCAATTATGCCAATTAAATCCTAAATTTTTTAACGATTTACCAATTTAATCATTCCGATCAATTTTGACCAGAAATCATGACTTGATGGTCTAGTCAACGCCGGTCTTCCTAGATGGCACGACCGGTGCTGATGTGGACAATTTTTTACAATTTTTTTTTTAAATTTTCGAGTTTTTTCTTTTTTTTTTCCTCTTTCCTTCTTCCTCTGGCCGATCCTGGGCCTCGACGATGGTCGGCGTGGTCGAGGCTTGCCCAGCGATAGCGAGAGCCAAGTATCACTGGTGGCTAGGCGACCCTCACCCACCATCGCTAGGTGAGGTCAACCTCACTAGGCTCGATGCTTGTGAGGTTGACCTCGCTGACCCATGCCTCTGGCCATTCTTTGGCCATTACCAAAGCTTGGCGATCGACTTAAGGAAGAAGGAAAGACAAAAAGAAAGAAAATTTTCAAAATAAATATTACAATATTCTAAAAAATTTAAAAATATAGAAATTATCCACATCAGCGGCAGCTGTGCCACGTAGGACATTCAACTTTGACTAGACGGTCACTTCAGCGATTTTCAGATAAAATTAGCTGGGAAGACTAAATTGGCATATAGTTAAGGATGCGTTTGGTAAAATTTTTGTTACTAGGAAAAATTCCTATTCATAAATAGTTTTTTTCATTTTTATTCCTGGATGAGTTTCTAAGCAGAAGTGTTCGATAACTGCATAAAATTTCTATTATCATAATAGAAAAATAATACACATGTGTTTGGTACGTTCATAAAAAAAATTATTCCCAATATTTTCATTTAATTACAAAAATATCAATGGAGACTTCAATCATGTTTGGATATAAGTGGACCTTTATAAGGACTTAAATAAACAAGATATTCTAAGATGGCCTTAGAAAATCCAATGTAATAGTTAATATAGTTTTCAAAAATACCATAGCCGATCCTACCCGGCCCGACCTGAAATTTTCAGGATTTTTCGGTTCGGGTTGAGTGGGATGGGGTATGAGTAAATTATTGCGGGTAGTTTGACAGTTTGTGTTGAGTCAAGTCGGGTTTTGGGTTTTTTTTTTCCTTCCCTTCTTACAAGCATTTTCAAGAATCCTAAAAAGGCACTATAATTAATCACAAGATAGTATTTGTATATTCAATACAAAATTAATAACATATAATTTCGCCCTTCTCGTCGACTCCCATCACACCCACCTACGATAAACAAAAAATATGACTTAATAAAACTCAAGTGTTAACATAATCTATATATGTAGATATAAAGCATTCGAATACGAATTTACATGTTCTTCTGTTGTTGTCAATTTTTTCATGTTGTACACAAATTTTTTGGTGCGTCTTTTGTAAAATATATCTGAGGTTGCTGAAAGAAAAATCTTAATGTAGAAATTATAAATATCTCAAATCGTTTATTTTGATTTTATCTTGACATTATTTTGGTGATAAGTATACTAAGGAAGCCAAAAGTATATCGGTCGTCTGCACAAGAGAGAGAGAGAGAGAGAGAGAGAGAGAGAGAAACCAACCCAACCCGACGACCTAGGAAAATGTGGGTAAAGTTAGGTTAGGTTATTCGTGAGCCTGTTTCTCTAAAATGAAATTATTTCTCTTTTTATTCCTAGGAACAAAAAAGTATATTTCTATTCCAAATCTATTCTATGGCTGTTGTTCTATTTCGAGTAATAGAAAAATTAACTGACGTACACAAATATATTTTTGTTCCTTTTTTGTTCTCAAGAACAAAAGAATAGAAAACAGAGAAATAGAAAGTTACCAAACGCACCCTAAAAGGTTTACGACTAAAATGGTGCAATTGAAAGTTTTAGGACTAAATGGGCAAGTTGTTAAAAGGTTTAAGGCTCAATTGGAAAAATTAGAATGTTTAGGACTTAATTGATTGTCGTATAATAGGTTAAGAATTTTTGGATAATTTTTCCTATCCATCCTGGATATTCAACTGCATATTAGTTAGAGAGAGAGAGAGAGAGAGAGAGAGAGAGAGAGAGAGAGAGAGAGAGAGAGAGATTAGTTGATGGAGGATGTGGTAAGGGAGGAAGCTCTGGCGAGAACTCGAGGAAAGATGAGGGTTTTGTACTTTCATCACCTGTCATCCCAAGTTACACACTATCACGTTATCAATTTTTGACGAACATTAGTTGGAAGGACTACATTGAAATTTTGAGCAAAATGTCGAAATTAAATTGACAAAATTGAAAAGTACGTGGCTGAATCGGAATCCATATAATAGGTATAGGATTGATTTGGTAATTCTCCCGATCAAGACCGACCCAACTTTCTACAACGAAAAAGAATTTGGTGATTCCTGGCTTATATATCGAACTCGAGCCACAAATGAAATGAGCACAAAATATAGATAAGTATTATGTGTCTGAATCTTTTCATTCGATGAGTCCTCTTGAATGTATACATGAGTTGATTCACATATTTGGAGTCTATGAAATAAAGAACCCAAACTTAACCATCTTTCGGCTAACATAGCCTCCTCCATCCCTCGTAGTGCATGAATATTCACCTGTTGTTCATTGACTAGACTTTCGGCTTGATTTTAAACCCTTACTCACCCTCCGTGGATCAACCTTGCGGAGGAACCCCTAGGTTTTCGAGATATTGGATTCTCACCAATGTTTGCATTACTCAAGCTGACATTCTCGCTTATGCTTCGTCCACCCCTGCTCTCCTGGGTGCTTCCCTCTAAGGTTGAACGCTCCTCTACCATTGTATTTTTTACATCCCACAGCTTAGATAGATCGCTTAGCCCGTTCAATGGGAATTATATCAATATTTCACTCCTACAATTACTTATTCATTGGCACACTAACCCCTGGGGTAAGGACGGATTTGAAGATGAGGAATTAGTATATCGATTCGCTTTCTTCGGGCTTTTTTCCAAAACATGCTAAAAAATGAAAATATTTACCAAATCAAGTTTAAAAAAAAATAATTACCAAACCAGATCCCGCTCTGCAGTCATACTGCCGAGTCGGTTTCGCCGGTGACGGAACAAGCTTTCACACATCCGCTAGATCTCGGCCTTTGGATCCAACCCAGTGAGTCGTCCACCACACCTTGAACCGGAATATGCTCATGAACCGGATGTCCCTCAGCCTCCCCACCGGCGCCACGTGCAGGCTCTCGGCCTCCGCGGCGTCGAACCCCACGAAGCACCCTGGGGAAGAAGAACCTGCCGCCGACTTGCCGGAGTAGGGCAAGGGAGTGGCGACCACGTTGCCGGGGACGTCGGTGAGGAACGGGTGGTGGCCGTTGACAGAGAAGGTTCGGCTCTGGCCGTCCAGTGCAATCACGTGCTGCGCCGAGTTGTCATTGGACACGGGGGGAATATCAGAGGCGGCCTTGCTTGGAGCCATCGATGGGAGTTTGAAGGAGGAGGAGGAGGAAAATGTAGAAGACGAAGGAGACGGAAGTGCTTGAGCAAGAAAAATGGGAGTGCAGGTTTTGGTATGGGAAGCAAAAGAGATGGCGTTTATATAGAATTAGAGACAGAGAGCGATTATGAAATGTTTGGTAATAGAAAAGGAAAACGTGGGATTGGTCCCAATATCCTTTGATTCCGTTCGAAGATAAATAGGGATTTTTCTACGATATTCTCCCACAGACCAGAAAAAAATAATTAAAAAAATTAAAAAAAAAATGAACAGTGCCGCTCGGCAGTATAACTGCGGAGCGGCAAATGGAACAGTGCCGCTCGGCACTTTGACTGCCGAGCGGCATTGTTCCGTCACCGGCTCGGCAGTATGATTGCCGAGCAGGACCTGGTTTGGTAATTATTATTTTTTTTAAATCTGATTTGGTAAATATTTTAATTTTTTAGCATGTTTAGGAAAAAAGCCCGCTTTCTTCCTTCCCATTCTTAGCAAAGGAAACTCTTTTTGTAGAGTGTTGAAACAAACGAAGTATTCCCCAATTGAGAAGAGTTGCACAAAAACTTTGTGGACTTTCTTCTGTTCTATCATCGAAGCAACGACTGGCTATTGTTGATGGATTCATTGCAGCTGTTATACAAAAGAAGTTACTTAGAGACAGACTTGGTACAATATCGATCCGCGGCCGACCGTCCCACTATCACGCGTTGTTCATTGTTGAATCACTTTTTAAGTTAACTTGCATATTCGCACAAATCACAAGTTCCTCTACATCGACCGAGATTGTCCATAGCAAATCCTGCGATTAGTCCATCAACACATAACAAACTTGCCGACGACAAATTTAGTATGCATTTTTAACATCCGACGCGAAAAATCACGTGTGCTTAAATTGTTCCGAGATGCCTCAAGCAACTGGAATCCATTCTCCAGCGATAGTCCAACTTAAGATCGGACCAATGCCTTGCTGAGCAAACTTATCGCATCCTCACACGACCGTGCATTCATAAGGCTCAATAAAGGAAAAGGTAACAAGATTCGCTCGGTTGGCCCATAACTCAATCATTGATCCAATTGGAAGGCTTGGATTTATGTTCTCTCAGTAATCTGTAGACGAAAATATTGGATTTTTTTTTTTACGCGTTTCCAACATAGTAATTTCGAGATATTACTTAATTCATATGCATAAGATGTTGCCGCACACGAAGTAGAAAAAAGGGGACGTCATTTGCTAGGCGATTTACTTAAACCAAGGGAGCAAAATGAATATACGAAGTTTGATCATTTAGTTAGTATATTAAAATGCTTCCTTACTAAATATTAAGTATGACCTACTTTTCTTGAAAAGCTT
Organism: Rhodomyrtus psidioides; assembly: GCA_021437785.1. Classification (NCBI taxonomy): domain Eukaryota; kingdom Viridiplantae; phylum Streptophyta; class Magnoliopsida; order Myrtales; family Myrtaceae; genus Rhodomyrtus; species Rhodomyrtus psidioides. The sequence continues at coordinate 1,688,598 of JAILYB010000105.1, forward strand.
CATCATGACATGTCATGTCATTTGTGAGCGAATTTGGACAGCATTCCATTCTAGCCGAACCAATCTTTATACTTCTTGCTCAATTAAAACTGGAAAAGCTCGACAGTGATAGGAACCCGCCCAGTCACCGGCCGACACGTGGAGAACCATTTTAAGGAAATGACGACGTTGCCATGCGCGTGACCTCTGCAAAGAATCCAACAATTTAAAGCACATCTGCCCTCCCCCCACGCGTGACGAGCATGTGGCTAACCGACGGACGCCACGTCGACGGTCAACTCGGCACTTCCCCGTCAGGCCAAAGGACACGATCCCTCACGCGCTATTCCTGCGCGTGGAGGGATGATTTTTTTAATGTTTTTTTGCCATGCAGAGACATTGCAGGGACGAAGAAGCAAACAGAGAAGCTTATACGAAACGGGAAAGAGAGAGCGCCCACCTAACTTCGATTCCCATATTTCCTCATTTTCAGTAGGTCTTTTTTTTTTTTTTTGTAGTTTAGAGAGAGAAAGCTCTGGTTAAAAAGGGCCACTCATCTGAGAGACTCAGTTCAACAAGAAGATATAACCCTAGGGAAAAAAGAAGAAGAAGAAAGCAAAAGGAAAAAGAGAACTCTCTCTCTCTCTCTCTACACCTTTTGGGCTTGTCTTGTTCATCATGATCTGGGGGTTCACAGTATCATTTTCTGTGGTTTTTCACACGTTTGGGTTCGTTTGGGATCTGACCCAGGAAAGAGAGGAAGGAGAAGAAGAGGGAGGCCACAATAACAACAACCATAATAATTAAGGGGGGAAGAGAGAGAGAGAGAGAGAGAGAGAGAGGTTTCATACAGTGTTCAATTCATGAATAGGGTATAGAGGGTGCTTTCAAGAGGAGGAATAGGTGTGTTTGAAGGTGAACAAGAAAAGGGGAAACAGTTTTTTTGTTTTTTTTTTTTTCTGGGGGGGCGTTTTTGGGGAACTATTTTTGGATTATAATGGGGAGGGGAAGAGTGGAGCTGAAGAGGATAGAGAACAAGATAAACAGGCAAGTGACCTTCGCCAAGAGAAGGAATGGGCTGCTCAAGAAGGCCTATGAGCTCTCCGTCCTCTGCGATGCTGAGGTCGCTCTCATCATCTTCTCCAACCGTGGCAAGCTCTATGAGTTCTGTAGCAGCCCTAGGTTTGACTCTCTCCCTCTCTCTTTTTTCTTCGTTTCGTGCGAGACGAGATCTAGTTTTCTACTTGGGTCTATACGATCTGCTCGAATTATTGATGTGCTCATCAGGAATTACCCTAGATCCCTTTGCAGATCGTGCTTGATTCTTTAGACGAACTGTGTGCTTCTTCTTCTTCTTTTCCACACTCTCCGCGTACGCGGTCCAGTTATGATTTTGATGCCCAGCGAAGAGATTGGAAACTTTTTCTTCTGCTCTGCTGTTAAATTTACTGATGCAGATCCAAAATGAAAGACATCCCCAGTTCATTTCTTGAGAAAAGCGAGAAGCTTGATTAGACCGGTGACAACTTACCCTAGCCGACCATTTGACCAATGACTGAGTTCTCTGTGCTCGGTTGATTCATTCGTTCTAGAGAGAGAGAGAAATGTGTGTCCTAGAGTGAGATTTTGGTGGGAAATATAGTCAAAATGGTTGGAATCCATAGATAATTGATAGGATCAACGGGAGGTCCTTACTTTGTTTTGAGTCTAGTTAATGTGCACCGTCATCTCAATGCACCCATGAAACCGATGAGTTCTTCTTTGGTCCCTTTAGAGCTTGGATTGGAAGTTGTTCTTGAGCGTTTCTTACCCATGCCCTGCTAGAGAAGTGAAACAGTTGAAGACATAAGCGCAAGCATCGAGTCGATGTCGGATAAGCAACCGAGAGCGCGAAATTCAAAGAAATAGCATGTCTGTATATTTCGATGGACCGTGACCTATCTACACACTGAGTATCATTTCCAGTGTAAAATATGCAACAAATTAATGAAATCATCGACTGAGACTTTCATATTGGAAATTCTTTTAACAACACATGAACTTTCTTTGTACTTGACCTCCCCAGCGAGGAATAAAATACATACTCTCACATTGAGTAAATTCACAAGATAGCTCACTATCCATGTTAAGCTTGAATGGAACAGCCACCATTGATGGTAGAGCTTAATGAAAAGTAACAGAGAAATGCTACCGCATTCATGAAAGAATTTGCTTAACTGGGTGACATTTTCTACATTAAGTTAAATCATTAGAAATCTGGCATCTTAGGCTTACTCGAGAGGAAAAATTTTGATGTTTCCGTAGTAATGTATGAGTTCCGGTTCTCGGTGATTCGAGCTTGAATTGCTGACTTGATACACTTGCTCAAGGAGGCCTAAGCTGCGGAGGAACTCCTCTCCATCGAAGAAAAATTATGTAATTAATGAGCAATCTTTGTGTATACAAATTAACCTCACCTCTCAATTGACGGAACTCCTCTCTCCTATAATGATGTTTGTGGTCAGCATGCTCAAAACGCTTGACCGTTACCAAAAGTGCAGCTATGGATCGGTTGAAGTCAACAAACCCTCCAAAGAACTAGAGGTACTAATCTATCTAGACCTCCGCATGTTTCGGATGCACGGATGGATTTTCTCGCTCTTTTCTTTTACCGGGGTTTAATTCTATCGATGACGGCGTGACAGAACGCCTACCGGGAGTACTTGAAGCTGAAAGGGAGATTCGAGGCCCTGCAGCGGACTCAGAGGTGATGAGCTGAATGAACTTCAACTTGTCTAAGGCGCGCATGGTGTTACCTAATTTGGTCTAATTTTGGAGCCCCTGTGTTATTTGACAACTCTTCAGAAACCTTATCGGGGAAGATTTGGGGCCCTTGAACTCGAAGGAGCTCGAGCAGCTCGAGCGTCAACTCGAGGGATCACTGAAGCACATTAGGTCGACTAAGGTATTATATCTTTTATGCCATGTTTTCGCCCATTGCTTGCGTCGAAAGTCGAAATCTAATCGTATAGGCTAAACTACCAGCTTGCATATACCTCTTTCAGCGGAATTACTACATCTTAAAGGATCTTTTTGCCTGTTAGAATCGCGTACTTTGAACTCTCCTTCGATGGTTTGATCTTAGTGAGCTTGGACTATGTTACATACTTCATGTCATTAATGAATTCTTCTATATTGGTACTGAAATTCTCAAGATTTACTTGTCATTTTTTTTTTCTTTTTATAGGTTTCTTTCCATCTTTAATTTCCTTCTCAATTCGATTGTCTAACATGTTGGGTACATCCTGTTCTACAGACTCAGTGTATGCTCGATCAGCTTTCCGATCTCCAGAACAAGGTACAAGATTTTGATAAGTCGAGAGCAACGATAATTAAAGTACTCGCGGTCTTTTATACATATGTGGGTAAAACTTTTACTTTTGCTGCAATTACAGGAACAATCCTTGATGGAAGCAAACAGAGCGTTGACCCTCAAGGTTAAGATGGTTCTTGGCCCTGCTACAGATCACAAAGATACTGACTTAAAGAGTTTTTTCTCTAGGATTAGCCATATTTATCCATAACCACAATTCTCATTTCATCTTCTTCTTCTTTTTCCTTTAATTCAGCTGGATGAAGTCTGTGGAAGAAATAATCTTCGACCACCATGGGATGGTGGCAATCCAAGCATGAGCTATGGTCAACCCCACCCACAACCTCAGCAATTTTTCCAGCCTCTTGAATGCAATCCCACCCTGCAAATCGGGTAACTTATTGACCTCAATCTCGCCATTTTAATCACTCTTTCGTTGAGAAATCATCGCCAGTATTTTCTTCCTTGCGCCTAAACCGTCGGGTTCGAAAATAGTACCTGCTGATGCAGAAGCACATGCCTGCATTTCCCATATATGCTAAATGTGAGACCCTATGGATAGCAATCCATGACCAATCCTTTCAAGATCAGGCGCGCCTGGTCATCATCTGATCGGCTGGGAACAAACACCAGTCCCATTGCCAGGATGGTGGATCACGAGCTCGGCGCACCTAAACATTTCTCTGATCGACCATAAGGAGCTGACATACTTATGTCTTCGATCACGCATCGTTCTATTACATTCACTTGTTTGGGTCTCGAAGCACTTACGAATTGCTGCTTCTTTCTTGGAAGGTATGATGCCGGGGGATCTGATCACATGAACGCTAGTGCAGCCACTCCAAATGCTCCTCAACAAGCCAATGGGTTCCTTCCTGGTTGGATGCTCTAAGCCTCCTAGGATGACAATAACTCCTCTTGTTCTTATATATTCCGTAATAACAAGCTGATTAGCCTCTATCAATGTAACAAGGCAAGTTCGACATAAAGCAGCTAAAGAACTTGTTTAACTTCAGACACCAGGTGGTGTGCTGTGGACCTTAAATCCCCAATGTCTTGTATTCTGATTCCGAATTACAACGTAACGGGTCTTAAATCCCCAAGAACTATGATGCAATGGTTTCAGATAAATAAGCCAGAGATTCTATGTCTTTGCTATGCCCATTCAAAGTGCAGTCTCGCCATTCGGGTTTATATCCGTCGGTGACGTTTGCGAGATTCGCATGCTGCGTCCTGGAAACTATTCGGCTCAGGCTCGGGCTCAAGCTCGGGCAGGAGGAATGTTGGTTCTTCCTACCCGACTGCGATTGTTCGTCATGAGCATGAACCAAAGTTTTGATTTTTCTTCTCCTCTTCGTTCTGAAGTCCTGCCTGGTTTTGCATAACGCAAACAATTTTACTGAGTCGGGGCATGGACATGACAGGCCCTGGGCTCGTAAGACGCCTAAAAAACCAAAGGCCTTCTCTTGTCGGGCCTTTTTTACAAATCTAAGACATTTCTATTTTCACGGGAAAAGTGTCCAAAAAAAAAAGTCCTAATTATATTGCATTTGTGTTAATTCAATCCTAAACTTTTAAATTTATGCCAATTGAGTCCATCCGACCAATTTTGACTGAAAATCGCTGACATGGATGCTAATGGTTCTACATGGCACTGCCGGCACTGACATAGATTTTTTTAAAAAAAAAAATTTAACATCTTGATAATGTTTTTGGATCTTTCTCTTTTTCTTTATGTGCACTTTTTTTTCCTATCGAGGGTTGGCAACATGCCAGCCCCCAGATGAAGGCGGCGCCACCTCTCCCAGGCCCCCCCCAACCCCGAGGGCCTCGAAGCTCTCGCTTGGGGCCAGCACTGGTCGGCTGGCGACCCTCATCGACCTTCAATGGAAAAAAAAAGTACATAAAAGAAAGAAAAAAATTATTAACAATACATAATAAAAAAAAATATCCACGTCTGTGCCGGTCGTGTCACGTGAGTCGACTCGCATCCACATCGCCGATTTCTAGCCAAAATTAGCTGAGTGGATTCAATTGAAACAAATGTAAAAGGCTTAGGACTAAATTGGCATCTCTGAAAGGTTTAGGACAGCATTGGTGCCGATACTAATAGGTTTAGAACTTCCTTCTTCTTCTTCTTCTTTTACACTTTTCCCCTTTTTTTATTAATTACCGTTCCTCAATCCGTTTCTTTTGAATTACATCCACAAGTAGATAGAGAATCGAGAACCTTGGTTTAGTTAATTATTAGTCTGCTTTGAAGAGCATTATTATGTTGGTTCTTTTCTGTGTGCCTCAACTTGATATGGAATCCATCTTTGTGCGATGGGTGCATTGGGTGGTACGATGCGTGATTGCTAATCTAATCAACTGCGGATTAGAAGCCCTTTTCTTATTAGTCAGCTGCTTCCCTTAGTTTTAGGGATTCCATTCCTACAATTATTGTGATATTATATATTACAATCGGATTTTTTTTTTTTGGGGTCGAATAATAATATTACAATCCGATTGGGTATCTGGGGAAAAAAAAAACGGATTCGGAATTTAATCTGTTCAAAGATATAAAGACATTGTAATCATCAAAAGTTACCCCACTTCTGACCAAATAGCCACTAACATACCTCTACTTTTGCGAATATCATTCGTGTACCACTGAGCAATACCTCACAATGAAAAGACCAAAATGCCCTGCTTGCAAACTCATTTTAGTATCTTGCTTAGGGTTTGGGCGGTCTTCAGCTTGTTTTGAGTTTTTTTTTTTTTTTTTTGGGTGTGGTGTGAGAAATTTAGGATGTGGAACTGAGTATTCTTTCAAAGAGAATGTCGTTTTTTCATGAACATGGACACTAAAATAATTGAATCGACTCCGTGACTTAAATTGGGGTCGCGGTTGATGGTTGTCGTGCTAGTCCCCCCGAGGATAGTCGAGGTGCGCGCAAGTTGGCTCGAACACCTCGGTCATCAAAATAGTAATAATAATAATAATTGAATCGACACATTAGCATGTTAAGGTGTAACGGTCCGAGCCCAATTCACGTGAGCTGAGCGTTTAAAAAATATTCAAAAAGACAGATTTGTAAATTTCTATTTGCTTAACTATCACTTAATGAGCTCTTTTGCGCTCGTGAGTTGAGTTGCTACATGTAATTTCTCGTATCATAGGTGAAGCACGTAGAAATCCTTTCTGAGGAGCAAGACGATAAAAATTAGAGAATGTTGTGCGATGATGCCTAGCTTGGGAGGTAAAATTGTCCAAAAAGTTTAAAGCTTATTGCGCTTTTTCCATTTCAGTCTTAAAACTTTTAATTTTCCAATCAAGCCCTAAAGAAAATGTTGTACGTGTAATTTTGTACGATGATGCCGAGAAAAATTCAAGAATGTTGTACATGTAATTTTGTTAATTGAGTCCATCCGGTTATTTTTAGAGGATATTATTGATGTGGAAGCCCGCCATCCCACGTGGCATAATCGAAACTGACATTGGCAAATTTTCAATAATATCTTAATTTTTTCCGATTTAAATTAATTTTTTATTTTCTTTTTCTTTTTCTTTTTTTGGTCTGGTTGGCAGCCATTGGTCGAGGGTTTGACGACCCTCCACAGCAAAGAAAAAGTAAAGAAGAAAAGGAACAAAAGAAAAATAAAGTAGATTTGAAAAGTAAATACAAACTTAATTACCTTACAAAAAAAAATAAAGTAAAGAAAATTAACAATAACAATAATAATTAAAAATGTAATAAATATTATTAAAAATTAGAGATATGTTCAATAGAAGTCCTAAAACTTGTTGTAAAAGTGCAATTGAGTCCTAAAACTTGCAAAAAGTGCAATCAAGTCCTAAAACTTGTCAAATTGATGCAATTGAGTCTTTTCATTAACACCGTCAACTTATTTAACGAAAAATGCTAACGTGGCATTTTAAATTTAATTTATCATTCCTAGGTGGCATTTATTATTATTATTATTTTCCTTTCAAATTTCATTTTAAATTAATTAAAAAAAACAAGAAAAGGCTAAAATTTAATTTTAAAAAACAAAGACTAAAAACTAAAAAAGAAAAAGAAGGAGCAAGAGCAACTAGGCGAGGCTTAACCGATGAGGCAAGACCGCCGCCACCGCCCATCGCTAGAGGAGCCGGTCGAGGTCGCCGGCCCTAGTCGAGGGTGGCCGGCCATCGCCAGCCCCGGGCGAGAAATCGCTGGCTCGACTCACCCAAATTTGGGTTTCCCCAACCCAGATCTGAGTTCATGTGCAGCGCTTGGCCGAGTGGGATTTCTGTGTTCTTTCCTCCCTCGATTAGCAGAGCACTTGGTCGGTTCTGGTTTAGGGGGATCTGAAGCACTAGCTTTACGTTTGGGCACTGCAGGAGATATGGGCAGCGTCTATTTCAGTCCGAACCATCCGAGGAAGCCGCATCGGCTCTGTATGACTCAACATCTTGTCCTCTCTTATGAGCTTCACAATAAGACGAAAGTTTATGTCAGTTGCTGAGTCATTGCAGCAAAAAAGACAATGGCTTAATCATCCGACGGCAAACTTAATCATTGCAGCCAAAAAGACAAGCCCGACAAAAAAGGAGCGAGTGCTCGGGTTACTTACTCTTAGACCCAGAGATGAAGTTTTTTTTTTTTTTTGGGTAAGGAACAGAGAAACTGGAAGAGGAGTTCATTCCCAAAAGATGGCCGTGCATGAGCTTGAAGAGAACAATAGCCCTATCCTCGTTCTTCGTAGTGGAGGACGAGGCCGATTCTGTCAGCAACTCCTCTATCACCGGACTTCCCTCAGGCTCCGAAGAATCTCAAGTTCTGGTTGAAGGTAGGGCATCGCGAATTCAGGCTCGGGGTTGGCGACGGCCGACCGCCCTCGGCCATGGCCAGCGACCTCCGTCCAGCTTCTCCGACGATGGCGGCGGGTGCCTAGCCTCACCAGCCAGGCCCTGCCCAGCAGTTCTTCTTCCTCCTTTTTCTTTTTAGTTTCTAGTTTTTTGCTTTTTAAAATTGATTTTTGGCCCTTTCTTTATTTTTTAATTAAGTTAAAATGAAATTTGAAAGGAAAATAATAAAAAATACCATGTAGGAGTGAAAAATTAATTTTAAAATGACACGTCAGCATTTTCCGTTAAATAAGTTGATGGTGTCAATGAAAGAAATCGATTGTATCAATTTGACAAGTTTTAGGACTCAATTGTACCTTTTGCAAGTTTTATGACTCAATTGCACTTTCACGACAAGTTTTAGGACTTCTAGTGAATATATCCTAAAAAATTATCCATGTCAGCGCCAACTATGCCTTATAGGGTGACTGGCCCCCAATCAGTAACTTTCGATCAAAATTGATCAAATGGACTCAATTGGCAAAACATGATATGGTTTATGACTTGATTGGTAAAATTAAAAGGTTAGGTTTACAATTTTTTGGACAATTTTCCATCTTGACAGTGGTGGGATGTAGGAACTTCATATGAATTTGGTTCCCTTATAGTGTAGATCTCATAAAATTTGTACCGATCACCTAAGGCCAGGAGGAACAACTGAGATTGCTTTCCAATGTTATCAATTTAGTCCTAAACTTTTACATGAGATCTTGTGTTTACTTATTAATTATTTGCAAAACCTCACCTTACAGACGAACCAAATGGAAGATGGCATACGAATTTAGTTGTTGGATGGCATATGGGGGCAATTAAACTCAGTATTCATTTGGTAAAACTGAAAAATAAATGCTGAAAATCAAGTGTTGCTAATTTCTCATTGAATATTTTAGCAGCTAATCAATTAAGTAAGTCGTTCCTTACGGACTTGAAAGAACCAATTAAATCGCGCATAGTTTTGATATCATCAGATGCACTTTTTTTTGGTCAAATCAAATGCGCTTAAAGTGATTATCAATGTCCATGAATTTTCAAAATTTGCCAGTTTATGCTTAATCTTAATATCGATTTTGATTCGCGTAAGTAGGGCTAATTGTGCAAAAAGTCCTACTATTGTATGGCGGCCAATTCAGTTATAAATATTTCAGTTATGCTAATTTAGTCCTAAAAGTTCCAACGATTTGCCAATTTAGCTCTAAACAATTCAATTGCGTCACTTTAGTCCTTAACATTTTGAAGTTTTACTAATTTAGTCCGAAAATTATTATTTGGATAATTAGGCGAAAGGATGACATTGACAAGTATAAAACAATTTCGGACTAAATTGGCAAAATCTCAAAAAATTTAAGACTAAATTGGCACAATTAAAATATTGGTGATTGAGTTTATCACTCCACGATAAATTTAGGACCTTGTACTTAACTTTTCCGTGTAAGTATCAGGACAACGTAGCTGACCAGCTGGCGACAGGGACATCGTGCTTTGAAAATCTCAATCGATCTATGCGCATTTGGACATTCATTTCAAGTTGCTGCCATCAATTTCTTTTGTCCGCATTTACATTTCAAGAGCCAAGAGTTTCAATTTAATCCATTCTTTTTTTATTAGATGAAACAAGCACAAAAGCAATTAGGCTAATTCGACCCACATCATGTAGTTGTGCTTTCGAAACATTATCCTCAGATGAAGATATACAAAAATAGTAATTAGACAAAAATTTGATTCCGAGGAACAAAATTGCGCTCGACGAATTATTTAAGCTTGGGATTATTTCTCGAAAATTACATCCGATTTCTAGATAGATTACGCCCGAGATAAATGCATATAAACAAGATTATTTGTGAATAAGAAGAATAATTCATATATTGGTGGATTTTTTTCGCCTGATGACGTCATAAGTATTTTAAGAAGGCCCAGTTCCGGATCCGCCCCAATGGGCTTTGTGAAGTATCTCGTCAATAGCTAAGATGGATCTAAAAGGCGGGCAAAGCCATTAAATTAGGGTTTCATTGGGATAAGATTGTTCTTATTATAGCTCATGTTGGCATACCTTATTTAGGTTTTGTATGGCCTGCGAGTGATCGAAAGTTTGTCTCCCCCTTCAAAACAATCCCCAAAAAAAAAAAAAAAAAAAGGAACCTCCACGATCTAGCGATAAAGTTTAGAGCTAGCTTACCCCCTGAGACTCTCTCAATAGCCCACGCGTTTCGAGAAGTATGTCCACCTTTACCGATAGAAATCCCGTTCAAAACGCACGCTCCACGAAAAGGGGAAAAACAAAAGTTTCAAGATAGGCCCTCGCCTGCTTTGATCCCCCCCCTTCCTCGCGCCTTGCTGTCTATCATGTTTCTGGCTGTATATTTAGGCTCGTGAGAATGGTCCCCTGCCCAGACACACAGGGTAAAGATTGTAACGAGGTCTCTTTCTAGTACCATTACAAAAGATTAAAGTGGCAATGTTTATGGCCAGGCGAGTACCATGGTCCCCTGAATTTTTATAAATTTTGGGACTAAAGAACGGGATAATTCCCGCATAAACTATAGGAAAATTTGCAAGTAAGTACTAGAGGGACCACTATACCATCTCTTGAGAGATAATAAAATAAGCAATGCAGCAAAAATCCATTCTCCAACGACAGATTATATCAATATACAATCGAAATTCTCATTCTTCTAAGAATATGGACCACAAGAACGTCATGTGCACTGCATCATACCTCAATCTCCATATGTCCAGATGAAGTTGCACTCATATGTATTTAATTGGAAAGTTGGTACTAATCTTTTTTTTTTATATATATATAGCTTTAGCGGCATTTTGGACATCCTAGTAAAACGACAAATTTTCCTTCGAAATCAATCGAAAATTATGTCACTAAATTCGAGCCTAAACGGTTTGTTTATTTTTTTTGTTTTATTTTTGTTATTCTAGTCATAGCCATTTGGGCCCGGAATTTACCTTTACGGTACAAGTTCGAGATAGAGTAGGCTCTCCTAGCGTCTCTTTCTTGGAGTAATATTTTAAACTTTGTTTATTTCTTTTACTTAAAGGAATTTATATTTCTTGTGGTGAATCATGTCTAGAACTTAATTACTTGGTTCATGGATTGATAAATTACTTAACTTCAGTAGTTAATTACACGCTAATGAAGCGCTAAACTTTCGATTTGCTGAAGTTGCAGATTTTTGCTGGCTCCATGCATCACAAAGGACTTCAATTATTAAGAAAATGACACCAAGAGTTCATTTGGGTGAGCCGATATCAAAGTAGGACTTTGCTATCATTGAATAAGAAAAAGAGTTTTCAAGAACATCCTTTTCGGTTTGAAAAGAAGAAGAAGAAGAAAAGAAATAACACGGCGCGAGTATTCACCATATAATTCGTTATATAAGGCGCGAGTATTCACCATATAATTCGTTATATAAGATTTTTCTTTTTTCTTCTTCTTCTTCTTCTTCTTCTTCTTCTTCTTTTGGCATACCATGGTTTCATCATGTTAACCGTAGAACTTGTCTGAAACGTCCCTGGACACTACTCTCGAACAATCAAGATGTTTAAATGTGGCAATCACGCTTTTTGTATTGGTAAGTCAGCGTGAAATGTGATAATCTGTTTATCGAGAAATAATTATACCGCATTTCAATGTTGATGCGTGGATTAAAAAAAGAAGAAGTAGAAAGCTTACTATATTTCAAGTTAATTTACATCGAATCTTTGATGTGATAGAAAATCTGCTTAACCCTACGACGAGCATATTTTCCTAATTTCGTGTAGGACCAACTATATATTCTACTATGTCGAATATATGCAATCCTAACTTTATTTCCCCCTTTTTTTCCCGCTTGTGGAGGGGCTTGTTTGCATGGGTTTGCGCACTTAAAAATGAAACATTTCACAATTAGAAACCTTACTTGCCACAATTAAATAACTCATTTAGCAATCCAACTCTATCCTGCTTTGTCACTTCGAAACGCAAGAAGAGGCGGAATTAGTAGCTCAGCCTGTTGCTTCTTGTTGTTCCGGCTAGGCTATACACCTAGAGGGGGTGAATAGGTGTTTATAATCAAACTTCAATAAAGAATTCGGAATTGAAAATATCGAGTTCGATAGAGGCACGAGTATTAGTAGAGTCACACAATGCTTCTACCGTATAGTAAATAGATGCAGAATGAGTAGAAAGCAAGACATGAGAGATTATAATGGTTCGGCTTTTGGAAGCCTACGCCCACTCTCTCACACTAACAGCCTACTGGCTGGATTCCACTAAGTAATCAAGTAAGAGATTACAGAAAGATGTGATTGCTTGAACACAAACACTTCCAACAGAAACGAACTCTGGCTCTACCAAGGCTATCCCACTCTACACACTTGACTCTGTATAACACCTCTCACAAGATTTCACTCTAAGCACGAATAGATAATTGAAACATATGAAGCGCTCTTGAGATATGTGTATTGATCTCTTGATCTCTCTTGATTCTCTTCGAAGTTAATGCTCTTTATATACTCATCTTCTTCCAAGCTTCCCGCTGGACAGAATCACCCGAGGATCAATCTCCAAAACTAGCCGTTGATTGATTGTCGAACAAAGATCACGAGTCGTTGAAGTAAGAGCAATCAGAGATTTGAGAGGATTTGCTCGCCCATACAATCAAATCATTAACTCCATAAATCAAGCTTCTAATAAAAGAAATTATCTAAATGATGATTGTCAATCAATCAAGAGTCATCATATGAAAAGTAATGAGAATATCTTTATAATTGATGATCAATCAATTTAACTTAGAAACGAAATCCTAATTAGATAATTGACCGTTAGTGGGGAAATTTAATCTGCTACGTAATCAAGAATGAGATTGATTAAACAATGAGGATAAATCAAAGATCTAAATATATCTCATTAAGGATCACGTATTTGTCTGCTTCCGCCACGAATCATGTCTGCTTCTATCAAAGTAAAAGCATTAAGCACTTAAGTACAAAGGCATAGAGATATATTTGTAGTAATTCCTGAAAGTATAAATCAAAGTCTTTTCAACAAAGTATGTAAGTTTTGTTTCCTTCAAAATCAAATATAATTTCGTAACACTTCCAAGTTACAACTCTCTAATTAGAGTAAGAAAGGAGGATTAGGATTTGCTTCAAAGGCTATCACACTGGCAAACCCTAATCACGATTTGAATGTAATAAAGAATTTACCGAGAGAAAGGCGAACTCATCACCCCGCGAGTTAAATATCGACTAACACATTTTGATCCGATTTTCAAGGGAAAATTAATCACATCGGAGTAATTTCGTGACCGCGTGAAATAACAATAATACGCTGACATGCTACGAATTGCAAGTCTAAAACAAGGCTATTCTTTTTATTGAACCCTTCCCCCTAATCAATTTTCCATTTATCTGATTCTAGTGAAGAATACCTATAATAACCTATTATTAGTCATTTGGGTTCGATTAGGCCCAAGGTACTTTTCAACCTAAATCAGAATTATCAATTTGAGAAAATCCCCAGCCTAAATTGATGAAATAGCTACCCAAGCCAAGTTTGCTTTTATTGGTTGTTAAGGTTATAGACTATTTAGGCCGATCCATAGATGAGAAACTCAGCAATATTGCCCTATGTGCTTCTAATATAAACGAGAAGCGATAGCATAAAACTGATTTAAATTAGATCAGGTCAATCATTCATTAAACAATGGGATAACTGGAAATTATAAAACTTGTCAGGAAAGTGGAATTAAATCCTAAAACTTTCAAAAGTGCAATCAAGTCGTTAAACTTATAACGGAAGTGCAATCGAGTCCTAAAACATTCAAAAGGTACAATCAAGTCCTAAAACTTGTCATGAAAGAATAATCGAGTTCTAAAACTTTCAAAAAGTCAGATCAACGAAAGGATTAAATTGACAAGTTTGAGGACTCAGTTGCATTTTTTGAAAATTTTAGGATTTAATTGCACTTTCTGACAAGTTTTAGGACCTAATCACACTTTTCAGAGTTTTAGAACTCAATTACACCTTCGTGACAGGTTTTAGAACTTCCAATGTACTTATTTTTGAACAATCAAATCAACAATACTTTATTTTTTGAACAAATGTGCATGCGCATCCCCTTGTGGAGTGGGAGAAATGTCAAAAAAGTCCTAAACCTATTGCATTAGTGTCAATTTAATCCTAAACCTTTTTTTGGTGTCAATTTAGTCCTAAATAATTTGCATTGATGCCAATTAAGTCATAAACCTTTTATTGGTGCCAATTCAGTCATAAACATTTTGTATTTGTGTCAATTCAGTCTTAAATCTTTTGTATTTAGGTCAATTGAGTTGATCCGGTCAATTTTGGCTTAAAATTGGACGTCGATTGTCCTACATGGCACGGCTAGTGCTAACTTGGACTTTTTTTTCATATTATTCTAATATTTTAAATAATTTTTTAAGCATTTTAAAAAAATTAAAATATCAAAAATATATTAAAAAATACACATCACCACCGGCCGAGCCACGTAGAACAATTGATGTCCACCCAGCGACTTTCGATCAAAATTGATCGAATTGACTCAATTGGCATAAATACAAAGATTTAGGACTAAATTGGTACTAATGCAAAAGATTTAGAACTGAATTAGCACCAATAAAAGGTTTAGGACTGAATTGACACTAATGCAAAAGGTTTAGAACTGAATTAGCATAAAAAAAGGTTTAGTTTTGAATTGGCACTAATGCAATAAATTTAGGACTTTTTTTGACAATTTTCTCCTTGTGGAGTGTTATGAAAGAAGCAGAATGCCCATTGAGCTTCAAATCGATGCAAGGCTATGGAAAAGGCCAACAGAATTTGAACTACATATAGGATTGGACTGAGGCTAACGATAGAAAGCCTGCGAAATATGAGAATTTGAGTGCTCTCGAAGCATCACATTCACATTCATCAGAATCAATCGATTCTCGTGAAGGGGTTGGTAAGGAAAACGACGAAACTTGAAGTCGCCCGAAAACTTCTCAACACTCGAAATATGAATAGATCGATGCCTGAGTTGCGAGTATATATACAAACATGCACAATAACAACAAAAAACAGGCGGTTTACTTTCAGGGTTCACAGGACAGGCTAGAGCGTCGGAAGATCTCATTCGAATCCCCCCTTCCAATAGCAGTTTCTTGGATCCAAAAGAGAGTATTTGGGTACTTCCAATAACGAAAATATGTATCATGCCTTAATCTAATTGGGGTTGGCTGTGGTCAAGGAACTGGATCGAGAAAAAGAGGTCACTTGAATCGAAATCTCATTCAACAACAAAGATATCAAATTTTCACACACTCATTAAATAGATTATCCTATCAGTAAGGACTATAATTTGGGATTTTTTTTTTTATTGTCCTTCTCTGACTAAGATGAGAAACATAATTAACTTGTATTTGCAAGGATTTGTTATCTAATGTTCGATTTTCAAAAAAAGATACATTTCTATTGAAGTGGAGGTTTCTTTGAACAACAAGGAGCAAGGTCAACAAGTAGCACAGACACCGACAAGTAACACGACATGACAGATACGACACGCCGGCATGTCATTTATCAATAAATAAAGAATTCCGACAGATTAGGACACATTGCATATTAGATGTATATTTTATATACACATGATAAATTATCGTGTATATATAAAAATATCAGGAGTAAGTTTCTTCTTTTTCTTTTTCTGTTAGGAAATCACAATTAGATTTTTTTTTGGCTAGCTGGGTAGATTAATTTTGGGGTGGTTGGATATATGACTTAGGTATGTATTTTTTTTTATAAATTTACATTTTGGCCCATAATTTATTGAAAATGCTTAAAATTGACTCATACGTGTTGAAATGGGGTGTTGAAATGCTGAACTTGCGTGTCGCTGACGTCTCTAAAACGCTGATCACGTGACAATCGCATGTCGAAGAGTGTCGAAATATCGGACGTGACGCGGAGGCCCTCTAAGAGTGTCAGTCCTTCCTACCCGCTAGCCACCAGCAAAGGCCGCCCATGCCCCCACGCAACCCGACACTGGCCAAGTCAAAACCAGAGGGAAAAAAAAAAGAAAAAGAAGAAAATAGAAAGAAAAAGAAGAAAATAGAAAGAAAAAGAAATAAGGGAAAATATTTAAAATATATTAAAATATTATTAAAGATTATTCATGTCAACCACAATGGTACCACGTAGGACCGTCAACGTCCACGTTAGCTATTTCCAAGCAATAGAACTATATTGGGAAAATGTGAAAGATTCATAACTGTATAGGCAAAATGCAAAAGATTTATGAATTTTTCGACAATTTTCTCATCAAACGATATTGAGCATATTTTCCATCTCTTCTCGAGAAGCAAGTGGGCTATTTCTTTTGCAAATTGCTCCGGGATAGAGCCATTTGCTTGCACAAACAAAAGTCATCAGTTTAACCGGTTCTTGGAGTCTCGTGGACCGGGTCTCCACGCTCGAACCCCTTGTATTATTAACACACACACACACACACACACACACATATATATATATCGAAGAAAGACGAACAGTTTTATTTCACTAAATACCCCTAGTGCGAACAGCGGCCGCCATCAGGTGCCGAATCCTAGTACTTCCGAAGACTTTAGTCAATCCTAAGGTAGCCGCTGGCATTGATTGATGTAATAAATGATCACACGTTCAGACGGCAACCAGAATTGCACGACTACCTCAATTATGCCAACAAAAGAAACATAAGAGAGAATACGCTATTTAGTATTTGCTAACAAGCATCACTTTTATAGAAGAATCCCTTTTAAACCGTGATAACTAGCACTTTCAGAAAAAAAACAATTAAACTTCTTTTCTTGATGGAATTTTTTTTTTATGATAACTCATTCATTAAACTGGTATATCATTTGCGATACTAAAAGTGTTTCTAAAAGTTAAGGGCCTGCATGGCAACGATCCCGATTCAAAAAAGTGATTCTGATTAGAATTGTTTTTCTGATTTTCTTTCTTGGATGAGTTTTAGAAACCGGAACGTGTTTGGTAAATGTGTTAAACCTAGGCAAGTCACAACCAATGACCAAGAAAGAATATCTGGGAATTATGAGTTCTCCCGATCATGACAACAAAGCGAGTTAAGATTGCCCTAATGGAAGGAAATTAAGTGCGCAATCAAGAAATTATGACATTGATAAATTGCATCATAAAACCCTAATGAAGCCCTAAGGGCTTAGAGAAATGTAATTCAGGTTTAATTTCAAAGGTGTTTAGGATTTTCCTTAAAAAAAAATCTAATAAATCTCGAGAATCTCAGCCCAAATTTATGAAAATGTGGTCAAACTATGCTAATCTAAGCTTGTTCTATTTTTAGGGATTTTTTGAAATTTTAGAATTTTTTTTCTTTTTTTATTTTTTTATTTTCTTATATATTTTTGTATGAAAATGAGACCTCATTATGTTTTAGGTAGATTGAAAAGTGAGAAGAGAATTGAAAGGGAAAAGTCTGGGAAGCCATTCTGTTTTGTGATTCTCAAAAGCGGTTCTTCTTCCAAAATCAGCTTTTTTTTTTTGTTCTTATTTTTGCTCCAAAACTATTCCTGGGAACATAATCAGAATCAGAATTATTTACGTTACCTAACATGATTCTCATTTTTTTTTGTTTCAGAAACAGAATCAGAGACCCAGAATCGTTGTCATGCAGACCCTAAATATGCTTTGGAATTTTGGTCCGAAGGCAGATTTATGTATAGATCATCGCTTATCACATCATGTAATGTGTAATAAATATAAAAATAAGTTCATTATAAGTCCTAAAACTTATTATGAAACTGCAATCGAATTCCATATTTTTGAGCAAATATAAATACAACATAAATATGTCGACGGGTTCAAATCTAGGCTTCATATTAGAAATCTCCCCCGAGTAAATGTGCTTTTGGACTCTTAACTATTAGAGTTCATCGTGATTCTTATTTGAACGTCACAGCATCAGATAATCTCTTTCTTTACCGTAGAAGTCTAAGGTCGCGCATTTGTGATAAGAAGGCTAACACTTCCACCCTAGAAATGATCCGATCGCCGTAGAAATCAACTCAGCCACAAACGACGACGAGCTTTGTCGCCAAAATAGGAGGAGGAAAAGCCCTGTCTTTCAAATCCCCTCCTGCAACATTAACAAATGCAATCTCCTACCTCGTACGGAGACTTCACTCGATTGTGTTCACTTCGCCAAAGAACCTGTGGCCCAAAACGAGACAGAGCGACTGCTCAGCCCCCCTCCCGCCAATCGTAGCTCGACAACGCACCCCTCAAGACCCAACCCCTCTCCCCCTCAGTGTCAGCCCTACTAAGGGACACCCCCAAACCTAATCTAAGAATCTCTCACCCACCGGATAACCCTATTTTGATTTCTTTCTACTGTACCAACCCCCCCCCCCCCCCCCCCAAAAAAAAAAAAACAATCTGCTACTGTTTCTGCAAATTACAACACGAGCTTGCGCATCAGTAAAGGCGACAGAAGAGGGAGGGAGGGAGGGGGGGAAAAAGAGAGAGGCCTCCCCTTTGTTCTTATGAAACTCCACTTGCACATAAATAGAAGGTAAAGATACCAATTAAAAGAGCCTATCGGTATCAGTACGTTTCCTCCTCCTCCTCCTCTCCCTCTCTCTCTCCCTCTCCCTCTCCCTCTCTTCGATGACACGGGGCTAAAAGAATTTAGGGTTTCTTGAGTTCTTGCTCTCTCTCTCTCTCTGGAGATTTTTCATTGCAGCTTTTTTGGTTTTTTCTTTCTTTCTTCTGCTGTTGTTCTTGTTGCTGGTCGTAGCAAGAAAAGAGAGAGAGATGGGAAGAGGGAGGGTTCAGCTGAAGAGGATCGAGAACAAGATCAGCAGGCAAGTGACTTTCTCCAAGCGGCGGACTGGGTTACTCAAGAAAGCCCACGAGATCTCCGTCCTGTGCGACGCCGACGTCGCCCTCATCGTCTTCTCCACCAAAGGGAAGCTCTTTGAGTTCTCCAGTGATTCTTGGTTTGTCCTTGATTTCTTTCCTCTTGTTCTTCTGGGATTTTTTTTTTCCTGCACTTTTTCTTCTCTTTGGAGTGGCGTCGCGCCAATGCTTACTATCAGAAAACGTTTGCTTTCCCCCCATCTTCGCTCGCAAAGGGGCAATAAAATGCGAAAGAAAAAGAGCATTTTGATTGGGTTCGTCGCATTCTGCAGAATATGGTCCAGCCAAAATACCATCATACGCTTAGTGACGGAATTTAACACAGTCGTTCATAGTTTTTCATGGATTCCGAAATTTTGAAGGAGTATTGCTGTTCATCTTTTGTTTGTTTTCTTTAGGTTTTCGTCACAAGCTTTGACCAAGCTGTTCTTTTTTTCCCTTCGATCCCCTACTTACAGCTAGAGTTTCCTATGAAGAACGGTTTTTTTCCCCCTTATTACCTACAAAAACAATCTTAAGTGGATAATTGCAGCCTTTGATCAAATTTTACTTGGCTGTCAAATCATCCGTGGTCAGCCATTTTCACGGGCCTTTTTTTGGTACGACGTCGGTATCGTTTGTGTTGCCTACCCATTTCAAATTATTTAATCAGAAGGACTCTTTAGCTGCGCACATCCGGCTTGAAAACAATCACGATATTGTCTTTATGTTAATGAAACCGTCGGATCAAGATTAGCTTTGCAAGCGAAACCTCTTCCTTATTTCGTCAGAAAAAAGAAGTTCGTGGATTCGCAAAACGTATTTCTCGAACTAAACGCGTGGTATGAATGTGTCCGTAATCAAATTTATTCCAAGATTTCCAGAAAAGGTTTTCCCTATCTACCCATACACGTATATTTTTGTATGTACGACGCTTCATCAACGATTTTTTTTTGTGGGTTGAAGCACTTTTTTTTTTCTTTTTAAGAGTAATGATACCTTTTCGACCAAAAAAAGAGCAATGACACCTAGTACTATTTTTAGCAAAACCTATGCCTCATTCATTCGGCGATTTCAGTTGCCTAGGCAATAATGATCCAAAAACCATCAAGATTTATGGAGAATCTTCCTCTAGATCTATGATCCTATGACTGATCGAAATGCCTCAAAAGATGGACGCACTGTTCCTGCCATTTTCTGGGGGAATAAATGTAATCTCCATATTTTTCTTTTCTTCTTCATTTATACCGAAACTCTTGCTTGAGATTGAATATTAACAGGGACTAAAAATAAGGAGATTACTTGAAAAAAGAAAAAAATAATACAGAAATAAATGCATTTCTCCACTTTTTTTTTAGAAACAATTAGCATTGATTAATCATTTGATAAAGACTACAAATTCAATGGAAATGTTTCTGGGTGTTAACTCCATAATCATTCTTTTTTAACACTTGGCAAATACATGATAATTCTCTCATTAGACATGCATGCGCAGCCTAGAGTCTAATCACTCCCCCAGCCTCACCTGATCTAGCTGCACTATGGGGATAAGTTTAGTTTAATAAATTGACCTAAAGTATTTTTTTTCTCATATCATATCAAAGTAGCTATATCATCAACTTTCAAAAACATAACTTAAAGATGTAACTGCACTTCTTTTCCTTCCAACTGATGTAGAATTGATATCCTTCCTTCACATGTGAGGAAAACTGTAATCTCATATATTCTGCAGATATGGAAGTCCATACAGGTGCTAATTTTCGAAACATATGTATGCACTCGTGTGGAAAAAATGCGATCATTGCCGAGTAGCGGCCTGTTTGGCCCTACATTACCTGTGATACGTGAACTTATCGGCCCTCTGTTAAGACCTACAATATGATTGGCATCATTTAAGCTCATGCATAATCATCAGTGCTTCTCCATTTGTGAAATACCTTTAATGAATCTTGCAGCATGGAAAGCATCTTGGAGAGGTACGACAGATACACATATGCGGAGCGACAGATAGTGGCCACTGATTCCCATCAAGAACAGGTAACTTTCGTGCAAACGAATTGGCCAAAAGTTTCAGATTTATATTTCTCCATGATTTTACATTGGGAATTTAACTTTATCCTTACTGAATTCTTTTTGCTTAGCATGTTGTCGCTGTATATTGTGGGTTAGGAAAGCGAGGACGAGTAGGAAGATTCGAAATATATATTTCACGTTGTTGTCTTTCTGAGTTTAAGTTTTTAGAACAAAGCCAAGAAAATCATCTTGAGATGATTAATTATGTAAAATCCACATTGTACCGCTGTCCGGCTTAGTCTGTGTGTGCATGCGTGCGCGCCATTTTACTTTTGAAGGGAAGAGGCTTTTTCTGAAGATTTTTTTTTCAAAAAAAAAATTATATGTTTAATTGTTTAAAATTCCCTTTGTGTAAATTTAATAAAATCAATTGACTAAAATTGTTTAAGAAAAATTCTATGGTAATGAATATAAGTAGTGCGCTTTAGAAAGATTGAAGTGTTCAATCTCAAACTGTCTTAATTAAGTACAACTGAAATTTAAAGCTAAACCTACGCTTAATGTCTCTTATGTAAATCTTTGTCGCTAGACTCCCCAGTAATCATTGTAGCTTGTCAGTCCTAAAATGGAAAAATCAAAAGGAAAAGTGAAGGGCCTTTAGGTTGAACGGACCATCAATACCTCTGATCTCATTTTCAGGAAAAGTTGTCTATTAGTATTGGAGTGACTTCTACGTTTAACTTTTACATTTTTACTTTCTCGGACCTCTGAAAAGTCAAAGATAATTATTCTCCTCTCCCATCAACATTCAAAATATTTTCTCAAATTTCAAAAAGATTGTGAAAAAAGTTATGTAAGTGTACATCTTAATATAAGATCATTTTCAAAGGAAAGCATTGTAACAAACGGTCTATGACATACGTCGAAAGATTTGAGAATAGTAGAAACTGAAAAATTGAAATGAAAAGCTTAAATAAGTTTTTTTTTCCCCATTTTTAACATATTGGAGAAATGTTATAAGCAAAAATCAAAAGTAACTTATAAGTGCTGGCAGGCAAGCCTTAATCAGTTAGAACTTGCCATGTTCCCTCAGTTTCCATTTGTAAAATCACAAAGTCAAACAAGAAAATTAGAAACTTGTGAACCATACGTAGCTACTTACATATTCCCGAATTGGAGTGAGAAGAAAGGCGAAACTCGATGAATAAGCATGGTGCCATCCATCGACTTTTTAACCAAAATGTATAGGAAGACATATTCAAAATCGTGAGACATACAGGAGGACATATTCAAAATCGTGAGACATACAGAAGTTGATTGATGAAACCAAACACTTGACTAGAAATGTTACAATGAAAATGAAAGCCAAACACTTTGTGAGAAGAACTGAATGGACCAAACATCGTATAAAAAGGCAATGTAGGGTTCTTGCTACAACCCTATTTACCTTAAAGTGTCGTAATGCATTGTGATTATATGGACAGTGTATAGAATAACTTGAACTATATGGACAGTGGATTACCATTAGAACTATATGTTGCAGATATGTTGATGTGGCATCCATATATAGGACAGAAATTGAGCACGTCATTATATGCTCATTAGTCAAACCTCAATTTTTCCTAACTACAATTGAAAAAAAAAATAACCTCGAAAAAGAATTTTTGCCATGTGAGTCTGGTCGTAGGTGAGGCGATGTAGGAAAGACAGATTTGTCTCCCACGACAATGTTTGGCTCAGCGCCGTTTGGTTCTCGGTTTGTGTATAGTGATGCACGGTTTTATTACCAAATTCATATTTATGGAAAGATGTTTTTCTTTGATGCTTTCTTGGAGATCCCAATGTTGAATCATTCGTTGATCTGTACATGGTTTATAAGTGGTACGAAGAATACAAGGACCGTTTTACTGAATACAATAGCAAGATGTCCATGCGTTACACGGGTCTAAGACTATAGTTATAATATTCTTAATGTTGGTGTCGACATGAATCATGCACGAAATAATACGCAAGAGGTTATAACACAATGGATCTTCACATCGATCAAATTTCCCTTTTAAGATTACACGGAGTATTACTTAAAGTGAATCCGAACGCCATCATGTAGGTATATTCTTTGAACATTCGTTTTTCTCCAAAATATGCCCAGCATAATATTTTAAACATTTGTTTTTCTCCTTAATTTTCCTTTTTCATTTATTAAAGTGGGAGCCTTATATTTAGAAGAATTCAGCCTCTTGCATAAGTTTTTTTTTTCCCATCTAAGTATATAAAAGATTTTACACAAGTAAACCTGTCGATCATAAACTATATCGGCTTAAGAATCAAAATAGAATCTAAATATACATAAAGAATACATATGCATGAGAATTAGAGATTTACTAAAACGACCATCAAAAGCAAATTGCTCGGTAATGCTGACGCGTGAACATGCCACGTACCTCAACCTCGCGTGAGTGTGTGTGTGTGTATGAATCGATGTGATAAATTGCGAATGATTTCATGTTTGGTCCAATAATCAATTGCAGCCCGTTTCTTAACTACGCCGTGAGTTAGTGGAGCATTTCATGAACTCGAGATTTATCTATTCAAAGTGTGTTGTAAAACAAAATATTTGCATGCCTAGCATTACTCTGATTGCACTGTTTTTCAAATAATCCTCTCTCTTTTTTTCTGTCTAGGGAAGCTGGTCGCTTGAATATCCCAAGCTCGTGGCCAGGGTCGAAGTCTTGCAGAGGAACATAAGGTAACGTCTTCTGTTAGCAACGTAATTACAAGTGTTATTGCTTCATGCAAGTCATATATTATATACCACGCCAGTTGTATACGTGTCGCTAGCAAACTTGCATGTCCTAAATTAATCTAGCATCATGAGGAATACTAGGTTTGCATCCGGTTTATGAATAGAATTGAGCATTTTTTTGTTGTTTGATGAAACGACACTACAATTTGGAAACTTGGGTTTTAAAGAAGAGAGGGTGTCAACAGGACCGGTCAAAAAGATTATCAGATGAACGAGTTATCATCCACAATGTCTATCGCATGTGAAAAATTGTACGGGCCATGTATTTGAGCGGAATCTCATGTGGGTCGCTCCGCTTCTTGAGATGTGATTGAGATAATCTTTCAGACTAAACCTACACGGTAACTCTTTGACTAACCGTGCCAGACACCTGATTGCCATTAGATTTTTGAGTCCTACGTGAGTCTCGTGTCTAGCGAATCATATGACCAAGCACCCGGTGCAGCCTTTGTCTGAGATCATCTCAATTTTGGGTATTGTTTGACATAGCTGGTCAATGCAATTTAGCTTCTACGCATAGTGACAACGGGAAACAAAGACCTAAACATAGTTTTTATCAGTGCAGAAACTTGACTGGACAAGAGCTTGATCCCTTAAGTCTCAGAGAGCTGCAGTATTTGGAGCAGCAGCTTGATACAGCTCTTAAGCGCATCAGGATCAGAAAGGTTAGGCCTTTATAAATTGTGTCTTTCTTCTGGTTGAAGTTCTTTATGCAAATGAGAATCCCTTTCCTTCTTTTTGACTCTTTTTTCTTTCTTTTATCTTATGCAGAACCAACTCATGCACGAGTCGATTTCTCAGCTGCAAAAGAAGGTAAGAGCTCAGGCTTTGCAAGCGTCTGAATGCAATTTCATATGAACGCGTAGGGGAAGATCACTGTCGTAGTTGGTTCGTTTTGGATCGAATGCCAAGATGCCTGGACCATGTGAGATTATTCCTTTTATTATCTCATCTTACTTTAAATGGTAAAACCCGTAACTGCATTGAATTAACAACAACACCTCAATTATTTTAACTAAGACTTACTTATAGACTGCCGCATTATACTTTACAAGTCCAGTTTCGAATCGGGTTTTTTTCAACCCTAACATTACTCCACCAAAAGGTTAGATCATTTTTGTGGTTAATGCGCAAAGTTTTGAGTTGCTGTGGGTCATATGTATTGGCGAGCACAACAAAGGTTTGTCCGTGCAGGACATCATTTTCACAATAGCATATAGTAGGAGTTGACAAACTAAGGAATTGGATCCAATTTGCAGTTATATAAGCCGTGTATCTTTTTGTATGCATGATGTAACAGGAGAAAGCCCTGCAGGAGCAGAACAACATTCTCTCTAAAAAGGTGATTATGCGCGCAAATTTCATTGAATTGGCCTCTTAAGTTTCTATTACTTCCAATCAGAAATTATTAGAGTGACATTCTTTTTTTTTCTCTCTCTCTTTTTGGGATACTGGGGGAAAAAGCAGATCAAAGAAAATGAGAAGATAATGACAGAGAGTGGGCAATGGGAGCAGCAAACACTAGCACCGACCACATCCTCCTTCATGCTACAACCCAGTCTGCCTCTTCCTTCCCTCACCATTGGGTATACTCTCTCTCTCTCTCCACACATTGTTTTTGCGTAGGTACAGCTCTAAGATATCATAAAAGGAAAAAATGAATGTTCATATATCAGTATTTAAAAGGAAAAATGTATATCGTGATGAGCTTGCTTTACTACGTATTAGTGGCGCGAATATAGAGAGAACCATGGAATTTTTGGTGGAATTCTATAGATTGTCTGCAGATTAATAATCTAAAATATAAGACGATTTGGTAGTTTTGAGGAAAGTTAAGTTTGTAGGCATTCAATCGATAGACGGCTCTAAAACTTCGATAGTCCATGCCTTTTGTGGACATTAGCTTTTATGTTACATGTTATTTGGTTAGCCTGATGAGTTAGAAGTATTCCCACTTCATCCGAGATAGCTGATGCTTGTCTCCACTCTGAAAAACCATAGGACTAGCCTTTGTCATTATACACTTCTAGATTACAGGAAGCCGAATTAGCGGTTCCTTGATGAGTACAAGGTTTACATGTTTTTTCCACTCTTAGTGCATAAATTCTCTTTAATCGCTCACAGTAATTGTTGTGTGGAGTCTGGAGATGAGTTATGAGTCTTATGACAACTTAACATCACCATCTTATGTGAAAATGACTAAATGAACCGATGATGACAAACCCTGAATGTAGTGTTCACAAGTTAATTGACCATATTGATGCAGCAACCCGTTTCAGACAAGGCAGGTACTTGGAGGAGTGGAACACGAGGGGAGATCTCAAGCCCGACCGGCCAACACGCTCATGCCGCCTTGGATGATGCGCCGCTCGAACGAATAGAGATAAGAGACCAACAACATTCTCCTCGACGACAGCTTTTCATTACAGCCAAAAGCCTTTTTCACTTCACTATAAGGTTATGCTACGGCACGAGTTTTAGCTCGCTGCTTCCTATATATGACCCTCTATAATCGGTGTAAAGTATCAGAACTACTCCTTCATTATAAGAAAGCAATTGGGTATCCAATCCAATTCTCTATATTTCCCATGTCCCGCGATGTGCAATGCACTATGATAGTTTTCACGCGAAGATTAGTAGTTTCACAGAAGCCGCAGACGAATTTGTATCCAGCTGAGATAAGCAAGTATGATTTATATGCATCCTGCAAGAGGAAGGGATAAGAGTTCTACCACATCTTGTTTTTCGATGCCGATGTTGATAAAATGAAGTAATCCATTAAAATGCAACATGCGAAATCACATTCTCTACTGAGCCTGTACATTTTACCCAGATATACTTAAACCCTACTACTAATATTGTCTCTGATGTTCCTTCTCAAGACTTTTCCTAGCCAACCATTGTAAACGATTTCCAGAGAAAGCCTAATATTCGCATGAAGCAGCCCGACCAAACACTCCCCGCATATTCATGTTATTCCTTCCCGACCGCTGCCACAAGTAACCAAAAAGTAACAAGCACCATAGGCATCAAAGGCCGAGTTGAGTTGATGTGCAGATAGTCGAGAGTTAAAGCTAATTGAATACTGTCAGCAATCACGTATACACTTTAGCTAATCTATGTTTATCTGCTGGTCGACAGTTACGACCAGACCCGGTAAGCAAAATGTCAGGTAATTAGTACAGACCAGTTGCCAATGACAAATAACCTAGATGCGCTAGTTGGACTTTGTGGTTTCTTTTTTCTTACTAGTAATACGCCTGCCTAGTTGACCAGCACTGTTGATAATCGCCACAGGCACTGTTGATAATCGCCAAATGATTTTATGGATGGTGAAGTGAACAGAGTTATCAATAATATCCGTTGTTCCCAGCAGCAGGCTCTTCATCTTCAATCCCGCCATTCCGACCATCAAGTAAGTCCTCCCTGTATAAACAAGAGTGACATGGATGGTTACCCCTGAAAAGTGCCCCGCGGGGGGTGGGTGGTTGGGGGGAGGAGAGAGAGAGAAGAGTGGATCCAAAGTCCAGGCTCTTATCAGAATAAACCAATCCTGAGCACCAGTACTATTAACAAGATGACAGGTGCTCAAGTCACAACAAAGCACAACTTTAATTTGCTCTCGTACACTTTCACTAAATCCAAGGTAATTAAAACGAACTTTTGGATATGCAGACTCTTCCGGACTCATAAGCAATTAACCCAATGTGTAATTCATCACATGGGCCTTAGACACATTGATATCTCATAAATATGGAGTTTTCATTTAGTACGTTTTAACTGGTAGAATACCAAAATATGCCACTTAACCATAGAAAAGAGCTAATAATGTAACTTTGAGGAACTGAAAAAGAGGGGAGGAACAGGAAAACAAACATTAACTACCTCAGTCTCTCACATAGGCGTGCTAATGCATCTGATCCAGTTCTGGATGCAACATCCTCGATTTGAGAAGCATTCAATAACGTAACAGTGTCTGCAAGCCTAAACTCACAGAGTTCCTTCAGGGAACAGGCATCGGTCAAAACAGCTGAATGACCACCGCCAGCTGCTAGTTTACGCACTTCCCCCACACACCTGTATCAGACAAATCTCATTAGGAGAGGAGAATGCATGATCTGGCATTTAATACTTAACAATCAACTGAACTGTTTCATACCAATCAACTGGAGATGGATACCAAGCATAGGTAGATTTCTCATTAGCTGCTTGACCATAATTGTTATAACCCCAACCATGTATCCTTCCATCTCTAGTCGATATGAGCGTGTGGGAATGTCCACATGCAACAAGTCGAACACCATTTGGAACAACTAAAACAGGGATATTTCGAAAAAATGTTTCAGAATCATTGGGAATACATGAGAAGAACCCAGTCTGGGGACCAAGGCCCAGTTGCCCCGCTTGACCACCTCCCCAAGCATAAAGGGCTCCCCCCTTGAGAGTCAAAGCACATGTGTGTACACCACCACATGCAACATCCTTTATGTGTATCCCATCAAGGGCAACAACTCTCCTCGGCAACAATTCCTTATCCCCAAACTGAAGGGAGCAATGCCCCAGCTGACCCATGCTTCCCAGGCCCCAAGTGTAGCTGCAAAGTCGCAGAAGTTATCATCATGGGTCTAATGAATCCTAAAAGTAAGACAAAAGGCAAGTGGATAAGAGTAGACACAAAATTCCGAAAGATTAGATGTGAAAAAGGACAAGGTTCTTTCACTCGTAGCACATAGACACTCTAAGCAAAAACTCAAGTGCTTTCTAGTTGTCCTAATAGCTCATCCGCAATTGCATTAATCCTCAAAATGGGATATGTCCGTTAAATTAACAGATGCAATCTATTGTAAAAAAAAATAGATAGTTCCTTTTAGTAGTGGCTAAAATCTAACTTATGTCTTGCCATAGATCGACTGAGTATCCTACTCAGCAGAGATGATATCAAACCACAGATCTTTCGTCACTTGCTACTTTCAGTTCTATAATGACTCTTAGCAGGAATCTTCTACCAAAACAAACTACTGAAGGAACAGATATCAACAGCAGCAATGAAGTTCTCTCTGGAATCCATGGCCAATATACAGCGTATCCACTGAGAAAAGGAATCCAAAATCATAAGTTCTTCTATGATTCTAGTAGAACGCAGCCTTAAAAAGAAAGCAATCAGCATTTACTGTTAGGATAAGGAAAAACCTAACAAATTAAAAAATATATATATATATATATATATATATATATAAAATATTCGAGTCATTCTCGTTTAGGAATAATGATGCTAGTGTAAGAAACTTGCGCATAAGTCGCATCTGCTTTCTGGGATCCCGTCTGCCTCAGATGTCAGATTCCCATGAGAAGATTTTCCTCCAACTTTCAGAAAAGTTGTGGCATGCGGAGAACCACAATCTCAATCTTAAAAGAAGAGCCTATCTCCATCTAAGAACACTTACACCTCGCCTTTATCTGATATAGCTGCCGTGTGGTACTCTCCACATGACACATGGGTAATCTTCACAAGCTCAGGGGCTTCATCAAGGAACTTGGCATAAGCATTTATTACACGAGCCCCCTGAAGTCCCTCAGAAGTAATACCTCTGCCAAGCTGACCATACTCATTGTAGCCTGATTTTACAAGAACGTTGATTAATTGTTATTACCATAGGCAGGAAAAGCGGAGTAAGCTCACATATTCTCCACCTCCATCAGCTAGTACTCGGAAATGTAAATGAAGAACCATTCGCACTAACACTGGTATCAGGATTTTGACTTGCAAGTTACAAGTCAATAACTTCTGAAGGAAGAAATGACTTGCAAGGATAATTACCCCAAGCTTGCAGAAGACCTTCTTCTGATAAAGCCACCACATGAACAGCCCCACAGCTTACTTGACGAATAATCTGTGGGGAATGGAGCTCACGATTAAGACAGATTCTAATTAATGCTTGTAACATAAGCAGTAAAACCTAAAACCAAGAACCGTAAAGTTAAACAAGTACAGGAAAAATCACTCAGAAATGTCAACACAGCAAGGCTCCCTTTAACACCCTTAAGGCCTACAATGGAGCACCTTATACAGTCTAAAATTGTCTATCAGCAGAGAATCAGACAGGGCAAGGCATTTTGTCAAGCCTGATATCTCCAACTCCTGAATTCACCAACAGTTTCACGAATATTCGAGGATGTTACAATAGCCCTATGAAATGATTTAGCCTCTAAATTCAAAGATATATAGCAATCAGGCAAGTACCGACTACCAAGGCAAAAACTTAGCAAGCAGAATGACCAAATCAATCTCCCTGAGCACTTTGAAGAAGGATAAAGGACACTCACGTCCATTAATCAAGAAGAGGATAACAGAAAAACACTTCCTTTGCAACCAATTTTCACTTCAATAACTGCCAGAAACAGCAAGAATAAAAGGTCCAACAGAAGTTTTAAGGCATTCATATCAAACCACATTAAAATGATCTGTGTCCAGATAAGCCCAACTGCCAATTAATTTGGTCTCACAGAATAACAGTTGACACGGCTAAGCAGAGTAACATACGTCATGAAACTTAAGAAAGTATGATCTCTTAAATGCCCATTGTCATGAAATTTAAATCAAGCTCCTGAAAGAAGATACGACTTATTCTTGTGCAAAAGCAATAAATTTTCTTGCCCCACCAACAATTACATTTAACGATGGTATGTGCATCAATTTTCCAGTTAAAAGCACAGAGTTTCCCTGTTTTCTCAAATACAACAGGCAACAGAAACTTGATTAATCTGGGGAACGTAGTCACTGACTATGACAAGACATCAACGGGGAGACTCTCAAGAAAGCAAAATTTACCAACATCGTTGCATAATGTGGTTCTATGAAGCAGACATAACTACTATTTAAGCATGAAGTCTTCATCCACTGCTATGACAAAAGATAACAACTTTGATTCAACAGCTTCTCCACCTCTTCGTCTTGAGGAGAGCTTGTGACATTTTCAAGCTAAAGCACGACATAAGGTGCTTTAAAAAATGAATTTTTGTGCTATGTCATCAACTTAAAGTCCTTCCTGCTTAGAGAAATGCAGTATAGCCGTTCATCGTAAAGACTAAGCCATAAAATGATAGTGGCAACCACAGCTAGGTCTGTGATTCCCACCATGTCATCTGCACTTGGATGAATGTCAAGTACATACCGTATTTGGAGTAAAAGCCCCCCAAAACAGACGCGGAAAATCTGATCCCTGGTATGAATAAAAATAGATTACTTATAACAGCCATCGAGTGTCCTGAATTTGGATCCTAAATTTCCCATAAGTACAGAAAGAAAGACCTGATTCTGGCCCCAAATCCAAAGTCTGCTTGTCGATACACTTCCATCATTATCACGAGGCTCTGCAATAGCAACAGTACAATGTGCTCCACATGACACAGACTTCACAAATTCCGTCTCTAATTGCTTGACCTTCTTGGGGAATTTTCTCCCTTCCTCTGTTCCATCTCCCAGCTGACCAAAGTCATTAGCCCCTGACAGCATATTCACATGGAAGGCTGTATTGTTAACACTGTAAACACATGGTTGGCAGATGTATAGATACAATGATCAGTGAATACTACACTGGCATACAATCATGATCCCCCAGTCACCTCAGAATGTAAATAAGAGAGTACCCAGTTACATTCATGAAAAAATTATATAATTATTAGCTTTACCCACTGCCAAACATGAATTTGTGATAAGGAGATTATGAAATCACATGAGGACCAACACAGACCTCTTTAAAATCAAGATAGAAGCCCATTTTAGTTGCTTATGTCTCCCAGAAATGAGAGACGGAGAAAATGCCAAAATTATATACTTAGATGGCCTCCGTCTACATGGGTTACTTTGAGTGGTTTAGAATTCAGTTATATATCACAATCTAAGTAGTTAAACCTATTATGTACGGCTATACATCATAATTAAGACGAACTTGTAGCATCTTATGAGTCAATCCTTCAAACTTAATAGGTAAATCTATCATCAAACTAATGTATGCTAGGGCGTACAAAAAGATATATAGCCAGCTCCAAGGCGAGGATTAGTTTGTTGTTCTGCTGTTGCTTCGTTCCTCTCGAATTTAGTCGATGCCCATCAAACTAATATGCAGATTTGACAGTACACAAAAAGGGATGCATCAAATGAAGAGAGAGAGTAACCCCAAGTAAAAAGAGACCCGTCTGAGGCGACGGCAGCGGTATGCTCCCGGCCGCAAGCAATGTCCAACCACCGCGAGTTGCCCCCAGCCGGGCACCCGAAAAGCTCGGGCGGGAGCTGCTTCGGGATCCTCAGCTGACGCTCTCTGCCCTTCCTGCCCGTCTGCCCGCATTGATTGTACCCCCACACATAGACCGCGCTCTTCGTTGGGAAGCTCACAGCCCGGGTATCCCCAAGGACGTCGTCGATGTCCATATATTCCTCTACCTACACCTATAACCGCACGATCACAGAACCCACGAATCAGCACGCAATCGACACAGACGTTCTGCCCAGAGTACCCATGGAAAGACACCTGACGAACATAACGAATCCAATTCGGTTCTTCGGAAAACCGTGAAACGATAACCAGATTAACGAACGACGAGCTTCTTCGAAGCCGAAACGCGTGCAGCTAAATTCGACCGAAATCGCGAATTTGAAAACGGGCATTACTCGTGACCTAGGAGAGAAAATCGTAAGATTCAAGTACCTGGATCAGGAGAGAGAATCGGAAGAAGAAGAAGAACAAGAACAAGAAATGGAGAAAATGAGCTGGAGTGAGGACGACACCGATGTTCCCATGTTTAAGGAAGTTGGCGTTGGGCGGAAATTGATTGTTTCGTGGCCCATGGATCCTTCCATAAGCTCGGCCCAAACTGAACGGGAGAGACTGGTTTGGCGATCAAGACAAAAGGGTGAGCAATCGGGCCGGTTTCAATCCGAGTATCGACCCGAACCGGCCTCGCCCAACCGATTCAAAGGGAGGTTAGATACCTGAATCGGTTGTGATATTGGATTTGGAACCGAACCACTCTTGAACGGATTTACATTTTATCTTAAGTATGTTAATTTATTTCTTTTAAACAGATTGAGTATTTTTGACATAATATTCAAGTAGTACACATGAATACTGTAAATACAATAAAGCAATAAATAAAAGGGAAAAAAATGCCCCAGCTAGTACCTGGGTAGAGGGTCCGTTTCCTAATTCTAAACCAGGGAACCTATCCATATCAGATATGAGATCCATCGGATTGGAATCGATCACTGTTAATACGAAAAATTTCAAATAAGAGTTTGAAGTGTGATCATTTTTCTCGAACAAGGGCTTGAAGTGGATATTATTTCAAATAAAAACATGAAGTGCCCTCATTATTTTCAGAGAATGGTCTGATTAAGGACATTTTCATTATTTATCTTTTTTTCAAAAAATTTCCCTTTTTCTTTTTTTTTCTTTTTTTCTCTTCTTCTTTGTTGCCACCGATGAGGGTCGTCTCGCCTAGCCCTCGTCGGTGGCTGGCCATCGCCTGAGACAAGCCACCGACGAAAGGAAGGGAAAAAAACAAAGAAAAAAAGGGAAAGAAATAAAAAAAAAACAACTATAATGTTTTTGGTCAAATTTTTTTTGAAATAATTTGAATACTTCAGACTTTTATTTGAAATAAGGTTCACTTTGGTCTTATTTGTGAAAATAAAGGCTCTTATTTCAAAAATTTTCCCTCATAATATAAAGATGGCAAGTAAATGAAAAAACCTTTGTTGCCACTTTGGGGTGACGTCAGCGGTGACGCTTTGGTCGGGCGGCCGAATCTGCAATGCCGAATTATCAGGATAAACTGATTATCGCAAGAGATAAAATGGGAAAATGAAAAATCTGGTTTTTTATTTCGTTTTATTTTATTTTTGGCCTGGGAAATTCGGGGTGGTTGGTGACGATTAATGAGGACGTTAAACTTTCCAAGTGCACCGTCGCGTTGGGTCTCCCTCCTCAGAGCAGCTCCAGATCATTCTCGTAATTTTCAGGTTGACTCTCTCCTTCGTCCCCTTCTTTTGGTCGTGCTGCTTTGTCCGTGCACGTTCGCTTGTTGAATCGTCTTTTCGCAGTCCCCTGCCCTGGAAAGGTTCGATCTTTCCTTCTGTTGATTGGGTTAGTAAGGTCTGTTGTTTGAAATTTTTTGTGGGTATCTCTTCTTCTTTTTTTCGGTGGTTGAACATGAAATATGCCCTGCGACTCTATTAAGCTCTGGTTGTTGAACATGGCGTTGGTCTTGATTGCGGATAGAAGAGGCGAAGGATAATTTTGTTTCGGTTGTGTTGAGGAGGAGTTGCAAGGTTCCTTCATTTCCTTTGAGCTCATGGTTTGTGATATCAGGAGAATTAGTCAGGAAGCTTGACTTTGATCGTGTTTCATCTGCTGGTCTCGATAAACATTCGCGCCGCGACATATCTTCCGGCGGGTGACTATTGGGTGGTTAACATCTTTGATTCCTGCTGAAAAAGGGAGTCCACCCCTGAAATGTCGATTCTCCTTTGGCCAACTTCCTTTTTTCTCCCCCATTTCGAGTCTTGCAATCATTGGGTAGATGATGTGCACCAAGGTTGTTTTTCCCACGTTAGATAATGGTTTTTCATTTTTCTCAGTCGGGTTTTTGATATGTTGGATGGATGTAGCCTATGCATCAGGAAACAGTGATCTCAGGCATACAAAGATGGTTTGTGAAATTAGTTAGCCGCATGATGTGGAAAACTGTGACCGACCTGATAATCAAGCTGGCGAGTCATATTCAAGTACCTAAAGGAGTCTGCCGCATTATTTAGTAAATCAATTTTGTAGACTAGTCTTGGTCATTCTAGTTCGTAGTATGATTAGTGGATTAACTAAGGAGCTCCATATTTTTGCTCTCTCCTTCAAATGCTTCCTTGAAATTGATTGGTACCCTGATTACAGATCATATGTCATCTCCTTGCGTTGGAATCATTTGTGTTTTCATCTGCTTGATAATTGTGAAGCAGTTGTCTCACAATAAAGAGTCTAGTACCGATGCTATCCTGGGCAGATAGGAATCTGACTCGTCTATGATATCCAGAATATCTGCAGATCAGTGAAGATTATGGCCGAGTCAGCTGGTAACGATGCTGGGAAGAAGCTTATTCGAATTGACATCAGTTCAGATACTGTTTGCCCGTGGTGCTGCATAGGCAAAAAGAATTTGGACAAGGCAATAGCCACTGCAAAGAATCAGTTTGATTTTGAGGTTCTCTCTCTCTCTCTCTCTCTCTGTGGCACATTTTTGCACATGCACATATGTGCCTCTTTACCATGGTGAATATCCTTTCTCACTGAGGTCTCATTGGGCCTGCAGATCAAATGGCATCCGTTTTTTCTGAATCCATCTGCCCCAAAAGAAGGTGTCAACAAAAAAGAGTATTACCTGAAAAAGTTTGGACCTCGATCGGAAAGCATGGAAGCTCGTATGCGAGAGGTTTTCTCTGTCTTTTTTTGAACATTGTAAATTTGTTGCCTGTGCAATTATTGATGTTATGTCTTGCACGTTTTGCAGCTGTTTAGAGGTATTGGATTGGAATACAACATGTCTGGTCTCACGTAAGATATTCATGATATCATGCATACATTGGATGTTTAAATTCCCGAAGCAAGAGTTTGTGCTGGGAATATTAATATGATGTATAATATATGAACAGGGGAAATACTATGGATAGCCACAGGCTTATATACTATGCTGGGACACGGGGGCTCGAGAAGCAACATAAACTTGTGGAGGAGCTATTCATTGGCTACTTCACCCAGGGAAGATATATTGGTGACAGGTAAGTTTACTTCCTATACTTGCATTGAGCTACATGTGGTGATATGTGTCCACGCACATATCGAAGTGGATTGCTGAGCTTTGGAAAATCCCTTATCACTGCATCCCCTCTTAAGATGCATCTTCTTTTCCCCTGTTTTTTCCTTCAGAATTTGCGTTATTCCATTGCAAATAGTGTTTTTGAATTAAATTCCTCCACAGCCATAGTGTCAAACATGCATCATGATCCTTGGCTTCACCTTTGTCCGAATAGTTTAAGTCTCTTCCCATGGGGAAAAAAAAAGAGTTTGGTTTAGCTGATACTACTGCCCAATTTGATCGGACGAAATTTATAAGATTTTCCGGAACCATTAGGAGGGTTGTTGATGGTGTACGAATGTGAGAGTAAGACAAAGGGATATGATTGCTGGCTGCTGGGTGTGTTGGTTATCCTTAATAAAGGTTAGGGAAAGAGGGGCCATTCTTCGCTACTTCTAGTGTAACATCCTCATTGTGAGAAAATGTCAAATAAAAGAAAGAAAAAAGAGGATGACCAATTTCATCGTATGCTCTTGATTTTTCATTTGAATTATAAAGACACCATTTTCCAGACTCTTATCCTGGGAAATTTGGTTAAGCTATACTTAATAAAGGTTAGGAAAAGAGGGGCCATTCTTCACTACTTCTAGCGTAACATCCTCATATTGTGAGAAAACGTCAAATAAAAGAAAGAAAAATGATGACCAATTTCATTGTATGCTCTTGATTTTACATTTGAATCATAAAGAGACCATTTTCCAGACGACTCTTATCCCTAGGGAAATTTGGTTAAGCTATGCTTAACATGAAGCTAGAAAGGAAGCTTTTTTCAGCATTCTTTTGATGAAACTTGCTTGTCTTCATTTTAATTTTTAATGCAAACTCAAACTTAACACTTTGTATAATCTGGATTCAGAGAATTCCTTGTGGAAGCTGCTGCCAAGGCTGAAGTAGATGGGGCAGCCGAGTTTCTAGAAAATCCAAACAACGGACTGCAAGAGGTTTCTCTCTCTCTCTCTCTCCCTCTCCCATTGTTGCTTCACGTTCGAACCTAGAGATCAGGAGAGAATGCGTGACTAATTGTGAAGAATATCCTGAAAGAGCTTTTCGGACTTAAAGAAATTTAATTTCTCTAAGTTGACTCAGGATAATTTATCTCTGTTTTCCATGGAATTTTGTCCTTTACTAACGTTGAAGTTTGCTGCAGTTGAGCTCTTTAGTTTTGGAAGCTTCCAGATGTTTGCCACTGATTGTAAAAAGCTCACGAACCTTTTAACAATTTTCTTTTGCTCCATCAAGGTAAATGAGGAGCTCAAACAGTACTCATCCAACATTTCAGGGGTTCCGTATTATGTGGTAAATGATGCTCTCCTCTCTCTCATATTTTGCCTTAAACTTTTTGTATGACATAGAGATACCTTTTCTGTGATCATTATTTTCAACAGATAAATGGGGAGCACAAATTTAGCGGCGGACAGCCCCCTGAGGCGTTCCTGCGAGCCTTTGAGGCTGTCGCTGGTGGAAAATAGGCGAAATGAAAATGTCATGCTTTTGTTTACTCGTTAAAAAAAACAAAGGTTGTGTTATCTGTTCTACTATAAATAACATATATGAACACTGAATAAAATCCTTATGGTTCATGGAAACTGTGCTGGCTCTGGTTTTGTCCTGTTTTTACCATGCCTACCACACCTTGTTTCCACAGACAAACGTCAAACTCGTGATGTGCTCTATGGATATGCGAAATCGCTTCTCACATATGTAATGATTGATATACTCACATCCCTCTTTTCGAGGGAACAGAAAGTGTCGCCGGCTTTACTTGGCCATGAAAAGCTTCGGCACTTGAGTGATAATCCACAGGTATTTCAAGATGCTGTTTAGTGTTTGCTATACTTCGACTTAACTACAGAAGCAAAGGTCTTGCGCTCGGACCAACATTAAGCATTTCATTTCAAATCTCACTCGAGAAGCCTAGCCAACACCAAAGAAACAGATGCGCAGTCTTGCGCATTGTTCTACTAAGGGCAGAGTTCGAGCATCAGCAATTTCAGAGAAGAGAACCCAAGCACACGACCCTCGTTAGCGC
The DNA here is from genome assembly GCA_021437785.1 of Rhodomyrtus psidioides. NCBI lineage: Eukaryota > Viridiplantae > Streptophyta > Magnoliopsida > Myrtales > Myrtaceae > Rhodomyrtus > Rhodomyrtus psidioides. The sequence continues at coordinate 1,726,445 of JAILYB010000105.1, forward strand.
CATTATGCGAAGGCAAGACGGAGTGCCGTTTGGGTTGGCCACTTAGCCCTTTCTTCTAAACGTAGAATTTTTAACTAAAGCGAAAAATCAAAAGGCAATGAGCAGACAAATTCATTTCCCAATATGCACTTGAGCTTTTGCTCGTATTTACAGTTGCAGTTTCAAGCAGCACAACCAAGTTTAAACGAAGTATAAAGATAAATTAGGAGAAATATATATATGACGGATCTTTGAAGAGAATGTTTGAGAAATGGGAATATGCACAAAGACTTCTTTACATTTCAACAAGTATATTAACAGGATTGTTTTTCTCTTCCCCGTGCTGACAGTATCCTCAACATGAGCATTCGCCGAAGATCAAGTCTCATCGAACACCATCACCTATCAAACAGAAAAAGGTCCAATTGAGCACACAACTAGGCCAAGAAAATAGTTGAAATACTAGAAGAACATCATGACTTTTCTCAACTGCCATACAAAATGGCACTGCCTCTTGATCAATATAGAAGGACATATAGCTACCCATAACTCGTGAACAGGAAAAATAATAAGAAACCACCACTATCGGTTGGTGAGAGGCTGCCAAAATGTTTGCAGCATGCTCAACTGCAGAAGCTCATGAGGCTAGAAATATACCAGTTTTTTCTGCAGTTTTTTTAGGTCATTGTTCGATGATCTTTCTTTTTTACGACGACTATGCAGCCTGGCAAAATCCCCAAAAAAGGAAAGCCTCCAATTATAAAGCAATAAGCTGCAAGCATACCAGCCTACCCTGTGTATCACAGGACCTGTACAGGGATTAGTAAGGAGGGTATAACCATTCAATACTTATTCATCCCAGCAATTACCTATTGGTTACATGAACCAACAGATGTATTTGAAAACCCAATAGCATATCTTCTTTTGTAAAAAGCTCTTAACCTGTCCTTAAAATGATTACAACCCAATGTGCATAAAGTAGAGGGAGGGACAATCCTAATTCCTACCCCGAGAAAGTTCCCAGTCTGTGACCTCAGATAACATCTAAGAATTGTGGTCTGTCCTCGGAGCACAAATGTAACAACATATATACATATATATACGCACATACATACATTTTCTGTCCGAATCTAGTAAAAGAATTACCTTGCCACATACAGGGCAGCTGTCACTTCTCTCCTTCCACTCATATATGCAACCAAGATGGAAATGGTGAGAGCATTTTGTCATTATTCTTGGATTCTCAGGCGTATATTCTGCATGTAGTAAGCAGTAAAAATTGACAGAATTCATCAAGAACAACGACAATTTATTAATCACAACATCGATGTTTCAAAACTATAAACCAAATACAGCTACTGAACAAGCCAATTTGCACGTAACATTTCTGCTGCCACTGTCTGAGGCAATTCATCAGACCCACATCAAGTTCATGAAAGTACTTCCCTAGTTCCCACAAAAGCTTGTCATCATTCTTTTTCAGATGAAAGTTCTCCTTCTCAAAATTTTCTCTAAAGAATCCGTGTCTTTGCCAGCACATTCCCAGGTAAAAGGAAAAGCACAGAAGCATACAATGGTAACGTAATTTCTTTCAGTAAAAAATATCGAGTTCACCGGTAGATGAATCTCTAAATAGTTTACAAGCTGCAAGAAACTCAACTACATCTAGGCATGAAAGTGAACAAGTTGAACAGGGCTAAGACTCTCTCGTCCGTTTTCTTAAACTTATTCAGCACTTCACGTTATTCAGTGTTAGCTTAGCCCGCTAATAATTGTCGGCTCAATAAGCAAGCAACAAGCAAACAATCTTCTAATACAAAAAGTTTTACCTTCAAGACATGTTGGACAAACATCTTCCTCTTCCGACGTTGTATAAGTATGCCCAATATCAGCATTTGCTTTTGCCGAGGAAAGTCTGAGTGAGGTCTTATGAGGTTGCTCTTTAAAACCTTTTTCACGTGCATAGTCAGTCCATTTGCCTTCTGAGCAAATATTATCCGAATCCCCATCCGTGTCACTTCTAAGAGGTTCTGATTCCTCATCAGCATGACTTGAACCCTTCTCAAGCCTTGAAAACAGTCCCTCCCTCTGCATGCGTAAAAGTCTTGGCTCTGTATCATAGGGCAAAGGCCTTGGAGGAGAGTGGTACATGTCGGAAAAATAATTGTCAGGTGACGCTGTAGAAGTCATTGTGGATGCTTCCTGAATGGAAGAAGGGATGGCATGAATCTCTCTTCGGAATAGCATTGCGTACTGCACAACATGACGATGGAGTGTCAAAACAGATGATCAAAATGCGAAATGCGGTTAAAATATCCTCTTCGATGTAATTATTTTTAGTATTAATTGATGTTCTCATCAAGGCTCAGCACAAGATGTGGACTTGAAGCTCAAGTATGCACAACTCTATCAGATAAGTAGACCTAGCTCAACATAAATCTCAAGAGCACTGTCTACCAAAAGAAGGGAACCTGGTGTTGACCATAGAGCAACATTTCTTTGCAGTAACTAAATAACTGTTGTCACGGTTACATTTGACCCACTAATTGTTTCTCATGTTTCTCTTCTCTTCTCATCTTGTCCTCCGACTGAACCTATGCTCTCTCTCTCTCTCCTTCCCTCCCTCCCTCCCTCTCGTGCGCACTCGCCATGTGTCTGGGAACATGCCGCAATAAAGCGCTCTTAACCAAATACCACGACCGTTTCAAGTATCTCGTTACCATATGCTTATTCCGAGTACAGTAAATGATGAATATTAGATTAAGTACACACTAGAACCATATAATCCCAACGGGCAATAACAGAGAATCCAAGTTCTTTTCCACCTATCACTTTTCCTCCCCTTGTTGTCATTTGAACCATCCTTTCCAATCTGACTAATGCCACAGAAACAGGAACCGCCAACACCATTGTGATAAAATTTTGAGCCCTAGTCAACCTTCAATTGTAGAGGTGCACTTCGATAAGGCAACATAAGAGCAAGGACATGAATGCAGACAGATTTTAAGATTTTAACTGAACATGTATATTTCCAGTTTTCAATAAAAGGCTTTTTCTTGGCAATTAATTAGCAATAATTGAAAACCAGTTCTATCACTGACTTTTGTGGAGCTCATCACCCAAAGAAAATATGCTCACTGTTGAGGCATTCAAAAAGTAAGTGTGAACTGCAACATACCATGTACACAAAATTATCAACCACACAATTAAAGCAAATGCAGTTCCTATATGCAGAACTGTTCCGGAGAACATCTTCAATGTCTCCAGCTCGCAAGCAGCAACAGACCGATCCCATTGTGTCACATTCAATCCACAAACTGATCTTCTGTAGAGAGTCTTGATATTATTGATGAGAATCACATATGACAAGTGCTTTCAATAAAAAAGAAGCCTTGGAGGAGAACAAACGAGCTGACAGAAGGCGAATGAGAGAGGACACTGAGCTCACAGAAGTCGAGCCACGTCTGAGAAACAGTACCCTCCCTCAACCAATCAAAAGCTCTTATATGCTCTAGCTAAATGAATGAAAGATCAAATCCACTATATGCTTGAACCTGCACAAAATAAGTCATAGTGAGTCAGACCATCAAGTTCATGACAAAAAGGCTCCTAATTTTCAGAGAAGGTCGATGAGATCAAATAGAAATAAAACACATTTGACATACCCATGAAATAAAATATAAAGAAAGACATCAATCCTCGCACCCTTATCCAGACACAAACCCAACAGACGAGCAGTTTCTCTGGCAATATCGGTGCAATTATTCAGACTTCGCCGAAAACAAAGAGGGTTCTCGAGATCAACCACAATAACAATTCGAAGGCAATGATGTTTTACAAAAACACGCGATCTTGTCACGAAATGGACAATCTTTTTGGCGTGCTTTCGTGGACATTAAGCAAACTCGCTCTCCTTGATTCAACAAATGCCATCGGAAAAAGATTCATCAACAAAACGTCTTAAACCCATCTTCTTCTTTTTTAAGGAAAAAAAGTGGCATGCGTACCAAAACAAAACATAAAGGCAAGCACGACACACGACCAAGCTCGTCGGACCAAGAAACAATCATGCACGCAGTCATAAGCAATCCCAGACGATGATCCCCGAAAGAGGGGGGAAAAAAAGACGAGATATTGACCTAAAAGTTGAATGACCCAGAAGAGGTGGTGAAGTTCTGGACCCGTTTCGATCGTTCAGGAACTCGATGCCAATAGAAACGAAGAGAAGGAAAGGGAAAGGGAAAGGGAAAGGGAAAGGGAGTGAATAGACGAGGAAAGCGATGAAAACCAGAGAGAAAAGTACCTGGAGGGTGCTTTGAAGAGTAGCGAGAGGGAGAGAGAGACAGGAACGGAGACAGGGAATAATAGAAACTCCGAAAATCGAGGCTAATATCTGAATTTAAGATTGAGGTTAAATGCTTCGGAAATCAGAATGAATCAATCCTTTCAAGGAGATGTCGGCGTTTCCTTATTCCTCTTCTTCTTCTTCTTCTTCTTCTTCTTCTTTTTTCCTTTGGCTTTCGAAACGAGCGTTCCTCTTGTCTATCTTTCTGGCGAGAAAAGCAATGAAACGCTTTTAATTAATTAAGGAAAAAAGTGGATTGAATGCCCTGTCCTAAAATTTATTACGATAATTTTTTTTTAAAAGTGCAATTAATTTCTAAATTTTATTGTGAAATTGCATTTGAATCCTGAAATTTTTAAAAAATACAATCAAATCATAAAACTTACACTTCTCGAAAATTTTAGGACTGGATTGCTTTTTGTGAGGTTTTAGGACTCGATTGTATTTTTTTATGAATTTTAGGACTTGCACTTATTGAAAGTTTTAGGACTTATTTATATTTTCATTATAAGTTTTAGAACTTTCGATGCGGTTATCTCATTAATTGATTAATTAAAAGATAATACTAATCTGGCCAAAAGAAAATGATTAGATAGAAATTTTTTATTGGGGAATATAATTGCAGAATATTGTATTTGTGTTGGTCGGGATGTGGGTTAGCATCATAACCCATGTCTCTTATGAGATTGATGGTACCACATACTTAAATAATGGGTAACATATTAATTTCAGAGTATACATAAATCTCATAGCAACTCGCTCTTAAATCTCTAATAAATTCCCAAATCAAATATGATACTGACAATTGGTACAATAATTTAAGTTTCTTGCTAAAAATAACACGAGAATATATTTAATTAACTATATAACAAAGCAAACTCGAAAGGAAAATGCTCAAAATGCCTTCCGACTGCGGTCTGGATGAAGGGCCGCCGCATTTTGAGCATTTTCGGCGGCCAGCCGCTAATGCCCTCCCCCTTTTTTTTTTCTAGTGCTCTTAAAAATATCTTTTTTTCTATTTTCTAACCTAATTTAACTAAGATTTTAGTTGGAAAAATAAGGATTTAAGCCAAGACAACGTGGTTTTAGTACTATATTTCTTGTTTTATTAAGGTAATGTCGCGTAGGGCTGTGAGAGAGAAAATATTAAGAAAAATCACGCTTACATTTTTCGTTAGTCTAATTAGACGAAATTAACAGAAGAACTCGATTGCACCAATTTGATAAGTTTTAGATATCAGTTGCATTTTTTAATAAGTTTTATGACTCAATTTGCGCTTTTCTAACACGCATTATGACTTTCAATACACTTGTCCTTTTTTACAAAATACTCGTGCTAGCTGAAATAAACAATGGTCGCGTATTGTCAAATAATGGATGAAAAAGGTGATTTGAAATGCGAACAAGATTATGATGTTATCTTATGGATATATCTCGTACGAGATTCATGTTAATAAAGACTCCTATCGTGCAACCATTTACATCCATCTTTCGAAATAATTCAAACAGTCGCGCTTTTTCCACTCCTTTCTTGGCTAAATCGCTGGTCGGGATAATGTTTTAACAATGTTGCCCTTAGCGGGTCCCACTATTTAGCATCCGATTCTAAGAAAGTCTTGCCTTTTTTTTTTTTCTCTCTCTCTCAGAAAATCCAGCACCCACTTTCCTTGATCTTCTTCCTTCTTGTCTTTCTCTCAAGAGACAGGGAAAAGGAGAACGGAAGGACCGTGTCCCTTGTGCTCGCCTATCCTGATCAGGGCCATATCCACTTGCCACCGGGACGTCGATGAAGCCCTTCTCCTTGACCACCTCTGTCTCCGCAGCTGTCAATTCGCCTCGCTCAACCTTAGCCGCCGCCCTTAGCCTCCCCCATCGCCATTCCCAACTCCTCCTCCTCCTCATCGGCACGAAACTACTCCGCCTTCGCCTGGCTCATCAAATGCAGAGTCCAAAACCATCTCATGCCCCGCCGGTATGCGCTACTCTCCGTCTCCGCCGACACGATCCCCTTGTTTCCATAAGACAATGTGGCACGAACCCTTCACTCAGGCGGCTCGCGAAGGTGTTGTCGTGAGTCATGAGGAGCAGCTCAGTCTCCATTTCTCTACCACTCTATTGCTCTGAGGGGTCACATGGAAAGTGAAGGTAGGACCCAACAATAATAATATTAAAAAAAAAAAAGACACGACGAGAAAAAAATGGAACAACACTTCCTTAGTATATTGGCAAAAGAGGACCGATAAAAAAAAAAAGGGGAACCACAAAGGGCAATTTAGTCATATTATTGTGTTGACGAGTGTTTTAGCCAAGGAGGGAGTGAAAAAAGCGCAACCTTAATTGAAATCACATTGACCAAAAAAAAAAATGAAATCACATTTTTTCCTTTTCGTCGACAGTCTTTTCCATTACACGCATCTAGCGGGGATACATTTCGTTGGAACAAGAGAAACCACAAATGTGTAAATCATCATAAGAAAATAACTCAGATAGCCATGGGATCAGGGGGATTCTAATTCATACTCAAATTATGAGATTTATGGAATTATTCGAGCATTGTTTTTATCGTACAAATTATGGTTCGTCCATCTAATCTTTATAATATGCACGAGTTAATGCAACAATTAATGGGGAAAGAGTAAGGTACAAATATATTATGGTTAATATCGCGAAAAATCCGAAACTGTACACATGATAAATTTACTCCGAAATATTTTATTGGTCACCAAAAATCTCAAACTATACATCTGTGATAAATTTACCTAAAATTATTTTTTGCCATAAAAAAAATCTCAAATTGATACATATGTAATAAATTTATCTCAAACTATATTTTGATCACCAAAAATCATAACCTGGTTCACCTATGATAAATTTACCCTAAATTAATTTATTGACCACCAAAGATCTTAAATTGGTACAATTGTAACAAATTTACCATACGTTAGCTTCTATTAAGTTGAGTTAATGCCCTGAAAAATCACAAACTGGTACATGATCAACAGAGGGCAAAACTCCCGAATGGATACACTAGTCAGCTACCACGTGTTATCCAATTCAACAATTTGACATTAAAATTTAATAAAAATTAACGGAGGATAAATTTATCACAGGTGTATCACTTTGGGATTTTTGGTGGTCAAAAATTATTTTGGGTAAATTTGTCACAGGTGTACTAATTTGAAATTTTTTGTGATAAAAAAATATTTTGGATAAATTTGTCACCGTGTCAGTTTGCGATTTTTCATTGTATTAACCCAAGATATTATGGGGTTTACGGAGATTTTTTTTTTTAAAAGGAGTTATTTCATTTTGGGCCACTAGATTTGCTTCCGACAATCCATGCGAGTTTGTTACTATTCACCAAGGCTACATTCGGTAGTCAGAATAAAATTCAGAATATAATAAGTGTTTGATTCCAGTCGAAGACCGGATAAAGTCAAACATGAGATGGATACAACATAGATAAAAGGCTTAATACCGCGAAAAATCCCAAACTGGTATACCTGTGATAAATTTACCCCAAATTATATTTTTGACCACCAAAAACCCTAAACTGGTACAACTGCGGTAAATTTATCCCAAACTAATTTTTTTTACCAAAAAAATCCTAAACTGGTACACATGTGACAAATTTATCCTATGTTAACTTTTGTTAAATTGAGTTAATAATACAAAAAATTTTATATTGACTCACCAGTGGCAAATATAGGATAAGGTGTACACCCGACAATTGTCACGTGTCATCCAATTCAGCAATTCTATTGTAAAATTTCAGGAAAACTAACGAATGATAAATTTGTCACAGCTGTAACAATTTTGAGTAAATTTGTCACATGTATACAGTTTGGGATTTTTCATGGTAAAAAAAATAATTTTGGGTAAAATTGTCACAGATGTACCAATTTGGGATTTTTGGTGGTATTAACCCTAGATAAAATTATCTTATCGGAAAGATGGGATAAATGTGGATATGATTTCTAATATCCATAACATGTAAGTTATTTTTCTCGAATAAAAAAGTTCATGAATTAGTTAAATTAGAGTAATATTTGAATATAAATAATATTTGACTTTCGATATAAAAATTCAAAATAACAAAAATAAGAACTAGTATTTATATCTATTACATATATTATGTAAATTAGTATAGTTTACTATTCAATAAAGTTTTATTAGAGAATGATTAAAGGGGAAAAATAAAGATGAAAATTTAATAAAAATAAGCAAATAAAAATGAAGTAGGCAAGAGTGATGTGAGAGATTATCACCCTCTCCATTTGTGAAAATTTTAAATTTATTTACATTGATATGCGTTCATACCAAATAATGGACATGAATAAATGTGAAAATATCCTCCTTTATTATTATGTTTAACCAAATAATGAATAGCAAAATTTCTGAATTTCATATCATATCATATTCAGTCATTGCTTTTGGTCATCCAGATAAAACTAAACATAAGATAAGTTTTATCATATCATGTGTTTGATAGATGCCCAGGATAGAATGCATGAGATATAGGAGGATAAAATAATCCTAGGAGAGGTGGGTAGAGCCGGAGAGGACTCCCCTTGTCCATCTCTCAAGCTACCCCCTCTCTTTAGGGTTAAATAAAAATTTGATTGATGATTTCATATAATTGCTATGTTTAATGTGTGACTTGTTGGTTTTTTTTTTTGGGGGGGGTAAGGTCTTGTTGGTTTTTTTATATGATTGAATTGCCAAAAAAAAAATGGCAGCTGCTTCTTCAGCGACAGGCCTACTCTTCGGTTGCGAAGGGCTGCCTCTCCAATAGAGGTGGGTAGCCTCTCTGGCGGAGGCGCTGCCGCGCTGGTGGTGGTCTCGATCTAGTTCGTCTTCCCTTTCTTCGGCCCCATCAACTCCACCTCGAATCCCTCCTCATCAGCTTCATTTTCTATCTTAATTGGTTCTTGAATGTCTTAGAATCTCAAAACTGAATCAAGGCACTCCGTTAGGCATTTCAATGATGGTACAACCAACGCTCCATGTATCAACAGCAAAAGCAATCTCAAGACTTGTCTTCTTCTGTCATAGATCCCTGCAGACTTGCATGATAATTTGAAATACGGTATCAAAGCTTGCACTTGCATAGAGCACGAGCTTAAATTAATAGTTTAAGGTATGCTGCCTCCGGAGCCATCCAATGAGGTACCCTTCCGAGAGAGAATGGAAACCTGTCCTGCGACCTGCATATAAGCCTGAGTTAGCATACAAGCAACTAAAAAAGTTGATGCAGTAAACTTCCATGATGCTGCCCATGGAATGCAGAGATGGTGCCCTTCCATCTACGACAACACCTAGTTCTACTTTGGTTATGTTTAATCCCTTGAATTTTGCTGAACCCAATCACCCGGGTTGCCCACATTTCCTAAAATTTTTAGCTAAAAACCAAGTTTTTCTACACGTCAAATAAACTTCCCCAAAACTTGAAATTTCCTTAGGGCCTGCATGACAACCATTCTAGTTCTCTGATTCTGTTTCTCGGAACAGAAAAAGATGAGAACCTTATTTGGTAATGTAAATGATTCTGATTCTGTTTCTAGAATCGGTTTTAGAGCAAAAACAAGAAAAAAAAAGTTGATTATGGAAAAAAAAATCACTTTTGAGAATCACAAAATATAATGAAGTCACTTTTTCCTCAACCTAAAACAGAATGACGATGATTTTTTTTTAAATAAGATATTAAAAAATAAAAAAAAAGCGAAAAATTGAAAATTTTCTAAAAAATCACATAAAATAGAAAATCCCTAAAAATCCAAGAAGCTTAGATTAGGCTAGCTTGATCTCATTTTCATAAATTTGGGCATAAATTTCCTAGATTTCCTAGATTTTATTTTTTTAGAAAAATCAAAAGCACCTTTGAAATTAAACCCGAATCATATTTTTCTAAGCTCTTAGGGCTTCGTTAGGTTTTTATGATGTGATTCATCAATGTCATGATTCCTTAATTATGCACTCGATTTCATTGATTGTGGTTTGTGTAGGTTTATGTACTTTAGACTTAGTCTAGTTTTATAAAATTTTGAAAAAAGACAAAATAACTAACGTAAACATTTAGCAAGATCTCATTCTTAAGTTTTGGATGAATTAAGACTAAGATTTGATTTTCTTGAACCAAAAAATGCACACCAATGCAGGAGAGTGCAGTGCATTTTTCTTGCAAAAACAAGGGAGTCGCTCATATTGGTTATCCGCTCGCTCAAAAGAGTTGGCTGAAACCTCATAATAAATGGCGAAAATGACTTGTGATGATTCTTGATATTTATTTTTACATTTCAATATGCAATATATTACATAAGAGAATCAAATGAATTAATCTTCAATTAATTCGAAATGTATGATGAAATTTCGCAAAGTAATTACGTAATTATTTGACTTAAATGACAAAAATTGGGAAGAGTAATTGTTCCTGGGAACGTAAATTATGTGCATTTACCAAATACATTTCTATTCCAGGAATGAAAATTTTATGCAGTTACCAAACGCGTTCCGATTCTATAAAACTCATTTAGGAAGTAGAATTAGGAAAAAAGTCATTTTAATCAGAATCACTTTTTCGGATCAGAATGGTTGCCATGCGGGCCCTAATTATGCTTCTTATGGGCAATATATATTTGTCATTGCGAAATGAATTGAGCAATACAATATTTTCATATTAATATTGTATTTTATGCTACTATATCGTAGAACCGCAGCAGCTCATGTCGGCCATCCTCTCAAGCTCTGGCCCGATGGCCCTGGCGAGCGGCTAGGTATCTTTTGAATCGTCAACAAGCCTGGTTACATAGACGGGCAAAAGGAGTTTCCACTGCAGCAAAATCACGAAGCACACGCATAACAAGAGACAACTTGCCCATGCATTTTTTGGTAGTTATTGGATGTGCATCGAGCCGTGATGGTGCCGCCACTAGTAAAACCGAGTCGGATACTACAAAATCCTAAGCAAAACCCTGCTCTAGTCTTTTAATTTGAGTGTCTTACCGTTCGTTCTTAATTATGCCGTCTCATACCTCTAACTTTTCTTCCATTTGCAACAAATGTACATTGATCGAAATTCGAGCATGTTCGAGCAAGACGTTGATACGATGGACGCCTTGGTGGATCTTTTTGGATGCCACGTCACCGCTACGTGTCGGATACGAGACTTGCAAAACTCGATTCAATTATGGCGGGAGGATTTCCGGTTTGAAAACCTTTTTGTGCTCACAAGTTGCACAATTCCATCCCACGTTTTATCAATTTCTCCATTTTTAATTTCGTATTTTTACTGTTATGGTGGGGCGGTCGTATTGGTACGTGCCTTTTACTTGACGACAGCGAGACATCGTCTCCTACCTCTCGCCGGCCACTCCAACACCTTCCGGTTCCACATTCTTCAGATCTGAACCGGGTCGCTTTCTCTTACGTTGCCTTCTTAATCGCCTGCATTTCTCGCTTAGGGCTCGGCATCGAGCTTAGCTTCCCGGATTCCTCAAACCGAGCAAGCTTCTTCCTTTAAGGGGTCTCACAAGTCGTCTCCGCTACCTGGTGCTTTCATTGAACTTGGTCACCGCGCCCACTTGACTGACGTGAGCTCGGTAAGTTAAGGGGCGTTGGCGGTATGCGGATTAGGGTTTTGGGTGCCGCTCCATTGTCGATTTATTGCGTTTAGAGTTTTAGATTCGCGAATTGCTAGGTTTCTACCGCGGGCGCGGGTTGTTTTGGGGGGGGGGGGGGGAGGGGGGGGAGGGGAACAAGAGGGGATATAAATAAGTGTAGGACTCGTCGAGCTGAATGGCCCAGCCGGAGGCCATACTGGAGTGGTTGCAGAAGGAAATGGGGTACCGGCCGTTGGGCCCGTACTCTGTTTCGAGCAAGTCGCAGGCGCCATCCACCGACTCGCTCCGCAAGATCTGCCGCGGTAACATGATCCCGGTGTGGAGTTTTCTGATGAAGCGCGTGAAATCTGAGAAGACGGTGGAGAATATAAGGAGGAATATCACGGTTCATGGTGGGGGAGATGTGGGTGGTGGCAGTTCTGCGAATTTGGGGAAGGAGGAGGGTAGAGCTAAAGGCAGGAGGAAGGAGAAAACGGGTGGAGATAGTTCTGGCCTTGCGGACAGCAGGGAGGCTGCGCTGCAGGAGAGGGAATTGGCTGCAAAGGAGGTGGACAGGTTGAGGAACATTTTGAGGAGGCAGAGGAAGGATTTGAAGGCGAGGATGATGGAGGTCTCGAGGGAGGAGGCTGAGAGAAAGAGGATGCTTGACGAGCGAACAAATTACAGGTTGGAATTGGTTTAATTTTGTTGGTTTGATTATGCTAAATCTGGTTTGTGCTACTTATGATGGGTTAGATGCTGATAACTAAGTGTGGGAAATTGAACATGGCATGGCGCATAGTGTCATCATATCATGATAATAGTGTCTTTGTCTATCTGGATCACTAGAATTCCAATGATTCAAATCCAAGAACTACGTTCCTCTTAGGTTTTATCCTCGGAGTTCAAGAAGTACCGATCCTTCTTTCTGTTATGTTTTATCTCCCACTTCTTGTTTCAACCAACTCCTGCATCCCAATGGTTCTGCTTTAATGAGTTTGTACATTCAATGATAAAATCCCTGGCAAAAGATGAGAAAGCCCCTGAATGTAATAGTTTCTTCAATTAAAAGTTCAAAATGCCAAAGAGTCTTGTTTTTTTACCAGTTTTTAAGAGTTTTAGCTCTTGAATTGTTAACTGCATGGTCTTTCTACTGTAGGCACAAGCAGGTGATGTTAGAATCTTATGACCAACAGTGTGATGAAGCAGCTAGAATATTTGCAGAATATCACAGACGACTTCATTATTATGTCAGTCAAGCAAGGGATGCTCAGAGTTCCATTCTTCACCCTTCCTCTGAGCTGGCCAACAGTTATAGTGGAGGCAGCGAAAAAGAAGCTGTTTATTCCACTGTCAAGGGTACAAAATCTGCTGAAGATGTTATCCTTATCGAAACCACTCGAGAAAAAAATGTACGGAAGGCGTGTGAGTCTCTTGCTGCACACATGATTGAGAAAGTGCGGAACTGTTTTCCAGCTTATGAAGGAGGTGGTATACATATAAATCCTCAACTAGAAGCAGCTAAACTTGGATTTGATTTTGATGGAGAAATACCTGATGAGGTCGCAACTGTTATTTTGTCTTGCCTCAAGTGTCCTCCTCTACTGCTTCAGGCAGTTACTGCATACACATCGCGGTTGAAAACACTGATTTCCAGAGAGATAGAGAAAATTGATGTCAGAGCTGATGCAGAAATACTTAGGCACGATAATTGCTTTCCAACATTTTCCGCTGACTTCTTTTTGCCTCTTCTTGTTATTTTACATTTCAGTCTACTTGCTTGAATAGTGGTTGGATCATTTATGCACCGTATCCTATTTTCTCCACTTAGTTACCGGTCTGGTATACGCCTCATTGTGCTCATGAGCTCCTTAATTTCTAAGATGTTGCTTTTCAAGTATATTGAACATTAAATAGTATCAAGGAGGAGCTGAAGATGTAGTGTTTGTTTTTGTGTAGGCTTTCCTTGAATAGTGGTATTATAGCCATGGAGCATCTCAGGTTTAAGATTTCAATGCAGGGTAACTTCGTGATATTGTTTAAAAGCTCCAATCTCTCAGGACCTTGAAATGAGTGGCAGTTACTCATTGATGTTAGTTTGGTCATTAAATGAGCTAATCCTTCAATCAGTTTCACCTGTATTAAATAGCACACATATGCATCTGATCACACTAGTTCTTTAATGCGAGCAAAATATTAGTGATTGGTTTCTGCTGTTTCATCATTAAGCTCCATTTACTTTTGTGCAGTTTTTGTCAATTGAGCTTCTAATTCGCATATTTTTCAAATTTTAACGCTTCTTATTATTCATAATCAGATACAAGTACGAGAACAACAGAGTAATGGACGTTTCTTCTCCCGATGCTAATTCACCGCTAAACTATCAATTCTATGGTAATGGAAAGATAGGCGTTGATGTATCTTCTAGAGGAACCCAAAATCAGCTTCTTGAAAGACAGGTTATTTTTTCTTCCAGAAATTAACTTCATTTATAATCTTGTAAACTTCTGGTTTAAATTCACACGACCAGTTTTCTCTTACTAAACTAGGACACTTATGATGCCAGTCATTTATTCTTGTGCTGGACCTTCAACATGTAATAGTCAAAGTGATAAAAAGCAGATGAATGACTCCTGTCTCCTGTCTCCTGTCCTCTTCCTCCTCTATATTGTGAGCGATGCATGGAAGGTTAGATGCTCAATTTAGACAGATATATTCGGCATTAGATTTTAGATGTAAATTTTTTTGGACAATTGTCCAATGTGAAAATAAATCTATACGTCAAATTAAGATTGCACTTCTTTCAGTGAGATTATGGAGAAGAAACCATTGCTTAGTTCATCAAATCAGTATCACTTTGTATCTATCCATCCAAGTTAAAAAGATAGTGCTTTTGCTGCTGGTTTCGTGGTTGCGATATGTCACTTGCAGTTATTTATACGCAACATTTCTGTTTTAGTTGCATCGATTTGTACCTACTTGTAAAAGAGCGCATCTTCACTAATGATTTCCTTTGAATGCAACTCATCTGAGTTAGGACGTTCTTTTAACAACTCCAGTCTTAGTTCGAAATCTCTTGAAACCTAAAATCGTCTGCAATGGTTATATAGTACTCTTGTCAGCAGCATACTCTTCTGGACTTGTGGGGAAAAATCAATATTTCCATTTTGCATCTTTGCAAATTCATGCTTTCTTTTCATGTGATTCTTATAGCAGGCGACTTCAGGTACTTAAAGAGTAAGGAATTACATGGCTAAGTGAAATCCAATTCCAATTGACTATAGTTCTCACAAGTTCTATTTTGTGTGATTATGACATGGTGCCTGTTATTGTCTGCAGAAAGCACATGTTCAGCAGTTTTTAGCTACTGAAGATGCACTTAACAAAGCTGTGGAGGCCAGAGATTCCTGTCAAAGGCTTATACAAGTTCTGCATGGAAGTAGTGAAATAGTTGGTACTGGGGTAAAATCACAGAATGTCGGCAGCCTTCGGCAGATGGAGGTGAACTCTTTTTTATGATAGCTTTTCTGTTTTTTTTTTTGTTTTATATTTTTTTTTTGGGGGGAGGGGTGTGGGTGTTGGACTAAAGAAAGAGAGATGATGGGACGGATGAATGTAGAGTAGATAGTGAATATATGAGGATAATATGATATATTTTCTGAACATAGAGTCATATTAGCTCATGCTCCTGGATATCACTCCTCTCACGTCTTTTGTCTATGAATCATGTCCATATGATTCATGAAATACCTTCACCTTCTAAGTTCCTTACATACTTGTCTATAGAAATATCAAAGTTTCTTATGTGCATCTGGTTTTCAGGTTTGTATATTACAGCACTAGTCATATTGCATTTTTTTTTTCCATTTATGTAGTTGGAAGTTTGGGCTAAGGAAAGGGAAGCTGCTGGATTGAGGGCAAGCTTGAACACTTTGATGTCTGAAATCCAACGACTAAACAAATTATGTGCCGAACGAAAAGAAGCTGAAGATTCACTAAAGAAAAAATGGAAAAAGATTGAAGAGTTTGATGCCCGCAGATCGGAACTTGAAACCATATATACCGCTCTACTCAAGGCTAATATGGTAAATGCTCAGTGCCATTTTTTCTTTTTCTTTATTCAATTGAGAATGTGTTCAATTTCGGAAGGAATAATTGTCAAGTGAATTTATCTAAAAGCGTATGACTTGCTAAGATGCTTAGAGGAAAGCCAGTTTATCTATATATTGGTATCTATTTACTTATTCTTAACTTTATTTATCTATCTGTTATTATTATAATTATAATTATAATTATTTTTGGTTTTTTTGGGGGGGGGGGGGGGAGGAGGAGGGTGTCGCAAGCTAGGTTATAATATTAAGTATCATTATCTTTACGCAAGAATAGCCTTGCCAAGATAGCTACATCCTGACATCTCCAATGTTAACCTACTTTTGAGAAACAAGAATGACTTGTGAATGGTATCGAGGACTATAAGTAGTGTGGATCCATTTTTTTCATCACTTGATTCTGGACTGGTTGTTTAGTGGAGTTTGATACTCTGGTCGAATTTAATTCATTCTGGGCTGCATAAAGTGCAACATTATTCTTCCTTTAGGGGACCATAAAGTTCTTGTTCATTCGGAAAATATTGTAGGATGCTGCCGCCTGTTGGAATCAGCAGCCATTAGTTGCCAGAGAATATGCAGCAAGCACTATAATCCCAGCATGCACGATTGTGATAGACATCTCAAAAAGTGCAAAAGATCTACTTGATAAAGAAGTTTCTGCCTTCTGCAGAAGTCCGGATAACAGCCTCTACATGCTTCCATCAACCCCCCAGGTATTTATGACTTCCCAACTTCATTAGTGAGAGTTTTAGTCACAAAGTCGTCTTTGGCAATTATGTTGTTTTCAGTTGCCTCAATGACTATGAAGGAAATTTATATCATCGACCCTGTAGCTAGGTGCTAATTTTTCTTGTCAGTAATGTTGGCGACCTGGTGTTTAAGTACTCTGTCTACCATTTACAGAAGACTCATTGTTCTGCTCGGTCGTTTACAACCATGACATCACATGCATCTAAGTTAGTAAATTTTTGCATGTGGGTGATGTTCGTAGCTTGTAACCCACCACCATTCAGAAGGTTGCTTGGAGGAAGTTTCCTCTAACAAGAGTTTGAGGAAAATATGGCCGTTACAAAATCCAGCTGGTTTGTTGTGGCAATCAGTTGTTTTTCTCTTGGTCTCAATATTTGCATCCTATTTCATAATCAGATTGGATATAGTCCGAGAACTTGAACCAAATGATAATTTCGGATATGCTGTGTCAGAAGTGAAATACTAAAATTTATTGGTCAGGTAGTTTTGGCGATATGTAGAGAGTAGTTGCTCCTATGGCTTACAAAGAATGTCTCTTGTGAGAATATTAGGTGTAGAGATTGATAATACTTTCATATTGCAAGTGCTTCAGGAATTGCTATGGTTGAAAGAAAAGGGCAAACCCTTTTCCTTCAAAATATAATCACGCAAGTCTTTTGCTCTGTTTTCGTAAGATATCCTTTGGTAGCATGGTCTGCCAGATGATTTTATTGGTAGCATTTTTTCGGAAATAGCTTATTCTCCCTTTCCATGAGCTATTCTGTGCCAAAGATTTATTTCTCTATCATCTTTCATAATGCGTGATTTGAAAGGAACATGTTTTTGAAGCGGTTTACAAGGCAATGGGGGATAGTATATGAGAAAATTAGAAGAAAGAAAGGTTCAGTGTGATTCCCTTCATGAGGCTTCTTAGTTCTTAGGACTTCTGTTTTTGAACATGTCTTGGTATTACCTTATTGACTTAATCTGCAAAATCTTTTTCACTGGTCTTGTATTTTAGGTATGATGAAGGGCCTTATCAGGTATACAAAAAGGCTATATGGCATTGCATAAATTGCTATATAGCAGTGCATAAATAACTACATAATTCAACGCTTTACTATTTTGTCATTTTTTAAACAGTCACACTTTTGATGCTTTAACTCCCAAGTGGGTTTTGACCCCCCCCCCAAAAAAAAAAAAAAAAAAAAAAATTCCCAAGGGGGATAGCAGCAAATTTCAATCACCATTATGATTGCATCGTGACAGTTGATCGAGAGATAGAGATTTAGGTTCCTTGTGTTTCTCTCTTTCATTCTTGGTTCACATTTGAATATTGCCATCTTGACATATGTTAGGCTCTCCTGGAGTCTATGGGTTCTACTGGATCCACAGGACCTGAAGCTGTTGCTGCTGCTGAAAAAAATGCTGCTTTGTTGACTGCAAGAGCTGGAGCCAGGGATCCGTCAGCTGTGCCATCCATATGCCGTGTTTCTGCTGCTCTCCAATATCCGGCTGGTGAGTTAAATGGGTCCTTTCGACCCCCCCAAAAAAAAAATCAAAAGTTAAATGGGCCAACTAGTTGAAATTGAATTTCTTGTGATGGTCGTCCTTTTATGTGTCCGAACGCACGTGCCATTGCACTGTTTTAAACTAGATCCTTCTCTGGCTTGGATTTAATAGATTTTGGTGACATGTAATGGTAGGATGTGGATGTGGTGTACTTGAATTTTATGGGGATAGTGATAGACCAACTATATGAAGAAATTGAGTTGTTCTTTACTCCAATGTTAATCAACTGCTCAGATTAGAGCTATGCTTTTAAAACTCAACAGAATCAGTCTCTGTTTTATGTCCTCATTGAGTTTTCATGAGGGCTTAATCATCCCGGCAGTGCTAGCCTTTGTGGATAATTCATTTCTCTTGAATTATTTGTCCATCAATGTAGGAATGGAGGGGTCAGATGCTGCTTTAGCGTCAGTACTAGAGTCCTTGGATTTCTGTTTAAAACTACGTGGTTCCGAGGCTAGTGTGTTGGAAGACTTGGCAAAAGCCATCAATTTGGTGCATGTCCGGCAGGATCTCGTGGAAAGCAGTCATACATTGCTAAACCACGCATACCGTGCTCTGCAAGAATATGACAGGTGTACTTCTCTTCTTACGTTTGAGGCTACTTTTAGGCTACTTGCATCTTCGTTTACTGTTCATCCAACGAAGCCTGTCCACGCGCACTTGTTTCAGCATTCTAGTCAATTAGTTGAATCCATTTTCAGGCCAGAAAGAGGCGACAAGACTAAAAGATTTGGTGGGACCACTTGCCAACTGCTCTAAAAGCTTAAACTGTTAGAAGAATGCGTGGTTTAACATTTATGGCGTGGTTTAACATTTATGTATTCTAACACTCCCCCTCACGCTTAGTCTGGTCTTTTGCCTAGTACTAAGCGTGGACATATTCACTGAGGAGGCAAATAGGGGCTTAGAAAGATTTGAACTCAGGACCTCCTGCTCTGATACCATGAAAGATTTGGTGGGACCACTTGCCAACTGCTCTAAAAGTTTAAGCTGTTAGAAGAAGACGTGGTTTAACATTTATGGCGTGGTTTAACATTTATGTATTCTAACAGACCATATATATGGATGTTGGCTACATGGCTATTAGATGTCATCTACTTCTCTGGAAGAGAAAAAACTTGAAAATGTACTTTGTGCATTTTTGTTTTAATGAAATTTTATTTCTGTTTAGCAGCATGCAAGAAAAAATGCATCCTTCATTGTCGTGAAGTCTTTTCTAGCCACTTGATCAAATTTCAACTTTTTCAAATCCTTTGCATGTTTTTCATCCCTTTAACCTTGCGATTTGCACGATTTAGCCTTTCATACTGTACTTGTTCTCGTAAAATTTTTATGTTTTAGAATATCTGGTTTTGAGTATAACAGCTAAAAATTGCACCTTTCAGGGCTACTAACTACTGTTTGAATTTGGCTGCCGAACAAGAGAAAACTGTCATGGATAAGTGGTTGCCTGAGCTTAAGGCTGCAGTTTCAAATGCTCACAATTGCTTCGAAGATTGCAGATATGTTGCCGGTTTGGTGAGTACCACAAATGACTAACAAATAGTTGGAATCACCCATTTTTTCCCATAAAAATTACATGATGATTGAGTACAGCTGTACGGGGTGTAGGCCTTAGCTTATATCAGAACGTACAAGGCATTTGGTTCTCTTTCTAAGAAATGCCTTTATGATGTCAGCTGTTGGCTGGAGATCGTATCTTCATGGTTGCAGACTAGTACATATGTGCTTATACTTTTCTTTCTTTTTTGTTTTTTCTCTGAAAAAGATGTTTACTTGTATATTAGATTTGGTAGAAGTGGCATTAACTTCTGCATTCATGTTGCAGTAAAGCAACTTGTAGAATTTATGGCTGGAGTGAATGAAATGAACTGATTCACATGTATTCTATTTCTGCTACTGACTTATTCTGGTCATGCCTGACTCTTGGTTTTGACATTGGCAGCTCGATGAATGGTGGGAGCAGCCTGCAGCAACTGTTGTTGACTGGGTTACAGTTGATGGTCAAAATGTCGCCACTTGGCATAACCATGTCAAACAGCTTCTTGCTTTTTATGATAAGGAACTCTTGTGAGCTGAGCTCAAGGAACCTCTGAGGACAATCTTCAATTGCCCGTTCTGGAACAAGTTCCTAAATTAACTTGCTAATGGTTCTTATGACGTGGAAGTTCCAGGATAATTACATTGGAACAGAAGCAGTTTGCATTATTGTGGAGTATACTGCTTACACCTCCCAGATACTTTTGACAACTTGAGAGGGAAAATTTCACAATCTCTCCGATAAAGGTTGATATTCATCAGCAGTGATCCTCTGCCTACGTTGTTCGATTTGTATAGTGTGATTGCGTTGCTTCTTTAGAAGCATTTTCTGTATAATATGTTTGTTAAAGCTTTGACTCTGGTGGTTCACTTTGCCACTGTACTATGGCTGAGAATGAAGACTGATGCCACTCGAGTCATTTCGAGTTGCTTGCAGCAACTTGTGATTGTAATTTTGTATTGTTTGGGAAGGGTGTCACCTGGGAAACACACGACATGTTGATAGTTACCAAACAAGATTTGCATTATTATCATTGTTGAATTTCGTTATTTGAGAGTGGATAGAAGGTTGATCAGTTCAGCTGTCCTTGGAAATGTAATTTATGCAGAAATAATGGTGTGCAAGTTTCAGTTTACATGCGATGTATTCATCAATCTCCGACTGTAAGTCATTGAGAGCAAAATCTGATTCCCGGAAGCATGTCAACTGGGTTGTCTCAATCATACGATGATGCATTGGTGCGGATCTTGAGAACATATTTCATTCATGCGGGTTGCAATGGTAAGTCGCCCTCTGCCTGTTTCTGAGGAACACATGCATGGTTTCTCAATTCCTGAAATATTTGAGTTTCGAAATAATTTTTTCCTCATATACTGTATAATGGGTTGTAGGTGAAGCAACATTTTTGCTGTAACATCTTTGGAATTTGAAATTGTTTAGGTTAATACATGTAAGTACCTACGCCTACAAAAAGTAAAGCATGGACGCTGTTCATCTGTTGATCTCTGGTTGCAAGATTTCCAGGCCTGTGATCAGGCGGCTTTGGTCTTGAGTCTTGACCGGTAAAAGAGGAAATAAAGATCATCATCTTGGTTTGACGGAAAATTGCATTCGTTTTCCGTTCAAGCATGTACTGCATTTATTTTGAGGAAACCTTATACAGGACCTTCACGCTCAACAGGGAGCGGAATGTCAGTAGAAATGCAGACATAGCCATCGTCACTGCTAGATTTCATTAATCAAAATCCTGATGAGTGGAATTTTTCCACCGTCTTCTTGTTGATTCTCTTAATCATCTCGTCGTTCCGATAATTCTCGTGATCCCCAAAGCCACCTTGCCTGAAGAAGGAACGATAGGGGCAATCCAAACTATGTTGGTGAATTACTGGATTCCTTTGCCTCGTGTTTGCTTAAGCATTCAAAGCTGCATTCCCTGACAATCTCTTCGACAGCCTCATTCTCATGATCAAGGTTGAAATGACAACCTAAGAACGGCGCAAACTGCTTCACGCGACGCTTCAGGTCGTGTTTTAGTTCTTCATAGATAATGAAGAAAGCATTCCCCGGCCTAGCCAAACTCTCTTCCCAATACTCCAAGGCATGTTCATAAATACGGTCCGAATGGAACCACCCCGCTGCAGAACTAGTTGACCGCAACCTCTATTGGCACACGGTTCTCGTACATCTTCCCCTTCCGAGCAAAGTGCCAAAGTGAGATGAGCGTGTCCTTGGGGGTTCCGAGTCACATACACGGGATTCGAATATATTTATCGGCTAGTATATGATATGCAATATGAGTATGAAAGATCCTAGAATTCGCCATGTCTGGCGCATTTGGTTCGTGCAGCTTCAGCTTGAGCAGAGGGGCGAGCTCACGAGGGCTGTTGCTGACCAACTCCTTTGACGAGCGGTCGACGATGGAAAACAAGAGGGCATTGAGCCACATCGTGCCGGTTTCTGGGAACGAAGTCCGGGTCGCATCGGTGGGGACGAGATTGAAGGATTCGACAACTTCTTATGTCTCTTGCAAGTAAGGAAGTCGAAACCAGAAATATGAGAGCTGGGAAAAGACTACGTGAACTTATCATCCATTGGACATCATCCCATCGGCCAGATTAAGCTTTATTGACAAGAAATTGCAAACTTGTTTTCAAGTTACTTGTACTTTCAATTAAGCTATCAATTTATGAAAGCTTAATTGACGACCTCCTAGTTTCTTTTTTTTTTGCTTCATCAATCTCACTTGATTCACAAACTCAATGAACGACTTCCTTTTGCCTCCATACCCTGTCATTCCTATGAACCTTATTCAATGCGGCGAATTGAGAGATCGATAGATGCTACGAACTTCAACCAAAGTGAATCGGATTCATGCCCATCGACCAATTTCATCCCGACTCCATAATTTTTAGGGGCGAGCATGGTTCTGGGGTTTTGTCCAATACCAAATTCTAAAGTATATAGGGTATGTTTCAGGTTTCAAAAATTGAAGAGCCTATTTCGATGGGTAGGTTTTAGAATAGGTGGAACCCATAATCTGGAACATGTAACAAGTTTTCGCGTTTTCTTTGTATATGTTTCCGTGTGATCCTGCATTATTACATGGCGTCTGATGATACGTGCGTAATCTACAATCATCAGTCTGAATTTCCATTTCCGATAATATTTATAACATATACTTTTACTTTTTTAATGTTTTATATTTATTTGTGCGTCTAAATATGACTTGCAGTCGGTAGATTGTAACATCAAGTGATGGTAATTAAAAGTGATGATACATTGCAATACTTAAATTAATAATATAGGTGGACCCTGAAATGACCATGAAACCTGCGTTAGGAGGTTCCGGATTCCATTGTATACAAGATAAGTTTTTTTTTTTGGTCGAATATACAAGATAAGTTTCAAGTTACAAAAAATGTAGAACTTTATGACGTGTAGGTTCCAAGTTCTAAATGGAGCATGTACGAAACCTGGAACCACTTCTCCCTAATAATTTTTAGCTTAGCCACCCAGTTTGTACGTAGTAGTTCTATTAATATCTTATTGATCTCATGTAAATCACACCGGTTGATGGACTTGAAATGCGGGAAAATTGTCCAAAAAGTCCTAAATCTATTGTACGAGGTGGCCAAATCAGTAAACCTTTCAACTTTGTCATTTAATCCTGAACATTTTAATTGTGTCAATATAGTCCTAAATCTTCTGAAGTGTTGCCAATTTAGTCCCAAGCCTTTTGAAAATTTGCTTATTTAGTCATAAACTTATATTGACAGGAAGGAAATTCGAAATAAAGATAGCAGAATGAAGAAAAGCAAAAAATAAAATAAAAAAAATCAGGATAATTCGAGAGGTGTCAAACTTGATTCCGGTAATCTAAAAGCCTTACTAATGTGAGGTGTACATATATTTGCTGGCCTTATTAGAGCAAATGTCCAAATTATCTTAGTTAAAGAAGCTGCCCACAATGATGTCCCAATCTACTTCGTACCAGACGAGACAGGATCAACCCAAATGATCTTCGGACGAGAAGAAGAGACCGACGTTCAGGCCCCCACTAAAGCCGACCCGTGAAGCATCGAACTTCGATTTCTTGGAACCCCCGTGATGACAACGATGTTAGGAAGAACCCGACGACGACGACAACAACGAAAAAGCAATCTTGATGTTTCGAAAGCAAAGATCGTTAGAACAAAAGTTAGTCCCCTTTTGCCATCGTTATCGGTGTTTCTACAACAAAGATTCTAAAAGATTGTAAACCTATTACACTTTTATCGATCGGGTTCTAAATCTTTTAATTTTGTCAATTAAGTCATAAACCTTATTACTTTTTACCAATTGAGTCCATCCGGCTAACCTTGATTGGAAACCGTTGACGTGGACATTGACTACCTTGGGTGATACGGTTGGTACTGATGTTGACAATTTTTTAATAAAACTTCACATGCGGGTGACCCTTGCCCAGCGGTCGGCGAGGGCTGAGAGAAGAAAAACTAAGAAAATAAAAAAAAAAGAGGAAAAAAGAAAAGCAATAAATCAGTAAGCAGTTTGAAAAAAATATAAACTCCTATTAAATAAGCATCCACGTCAAAATCGGCTGTGCATTTAAGGACGGCCAATGTCCACGTCGGCGATTTCTTGCCAAAATCGGCCAGATGGACTCGATTGGCAAAATATGAAAAAAAATTTAGGACTCAATATACAAAATTAATATGCTTAAGATTGAACTGACAAAATTGCAAAATGTTTACGACTTTATGGACAATTTCCCACAAAGTACGTTCAACCTTACGATTAGTCGCCTCGCCTCATCGATGTGTTCCGCCGGGTTCAATTAACGGAATAACAAAGCAATCCTTTCCTTGTGGAGGATGGAAACAACAAAACTCCAACCTTTGTATGTGGACTATAATTCGTAGGAACCTTCAGTTCCAACAAACGGTCATCCTCAAAGATAAACATGGCATCTTTTTTCTTGCTCTCTCTTCTTCTTTTCCATTGGTTCTTGGAACAGACAAAAAGAGAGAATCTGTGTATGGCTTACATAAAACATTTCTCGTGACTCAAATGGGTCCCGGCCAAATTCTCTGTCGGCAATTTTCACATCAACTAAGGAACAAAAACAGGGACGCACCATGTGTGAGCCAACAATGAACCCCAAGCAGGCAAGCATGCAAGAGTTCTCCTCTATCTACCCTCTCACTTCATCCCAAAATCACCTCTCCCTCCTCCTGTTTCTTTTTAATTACCGTGTCCGGATCGCGTCCTCGACGTGATTGTCGGACCTCGGTTTCGCCTCCTAAGTCCGGTAAATCGAACCCCGAGTGCCTCGTCTCGAATGATTGGGAACGGCTTTGTTTTCGCATGAATACATCGAACTGGCTACTGAACATTGATAAGGCTGGTTCATGTGTGCCTCAGATTAGGACAACAGAAAGAGACACAAGAGGCAGACTTATCTCTTGGTAAAGCCCAGTCCAACACAGAGGACTGAAGATTGCCAGGAGGTCCATATAAAATGCCAAAGAAGGGTGCTCTGAGAGCAAAGAGGAGCAGATAGGAATGCCAATGCCTTGGTTTCTGATAACTTTTGTGTTGCTCAGCTTGAGAATTTTAGATGTTTCAGAGGCTGCCCATGAAGAGAAGGTTCCATCTGCACTAGCTGTGGGCACTGTCTTCTGTGACACATGCTTCGAGCAAGAGTTCTCAAGGACCAGTCACTTCATTTCAGGTCCAATTTACTGTGATTTCCTGTGATTTCATGCTTTTTGTTGCCTTGACTTGACTCTATGTTTTATAGCTCCGATTTGTGTCTAAAAACAGAATCGCACGACTTGCGTATGTGTGCAGGTGCATATGTTTCTATAGAATGCGGAAACTCGAGCTCGAGTCCGAGCTTCCGACGGGAAGTGAGGACGAATAAGCACGGCAAATTCAAGGTCCTTCTACCGCCTTCGATGGGCAAAGATGCGCAGAGAGTCGAGGGGTGCATGGTGAAGCTGATCAAAAGCGGCGAACCGGGCTGCGGCGCCGTGTCCTTAGGCGTCTCGTCTCGGCTTCGCCTCAAGTCGAAGAGGCATGGACTCCGCATATTCTCGGCAGGGCTTCTCGCCTTCAAGCCCCTAAAACAACCGGGCAGG
Source organism: Rhodomyrtus psidioides (assembly GCA_021437785.1). NCBI lineage: Eukaryota > Viridiplantae > Streptophyta > Magnoliopsida > Myrtales > Myrtaceae > Rhodomyrtus > Rhodomyrtus psidioides. The sequence continues at coordinate 1,752,457 of JAILYB010000105.1, forward strand.
TGCACCAAGGGTCCCGCTCGAGGAGATCCCAAGTTCCTATCCAGGAAAAAATCGATACCCTCGAAAGGTTATCTCCCACCGATCCCGGGCCTGACCCCGCCATCGTATCCTTTCCCGTTTCCATCTCCGCCGCCGTTAATCCCTTTGCCGCCGATCCCATGGCTGACGCCACCGCCACCACTAATTCCTCTGCCACCGATCCCGTGGTTGACACCGCCCCCGTCGCCATTCATTCCTTTGCCACCAATCCCGTGGCTCACCCCCCCGCCGCCGCCGTCATTCCCCTTCCCCATCCCTCCGCTCCCGCCGTTCCCACCAATACCAGGATTTACTCCCCCGCCGCCTCCACCACCATCATTCCCTTTTCCTCCATTGCCACCGTTCCCACCACTGCCACCAATTCCTTTCCCACCACTACCAGGATTCACTCCACCGCCACCGCTGCCACCTCCTCCTCCCCCACCATCCTCCCATTTTCCTCCCCTGCCTCCAATATTCCCATTCCCTCCACCTCCCTACTCCCCTGGTATACCCCCAGCTTCAACTCTTCCAGAGAAGACCTCTCTTGACTAAACTACAGTAAGTCCATACATACAAAAAATAGGTACAAATATTTTCTACTGCATTTTCCATGCTTTTTTTTTTTTAAGTTCCATGCTTAAATTATTGCACCTCCTCTGGTAAGTATGTGCAAATCTGTAGCGTGTAATTTGTCGATCATATTGCAAAATAAAGATTGCTCTCCTACTGTGCAATTTCAGTTCAGCAAATTCACTCACATTGGAAGGTTTTCGGGTCAGAATTACATTAATAAGTCGAAGCAACTCCATCCTTCGATGCGACGCAACGACAAAGATCAATAACATGTAGGGTTTGTTTCCTCTCCGGTGATGTGGTACATAGTTGCACACAATGGTGATAGCTTGGAAAGTGCAGTGATTGTGAAGTTTGGATCCTCGTATTGCATAAATTAATTAACCGGATTTGTAGGTTTTGCCCTACGTGAGCTGGTTCTTCATGTGTAACTCACAAGTCACGTTCAGACAACAAGAAAGAGCCCAAAAGGCAAAAAACTGTCATTGTTCAACTTTAAATCTATCACAAGATCATCGGGAGCTCTTTCTAGTATATAGGACGCAGCAAGAGAGTGCTCTGAGATGAACTGAGAGTCGGTCACAATGACAATGCCCTTGAGGTCTCTGATGACATTGCTCTTGCTCGCTTTCGGGCTATATCAAGGTTCCGCACAGGTTGCGCCCTCTGTCCCTTCGCCACCAGTTCCGGGGTTCATGGTGCCGCCACGGACGCCCTTTTTCCCTTTCCCTGTCCCTCCGTTCCCGCCATGTGCGCCTCTCCGGCCGTCGCCACCGATTTCTTTCCCACCAACACCTAGATTTACTCCACCGCCACCATCATCGATCCCTTTCCCGACCCCTCCATTCTCACCGCCATCAGTTCCTTCGACACCACTACAGGGGTTTACTCCACCGCCACCTTCCTCCCCTCTCCCCGTACCTACGTCGCCATTTATCCCGCCGCCGTCACCATTTCCCGTTCCATCATCCCCAGGGTTTCAGGCGCCGCCGCTGACTCCGACTCCGCCATCCTTCCCTTCTCCTCCTCTCCCTCTGACAGGCCCTTCCTCACCATTTGCTCTCTCCTTCAATGCCCGTCCTGCTTCAACTCTTCCAAAGATGTCCCCTTGATCAAACTATGATACTATATATTCACATAGGTAATACTTCTCCTTCCGGAATATCCACCACCTTTTTCTTTTCAAATAAAAATCCCTCCAATTGCATCGAATTTGTGGGGGTCTAGGACATCATACAGTCTCGGACATTACAGAACTTTGTGCCCTGTAATTTGTCCATGAGACGGTAGAATTCCATCTGCTGTATGTATGTTGCAAAGGAGTAACTGGCCTGTGGTTAGAGGTTTCGGTTCCGAATGTATTGACAATCGCAAGCGATTGCGAAGTGCTGTCTGTAAGTTTGGTTTGATGTGAACTGCGACAATGTTGTGTTTTACGTTATATCCCTTAGTTTCGAACCCATAATATACAACCCACCTTTTGATCGTTTAAGAGAGCTAGATTTTGATGACATATGAAAGCCATGACTTTGCGTAGGGGTGATCGGTTCCCACTCTGGAACTTGAAACCGGTCAAGGTCGGTTCCCCGTTTGTGAAGCTGAAAACCGACTCTGTTGACCATGGAACCGTCCCGAACTGGTCCGGCCGAACTAGAGCCAATTCCAAGGTCAGGTCGAGTAAACAACTACCGAGTATCAAATGCCTTCCAATTGACTCCGACTTTCTCTTTCTCTTACTCACACAAAATCAACAGAGCCATCGTGTAAATCTCTTTCTCGGTCGACATTTGAAATGATGCATATTCATTTTCTACAGTCGCACAACCAAGCTACCCAGTTAAGGCATCCACATCAAGAGCAAATCTTGCATAAGTCGAGCCACACGCCTACACTATTGACTCATCGGGCGATTTGGGTCTTTACGACGTGCCGTTTCAAAACCGGAAGAAGTAATCACTGCCAATATGCACATAAGGGAGGATTTTGCCTCCTGTTTATTGACAACGAAATCTTCTCCCGGTGACCCAAAAAGGAACATACGCTCGGTTCTGACTAGTCGACGTCGACCGCACTAGATTATGCAGTTCACTGCCCAGTTTAGCGTTAAAGTTAGGGGTGACACCATGGTCCGGTTCTAGAGTTCGAAATTGGAGCCGAATCGAATGGACAGACTTTAGAAAAACTAGAATCGGGAACCGAACAGGTCTGCCGTGGAACCGGCTCAGGCCGGTTTTCTGCTTGAGTATTGTTCGTCGCTCACCCCTAGATCAAGTAGCCCATATAAGTGGCATCGAATCCGTGCCATAATTCTTTAATACACACATATGCTTCCATGCCGGGAGATTTTTCCTTTTCTTCGTTGCGCAATAATCAACTTTTCCGGTGAAAGATTCCTTCTTGATTAGACTATAATAAGTCCGTTCACATAAAAAATAGGTACAGATACCTTCTATTGCCTTATCCATGGTATTTTAAGGGAAAAATGACACAAATGATCCTTAAATTTTGGCCCAATATGTAATGTGGTCCATGAACTTTTAATTTGACTAATATGGTCCTTGAACTTTTAATTTGACTAATATGGTCCTTGAACTTTCAATTTATTTAATGTGGTTCCCAAACTTTTGGAACATGTTCAATTTAATCCATGAACTATAAGAAAATATCCAATGTCTTCCCTGAACTTGGATTAATGGAAGGACTATATTGAATATCTTCCTATAGTTTAGGGACTAAGTTGAACATATTTCAAAAGTTTGGGGACCATATTAGTCAAATTAAAAATTCAGAGACCACATTGCATATTAGACTAAACTTCAGGAACCATATTAGTCAAATTAAAATTTTAAGGATCACATTGCACATTGGGTTAAAGTTCAGGGATCATTTGTATCATTATCCCTGTTTTAAGTTTGGTCTCCTCTGGATATGCGTGCTGATATGTGATTAGATTGTAAAGCAAAGATAGATCTTCTGTTCTGCAACTTCAATTCAGGGACTAAATTGCATATTGAGCTAAAGTTGAAGGATCATATTGATCAAATTAAAAGTTCAGGGACTATAATACCCATTGGATTAAAGTTCATGGACCATTTGTGTCAATATTCCTATATTAAGTTTTGTCCTAATCAATGTAATCATTGCATCTCCTCTGGATATGCGTGCTAATATGTGAATTAGATTGTAAGGCAAAGATAGATCTTCTGTTCTGCAGCTTTCAGTTCAGCAATTAGTCGTAGTTGGAAGGGTGTGCAGATCGGAATTACATCAAGAAGATGCAGAAGCAACTTCATCATTGGATGTGAAGACGAACATGGATCACCTGGACAACTTCAGTTCAGCAATTGGTCGAAATTTTCCGTTGTCGACATATGTACGTTGCGGAGGAATAATTGGCCTGGTGTTAAGAGGGGTTCTTGGTCAAAATACTCTAATAAGCTTAGTGAGATTGCGATGTGCTGCATGTAAATCTGGTTTGACGTGAGCAAGGACAATATTGGGGAAATTATCAAAAAAGTTCTAAACCAATTGCAATTGTGCCAATTCAGTTATAAACCTTTTGCAATGGTGCCAATTCAGTCCTAGACTTTTTGCATTTGTGCCGATTCAGTTCTTCCGATCAATTTTGACAAGAAATCTCTGATGGTGGCACGATCTATGCTGGCATGACCAAATTTTAATATTTATTTTCGAAGTTATTATTATTTATTAGTTTTTTTTCTTTTCTGTTTATTATTTTTTTTATTTTTTCTTATGCCTGGAGCATTTTACTGGGTTCTTCTTCTTCCTCATCAGTACTCCTCAAGCCTATTACTGGGTTGATGAATATTAACAGTGTACTGAGTTGCAACAACCTCGGCAAGGTGGGGCGAGGATGGCGAGGTCGTGCCTCACTAGATCTGGGCGAGGGACCTCGCCGTCCTCGCCCTACCTCGCTGCGCCAGAAGTATTGCTTCAGCTAAGCATACCGTTCATGTTCATCCACCCAGTAAGAGGCTTGAGGAAGAAGAAGGAAACCAGTAAACGGCTCGAGGAGGAAGACCAAGAGAAAAAATAAATAATAATAAATTTCAAAAGATATATTAAAATAATAGTAAAATTTGCCCACATCAGAGCCGGTCGCGTCACGTTAGCGATTTTCGGCTAAAATTTGCTGGAAGGATTGAATTGACACAAATACAAAAGGTTTAATTAGGACTAAACTGACACAAAAAAAGGTTTAAGACCGAATTGACATAATTTCAATAGATTTAAGACTTTTGATAATTTTCCTCACAATGTTGCGTTTGAAGTGATAATCGCAAGTCTTGACCTCATTACACATGGGCAAATCGTTTGATCGAATTACAAATGTAACGATCCATTCCAATGAAGGCGGTGAATGGTTGTCGCAGCCAGATGGCTCCGACAAATGAGAATTGCACAGTGGACAGGGAGGCGAAGGTTTCGTGCCTCTTGAGCCCCGAACGCGCAAAATCTGAACCGAACTCCTTTCTAATTTCCTCCTCTTCTTCTTCTTCTTCCCTTTTTCTGCTTCCCAACGTCTCAAGTTGAATCTAGAGCTTGAGTTTCATGGCTGCTTGGAGGAAAATCTTGGGGAGAAGAGAGAGAACGTGCAAGGAGAGACTTGCTATATTGATCGACAGTCGGAAGAAATATCCAGGACTATTTTTGAGCCAGTGTTTTGTACTATTTCCCAAGCCTGTCAAGGGTTCGGTTTGTTTCGGGTTTTCAAGAAACTCCGAATTCAACCGAAAAGGATCGTGAACCAAACCAAACACGAACCACGATTCGGTTTTAACTTTCCGGTTCGATTCTGACACCGTTACTATTTTCGTGATTCGGCTCGGTTTGGGACCCGGCCGGAATTGTAACTTTTCAATATCCGAACTTTTCAGGTTGGATCAAAGTCGAATATTTTTTGCACGCCTTGCTCCTCCAATTCAGTTCACTGTTCTAACTTTGGAGCCAGATCATTCGTACCATGTTCATCCCTAGCTCAACTTTTCCAGAGAAGGTTTCTCCTTGATTATAATTAGTGAAAAAGAGTCTACAAGTATCATAATTTTCGTGCGTCGCTTACTTGAGTGTCATAATTTTTCTTGATCACTTAAGTGCTGTATAGCTTTTCAATCGATCACTTAAGTGTCATAACTTTCAAAAAACGTTCACCCACAAGTGTCATGCCACGTCTAATTGCAAGCATTTGGATGAATGTTTTTAAAGTGTTATAACACTCACGCGATCAATTAAAAATTGTAGCACTAGAGTGAATGCTATTCAGAAGTTCTGGCATTTAAGTAGTCGAAAAAAATTGTAGCACTCAAGTGAGCACCGCCCAAAAATTATGACACTCGTAATGTCTTTATCCTTCACAATTAAGCCCATACATACCAAAAATAGGTATAAATTTTTTCTTCCGCTTGTTCCAATATTTCTTCCTATTTATTGCACCTCCTCCGGATATGTGTGCAGATTTGAAGCCTCAACTTGTCAGTAGAGGTGTCAAATGGGTTGAAAACCCATTTTCAATGAGACATATCAAATATGGGTTAGTTAAGTTTCAATAAATGGATTATTAATGAGTTTGAGTTGTAAACTTAATCATAGGTAGGTTGTAAATGGGTTTAAGACAACCATTTATTTTAGCCTATTTACAATTACAACCCATTTAGTTTACAAAGGTTATTATTATTATTATTTTCTAGTGCAAATGTTATTAGTTGAGTCAACTCATTCATGTGCCTCTTGAATAGTTTTTATATTTTATAACCTCTAATTTGTAATTTGTAATTTTTCTTTCTTTTACATAACAAATTAAAAATCCGGTTGCCCGTTGCCTCCGCGGGTCTCCATCCATTGGCTGACGGATTTAATATTGAAGTATTTTGGCAATATGTGTTAGGTCTAGTCGGGTATGGGTAGCTAGATTTGTATTGCATGAAAATTTGTCAAAACGAGTTAAATGGATCAATATGGATCGGATCATTATTGACGCAACCCAAATCCGACCATATCACCCGTTTGACAGGTCTACTTGTCAATTATATTTATAAATACTCTACTTTTTCAAAGTTGAAAGGTTTTCTTACGTTAAGAATCCATTATTTCGTGAAAAGTAAATGATTTGAAAAATATTTTTCTAAAATTGATTGTTTGTATTATTTTAATAAACAACAAATATTTTCACATTTCAGGAAAATGGTAAGGGATAAATTGTTTTCAATAGTGAAAATATTCTTCACCGAGCTATACTTTTTACTTTTTAGCAAGATACTTTCCTAAATGCATATTTCCATGAAACGAACAGACCCCAATAACCCGAAACAACTTCATCATTTGGATCAATATGTAGATGTTTCTTTTTTCGTCTTTTCTCTACCTTGGTGAGATATACATCGCCGAAAACGAAAGATTCTTCATAGTTGGGATGGAGATTTCTACGAGGATCAATGAAATCTGTGAGCAAAACAATGAAACCAAAGCATGTACTGAATTTTACCTTTCGCGCCCCCGAATTAACCCTTCTGTTTGTCCGTCTTGACGTCGGGTGGATGGTAAAGTGGACCAGTTTTTGCGTACTAGACTAAATTCGCGCCCCTCTCGACCCACCGCGGCCGGAGGAGGGTGGGCCATCTGCAACCGGACTGGATAGCGATCGCGGGGGAAGTACTTCCTCGTGCTAGTGACCACAAGGGGATGCGTCGAGCAAGAACGGAAGCCAAGAGGGTCGAGGTTTTTCTTACCTTCTTTTCCAATGTCTAGGAATCGATGAGTTCTGTTACGACAATGCGGAAACTAAGACGAAATTGAGACAGATGAGAAGAACGGAACACCAAGATTTACGTGGAAACCCTTGCGGGAAAAAACCACGGGAGAGATGAAAGGCAAAATCCACTATGAGAATCAAGGGGATTACAAAAGAGGCAACGTAAGCTTCTCTCTATCAGACAGAATGAGCAAAGAGCAATATTTATAGTATTACCCCTCAAACCCTAATGTTGGCCCAATGCCCATAACTTAAGCCTATTTCCTATTCAAGGTATACATAACAAATCTCCACCTTGACTTGAATTCCCAAGTAGACATAAGTATTAAGACAAACTTCTCCTCCCACCAGCATAAAACTCAGCTGCTGCAAACATTAACCAAATCCAAGCAGTGCTTGAATTTAGTAAAAGGTAATGACTTTGTCAACATATCAGCTGGGTTGTCTTCTGTACCAATTTTCAAGACCTTAATATAGCCATCAGCAAGAATGTCTCGAATATAATGAAACCGCACATAAATGTGCTTTGTTCTCTCATGATACATCTGATCTTTAGTAAGATGTATAGCACTCTGACTATCGCAATGCACAATAGTCACATCATCATCCACACTGAGCTCTCCAAATAAGCCTCTTAACCATATAGCTTCTTTGATTGCCTCTGTAATAGCCATATATTCTGCCTCTGTAGTAGACAGAGCAATTGTATGCTGCAAAGAAGCTTTCCAACTGACTGCACAACCCCCAACAGTAAATATGTACCCTGTCAAAGACCTCATTTTATCAAGGTCACCAGCATAATCAGAGTCAACATATCCAGTAAGAGTTTCACAAGTTTTCCCAAACTCTAAACCATAATCTGAAGTACCCTTCAGATATCTCAAAATCCACTTCATTGCTTGCCAATGAATTTTACCTGGGCATGATAAATATCTACTTACCACGCTAACAGCATGTGATATGTCAGGTCGAGTGCAAACCATAGCATACATAACACTACCAACTGCGCTAGAATATGGAATACCTGACATATACTTTAATTCATCATCTGTATGTGGACATAAATCAGCTGATAATCGAAAGTGAGCAGCAAGAGGAGTACTCACTGGTTTGGCATCTTTCATGCCAAAACGATCTAACACCTTCTCAATGTAGCTTTTCTGTGAAAGATACAATTTTCCTCTTTTTCGATCTCGCTGAATTTCCATGCCAAGAATTTTCTTCGCAGAACCTAAATCCTTCATATCAAATTCAGCGCTCAACTGTGCCTTCAAATTCTGTATATCAAATTTATCTTTTGCTGCAATCAACATGTTATCAACGTATAACAGCAGATAAATATAAGATCCATTTGGAAGTTTGCACAGATATACACAACTATCATACTTGCTTCTACAATAGCCAAGTTGCACCATAAAAGAATCAAATATTTTATACCACTGTCTAGGTGATTGCTTCAAGCCATAGCTAGATCTTTTCAATAAACATACATGATCTTCCTTACCTTCAAATTGAAAACCCTCAGGTTGACCCATATAGATTTTCTCTTCAAGTTCACCATGCAAGAAAGCTGTTTTCACATCGAGTTGTTCCAACTCTAAATCATGCATAGCAACTAACGCAAGAAAGACCCGAATAGAGCTGTGTTTAACGACGGGTGAAAACACATCATTAAAATCAACTCCCTCAATCTGACTATAGCCCTTAGCGACTAGACGTGCTTTAAATCTAATGTTTTCAACTCCATGAATACCTTCCTTTCTTTTGAAAACCCACTTGCAACCCACAATCTTCTTACCTTTTGGTGGTTTGACAAGCTCCTAAGTTTGATTCTTTTCAAGAGATTCCATCTCTTCATTCATAGCAACTAACCACTTTGCTGAATCTTTTGAGGAAATAGCTTCCTTGTATGTTTTAGGCTCAGCATATTCAATTGACTCTGCAGCTGAAAGAGCATAAGCAACAAAATCTGAGTATCCATACATTTGTGGAGGTTTCACTCTTCTTCTCGGTCTATCTTTGGCTATGGAATAATTTTCTTCTTCAGATTCTTCAATCTCAATATTATCAGTCACTGACTGAACTGGTTGTGAAGAAGATACTTCAAACTCCACCTTCTTTGATGCACTTTACAGATTTTCTTGACAAGTATCTAATGATTTCTTGACAGGATGAAGCATAGCAGATTCATCAAAAGTAACATCTCTGCTAATTATAATTTTAGATGAATCAGAACACCAAAGCATATAACCTTTTATACCATAACCATAACCAAGAAAAATACATTTTCTCTAGGCTCTAGTTTTCCTTCACTAACATGTGCATATGCTGGACATCCAAATATTCGAAGAGAAGAATAATCAACAGGTTTACCTGACCATACCTCCTCAGGTGTCTTGTTCTCAATAGGCATGCAAGGAGAACGATTTATTAACCAACAAGCAGTATTGACTGCTTCAGCCCAGAATTCCTTGCCCAAACCAGCGTTAGACAACATGCACCTTGTTCTTTCTAATAAGGTTCTGTTCATACGTTCTGCAATACCATTCTACTGCGGAGTATACACTGTAGTATGATGTCTTACAATTCCTTCATTCTTGCAAAACTCATTAAATTCGCTTCCACAAAATTCTAGCCCATTATCTGTTCTCAGCCGCTTGATTTTCTTACCGGTCTGATTCTCAATTAATGTTTTCCATTGCTTGAAAGTAACGAAAACATCACTTTTTGCCTTGAGAAAAAATACCCAAACTTTTCTTGAAAAATCATCAATAAAAGTGAGTACATACCTGGAACCAAGACCTTTCGATGGAACTCTAGCAGGCCCCCAGAGATCAGAATGAATGTAATCCAGAGTGCCCTTTGTGCTGTGAATTCCTGTTTTAAAACTGACTCTTTTCTGTTTCCCAAAAACACAATGTTCACAGAAATCTAGTTTTCCAATTTTCTGACCACACAGGAGACCTCTTTTACTTAGCTCCTCCATCCCTCTAATACTCATGTGGCCTAGTCTCATATGCCATAATTTAGTATTATCTGAATCTGTCATATCAGATGAGACCGCAGCTGAACCAGTAACAGTAGAGGCTTGCAGCCGATACAAAGTATCAATTTTAAGCCATTTCATCAACAAAAGTGAGCCTATCATAATTTTCAGAACTCCACCCTCAGCAATAAATCTACAACCATTGGCGTCAAGTGTACCTAATGAAATTAGATTTTTCCTCAAATCAGGCACATGCCTGACATTATCTAAAGTTCTGATCATGCCATCATGCATCTTAATATTAATAGTGCCAATCCCAATAGCTTTGCATCTAGCATCATTACCCATGAGAATAACTCCACCATCATGTTCTTTATACGTAGAGAACCAATCTCGATGAGGACACATATGATATGAGCAGCCTGAATCAAGAATCCAACTATCACAGAATTTATCTTTATTATTTGCAATCAATAACCAATCTTTGTCTTCTTCTTTAGCAACATCAGCTTGAGCAGGATTTTCGTTTCGCCTATTCTGTCTATTCTGATAGTTGCGATTGTTATGACGATTGACATTCCCATGATTCTGTTGATTCGAATTATTTTCTCTTTGCTCATTTGCCTTCAGTTTTAGGCAATTTATCTTGATATGCCCTGGGGACTTACAATAGTTGCAAATCATATCTCTATGCTTAGATTTTGATATGCTCCTGCCACTATTTCTTCTCTCAACAGACCTTCCCCGAGCAACTAAACCAGCCCCATGACTATTACTACCATCAGAAGTCAATTCTGTATCGAGTTTCTGCTTATTTAGCAGACTAGTCTTGACATCTTCAAAATCAATAGTTTCTCTACTAACAATCATGGTCTCTCTAAAATTCTTATAAGAGGCAGGTAGTGAAACTAACAATAAAAGAGCTTGATCCTCATCTTCAATCTTAACATCAATGCTTCTTAATTCAGCGATAAGAGCATTGAACTCAGAAATATGGGATTTGAGAGAAGTACCTTCAGTCATACGAAAAGTGAAGAGTCGTTGCTTGAGTCTCAATCGATTTGTGAGAGACTTTGTCAGAAAAATATTCTCCAATTTTGTCCATAAACCTGCGGCTGTTTGATCTAGTACCTCCTGCAAAACGTCGTTCGTGAGGCACAACTGAATAGTGGACAAAGCTTTCTCATCCAGTTCTTCCCATACTTCATCTGTCGTGTCCGGTTTCTTCCCTTTAGTAAACAAAGTTTTCTTCAAACCCTGCTGCGTAAGAACGGCTAACATACGAACCTGCCATAGGTTGAAACTGCCGCTCCCATCAAACTTTTCGATATCGAATTTCGTTTCTGAACTCGAAGCCATAATTTATTCCGAGTCGAAGAAACGTGCACGAAATCCTCGGATAGCACTGAGTTTGGGACTCTTTAGAACAGCAACACTCCGCAATCAAGCTCTGGAATGCTCTCGTCGTCCTTCAATTTGGCACCCACGGACTTGCAAATTCGTGAATAATTGATGGCTTCGAAACAAAACAAGTCCACGAACTAAGCCTCACGAACACACGAATTCTACGAATCTGTACTGGTAGTGCGCCTGATCGTGCCAACGCCTGAAACGAGTGCTTGGCCTTATCGTTTCGTCTCGGGTTCGTCCTTCAAATTCGTAACTTGGGATAGTGCTCCAACGCTTTGATAGTGCGCCTGATCGTGCCCCAATTCACGGCCAAATTAACAAAACCGAGAAGCCTCTCTGCAAACAGACCAATCTGTGGCTTCGTGGATTCGTCTCCCACAGACCGAGATGGCAACTGTCAGATCGAGCTTCAATTCACGTGAAGTACCAATGCTCCAATAATTGAACGTCCCAAGTCTTCCACGATATTCTTGGAGATTGTGAAAACCCAAATCCACTAATGAAGATTGAAGACCTCCCTTTTTAATTGTAGCCCTTTGACGCAAAACCGAATTGAAGACCTGCAATTTAATTCCAGTTGGTCACGTTTTCTCTCTCTTCGGATGATGATGCTTCGGTGTTCTCCGGCGGTTCGAACAAGAAACCAACGGATGAGGAGTGCTCGATCATGACGCTCCAAATCGAAATCACGAGCACGCAATTCAAAACCGAAATCCAAATCGTCTTGCACCAAAATCAAATCGTCCGAAATCAAATCGTCTTGCACCGAAGACGAAATTCAAATTTCCGAGCTCTCGTGTCTCTCTTTTGTCGACGAATAAATCTCCTGCTCTGATACCATTTTGTTACGACAATGCGAAAACTAAGACGAAATTGAGACAGATGAGAAGAACAGAACACCAAGATTTATGTGGAAACCCTTGCGGGAAAAAACCACGGGAGAGATGAGAGGCAAAATCCACTATGAGAATCAAGGGGATTACAAAAGAGGCAACGTAAGCTTCTCTCTATCAGACAGAATGAGCAAAGAGCAATATTTATAGTATTACCCCTCAAACCCTAATGTTGGCCCAAGGCCATAACTTAAGCCTATTTCCTATTCAAGGCATACATAACAAGTTCAAAGGAGCAAAATTGACTAACCGGCTTTGTCAGGCTTTGCCCTATGTGAACTTGTTCTTCATGGATACCTCAAGTCACATCCAGGCAGCAACAAAGAGCCAAACATGCAAAAACTCCCCTTCCTTTGGCTTTAAATCTGTCACAAGGTCATCAAGGAGTTCTATGAAGTACCCAAGAAGAGTGCTCTGAGATGAATTGAGAGTAACTCGCAACGCCAATGGATTGGTCTCTGATAACATTGCTCTTGCTTGGTTCCGGGCTATTTCACGGTATCGGGGCCACCGAAGAGGAGAACCTCCGATCTGCACAGGTCGTGGGCACTGTCCTCTGTGCCCCGTGCTTCAACCGAGGCTTCTCCAGGACCAGGCACTTCATTTCAGGTCCAAAATTGGTCTTCCTGGCACAAAGAAAATCGCAAACTCTTTTATGGCTCTCTGAATTTTGTGTCTCAGTTATAATTTGTCTTGAAAACAGATTCAATTTGTGTGCGAATATGCAGGTGCATCTGTTCTGCTAGAATGCGCGGACTTGGGTTTCCGAAAAGAGGTGACGACGGATGAGAGCGGCAAGTTCGAGGTCCATCTGCCTCCTTTGACGAGCAAAGATGCCGAGACATCCCAGAGATGCACGGTGAAGCTGATCACAAGCAACAATCCAGGTTGTGATGCAGTGTCATCACGAGCTTCACTTCGTCTCAAGTTGAATAGGCAAGGACCTCAGGTACTCCCTGCAGGAGCCCTCGCCTTCACGCCCCGGGAACAACCAAGCTCATGTGCTCGGAAACTAACCCGGAGAGGTCCCTTAGAATCCATTTCCAAGAAAGTCTCAACAAATTCGGAATCAGCTCGACGCACTTATGAAACATCTGACTATCCACCGTCAGCGACGGCTCCTTTTACTTTTCCACCAGTGATGCTGCCGCCCTTCTTCTCTTTCCCTCCGTCAGCGACACAGCGGCCTTTGCCACCATTTCTTCTGCCCACGACACGGGCAGTTACTCCGCGACCACCATTGAACTATTTCCCATTCCCTCCATTGCCGCAACCATATTTTCCTTCGCAACTATCCCCATCTCCTTCACAGCCACCTTGGTTCCGTTTCCCCCTCCCCCCATTGCCACCTATCCCGCCGAGGCAGCCGTTTCCCTTGCCACCTCTTCCATCGACGCCACCGACACCGGCAGTTACTCCTCGGCCACCATCGAACTATTTCCCATTCCCTCCATTGCCGCAGCCATATTTTCCTTCGCAACTATCCCCATCTCCTTCACAGCCACCTTGGTTTCGTTTCCCCCTCCCCCCATTGCCACCTATCCCGCCGAGGCTGCCGTTTCCCTTGCCACCTGTTCCATCGATGCTGCCGTTTCCCTTGCCACCTCTCCCTCCGAAGGTGCCATTTCCCTTGCCACCACTCCCGGGATTCCCTCTGCCACCGTCTCCTCCGTCCCCTTAATCTAACTATATCCACACACAGTTAACATTTCTCCTCATTCCTTTTCCATTACCTTTTTCTTTTTAAAAATAATTTCCTCCTAATAACTGTGTGCTTCCATTGGATGTACGGGCGTTTGGGGCATTAAAGAACGTTGTCTCTTGTAGTCTGTCGACGAGTAGAATGCCATCTGCGGAATGTATGTTGCAGAGGAATAATTGGCCTACAGTTACAGAGGTTTCAGTTCAATTGTCAATCCTAAGCGATTCTGAAATGCTGTCCGTAAATTTGATCTAATGTGAACTGGGAAAATGCTGTGTTTGACATGATATCTGTAAGTGTCGAACTCATCGTTTATAGACCGCCTTTCAATCCAATTAGAGAGCTGTTAATATGGCATGTGAAAGCCGCGATATTGCGTAACAAGGAAAAAAATTTCTCCGCTAATGCGAGCATCGGACGCCGCCAATTACCATATACTTCTGTTTTCTCTACCTGGGGACTACTGTACTTGTTAACCTTACAGGACGGGATAGTCTTAAGGATCTGATCCGTGTGTGCTCAAGGCGCATGTCACGGATTTAATTCCACAACCAAAAGTGCAAACAAGCTTGTATAGTTCCCTTTTCGGCCTGCTCAATTTGGGGGCGAGCAACGGTCCATGTTCAATCTGGAAACCGGCCAAAGCCGATTTCAAGGTAGACTTGTTTAGTTCCCGGTCCTAGGTTTTCTGAAACTGTTCCCTATAATTTGGTGCTAGTTCTAGCTCTGGAACCAGAGTACCTGGACAATGCTCACCACTAGCGCAACTCTTCTAGAAAAGACTTCCCGTTGCTTAAACTATGATAAGTGCATACTTACAACATAAGAATGTGCAACTGATATCTATTACCTTTATCATGGATTTTTTTTTTAAGAGTTTCGTCCTAACCTTTGCACCTCCTTTGCATGTGTGTGCAACTTTGTAGCGTGTAATTTGCCAATTAGATCATAAGGTAAAAATGTATATGTTTCATACTCTTCATGTTAAATATGTCTTGAATTTTATGTGCTCGGCCCTGTTCATCACCCGACCCGATATATTTTTTGGGCCCTATTTACTACTGCGGCTAGGGTTTATTTTGCTGTACGGCGGTTTTTTCGTCATCTGAGAGATTTATGAGCTGTAAGCCTTGTTCAGTCGCTGAAAACAACTTTCGTAATCTGCACTCTCCTTGATTATAGTGGAATCTCGTTTTGCCTCGCCCGTGGACGTAGATCACCTTGATCGAACCACGTAAATCCTTGTTGTTCTGTGTTTGTTTTTTGCGTTTCGTCACAACAAATTGGTATCAGAGCGAGTTCGTTTCTGGGATTCTTGAAGATGACGTCTTTGAAGTTTCAGATCTCATCTTTTGACGGCAAGAACAACTTCGGATTATGGAGAATAAAGATGAAGGCTTTGTTGAAGCAAGAGGGTACTGTTAGGGCACTGGATGGAAAATATCCAGACGACATGACCTCGGCTGAGGTTGAAGAGATTGATGAGAAGGCACACAGTGCGATTCAGTTGTCTCTAGATGACAATGTTTTGCGAGAAGTCGCCGATGAGGAAACAGCGGCTGGTCTCTGGAAGAAATTGGAAAGTGTCTATATGAAGAAATCTTTGACATCGAGACTTTATTTGAAGCAGCGTCTTTATACCCTAAAGATGCGTGAAGGTACGCCTGTTCAGGAACACTTGGATGGGTTTAATAAAATTATTATGGATATGAAAAATTTAGATATTAAACTCGAAGATGAAGATCAAGCTTTGATCGTGTTATGTTCACTGCATGCCTCATACGAAAATTTTGTGAACTCGATGCCTTATGGACGTGAATCCATAACTTTGGAGGATGTTAAAACATTATTGAGTTCTGCAGAACTGAGAACGAAGTTGAATGGGAACAACAGTGGAGACAGAGCAGATGGTTTGCTAGTGAGAGGCAGAACCAAGAGCAGGGATAAAGTCTTCAGAGGGAAATCTATTAATCGTTCAAAATCTAGGCCACCTGGAGATAATACAAACGTCGAGTGCTACTATTGTCACAAGAGGGGACATTACAAATCAGATTGTCCTTTGCTCAAGAAAAAGGATAAGCAGCATGCTCAAAGACAAGATGCGGCGAATGTTGCTGACAAAAATGAGTCTAATGCGTCAGACAATGTTCTTACGGCATGCTCTGCTGTTAGTTTCCCTAATGATGTTTGGATAATGGACTCGGGAGTATCATATCATATGTGCCCAAATAGAGAATGGTTCACCACATATGAGCCAATGAATGGTGGATCAGTCTTGATGGGAAATGATGCTGTATGCCAAGTTGTGGGAATTGGTACTTTTCGGATTAAGTGCCACGACAAAGTAGTGAGAACGTTGACTGAAGTAAGGCACATACCAGACTTAAAGAGAAATCTTATCTCTTTGAGCAGTTTGGATTCCATTGGGTGTGTGTACTCAGGTGGAGGTGGAGTTCTCAAAGTATCCAAAGGCAATCTGGTTGTGATGAAAGGAAGCAAGGTGAATCACTTGTATCATTTGCAAGGTAGCACAGTTTTGGGCACTTCAATTGGCACATCAAATTCTGTTTTGGATAATGACAGAACGAAACTGTGGCATATACGTTTGGGCCACATGAGTGAGCGTGTCATGACAGTTTTGAGTAAACGTGGTTTACTTTGTGGTGAGCAGACAACCTCGCTGGATTTCTGTGAGCACTGTGTATTTGGCAAACAGTGCAGAGTCAGTTTCAGTACGGGCACGCATTCGACGAAGGGCACACTCGACTACATCCATTCTGATTTATGGGGACCAGCACAGGTTCCATCTAAGGGTGGTGCTCTTTACTTTGTGACGTTTATTGACGACTATTCCAAGAAGGTTTGGATTTATTTTATAAAAAGAAAAAGTGAGGTGTTTGAAACATTCAAGAAGTGGAAAGCCCTTGTTGAGAATCAGACAGGGAAGAAGATCAAACGCCTTAGGACCGATAATGGTCTTGAGTTCTGTGGTGGCGGTTTCAATGAATTCTATGCAGATGCAGGGATCGTTCGACACCGTACAGTTAGGTACACTCCACAGCAAAATGGAGTGGCAGAACGGATGAACAGAACTCTATTGGAGAGAGCAAGATGCATGCTATCTAATGCTGGGATGGAAAAGGATTTTTGGGCTGAAGCAGTTAACACAGCTTGTTATCTGGTTAATCGTTCTCCTTCAACAGCAATAGAATGCAAGACTCCTTTCGAGATGTGGTTAGGTAAGCCTTGTGACTATTCTAATCTAAAGATTTTTGGATGTCCTGCTTACTTCAATGTTAAGGATGGTAAGTTAGAACCTAGAGCAAAGAAATGTATCTTTGTTGGGCATGCTGATGGGGTGAAAGGTTATCGTTTGTGGTGCTAGGAACCTAGCTCACCTAAGTTCATTATTAGTAGGGATGTTACTTTTAATGAAATCCTTATGCTTGATCAAAAGAAGGTTGTTGATGAGTCTGCAAGAAAACATGAGAGTGATAGGAATGAGGTGGAGGCTCAGGTGGAACTTCGAGAAAAGACCTTTCAGAATGATTTGAGCGAGAAAACTATTATTGTCGATTCAAGTTCAGATGAGGAAGTTTTAGATGAGGTGGAGCAGCCATACTCTATTGCTACTGGCAGAGAAAGGAGGCAGACTCGTCCTCCTAAAAAATATGGGTTCTCTGATCTGGTGGCTTATGCTCTTACGACAGCAGAAGATATGGGTATTCAGGAACCTTCTACCTATACCGAAGCTATTACTTGCACAAAATCAAAAAAATGGGCTGTTGCTATGGTTGAAGAACTTAAATCACTCCACAAGAACCAGACTTGGGATTTGATGCCGTTGCCAAAGGGAAAAAGAGCCATTGGGTGTAAATGGGTCTTCAAGAAAAAGGAAGGCATTCCAGGTGTAGAAAATGCTAGATGCAAGGCACGGCTTGTAGCTAAAGGCTACAATCAGAAGGAGGGAATTGATTATGATGAAGTGTTCTCTCCCGTGGTAAAACACACTTCCATTCGTTTGTTGCTAGCTATAGTTGCTCAATTTGACTTGGAGCTTGAGCAACTTGATGTGAAGATTGCTTTTTTACATGGTGAGCTTGAGGAGACTATTTATATGGCCCAGCCCAAGGGCTATTATGTAGAAGGCAAGGAAGAACATGTCTGTAGATTGAAGAAATCCTTGTATGGTTTGAAGCAGTCTCCAAGACAGTGGTATAAAAGATTCGACAGCTTTATGATAGGGAGTGGTTATCATAGGAGCAGCTATGATAGTTGTGTCTACTTCAAGAAGGGTTCAGATGGATCTTTTGTCTATCTTCTTTTATACGTGGATGACATGCTCATTGCTGCAAAGAACATGTCAGATGTGTTGATCTTGAAGAAACGTCTCAACGAGGAGTTTGGGATGAAAGATCTGGGTCCTGCTAAGAAGATCTTAGGAATGGAGATTAAGAGGGACAAGAAAGTAGGGAAGTTATATCTCTCACAGAGGAGTTATATTGAGAAGGTACATGAGAAGTTTGGCATGCAAAATGCTAAGCCTGTCAGTACACCGTTAGCATCTCATTTTGGACTCTCGACTATACAGTCACCTCAATCAGAGGTCGAGGAGACTGCGATGTCTCATGTCCCATACTCCAGTGCAGTTGGTAGCCTGATGTATGCCATGGTATGTACTCGTCCCGACATTGCGCATGCAGTTAGTGTGGTTAGTAGATATATGGCACACCCTGGAAAGGTCCATTGGCAGG
The DNA here is from genome assembly GCA_021437785.1 of Rhodomyrtus psidioides. Lineage (NCBI taxonomy): Eukaryota > Viridiplantae > Streptophyta > Magnoliopsida > Myrtales > Myrtaceae > Rhodomyrtus > Rhodomyrtus psidioides. Next base: position 1,771,565 of record JAILYB010000105.1, read on the forward strand.
CAGTGAAATGGATACTTAGGTATCTTAGAGGTTCCGCAAAGCTGTGCCTAGTGTTTGATAGAAACAGTTCCAACGGTACCTCAGTTGTGGGATTTGTGGATTCTGATTTTGCAGGTGATCACGATAAGAGAAGATCTTTGACTGGTTATCTTTTTACACTATCTGGCTCGGCTATTAGTTGGAGGTCAACCCTACAGTCGACAGTTGCTTTGTCTACTACAGAGGCAGAGTATATGGCAGCAGCAGAAGCGGTGAAAGAAGCTATTTGGTTAAGGAATCTTGTTCGGGAACTTGGGCTCGAGCAGGAAGACAATTCAGTTGTCTTTTGTGACAATCAAAGTGCTATATACTTGGTTAAAAATCAAGCATATCATGAGAGGACTAAGCACATTGATATCAGGTACCACTTTATTCGAGAAGCATTTGCTGAGAGAAATATGATGGTAAAGAAAATTGGTACTGCTGACAATCCTGCTGATATGTTGACCAAGTCAGTCTCCGCCAACAAGTTTAAGCATTGCTTGAACTTGATTGGCATGCTTGGTTGAGCTTTGCCCCTTCTGGGGCCTGGTGGCGAGGTAAATGAAAGTTCTACATTTTTTTTGATGAAGTGGATATGTTCTTTCGTTGCATCCCTTGTTTCCTACACTGATTTAGCTCACGTAGGCTTAGGGATGCTGGGAGAATGTGTTCGGCTTCTTGACTGTTTTCTTTAAATTCAAGCCAAGGTGGAGATTTGTTAAATATGTCTTGAATTTTATGTACTCGGCCCGGTTCATCACCCGACCCGACATATTTTTTGTGCGACCCAAAAGTGGAGAGAAAATTGAGATTTGGTTCGTAACGCGGAGAGTTGGGCCAATAGGCCCAACTCGGAGCAAGCGAACAAATCTCCATAGCGGTGCAACATATCGCAATGGGGGTTCGGGGGCAACGCCCCTGAGAAAAATTTTTTGGGCCCTATTTACTACTGCGGCTAGGGTTTATTTTGCTGTACGGCGGTTTTTTCGTCATCTGAGAGATTTGTGAGCTGTGAGCCTTGTTCAGTCGCTGAGAACGACTTTTGTAATATGCACTCTCCTTGATTATAGTGGAATCTCGTTTTGCCTCGCCCGTGGACGTAGATCACCTTGATCGAACCACGTAAATCCTTGTTGTTCTGTGTTTGTTTTTCGCGTTTCGTCACAACACTTCATCGACATGAAAGCCTCTTACACGCCTCAGAACTTTTATAATTTGAGATCGTATTTAATTGGTAGTTTGGGCTTGAGACTATGAATAACTATTGTTATATATGCTCTTTTTCTTGAGTGATGTAACATAAATGTGTGAGCTGCTAATTATAGTGGTATCTCTACTGGAGGTAGCCATAGTTTAAGTGTGAACCAAGATAAACCTTATGTGTCGATTTCTCTTTCTCGCTTTTATGTTCTATTTCGTTGTGGTTGTGCGTTGAATCCTAACAGCAATTTCATTTAAGTAATTAATAGTGTTGTTGTGGATTATCACAATTAAGGATGAGTATCAGAGTCGATTCAATTCAACGGTGTTATATTTATTGAAACCTTTTGTCCAACTCATTCGTAAAGTGACAAACCTTTCTTTATGGTTTGAAAGACCATGGCCACTCCTTATGCCAAAACTACGACCCACCGATGAAAATTTTTGTCCAATTTAGGGCCTCCTCGTTTATTCCGTGAAAAAAAATGAAAGATTTGAAACATATTTTTCTAAAAATGATTCTTTGTATCACTTGAAATAATCAAATTGATGAAAAAAATTATTATCGATAAAAGTTCATGTCCGGTATTTTTACGGACGAATAAAATATTTATCCTTCATCCATGATTCAAAACATTAATGCAAGCTGGACATTGCCAAGAGAAACTTATCGTTGTTGGGATGGAGATTACTTCAGGAATCAATGAAATCTGCGACTAAATGGCCCACGGTTTGACTTTTTCACAATAAAACTAAGGATCGAAGACAAGCAGGGGTGAGCCAAATAATGAAACCAAAAGCATATAGTAGAGCACTCCTGGACCCTAACTCGTCCGTTCCCGATCAACCCTTCTTCTCTGTCCATCTTGAGGTCGGTCCGATGGTGTAGCGAATCAGCTTTCTAGTACCAGATGAGATTCGCACCCCTCTCAATCTGCTCGGAGGAGGCTGGGCCATCTGCATCGGGACTAGATAGCAAATGCTTCCGCGCGACGTGACGTGACTAAGCATGAGAGATCGCCTCCAGTAAGAACGGAAAGCCGAGATCGTCCCGCTGCTTTTTCTCAGCTTCCCCATCAACGTGGAGGAAACCATGAGTTCGAAGGAGCAAATTAATTAACCAGCTTTGTAGGTTTCGCCCTGTATGAGCTTCTTTCTTCATGTATGCCTCAAGCCTCAAGGGTCAACAGACAGCAACAAAGAGCCAAAAAGGCAAAAACTTTATGGGACTTCTAATCTATTACAAGATCAACATGAGCTCTTTATAGGACACATGAAGAGAGTGATTTGTGGCTGCAATTGGTAGTCGAGATAAAATTTAGGATGAGATAAAATTTATCCTATTATGTGTTTGATGCCTGCCTAGGACATGATATAGTGGGATATAAGAAAGATATAACATGGATAAAATTATCATGTGGGGGAGGTGGGATAAAGGTGAATAGGATTTCTAATAACCTTAGGCTACGTTTGGTCGTCGGGATTTCTGGTTAGGATAGGATTGGATAAGAAATCCAGGGATTTGGCCATATCCTATCTACTGTTTGGTGAACTACGGATTTAAAGTCGAATCTCGAAAATACAGCCACGAGTTGAGGATCTGCAAAGGATGCTCGAGTCACTCTATTACAGTACCTCAGGATCCAATGCAATGGGGCAATCCCACAATGGTTTTGAAGGGTGATGATCTTGATGCTTTGCTAAAATGAAAGTATGATCATTCATCGTGCGATCCCTAGCCAAGAGTTCAAGGAAAAAATAAACTTGCACATGACTACATGCGAAAGGGCTACAACAATTCGTTGTTCAAGGAACTGAAGACGTGGAAACTATTATTGCCCAATTTAACACAAAGCATGACACCTCCAAAATTCACCCAAAGAGAAAAACCTATATACCTGTGAAACTCCATCAGCAAAGATTGCACCATGATGAATTTTAATTTGATACAAGCTCAAAAGTAGGGTGATTTGATAGTGAGCTACTGGATATGGCGAAAAAACTCAACATCACAAACAGAGAACACCTACCTGAGTCTCTCCTCTCACGAGCTTTGGCCTCAGAGATGATTCCAAAGCAATATTCACTGCATTCATGGTACGGATTCGACGCGTTCCTGCAGTCCGGGTGGACCTTCCTCTCTTCAGAAATCCTCTTGGGCTCCTCTTGAACTCTCTCTGAAGCAAGACTCGCAGGGCTACCGAAATCGCTCGTCAGCCCACGATCGCAGCCGATTTGGATCGCCGAATGTGGCGTTGCGCCAGCGATTCTGATTTTGAAAGCGAGAGAAGAAGGAATGAAAGAAAGTGATTAAAAGCCCTAGCTGATCTCGAAAAAAAGAAATCCTATCTGACCTTATCCTACCCCCCTCTCCCGGATTTTTTTATTCGGGTTATATCCCCTCTATATCCGATCTTATACTATCCGGGACATTTACCAAACACGGGATAGGATAAAACATATCCTATCCCGAGTTATATACGGACGACCAAACGCAGCCTTAATACATAAGTTATTCTTTTTAATAATAATTTTCTCGAACTAATAAAATTAAAATATTAATAGAAAATAAATATTTTTTTATTTCTACTATAAAAATAATGAAAAATAAAAATAATTTCATTATTATTTATTTTCATTTTTATTTACGTATTCAAATTTATTTCTATCTTAAGATATAAATATATATATATATATATATATATATATATGTTACATATTTTAGGTATTTTAGTAATTTAGGAATATTAATATAGTTTACTATTGAGTAAAATGTTATTAGAGAATGATGGAAGGGAAAAAAAAAAATAAAATTAAAAAAATTAAAAACTAAAAATTAAAAATTAAAAATAGCAATAAAAATGAAGTAGTCAAGAGTGTCTCGAGGAATTCTTATCATTGTCGTTTGTGCAACTTTTAGGTTCATTTATACTAATATGTCATTCATACCAAATAATAGACAAAATAGAATGCGAAAATATCCGGCTTTATTATTTCCTGTCACCAAACAATGTATAGAATATAGTAAAATCCCTAAATTTTATATCTTATCTTATCCTATCAAATCCTATCTTTTCTAGAAATTTCGACAACCAAACGTAGCCTGAGATGAATTGAGAGTCGGTCACAACGCCAATTTCTTGGTCTCCATTATTTTTTAAATTAATTTCTTTCCTTTTTTTTGTTTCGCAAAAAAGAAAAAAAAAAGGCTGATGAAGAAGAAGAAGATAGAAACCCAGCCCCCCGCCCTTGGCCTTTGTCGCCCCATCGCCGGTAGGACAACGGCAATGGCCGACGACCCTCAGAGACCAAAGGCAAGGCCTGCTAACCTCGCCCCTCTCCTAGGTCTGGCTATCCCATCGGCGATGGGCTCGTTTGTATTTAAAAAAATTATTTTTTTTTAAAAAAAATTCCAATTTAGCTAAAATTTAAGTTATAATTGGCTTTGGACGAAAATACCCTTCATTAGCCGAAACATTTGGTCGTCCGACAAGGTTAAGCCCTCATTTGAAACTGTCATGGTCTATTCTTATTTGAAATAAGATATACTCCATGCCATTATTTGAGAAAATGAAAGCACTTCAAGTACTTATTTGAAAATTTTTAAAAAAGAACAGACGAATTGGAGTTCAGCTTGGCTGGACGAAGAAGGAAGAAGAAGAACAAAGAAGGTGAAGAAGAAAAAATAAAATAACTTTAGACAAAAATGCCCTAATCCATAACTTAAAATATGGCATGTGAGATGCATGTGCTCATGGCGGCTCCTATTTAAGACTATGTTGGTCACTTCAGACCCTTAATTATATCCCATCTATTATTTTTGAGCCAGTGTTTAGTATTATTTTTGGTTCAACCCTATCTAGGTTCCGACTCATCGACCCGAAAATATCCGAACTTTCTAAGTCGAGCTGGGTTGGGCTAGGTATTTTTTTCACTCGCATCTGAGGTTTGGTTTTGCAATTCTAACTTTGGAACGATAACATCCGGACATTTTTACGCCCTAACTCAAACTTTTTCGAGAATTTTTTTCCTTGATTAAACTATGATAAGCCCATACATACATTTGGGCTCAATACCCAAAAAAAACCACAAACTTTAGCATTTGTAACAATTATATCCAAAACTTTTTTTGTCTCATAAAAAACCTTCAACTTATACTTTTGTCTCAATTCTACCCAAAACTTTTACTTTTGTCCCAATTTTACCTGCTTAGTATAAAAAAAAAAACCATCAACTTTTACTTTTGTCCTAATTCTACCCAAAATTTTAACTTTTGTCCCAATTTTACCGCCTAGTACCAAAAAAAACCCTCAACTTTTACTTTTATCCAAATTCTACCTTCGTCAGCCTTTTGCTCATAATCACCGTTAGTTAATCTTACGTGATTCAAATTTTCTTGCTGAATTTACCAATGAATTTTTTTAAATTTAGAAACAGTAGGTTTCAGATACGACGGGATTTTAAAAAATTCGTCAGAATATCTCCATGTCTAGCCGTTCTTTGGGCTGTTAAGTGAAGAAAGGAATACGAAATGCGCTGTCTTTAGTGACTATATATCTCTCAGCAATATATAGGGGTAGAGAAAAACAGAAGAAAATTTCGAAATTTTTTCATGTCAGTTTTGTCGAGGTGTAATTCATTAATGACGTGACAATGTCACGTAAGATTAACTAATGATGATTATAGACGGAAGGCTAACGGTGGTAAAATTGAGACAAAAGTAAAAGTTTTGGATTTTTTGGTACTAGACCCGTAAAATTGGGACAAAAGTAAAAGTTGGGGTTGGTAAAATTGGTACAAAAGTAAAATTTGAGGGTTTTTTTTATACTAGGCCAATAAAATTGGGACAAAAGTAAAAGTTTTGGGTATAATTGGGATAAAGGTAAAAGTTGAGGGTTTTTTTGGTACAAGGCCGGTAGAATTGGGACAAAAATAAAAGTTTTTGGTAGAATTGAGACAAAAGTATAAGTTGTGGGTTTTTTATGAGACCAAAAAAAGTTTTGGATATAATTGACACAAATGCTAAAGTTTGAGGTTTTTTTGGGTATTAGGCCCATACATTTGCCTCTCCATGTCCCATTTCGTCCTAATTATTGCACCTCATCTTCGTTGTGTGCGCAAAATTTGTAGCGTGTAACTTGTCAACTATATTAACAAATATGCTCTCCCAATATTCGATTCCAGTTCAGCAATTTTGTCTTGGTCGAAAATGTCTCTAAGATCCGTTTGTTTCGTAGACAATGAACGATTTGATTGAATAAATGACAAATGCGGTAACGAGAATTCTTTTCATTGACTAATTATTTTAAGCGATTTCAAACAATCGTTTTTAAGAAAACGTTATTCAAAATATATGGTTTTTTCTCGCGAAGGAAAAAAGGGATTCCAATAAGCCAAAACAGCTTCATCGTCTGGATCGATATGTAGATGCTTGTTTTCTCTACCTTGGCGAGATACATAGTTGCTTAGGTTGGCGACAGCTTTGCTAGGTACAGAAAGCAACACGAGGGATTGAGAAATTTACAGCGCCGTGTTGCGCAAATGCTTAATGAATGCGTCCATTTCTAGCAAGTGTTAACCAGATGCACGCATTGATGCGCGTCGCCAAGAACGGAAGTTTCTTCGTTGAGATGGAGATTACTCCTAGGACCGACGGAAATCTGTGCGCAAAAACAATAGAACCAAAAGCATATACTAAAACCTCATCCTGAATTCCATCTTTGTTTGTCCATTTTGATGTCGAGTGGATCGTGCAGTGGATCGGCGTTCGCGTCTAGACCAAATTCGCACCCCTCTCCATCCGGATTGGACGGGCGCTCGTGGGTAGAGGTGGCAAAATGAGTTTAGAACCCATATTTGACCCATATTTCATGATTGTTAGTCATAAATGAGGTTTTTATGTTTTAAAAGTGTATCATAAATGGGTTACTTAGAAATTTAATAAGTCCTAAATTAATTTTAAACATGTCATAAATGGGTTAACTAACAAAACTACAAAAAAAATAGTAATATATATTTTTTTAAATACTATAGATCGGGTCAGGTCAGGTATGTGTCATTGGATTTGTATAGCGTGAAAATAAGTTAAAACGGGGTTGAATTGGTCAATATGAATCCGAACATATTCAATCTGACTTGACCCGACTCGACCCACCCGTTTGATACCTCCGCTCGTGAGGGTGTTCTTCCTTGTGACATGACTAACCACAAGAGGGGGGTAAGAACGGAAGCCAAGAAGGCCGAGGTTTTTCTTACCTTCTTTTCCAATGTCGAGGAATCGATGAGTTCAAAGGAGCAAAATTGACTAACCGGCTTTGTCAGGCTTTGCCCTATGTGAACTTGTCCTTCATGGATACCTCGAGTCACATCCAGACAGCAACGAAATGCCAAACAGGCAAAAGCCCCTCTTCCTTTGGCTTTGAATCTGTCACAAGGTCATCAAGGAGTTCTATAAAGGACCCAAGAAGAGAGTGCACTGAGATGAATTGAGAGCAACTCGCAACGCCAATGGCTTGGTCGCTGATAACATTGCTCTTGCTCGGTTCCGGGATATTTCACGGCATCGGGGCCGCCGATGAGGAGAACCTCCGATCTGCACAGGTTGTGGGCACTGTCCTCTGTGCCCCGTGCTTCAACCGAGGCTACTCTAGGACCAGACACTTCATTTCAGGTCCAAAATTGGTCTTCCTGGCACAAACAAAATTGCAAACTCTTTTATGGTTCTCTGAATTTTGTGTCTCAGTTGCAGTTTGTCTTGAAAACAGATTCAACTTGTGTGCGTATATGCAGGTGCATCTGTTCTGCTAGAATGCGTGGACTTGGGTTTCCGAAAAGAGGTGACGACGGATGAGAGCGGTAAGTTCGAGGTCCATCTGCCTCCAACGGCGAGGGAAGATGCCGAGAAAACCCAGGGATGCACGGTGAAGCTGATCAAAAGCAACAATCCAGGTTGTGACGTGGTGTCGTCACGAGCTTCCCTTCGTCTCATGTTGAATACACAGCGACCGCAAGTACTCTCCGCTGGAGTTCTCGCCTTCACGCCCCGGGAACAACCGAGCTCATGTGCCCGAAAGCTGATCCGGAGAGGTGCCATAGAATCCAGTTCCAAGAAAGTCTCAAGAAATTCGGAATCAGCTCGGCGCTCTTCTGAAACATCCGACTATCCACCCCCGGCCGTCACTCCTTGGTGGTCAATTTCAGAGCGGGCGCCGGCTCCTGTTACTTCGCCACCAGTGCTGGGGTCAACCTCGCTGCCTCCTTTACCATCAGTTTTTTTCCCACCACCACCGGCAGCCACTCCGCCGCGACGGCCCTATTTTCCATTCCCTCCATCGCCGCAGCCACCAATCCCTTCGCCATCTTCGTCACTGCCACCTTGGTTCCATCTCCCTCTCCCTCCGTCGCCGCCAGTCCAGCCACGGTTGCCTCTCCCGCCATTGCCACCATTTTTTTTCCCACCACCACCGGCAGCCACTCCGCCGCGACGACCCTATTTCACGTTCCCTCCATTTCCGCAGCCACCACCCTATTTCACGTTCCCTCCATTTCCGCAGCCACCGATTCCATCGTTCCCTCTCCCCCTCCCCCCATTGCCACCTCACCCGCCGACGCTGCCATTTCCCTTGCCACCGCTCCCTCCATTTCCGCAGCCACCGATTCCATCGTTCCCTCTCCCCCTCCCCCCATTGCCACCTCACCCGCCGACGCTGCCATTTCCCTTGCCACCGTTCCCGGGATTCACGCCGCCACCGCCTTCTCCGTGTCCTTAATCTAATTATACACTCAAATAGTCAACATTTCTCCTCCTTCCATCGCCTTTTTCTTTTTCAAAAATAAATTCCTCCTGATAACTGTGTGCTTCCATTTGTTATGAGGGAGGTTGGGACATAACAGAACGTTGGCTCTTATAATCTGTCCACAGCATGGCAGAATGACATCTGTTGAATGTATGTCGCAAAGGAATAATTGTCCTATGGTTACAAAGGTTTCGGTTATAAATGTAATGACAATCCTGAACGATTGCGTAAGTGCTGTCCCGTAAACATGGTTTGATGTTAATTGGGACAACGTTGCCTTTTGACGTGATATTTGTAAGTCTTAAATTCATTGTATACAACCTGCCTTTTGATCGGATTAGAGAGCTAGACTTAATATGGCATATGAAATCCGAGACATAGTATAACGAAAAAAAAAAAATTCGCCCGCATGTAATAATCGTTGGAAAAGGTCAATATGGATTTTTGTTTTCTCTACGTGGGTAAAAAACTAAAAACTATATTTATTGGCTCTACTCAGTTGTCCCCGATTCGATTATCAGTTCTAACTCTAGAACGCGAGATATGCTCACCCTTGGCCCAATTGGACTTAGGCTCACATGTTACTCGATCTTTAAAGTTAGTGTCGTACATTAGAGGACCGGAGCATTGTCTGTGGGTAGTTACATCGGTCGGGGCCTGAATGGACTTGACTGGGAGGGTTAATAATGAGAGTTTCAATATGAAAAATTACTAACCATAGTGCAAAATAGTTTTACATCACGTGTGTAGATTACTGCTTGTGGAACATAGAGATGTAATCGACTCAAGGCTCGAGCTGGAATTGACTTTGATAATCAAGGCTCGGTCTTCGACCCGAGCTTGATTTTTCGTTCCGAAGCTCGACTTGAATAAATTTCAACAAGTCTGATCTATACTCGACTCGACTCAATTCAATTAGTAAATAATTTGTAGTCAAACCTTGAAGTTAATCGGAACTCGACGTTGCGCTACAAAGTACATTTTAATTGAATACTAATACGTTTATGTACATAATAAATATTTATAAAATGAAACATGTAAAAAAAATACAATTACTTGATGAGGGTCGCGAGCTACATAAATTACCCTCGGTATGGAAAAAACTCGTTCAATTGGAACTCAAGTTCAGCTTATTTAAATACTCTTGAATTACTCGAACTCTACTTTCATTTGAGAAGAATCAAGATCGAGTTCAAGTTATTTGAGAGTCGAACTTAAGTAGCTCACGTGTAACTTGACTCACTTGACACCTAGGGAGCAAATGGACAAGTTATTAGTTACTAAACACCTAGAACATTCACTAATTACTTTAAGGATAATGGCACAAATAGTTCATAAACTTTTGGGGTTAAAAGTTCAGGGATCAGATTGAGCAAATTAAAAAATTTAGGGATTATATTACACATTGGGGCTAAAGTTCAAGGACATAATTAAATAAACTGATAGTTTAGGGATCTCATTGCATGTTAGGTCAAAATTCAATGACTCTCTTTGTCGTTGTTTAATTCTTATAAGCAACTACGTATGGAAGTAACTAACATCGTCGATGGCTCGGTTCGAAGGCTAACCGGTAGGCTAGTGCAATGGAAGAGGCTCACGGGGAGCGGATTATATAATTGTGCTTCATCTGTATTTGAGAAACATTTTTCATTTCGGCATTAATAACGTGATTAGCGAACAAGAGCTCCTGTCACGGGGAGCGGATTACAAAGGTTAGTTTTGTGCGCAGCAGTTGCGAGTAAAGTAATACGTTGATTAGTACTGTATTCTTTCTAGGTTGCTCCGTACTCTCTAGGAAGTTCTTTTCTTTTGCTTGGCCCTTTATCAAAGAATCGAAAAGCTGTAAGAATCTCTCCGTCTCCTCTCATTTTCCACCGCCTTAAATCTCGAACGCCACTCCATCTCCTTTTATAAAAAAAAAAAACCCCCCCTTCCATCTCTCTACATTTCTGCACTCGAAACTAGACCCTGTGCACAGGTAGAGAGAGAGAGAGTCTCCCGCACGCGTGCATACCTCCCGGCTCTGCAAATACGAATCGGCCGTCACTTCCACGAAGTGGGCGGGTGGATTCCCGATCGCCGATCGGCGGCGATGGAGCCGGAACCCCCGTCGCAGCAGCAGCAGCAGCAGCAGCAGCATCCGAAGCGTCAGCACCTGGTGAAGTTCCTGGAGTCGCTCTCCGACGACAGCTGCCGTGCCGATCTCCTGCTCAAGCTTCGCTCCGGCGCTTCGGCCAGGGCGGGGCTCGAGGTTCTGTATTCGGCCCTCAGGCGCGGGGTGGAGCCGATCGGAGATGATCGGAGGTTGAGGCTTCGTTCCTGGACCGATTCGCAGGTTCAAGCTGTCTTCTCCGTCGCCTCCGCCGTCGCCTTCGCGTCTCGATCTCTGTCAGGTACTTTGGGCTGCCTCTGGCCTTTGCTTATTGGTTTTCTTTTTTGCTTTCTTTTTGGATATGGAGGTTGTGGTCTTGTTGAGACGGAGGCTTCGGGCGCTGATGTCTTGTTGCGTCTTTTGATAGCGGTTAGTGACGGGAAGGGCCTTGTTGTTGGTGTGGAGTTTCCCTAGCGGATTAAGTAGTTCTAATGCTCTGAGCAATGATGAAGTGCTTCTGTTGTTGGGAGCACTCATTTGAGAGAGTGAATTTAGTAGGACTATGTTTTATGCCGTGCTTCTTTGAAATATGTTGAATTAAAGCATCGATGTAATTGTGATTGCTGATGTAGAGTTTGAATGTTCCGGTGTTTTACCTTGATCAGTGGACCATGTGGACCCAGTTATTGTTGCGGTGGTGCAGCAGTCGCTTGAGTTTGCTGTTTGTTATTTGGAGAATTCAGATATTGAGAGAGAGGATTTTATTTTGCAGGTACGTGGCTTATTCTCATCAGTATTCCTTGTTGCTGTCGCTCTCATTTCTCTATCTATTTGGGGCACATTTCGGATGTTGAATCAATGCAAAATGATAAATTGTATATACATCCACATATGAAGTTTTAAGTAACCATGTCTTTATATTTTCTTTTTGCTGACGCTTGCTAATGGATTGCTAGATAGAGTGCAATGCTATAGAAGAAAAAATCTAGTTGAACTCCTATCCTTGCAGACCAAACTGACTGAATTGCCATTGTAGTAGTTTTGCTGCTTGTTAGGACATTTAAGCTTAGAAATTGGCCTTGTCTATGGGTATTTTTGTGTGCATCAATGTATTCTTATGTTGGCTATGAGTTAGTGGGCAAGTTCGTTGAAGGGACAAAAGATTAGCTGATTGGTGTCAAGTTGCTAAATTAATTCGTCCTAAGTAGAAACCGTTCCACTTCTTCTGAATGAACCACACGAGAAGTCGATAGAAGACTTGAAGTTGGTAAGCCAGGGTATCACTTTTGCCATCTGTTCTATTTTAGTTTACATGTTGTTTAGCTATGTGGAGGAGAATACTTCTTTGTTGAAGGATTTGTGCTCTTCTAAGAGTTGACAATGTTGTTGTAGTTTCTTCCGTGGGAAGAATGTCAGAACTTCATAAATAGTGCTCCATATGATGGGAATGATGTTCTTGGTTCAAATTGAGACATCAGATCCATATGATGGGAATGATGTTCTTGGTTCAAATTGAGACATCAGAGAACCGCTATAGTCACTTAGATAGACAATCCTTCCATAATTTTACAGATTGGTTCGGTTCCTGTCATCTATGACCAATTAAAGAGTACCCCTAGCTTGACAATTTTAAGTATAGTGGATAGGAGGAGATTCTCTTCCAGGCGATTATCCTTGTGAGGTCATCCTTAGATCACTTCATTCGTGATTAAATTTGTAATTTGTTTGGTGGAGCATCATAATCATATTGGCTTGTCACATCTCTTCCTTTCTTCTTCCATTACCAGGAACCAAATTTATTCCGTTGATTTATTTATAGTTAGTGAACTCTTCCACTATTGTAATTCATTGAGTTAACAAAAGTCGGCAGAATTGGAGATGCTGGTGGATGCAATGTTGCCAGTAGGTGGATTAGTTCCTTTAGTTGTTGATACCTTTAAAAATCATTTCCTTTAGCCTGCAAAGCATTGAAGACTCGAGGATGGGTAGGGTAACACTTATCCTATTCAGCCTAAAGTAAAACAGGAAATTTCTTGTCGTTCTGATTCCATTATAGTTTATTAATGCTCCTGTGCAATGGCTTGGAGAAATTCTCCGAGTGTCTTGCTTTGGATATGTGCATGATAGAAGAGTGTGAGTAAGGGAGAGAGAGGTGAAAATATCGAAAATTTTCATATTGCGGTCTCATTGTTATTTGTTTGCCAGAATATCGCATTACAGCTTTTGGAGATAGCATTGATGGATAGCACGGATAAGATATGTGAAGTTTCTCAACCTTCTTCGGATGATGACACTATCAACTTCTTGTTGGCGGTTGCTGATAATTCAGCTGATATGGAGCTGGACAAGCATGTTAGATGCAGCTATCAAGGTTTGGTTTGTCAAAACATTAGTGCACTGGAGTTCGATAATCATGAGAGATTATTTCGCTTGAAATATCATCTATGTGATGGTAGTAACATTACTAACTGAAGCAATGTTCTTTGCATGTTGATTGGGAAGGTTGCTGCTCAGAAGAGAAATCGGTGGATCATTTTCTGATGTCATTGTCTCCTGAATTCCTTCAATCTGAACTGCAGATCTTAAGATCGACCTCACCTATTTTTCCCCGAAGTGTGAACAAATTGATATTGCTGTCTCATCATTGGGCTGTTGCTCACGTACAAAGTATTAAACGGCTTATTTTGCTTTCTAAAAAATTGGTTGAACTTCCGTATGATGAAAAGACAGCAGGTAGCAGCTTTCGCAGAAGAATCTCCTTCAGTTTGAAGATTTTGAAGTTGCTCGGAAATTTGGCACAGTATGCCCCATATATCGAATATGATTCAGCGTTGTTGGAGTCATGTGCTTCATATGCTGATATATTACCTAGCTTGTTTAAGCTGAAGTTTGACTTCTTGAGTAGTTGTAATGTCATTGAGGGTGCTTTTGAGAATCTCATCCTGTCTCTGTTGGAGGAGTTTCTTCATCTTCTCCAAATTATCTTTAGCGAGGATAGCACTTTCAGAAACATACAGGCATCCATAGTGGCTTCTGTATTGGATTATTTAGCGTCTACTGAATGGAAATACAGTAAATTCGCTGCAAATATAAAGCCTCCTGTAGCTTACTTCCCTCGAACTGTTGTTTACATGTTAAAGCTCATCAATGATATCAATGGTGAAACATACCAGCCTTTTGGTTGCAAGTGGCCTAGTCAAGAATATGCAGCCGATTCCCCTTCATGTAGTGTTCATGCTGGCAAGATACCTTTGCTGAGGAGGCTCACAGTTGAGGAACGGATGAAATTAATATTTCCTCCATCTGGTCAGTGGCTGGACGGTTTGATTCGTCTTATCTACTTCTTGTATTCTGAAGGAGCAAAACAAGGGCCCAAAATGGAAAGGTCGTTCTCCAGTTGCACAAAAGCTAGTGTTACCTCTGAAGTAGAAAACGCCGCTAACCATGAAGATGAAGCCCTCTTTGGCGATCTTTTCTCTGAGGGTGGTCGCTCTATTGGTTCAACAGAAGGATATGATCAGCTACCTGTTTCCAATAGTGGCGGTTCCATCATCTGCAATATGCCTGTTCAAGCGGCTTCTGAGCTGTTAAATTTTCTCAAAGTTTCTATTTTTTCTCCTATGTGCCATTTTTCTGTTTTCGAGGATGCCTGCAGAAAGCTTAGTTGTGAACATATTGACATCTTCCTCTCCATTCTCAACTCCCACTTCTCCAATTCAGAAGATAGGGCTCCTGAAGGCTCTGGCATTTCTCAAGAAGAGAGAAAGATAGGACAGGTTGGGAAACTTTGCTTTACTCTCCTGCAGAACCTTCTGATTGGTCGTGCTTTGTCAGACTTATTAGAAGTTTACCTTGTCGAGCAAATTTTGAAAGTTGAAAATGGTTTGTTTGTTTACAATGGTTGGACGTTGACTTTGCTGGCTAATGCACTTCTCAGTAGGGTGGGTTTGTCTGGTAGGAATTTGAGAAACAAGATATATAAGGATTTTGTTGCTTATATTGTCGAGAAGACAGAGGGTATTCAAACAAATTGTCCTGGTCTAAGGGAAATCCTTGGAAGTCTTCCATCTACATTTCATCTTGAGATTGTTCTTATGACATTCCATCTATCCACCAAAGAAGAGAAGTCAGCTTTGGCGACCTTGCTTATCTCGTCACTTAAAGAGATAGGTGCTTCAACCACAGGTTATACGAGCAAGCAGTTATCATGTTGGGCTTTAGTAATTTCTAGGTTGATCCTTCTTGTACGTCATATGATCTTCCATCCACATACCTGTCCCGCAACACTGCTGTTAGATCTGAAAACAAAGTTGAGAGATTTTCCAGCTGGGTTATGTCCATCAGATGATGTAAATGATTCTTGGGTATCAGCTGCTTTGAAGAGTGTAATGTTTTCAGGGGTTGATGAAGAGCCTTCCATGAGCAGCTTGATCAACCAAATGGTCGATACCATGATGCTAACTTCTTTTTCTATAGATGATTTGTCTGTTGACTGCTCGTGGATGAGTTGGAGTGAAATTTTTGAGTTGTTCTCTTGGATATTGGGGCTGTGGAAGGATAAGAAAGCTGCATCGGTTGAAGATTTGGTCATTGAGAGATACATCTTCTTTCTTTGCTGGGATTTGCCCACCAGGAATTCCATGCTGGACAATCTACAACCTCTGTGGAGTAACACACAAGATCTGGACATATGTGATATGGGAATCTTCTTTCGGTTCAGTCGTTTACTTTTGGGCCGCTGTGATGCTGTTGTTAAGGATATGAAGTTCCCTAGTGTTGTCTCATGTGTGTTGGAGCAATTGCTTGCTTTACCCTTCCCAGATAAGTGTACTGAGATAGACTGGAATTTCTTGAGATGTGGAATGTGGTTGTCGCTGATGCTATCCATACTAATTAGTGGACTTCTGAGACATGGCATACTTGACGGAGTATCTGGAGTGAGTCCGTTCTTGACAGCTGGCATGTATGAAGGAACTGATTTTGTCACTGCTGCTGAAGTACTGATTAGCCATATGGCTGAGGCTGGCCAATTGCTGCCGCTGATGAGGATGTTGTCTTCATTGTTAGACAGATACATATGTACTCTTCAGAACGCTTTTGTTTCTGCCCTAGGTAATGGCCAAGATTGGGATGGCACATTTTCATCTCTTCTGCTTCTTGTACATTCTGGTTTTGATAAGCAAATACAGGATGAGATCCTCATCAAGAGTGGAGTTAATTCAAGCGGGCTAGACTATGTACTTGAGTTGTTTACAAAGATAGATGCAGTTGTTAATAGAAGTTGTCCAAGGATTTGTTCAAAGGTCCTTTGGGAATTCATGCTGCATGGGATTCCTTCTCTTCCTTCTACCTCTGGGGCAGTCTTCCTTTCCTGCATTCTGAACATTAGAGGAATTATCTTTGCTCTGGATGGGTTGCTCAGAGTAAAAGATGGACATCGAAATATTCACCTAGAAAGTGAAACAGTTCGTCATATTCTTGATTCAGTTATGATTATTAACTTCAACCGGATGTTTGATAGGCTTCATGGGAAATGTGAATCTATTTTCAACACCTTGAGCGAAGGGGAGAATGTTGACTATTCAAGCCTATATCTAATGAGGCAAGTGGAAGAGTTTTTGAGTAATATTAGCAAGAGTGTAGTGGGAGACAGCAGCGTCCTTGAAAGGGTAATTGACAGATTTGTCAACATCTTGGATAGCATGAGGAAAGACCCTGGGAAATCTTCTACTTTGAAGCTTTATCTCGGAATTGAGGTTGTTACGGCAGAGACTGAACCTCATGGATTGCAACATGGTGATTTGATGATTTTGATCAACGCTTTGGATTACTGCTATTCTGAATCTGTAAATGTGAAAGTTTTGAATTTCGCAATTGATGTCTTGTCAGGAGAGCTCTGCCCTGATCTCTTCAAACAAAAACTACAGCAGAAGTTCCTTCTTATGGATTTACCTTGCCTGTCTAACTGGCTGGAGAAAAGGCTTTTGGGTTGCGCGACAGAAGTGGCCGATGGCGTCCATAGTGCAAAAGAAAGTTCTGGCTCTCTTAGAGATTCAACCATGAATTTCATCTTCTGTCTTACATCCTTCTCTAGCGAATCATTATGTGGGGACCTGCATGATCATCTCTTTGAAGCCCTGCTAGCGTCACTTGATGCTGCATTTTTGGTATTTGATGTTCATGTAGCCAGATCCTACTATCAATTTGTTGTTCAATTTGCTAGAGATGATTCTTCAGTTAAGTTGCTTTTGGAGAAGACA
Organism: Rhodomyrtus psidioides; assembly: GCA_021437785.1. Taxonomy (NCBI): domain Eukaryota; kingdom Viridiplantae; phylum Streptophyta; class Magnoliopsida; order Myrtales; family Myrtaceae; genus Rhodomyrtus; species Rhodomyrtus psidioides. The sequence continues at coordinate 1,788,934 of JAILYB010000105.1, forward strand.
ATACTGCTGATGGAGAAGCTGCCTCGAGATGGGCATCTGATTTCAGGGCTCAAGTTTGTCATTGGCTTCCTTGCAACTGTCTTGAAAGATTGCGGGACCTATAAGGCCACACTAGATAAGTCATCTGGAAAGTCTGCCGGAGCTAGTCTTAATGTGGGTAATATAGCTGCTAAGCAGGTTGGATCAAGGAGAAATTCTGATGCATTGCTGCTGGGTGGTCAAGAAAGTGGATCCTCAACATTTGAATGTGATGCAACCTCTGTAGATGAGGATGAGGATGATGGAACATCCGACGGTGAGGTGGGCAGCATGGATAAGGATGAGGAAGAGGACAGTAACAGTGAAAGGGCACTCGCTTCTAAAGTTTGTACTTTCACATCCAGTGGCAGCAATTTCATGGAACAGCATTGGTACTTTTGTTATACTTGTGATCTGGTAGTTCAAAAGGGCTGTTGTTCTGTATGTGCAAAAGTTTGTCACCGTGGTCATCGTGTTGTATATTCTCGCTTAAGTCGTTTTTTTTGCGACTGTGGAGCTGGTGGAGTCATAGGTAGCAATTGCCAGTGCTTGAAACCTCGGAAATTCACCGGTAGCAGCAACGGACCAGTTAGTCGTTCGAGTAATCTGCAATCATTGTTGCCCTTATCAGAAGATGGAAATCAGATGCCAGATAGTGATACGGACCTTGACGAAGATCTCAGTGTGGAGGCAGATAATTCACTCAGCTTATCTATCCCAAGAGACATCTGTGATTCGATTCCTCAGGTTCTTAAAGAACTTGATGTTGAGGCTAGGGTCCTTGAGATTTGCACTTCATTACTGCCATGTATAGTTAGCAAAAGAGACTCTAATGTTTCAAAAGAAAAGAAAATTATTCTAGGAGAAGACAAGGTGATTTCTTATGGGGCTGATCTCTTGCATTTGAAGAAGGCATATAAAGGCGGTTCGCTGGATCTAAAGATAAAGGCGGAATACTCGAACACAAAGGAGCTTAAATCCCATCTATCTAGTGGTTCTCTTGTCAAGTCTTTGCTGAGTGTCAGTGTTCGGGGTCGACTTGCTGTTGGTGAGGGGGATAAGGTTGCTATATTTGACGTTGGGCAGTTAATTGGACAAGCCACTGTTGCTCCAGTTACAGCTGACAAGTCCAATGTGAAGCCTCTATCGAAGAATGTCGTCCGCTTTGAAATAGTACAGCTTGCTTTTAATCCTTCAGCTGAGAACTATCTCGCTGTGGCAGGCTATGAAGATTGCCAGGTCCTTACTATGAATTCTCGTGGAGAAGTCACTGATCGTCTTGCCATAGAACTTGCTCTTCAAGGTTCGTATATTAGGCGAGTAGAGTGGGTTCCAGGTTCACAAGTTCAGCTACTGGTGGTTACCAACAGATTTGTCAAAATATACGATCTCTCCCAGGATACCTTTAGTCCCATTCATTACTTCATGCTGCCTGATGACACAATCATGGATGCAACACTTTTTGTGACTTCCCATAGAAGGATGTTTCTTCTTGTACTTTCAGAAAAGGGACATTTATTCAGATTAGAATTATCTGGAGAAGGCAATGTTGGCGCAAAGCCATTGAAAGAAATTATTCGGATACAGGATAAAGAGATTCATGCTAAGGGCTCATCTTTGTACTTTTCATCCACTCACAAGTTGTTCTTTTTATCCTACCAGGATGGGACCACTTTGGTCTGCCAATTAAGCGCTGACGCTATGTCACTAATTGAGGTGTCTTCTGTGTATGAAGAAGAACAGGATGGGAAGCTCCGGTCTGCCGGGCTGCATCACTGGAAAGAGTTACTTGTTGGGAGTGGATTGTTTGCATGCATCTCAAGCATGAAATCCAATTGTGGACTCGCTGTATACTTTGGTGCACATGAGTTAACTGCTCAGACAATTCGTCATGCTTTGGGTTCATCCGCACCTTTAGTTGGCATTGCTGCTTACAAGCCTTTGTCCAAAGACAAGATCCACTGTCTTGCATTGCACGATGATGGAAGTCTCCAGATATACTGCTATGCTTCTGGAGGAACTGATCTCAGTACAAATGCTACATCAGAGAAAGTGAAGAAGCTGGGTTATGGCATTCTCAGCAATAGACTTTATGCAGGGACGAACCCGGAATTTCCCCTTGAGTTTTTTGAGAAAACTGTCTGCATCACAGCTGATGTTAGGCTGGGTGGGGATTCTATACGAAACACTGATTCTGATGGAGCCAGGCAGAGCTTGGCATCTGAGGAGGGGTTTCTGGAGAGCCCAAGCCCTTCAGGATTTAAGGTACTTTCGGAGAGCTTATAAACTGTCATTTCTATGTGTTGGTGGTTGCTCTCTCTCTCTCTATCTATTAATATACATTTCTCTTCTTTGCTTTTATAACTTATCATGTCTAGAAGGGTTAAACATGACAAAAAACATTGAGCTAAATATTGCAATCTTGAACTAGTGAAAAGATATGTATTCATTTGTAAATTTGTCGATCCAGATACATCCTTCTTTGTTATTTTCCCCCATTTTGAGTGGCGCTTTTTCTCTTAATCGTGCTAAGTATTCAAAATGGTAAGTTAAAATGTGGTTAAATGACCGATGAGGAAGTCTTGACCAGATTAGCTAGATAATAGCAAGGCAGCCTAAGGGCGTTGCGTTCACCTTCAGACCTTGATCTATTCAATTTTTGAAAGTAAAGGACAAGTAGCCTGACTAGGTAGACATATAGCAGTTATGTCTCTGGACCAACATTAATATCATAGGCTTTAGTTTCTCAACAAGACTTTACTTATTCATTATCATGATCCTATACGTGCTCCTCTCCACAGTTTATTTGTCCAGCGAGATGATTTTATTCATGCATGATGCATTTTCTTTTATATTTCATGAAGTAGCTCTTACATCTTTCCTTGATCGTCTTTTGTTCAATGCATCTAGATATCTGTCTTCAATTCAAATCCAGATGTTGTCATGGTTGGCTTCCGTGTGCACGTGGGTAACACATCTCCGAATCATATCCCTGTGAACCTCGGCATTTTCCAGAGGGTGATAAAGTTAGATGAGGGCATGAGGTCTTGGTATGACGTACCATTTACAGTTGCTGAATCACTTCTAGCTGATGAGGAATTTGTGATCACTGTTGGGCCAACCTTTAATGGCTCTACATTGCCTAGGATTGACTCCCTTGAGGTCTATGGGCGTTCTAAAGATGAATTTGGGTGGAAGGAGAAAGTGGATCAACTGTTGGATATGGAGTCTCAAGTGCCTGGCAGCAAGTCTTTGCTTGGTGGGAGAGGGAGAAAGTACAGGGCGATGCAGTCAGCTTCTCTTGAGGAGCAAGTTTTGGCAGATAGTCTGAAGCTTCTATCAAGGTTCTATTCGATTTATAGGGGTCAAGATTGCCCAAAAGTTGAAGACTTGAGACTGGAGCTTAACAACATCAAATGCAAGCAGTTATTAGAAACAGTATTTGAAAGTGACAAAGAGCCTCTATTGCAGGCTGCTGCTTGCCGTGTCTTGCGGGCTTTGTTCCCAAAAAAGGATGCGTACTACCAAGTAATGATCTGATGCCTCCTTTGATTTGGCTCGAATTTTTTTGGGCTGCTTTCCCTGCCTCTGCAAAATTCTGTTAAAAGCACTTAGCCCTGTAACTTGGTTTTTATCAGGTCAAGGACATTATGCGCCTTCTTGGAGTGGTCAAATCAGTTGCTGTTCTTTCTTCAAGGCTTGGTGTTGGGGGTGCAACTGCAGGTTGGATTATTGAAGAATTTATAGCTCACATGCAAGCTGTCTCTAAGATTGCATTGCAGCGTCGTTCAAATTTGGCTACTTTTCTGGATATGAATGGTATGTATTAGTTATCAGCTGCTGTTATTATTTCTCTCTCCATTCTGCATGAGGGAATCATTCAGTTGTTTTACCATATGTGTGATGGATGGGGTACCTAAGAGATAACTGGAAATTTCACATGATGCCCAAATTCTTGGGTTTGGGATATGAAGGGTAGATGATGATTTTTTAGGTACTCAGGTGAATTCGACTATTTATATACATTGCTCTAACAAATAGTGGTCACAGCTATAATATTTCCCAAGCTTCTTCTGTTAATAATTGGGCCATACGAATGATCTTGTGATGCATTTAACCATTTATATAGCCTGGTCATAAAGGGATTTATGCTCCTAATCTGTTTTGGTAGTTGATTGTTGTGGCTTGTCCATTATAAAATTGGCAGTATAGGGTTTTGTCATGATTAATGACATGGTTAATTTTTTACTGTACTTCTGTTTTACTATAAAAAGCACCTTCTTTTGGTATTCTATATTTGTATATATTCTATAGCTTTGTCAGGCATATTTCCTTAATTTCTTACCCTTGTTTTACATAGGCTCAGAAGTGGTAGATGGGCTCATGCAAGTTCTGTGGGGAATTTTGGAGCTGGAGCAGCCCGATACACAAACAATGAACAACATTGTGATTTTATCTGTTGAACTTATTTTTTGTTATGCCGAATGCCTGACTTTACATGGAAAGGAGACGGGAATATGTTCTGTTGCACCTGCTGTAGTTCTATTGAAGCAACTCTTATTCTCCTCCAATGAGGCTGTTCAAACTGCCAGCAGGTACTAAGTTAACTGTCTTGGTGATATAGTCTCTGCTTGTTGCTCCTTTCCTTATTCTTTTTCCTTGTGCAGCTTGGCTATATCTTCAAGATTACTTCAGGTTCCATTTCCAAAACAAACTCTACTTACTACTGATGATGCTATGGAGACTTCTGCCTCTGGTGCGGTACAGCCTGAATCAACGGTTGCAAATAATCAAGTGACAATTGAAGAAGATTCCATTACATCATCTGTGCAGTACTGTTGTGACGGTTGCTCTACAGTACCAATATTGAGGCGTAGGTGGCATTGTACTATCTGTCCTGACTTTGACCTATGCGAAGCATGTCATGAAGTATTAGCTGCGGACCAGCTTCCTCCTCCGCACTCTACAGATCATCCCATGACTGCAATTCCCATTGAAGCAGAATCATTAGGAACACATGCTAATGAAATTCAATACTCTGCAGATGATGTTGATGAATCCAAATCATTGCCTGTCACAACAAATGTCAGCGCGCAGAATTCTGCTCCTCCTATTCACATCTTGGAACCCAATGATTCTGAAGAATTTTCTTCAGCCAGTGACTCTGTTTCCATCTCTGCATCAAAAAGGGAGATGAACTCATTGCTTATATCAGAGCTTCTTGAACAGTTGAAAGGGTGGATGGAGACAACATCAGGCGTTCGGGCTATACCTGTAATGCAGCTTTTCTATAGATTATCATCTGCTGTCAATGGACCTCTGATAGGCAGCGCAAATCCCAAGAGTTTGAACTTAGAAAAACTAATCAATTGGTTTCTTAATGAAATTAATCTCAACAGGCCTTTTGAAGCTAGAACCCGTTCTTCTTTTGGGGAAGTAACCGTCCTTGTCTTTATGTTCTTCACATTGATGCTTCGTAATTGGCACCAGCCTGGCAGCACTTCTTCTGTCCGCAACCAGAATGAAGCTGCTGATGCAAATGACAAAACTACATCAGTTGCTGCCCAGTCTTCATTGGATGATCATGAGAAAACTGATTTTGCGTCGCAGTTGCTCCAAGCTTGTAATTCTTTGAGGCAGCAATCATTGGTCAACTATTTGATGGATATTTTGCAGCAGCTAGTGCAAGTTTTTAAGTCTCAAACCCTGAATTTAGAGGCTTCTCATTCTACGAGCCCTGGTTCCGGCTGTGGAGCTCTCCTGTCTGTTAGAAGAGATATGCCTGCTGGAAATTTCTCTCCTTTCTTTTCAGACTCATATGTGAAGTCCCATCACAGGGATATATTTGTGGACTATCACAGGTTGCTGTTAGAGAATGCTTTTCGTCTTGTGTACACTTTGGTTCGACCAGAAAAGCATGATAAGGGTGGGGATAAAGAGAGAGCGTGTGTAATATCTAGTGTTAAGGATTTAAAGCTAGATGGATATCAAGATGTTCTCTGCAGTTATATCAACAATCCACAGACTGCATTTGTGAGGAGATATGCAAGGAGGCTTTTCCTTCATATATGTGGAAGCAAAACTCAGTATTACAGCATTCGGGATGCTTGGCAGTTCTCAAATGAGTTGAAGAAGCTTTACAAGCATGTGGACAAGTCCGGCGGCTTTCAGAACTCTGTCTCATATGAGAGGAGTGTTAAGGTGATCAAATGCTTGACAACTATATGTGAAGTGGCAGCTTCACGGCCTCGAAATTGGCAAAAATACTGCTTAAGGCATGCAGATGTTTTGCCTTTCCTCATTGATTCAGTATTTGAATTTGGTGAAGAGTCTGTCATTCAGACTCTAAAGCTGATAAATTTGGCCTTTTACTTTGGTAAGGACATGAATCACTCCTCACAGAAAGCTGAGACAGGAGATGCAGGAATTAATTTAAGCAAATCTGGTTCACAGTTTGTGGAAACTAAAAAGAAGAAGAAGGCTGATGATGGAAATGACCCTGGGTCAGAAAAGTCTTACATGGATATGGAGGCAGCTGTAGATATATTCACTGACAAGGGTGGCGAGGTTTTGACACAGTTTATTGATTGCTTTCTATTGGAGTGGAATTCAAGTTCTGTTCGTTCAGAGGCAAAGTGTGTTCTTCATGGAATCTGGCATCACGGGAAACTGTCATTGAAAGAAACCTTGTTGATGTCTCTGTTACAAAAAGTGAAGTGCCTCCCTATGTATGGTCAAAATATCGCCGAGTATACGCAACTTGTTACAATGTTGCTGGGAAAGGCCCCTGATGCCAGTTTAAAGCAGTACTCTCAGGAACTTGTGGACCGATGCTTGACGGTTGAAGTGATCAGATGCATCTTTGAAACACTTCACTCGCAAAATGAACTTTTGGCTAATCATCCAAATTCACGCATATACAACACTTTGAGTGGTCTAGTTGAATTCGAGGGTTACTATCTTGAGAGTGAACCCTGTGTTGCTTGCAGCTCTCCCGAGGTACCTTATAGCAGGATGAAGCTTGAAACCTTGAAATCTGAAACAAAGTTCACTGATAACCGCATCATAGTGAAGTGCACTGGGAGCTATACCATTCAGACTGTTAGCATGAATGTTCATGATGCGCGTAAATCCAAATCAGTGAAAGTTTTGAACCTGTATTACAACAACCGACCTGTGGCTGATTTGTCGGAGTTAAAAAATAATTGGTCTTTATGGAAGCGTGCAAAAAGCTGTCATCTCACTTTCAATCAAACCGAACTTAAGGTGGAATTTCCGGTTCCAATAACTGCATGCAATTTCATGATTGAGCTGGATTCCTTCTATGAAAATCTTCAAGCTTTGTCTCTTGAACCATTGCAATGCCCACGTTGCAGTCGACCTGTGACAGATAAGCACGGGATTTGCAGCAATTGCCATGAAAATGCTTATCAGTGCAGGCAGTGCCGCAACATAAACTATGAAAATCTGGATTCTTTTCTTTGCAATGAATGTGGGTATAGCAAGTATGGTCGATTTGAATTTAATTTTTTGGCAAAACCAAGTTTTACTTTTGATGAGATGGAGAATGATGAAGATATGAAGAGAGGGTTGGCAGCTATTGAATCTGAATCAGAAAATGCGCACAGGAGATATCAACAGCTTTTGGGGTTCAAGAAGCCGTTGATGAAGATCGTATCAAGCATTGGTGAGAATGAAATGGACTCTCAGCAGAAGGATTCTGTCCAGCAAATGATGGTGTCTTTGCCTGGACCGTCTTGCAAAATAAATAGGAAGATTGCTCTTCTTGGTGTTCTATATGGTGAGAAGTGCAAAGCTGCTTTTGATTCTGTTAGCAAAAGCGTTCAGACACTGCAGGGGCTGCGTCGAGTTTTGATGAATTACTTGCATCAGAAACATTCAGATAGTTCCACATCTGCATCCAGATTTGTTGTCTCGAGGTCGCCGGGTAATTGTTATGGTTGTGCAACGACTTTTGTGACTCAGTGTCTTGAGATTCTGCATGTGCTTTCGAAGCAGCCTGCTGCTAAAAAGCAGCTGGTTGCTGCCGGCGTCTTAGCTGAGTTGTTTGAGAACAACATTCATCAAGGTCCAAAAGCATCTCGTATTCAAGCTAGGTCTGTTCTTTGTGCTTTTTCAGAGGGTGATATGAATGCAGTCTCTGAACTAAACAGTTTGATACAGAAGAAAGTCATGTACTGCCTAGAACACCATCGCTCTATAGACATTGCACTTGCCACTCGTGAAGAACTGTTCTTGCTCTCTGAAGTGTGCTCACTGACAGATGAATTTTGGGAGTCAAGATTACGTGTGGTGTTTCAGCTATTATTTTCTTCCATTAAGTTGGGAGCAAAGCATCCTTCGATTTCAGAGCATGTTATTCTTCCCTGTTTGAAGATTGTTTCCCAGGCATGCACTCCTCCAAAATCTAATGCGGCTGATAAGGAGCAAACTCTGGCAAAATCAACTTGTCTGAGGGATGAGAATAAGTCAAGTTTGTCTGGTTCATCAGCTGGGGCCGTGAATGGGAGCAAGTTGATGACAGGGACTTCGGAAAAGAATTCAGATTCTTCAGACAAAATTCCTGATATGCAGTTGGTAAGCTATGCAGAGTGGGAAAGGGGAGCATCATATCTCGACTTTGTAAGGAGGCAGTATAAAGTGTCCCAGGCAGTTAAGATTGCTGGTCAGAGATCACGAACACAGAGACAGGACTACCTGGCTCTAAAATATGTTCTTAGGTGGAAGCGACGTGTCCACAGGACATCTAAAGGTGACTTTTCAACGTTTGAGCTTGGATCATGGGTCAAAGAACTTATTTTAAGTGCTTGCTCTCAGTCTATCAGGTCAGAGATGTGCACCCTCATCAGTCTTCTCTCTGACCAGAGTTCATCAAGACGTTGTCGTTTGTTGAACTTGCTGATGGGCATGTTGCCTGCCACTCTGCCTGCTGGTGAAAGTGCTGCCGAATATTTCGAGTTGCTGTTTAAGATGATCGATGTGGAAGATGCTCGACTTTTCTTGACTGCCCGAGGATGTCTAGCTACAATCTGTACACTGATTAGACAGGAAGTGGGCAATGTTGAATCATTAGAGACGAGCCTGCATATTGACATTTCACAGGGATTTATTGTACACAAGCTTGTGGAGCTTCTCAGCAAATTCTTAGAGGTTCCTAATATTAGGGCTAGGTATAGCTTCTGCTTTTAAATTCGTTCCTGGTAACCTGTTTCTTCATAGTTCACATACTAACCTATGGCATTGATGCTAGGTTCATGCGGGACAATCTGTTATCTGAGGTTCTTGAGGCTTTGATTGTCATCCGCCGCTTAATAGTGCAGAAGACGAAGTTAATAAGTGATTGCAATCGACTGCTGAAAGATCTTTTGAACAGCCTTCTGCTTGAAAGCAGTGAAAATAAACGGCAGTTTATCCGGGCATGTATATGTGGCCTGCAAATCCATCGAGAGGAGAGAGAAGGGCAAACTAATTTGGTATGGTGAAACTTCATATTTCATAACGTCAGTACTTGCTTGTTTTCTGTTGGTTTCAGACAACAATTGTTCTGAACTAGAGCATAATGATTGTGGTTCCTCTGTAGTACCTCAAGGAATCCTCTGTCTTACCTCTTCGTACTCTAGCTTCTTTCCTTATTTTTTTTTTTTGGGGGGGGGGGGGGGGGGGGGGGGGTAGTACCTCTTACAGAGGTTGTTATACCCTCATTGCAAAATTCCTAGTATTTGTGTGGTATAGCACTTTAATATAGAGATACGACAAGATGAAGTTGGGTACAGCTTGGTACGATGAGGGATCGGTTCCTTTGGGGGACCAGTAGAGGGCCCTTAATGATAGCATGTGACGAGAGGCTATAGTTTACGTTATATGATTCAATGATTACCACCTCTCTCTCTCTCTCTTATATAGATGAGAAAGGTGGGAGGAAAGGGGGGTGGGGACAGTGCATGTGTGCATTTGCTCTTCTTTGATTGTTGAATTGACATTGAGTTGAACAATATGCAGTTCGTCCTGGAGCAACTGTGCAATCTGATCTGCCCGTCGAAACCAGATTCCGTGTATTTGTTGGTTTTGAACAAAGCGCATACACAGGAGGAGTTTATTAGGGGATCAATGACTAAGAATCCGTATTCAAGTTCTGAGATTGGTCCTCTGATGCGTGATGTTAAAAACAAAATTTGTCATGAGTTGGATCTTGTTAGTCTTCTTGATGATGACTTCAGCATGGAATTGCTAGTAGCGGGAAATATAATATCACTTGATTTGAGCATTGCTCAAGTATATGAGCAAGTATGGAAAAAGTCCAGTAGTCAGTCCTCAAACACCATTTCAACTACCACTTTGTTAGCTTCTGGTGCTGCAGCTTCCGGAAGAGATTGCCCACCAATGAATGTGACATATCGCCTTCAGGTTTGTGTTTAATACCCCAATAATTGGATAGGCTGTTGTCCCTGGTGAATCTATGCTCTGTGTTGATCGAGTACAATAATATGGTTGACCATTTTACAGGGATTAGATGGTGAAGCAACAGAGCCTATGATAAAAGAATTGGAAGAAGATAGAGAGGAATCTCAAGATCCTGAAGTTGAGTTTGCAATAGCTGGTGCTGTGCGTGAGTGTGGTGGGCTGGAAGTTATTTTGGACATGATCCAGGTAAATTTTTTCTGCAACAAGTCATGTACTGCAACATCTTCTATTTCCTGCTTCCAGAGATGTCTTTGTGCGGGATCTGCAAAGTGTAGATATGTGTTTATGGATTGGCAATTTTTCTCAAAATGAAAACTTCCCTCTTTGTGGATATGTACACAGCGTTATTTAGATTCTCTGGACATCTGCTGATAATAGCATGCATTCTGATTTTGGATTTTGCTTTATTCTATTCATTTCATATTCCAGAACTAGGCTTTGGACATAGAAACATTAGTTTTTTGTTAGTTTACGGACATTTCTCTCATTTTCCTGTTGATGATTATTGAGCTTATAATTGTCGCATGCAGCGATTACGAGATGATTTCAAGTCCAACCAAGAGCAGTTAGTAGCAGTACTTAACCTCCTGATGCATTGTTGCAAAATAAGAGAGAACAGACGGGCTTTATTGAGGTTGGGAGCTCTGGGTTTACTTCTTGAAACAGCAAGGAGGGCTTTTTCTGTGGATGCCATGGAGCCAGCCGAAGGCATTCTTCTGATTGTTGAGAGCTTGACGTTGGAAGCAAATGAAAGTGATGATATTAGCATCAAAGGAAGTGTTCTTACTGTTAATAGTGAAGCAACTGGTGCTGGTGAACAGGCGAAAAAGATAGTTCTTATGTTCCTGGAAAGGCTGTGCCATCCTGTGGGCAAAAAATCTAACAAACAACAAAGGAATGCAGAGATGGTTGCAAGGATCTTGCCCTATTTGACATATGGTGAACCTGCTGCTATGGAAGCCCTTGTTCAGCATTTCAATCCGTTCTTGCATGATTGGTGCGACTTCGACAGGCTGCAGGAACTCCATGAAGACAATTCGAAGGATGAGATGATTGCTCAGAAAGCCACTAAACAGAGGCTCACCGTAGAGAACTTTGTTCGAGTATCAGAGTCACTGAAGACAAGTTCCTGTGGGGAGAGACTGAAGGACATGATCCTTGAGAAGGGCATAATTGGTGCTGCAGTTGAACATTTGAGGGAAACGTTTCCCTTTGCTGGACAAGCTGGTTTCAAATCCAGCGCAGAATGGGCATCTTCTTTAAAACTGCCATCTGTCCCCCTCATATTGTCCATGCTCACAGGATTGTCAACGGGGCATCTGCCTACACAGAGATGCATTGATGAAGGAGGGATCTTGCCTTTGCTTCATGCCCTGGAAAGAGTCTCGGGAGAAAATGAAATTGGAGCTAGGGCTGAAAACTTGTTAGACACACTGTCTAATAAAGATGGTAGTGGAGATGGATTTCTTGAAGAGAAGGTGTGTAAGCTGCGGCATGCCACGGAAGATGAAAGGAGACGCCTAGCTTTGAGGAAGAGAGAGGAAATGCTGCAGGTATTACTTTTATTTCTTTGATGCAGCAGACGAATGATTTTGCTGACATTCTGCTAATGCTTATGAGCCAAACTCTATTGCTGCCACTGGTTAATTTGCTTGGAAGTGGCACCACTTCCCCTCTCTTACGTGGGAAGAGCTGATAATAAGAACACAAAAGCTACGAAGCACAAAAACCAGGATTTGTTGATGAGCAATTAAAGAATTGCAAGTGCAAAAACTTTCTTTCACCCTCATCAAGAAGTTCGAGTAATTATAGTATGTGCTTTATTTCCGACACTGTGTTCGTCCCTAACATCTTTTTCTCCCTCTACTGTTGTAGGGACTTGGTATGAGACAAGAACTTGCCTCTGATGGTGGTGAACGAATTGTTGTGGCGCAGCCAGTTCTTGACGGTTTGGAGGATGTAGAGGAAGAGGAGGATGGGTTGGCATGCATGGTATGCCGGGAAGGATATGGTTTGAGGCCAAATGACATCCTGGGTGTCTATACTTATAGCAAACGAGTGAATCTTGGTGTCAGTTCTTCAGGAAGTGCTCGTGGGGATTGTGTTTATACAACCGTTAGTTCATTTAATGTCATCCATTTCCAATGCCATCAGGAGGCCAAGAGAGCCGATGCTGCTCTCAAGAATCCTAAGAAAGAGTGGGAAGGTGCTGCCCTTAGAAACAACGAATCTCTCTGCAATTCTTTATTCCCACTAAGAGGTCCGTGTGTTCCATTGTCTCAATATGTCCGGTATGTTGATCATTACTGGGACAATCTCAACTCTCTGGGACGTGCTGATGGGAATCGTCTTCGACTAATTACCTACGATATTGTTCTGGTACTTTTCAATACTCCTAACTTCAGTGTTTTTATTTTATTTGATCATGATCCTTCTCTAGGTCCCAATTGTATGTCATGCCTATCCTGAATTATATCGGAGTTGGCGAGGTCTGAATTTCTGCATGTTGGATGTCATTTTGTAAGTGGAAATCAACATATTATGCTTTGCCAACTCTGCAGATGCTAGCTCGATTTGCGACTGGGGCTTCTTTTAGTGCTGACAGCCGAGGTGGGGGAAGGGAAAGCAACTCCCGGTTCTTGCCTTTCATGATCCAAATGGCCCGTCACCTTCTTGATGAAGGGAGCTCTTCGCAGTGTCATACGATGGCAAAGGCAGTGTCCACATACTTGTCATCATCCGCAGCAGAGTCCAGACCCTCCACTCCTCCTGGAGTGCATACTTCAGGAGGAACTGAAGACACCGTCCAATTTATGATGGTGTCATCGCTTCTCTCCGAGTCATATGAGTCCTGGTCCCAACACCGCCGTGCCTTCTTGCAACGCGGAATATATCATGCCTACATGCAGCGGACTCATGGGAGACCGTCGCGTGCATCGCCCGACGTGATCACTTCTGCCGCTGGAGCAGATTCAGGGTGCAGCAGCGGGACTGCATCTGCAGGAACGGGGGAAGTCGACGAGCTGTTTACAACAATCCAGCCGATGCTTGTCTACACTGGTCTGATCGAACAGCTGCAAAACTTCTGTAAAGTCAAGAGGCCGACGCAAGCAGGATCAGTGCGAGCCGAAGGAACCTCCTCTTTGGGTGAGGAGAGCATCGAGAGCTGGGAAAGCGTGATGAAGGAGAGGCTGTTGAACGCGAAGGAGATGATGGGGTTTTCCAAGGAGCTCCTCTCGTGGCTCGATGACATGAACTCTGCCTGCGATCTGCAGGAGGCGTTCGACGTGATGGGTGTTCTGGCCGACGTCTTGTCCAGTGGATTTGCGCAGTGCGATGAGTTTGTTCAAGCGGCAATTGACGCGGGCAAAAGCTGAGACGACACCCTAGAGCATGCAGCATTGTATCTTTATGTACAGCGTATTGCGATTGTGCTTCCCAATGTATGTTGTACACAATTTCACAGAACTCCTCTAGTCATCCAATCATACACCTCCAATGGAAGTGGCTTGACGAGAGCGAATCTTCACACGATTGGCATCGCGATATTTTTTTTCCGCCCAAGTTTTTGTGATTTCTCTCGATCCCCTCGTATGTAAAGCCAACGTCGGCGTCACTGTTTCTCGTACGCTGCAGCGCCTCAGCTAATTGACTTGTTCCAATACAATATTTAAATAAATCGTTGCTGGGACTGTCATGTCCTCTTATTCTTTAGGATTCTATTAATGACGTCTGACCATATGTAACATTGCCTTGTCTATGCACGAATGATTGAGGAAAAAAGATATTTTTAAAAATAATCGGTTGCATCGTAAGGCATTAATTGTTAATGATAATGAAATATTTTTTAATCAATTAATTATTTCAAGTGACGTGGGCGATCATTTTTTGAATTTCATATCATTCATCTTTTGCAAAACATTCGTTGTTAAGGAGAATAATTCGATTTAGAACTTGATAAAGTTATTAGCTGTCCTGTCTTTTTTTTTTTTTTTTTTAAATCAGATAGTGGGACTTTGTTGACGAGGTTGATTAGAGTATTGATGGGGCTGGTCTTTAGTGCAACTGACGGCACCAACCCCGCGCAAATTCAGCAACCACTAACGTTTATACGACTTGTCCGATTCCGGACAATTTCCCTTTTGTCTCACCTGCTCTTTTCCCTCCGGTTCGGTCCCAAGCTTTCATCTTTACTAAACCTAGGCTAATCCCTCTCTAACCAAAGCGAAGGCGCCCTAGGTTCTAGAAATTACTAACTTCTGGATGCACTTGGAAAGATCAAGCACGTGTCATCCCTGGACAACAATAAAGGTATAAAAGATAATTATCGGATGTCATTTTGTTAATCCAATTTTTACTGCATCTATGCTTTACAATCTAACTTAAAAGGGAAAAACCAAAAATAAAATTGGAAAAACAAGGAGAGAGATGAAAAAGAGGAACGGCTCCTTTCCCTTCTTCACTCTGCCTAGGGCTTTTCTCTCTCTCCCTCCGTCCCTCCTTTTCTTTCTCTCCTCTCTCTCACCTTTCTCTGTGTGTTCTAGTGCAAAACCCAGCAACTGCACCTACAAACATCACATTCCTTCCATCCCCTCCTCTTTCTCTCCTCGATCACCGCTGGTACTCTCTCTCTCTCTCTCTCTCTCTCTGTTTGTGTGTTTCATGGCTTTTTGGCGTCAGATGGTGAACTTGCCAACGGCGCTGTCCCATGCCCGGATGTGTTTAGCCCAATTTCGCAATTCGGGTTGTTACAGGTTCGGAGGTGGCGATGTTTTTGCTGAGAATTCCTGCGTGATATATCAGCCCAGGTGTAGTTAGCTGTCCAAGAGCCTCGGTCCGTGGCGGGAAGAGATGGTGAGGCCTGCTAAGATACCTCACCACCACGAGCACGACTTCGACGACGACGAGGAGACCGAATATGGTGATGACTTCGCTCCTGCCCACAATTCTTCTTTCCAAAAAGGTTTTTTTTTTTTTTTCTACCCCCAGCCGCGCCTATATGTGCAAAGTGAGTAATGAGTCTAGTGACCTGCGTGTTCGTGTAGAGGAAGTAGGGAAAGTGGACGGGAAGAAGGGGAACGCTCCGCGTTCAAAGCATTCGGAGACGGAGCAGCGCAGGAGGAGCAAGATCAACGAGAGGCGAGCGTTACTGTTCTGTGAATTACCATTGTCATGCTCTGTTCTGCTTATGGTGTTTAAGTTAGCATACATCTGTAAACGATTGGATGTGGTGCTGTGAATCTATTGCTTACTTCATGTGAAGCTGGTTGCTTCTACATTTGGTGTTATGGTCCCTATACCTCCTCCACTGTTGGAATCGGGGCACTCGTCTTTGTTTTTTTTGGTACTTTAGGGCCTCGGATTGCTGCCAATAATTCACTTAAATCACATCATACCATGCGTGCCTGGTGGGGAAAAAAGGAAACTGAAAGGAAGTTACTCTAGCAAAAAAAATGTAACTTGGGCCAGAAATGCTTTTTAGTCCATTTGGTTCATTGTGGAAATCCCCAATTCTTCTGTTGTTAAAGTATGCAAAAGGTAGTGAACACGATGGAGGTGACTTGAATATGGTTTGAATTTGTGAACTTGTGAAAGCTTTTGCCTTGTTTGGATCCTGTACCACGATCTAGGGATATAATCCAGTCTTGCTCACGATGATGTCCTTGCTGATGTCCTTGATACACTTTTATGTGAACCTTTCTTTACAATTATAGCAGAATAACCGCTTTGTGATTGATGTTTCATTTTGGCAATGCAGGTTTCAAATATTGAGAGATCTCATACCTCAAAATGATCAAAAAAGAGATAAGGCTTCATTCTTGTTAGAGGTAAATGGTCCAGGCACATCTTTCAGACACTACGTTGGCTAACTTTTTTTTTTTTTTTTTAAATGTGATAGCTGAGCAGAGTTCCGTACATTTGTTTCAGGTTATAGAGTACATTCAATTTTTACAGGAGAAAATACGGATGCATGAGGGTTCATACCCTGGTTATAATCAGGAGCCATGCAAATTAACACCATGGGTAAGAGCCAGCACCGATCATATGTTATTAAAGTAGTGGCACCTGCCTCGTTATGTGTTAGCAGGCCTTTTGACATGAAAATAGAAATTGGTTCCAACTACTTAAGTTTCTATTCGTCCTTGTATGGCAATGTAGATGATGGAATGGAAAGTTATGAAAATAATCAACTTTTTTTTGTGAAGCCTAAATAAAATGTTTTCCATAAAACAGCAACCTGTACGGTTTGTCTTGCAGTTTTCTGCAATCTCAGAATAGATCGTGTTAACTCACTCTGGCCATTGGCCAATTTGAGTTTGTTGCTGGCGGACATGTTCCATATCCGCATATGGTGTTAATTAGTATTTGGGATTTAGTCGCTTTTATAAAAGAAAACCAGTTTGCTAACATTTTCCTTTGACGTTTCATCTCGGTCATGAATCTTCTGGAGTCGCTTTGAGAAATTACTTCTGCATCATCAGTGATGTCACTTCTTTCACCGAGTGCTTATATCATGAATTCAGATAATAACGCTACAAAATGTTTGCCGGAACCTTGGATAGCTGGACGTCCAAGGATTTTGGTAATATTGGAATTTATGGCGTGTTGTCTACTGGAATTTACTTTAGAAATTTGTGTGGACCACACAAAGTTGTTCCTTGGACTCGCATCAATTTATCTTTTAATTCATCTGATTTCTATCGGTATGTGTTTATGCATGTACTTATTAGATGCCCATCCTTAACTCATAAGAAGAGAGAGACTTCTCCTGGAGAAACTGATCCTTTTGGAAGACTTCTCGGATTGTCTGTACTCAAATATTGAAAATCTATGAGCTTTTTAAGTGAATGATTGGCATCAAGTGAATTGCTGGAGCTTATATTGTCAGGAAATGCCAACACAGAACCACAGATAGTATTCTTTATAACATTTCCTTCGTTTGTTGCAGAGAAGTAATGCTGGGACTGTGGAAAGTCATGTGGATCATCTTCAAATTATGAAAAACGGAAGTGGTCACGAGAGTAGAGTTGTTACAAGCCCGCTGCTCGCCAATGCACAGAACTCGTTGGAATCTGATTTGGCAAATGCCGCAGTCTCCATAAACATGCAAACACAACCGGGGATGTTTGCTTCTGTTGGGCATGGCGGGATGGCCAGTGAACTGTTGACTGAAGCTGCTTCTAATGTTGGTAATGCGTCTGGCCATCCTCAGTCGCAGTTGTGGCAGGCCATGCCTTTTGCAGCAGATTGTAGCATCCCAAACAATACAGATATTGATCAAGAACAATTCACTATTGAAAGTGGATCTGTTAGCCTTTCTACTGCCTATTCTCAAGGGTAATTGTTCCTTGAGACCCATTACATCCAGTTGCATTTTTGGTCCTTACATCTCTTTTGCCTCATCCAAGAAAGATGTATCTCTAATCTACATTATGGTGGATATCAGGGGTTCTACTACTGAAAAATAATGCATTTTTCCGAAATTTTGATTTTGTCACAGCAATAATGAAGGAGAAGACTACTGCAAGTATAATCGGAATAATTTACAATGATTTACCTAATCTTTCCATTAAGATACAAGATGTTCGTATGCTTTGTGCTGTCTGTGACATAATCACATTTCTTCTCAGAGTTGATGTCGTTGGGCTTCACGGCAGCTTGAATTGGACTGCCTAGTTGCTTTCATGCTAAAGTTGTATCATTGCAAGCTATGAAATTTTCTTTGATGTTACATCTCGACCAAATGATATCTTGTTCTGGAAACGGTTGGATATTCTTGTATGAGAGCATAGTAAGTCTTGTGACAGGATATTAAACACTCTGACCCAAGCACTGCAATCATCGGGAGTGGATTTGTCCCAAGCTAGCATCTCCGTGCAAATTGATGTTGGGAAGCGAGCAAGTAATGGAGCAGCTAGTACCTATTCCACTTTGAAGGTCTAAAACCTGCAACTCATTTTTGAAGCTATTCTATCTCATGCAATAGTTGTTGCCGATGTTTCTTGTATAATTACATATCGAATTCGTCATTGATTGTAGTTAGGGAGGCTGCAATATCTGCTAGGACCATCATCTGAGATTTTTTCCCCCTTTTCAGTCCGCTTCTTCGGTGTTTCAAATTGCAGAAACTTGACAGTGGACTAAAACCAGCTGGCTTATCTTGAAATTTCAAAAGTAGTAATCACAGAAAATGCAATTCTTGCTGGGAAGTTATTCCTTTAGAATGAGCTTATGGCCCTTGACTTGCGCTCTAATCTTTCCCAAGTACTAACAGCATCTAAATGGACACAATTATTACTAAAATTGATGATTTGGAAGCTCCCAAAACCGCAAGATCAAGTATTTGACCCAAAAGGAGGCAAAGGAAGTTCTTCCTAAGTGCAACATAAGCCTTTGAAAATTTAGTGTCCTTACTTTGATATAGGCAGTTGAAATCATCATGATCTTAGTGCTGTCTGTGCAGGATAAGCTTGTGTTGTAAATGTAGAAGTCCTCTAAAACTATTTTGGTGGCCTTGTGTATAGTCAATGACCTTTACTTGCTTAAGAGGTCAATTATTTAAAATGATGCAGCTTCTTGAAGTATGTGGTAGTCTACTTCCAATATGCTATTCTAAGTGTCATTCCATCAATGACATGCAAGTTAACCATTGGTTATACGGGCGGTGGATCTATGCTTATCTCTTGTGCCTCTTTCTCCTGGTATATGCCTAGATAGTAATGACAGAATTGGCAATTAAGACGGACGACCTGTCAGGCTGAAAGAGCAATATTGACCATGAGTACTTCATTTCTGAAGTCTTGAGCTTAATAAAATCTGTAGACGGCCGTCATCTCCACGTATATTCTGCTTGAAATGGGCCAAAGCTAACAACTGGACATGCTCACTGACAAATTCACAAGATGTGGAAGGGTAGAACTCAAAGCTAGACATTTCATGTATAGGAAAGGTGGGTTTTTTTTTTTATTTGTCTTCTCAAATGTACAGGATCACGAAAACGTCCCTCCAGATAGTCAAGCTCCATTGCGTGACGGCTCGGAAGTCTACATTGAAGAACTTGATCAGGCTCACAAAAGACTTAGAGCAGAGAAGAGTTAGTGAATCAGAATGGTCTACCTCCTTTTCTCATTATTCTTTTTTTATGTAATGTTAGGGATGGAAGCAGGAGGTAGGATCCATCAATTGTCTACCGTGGTCTGAGAACAGCTAGGTTCAGGTTAATTGTAAATGGTGGTGCTCTCTGGTTTGAGTAGTTACGTGGAAATGCATAGAAAAGTTTTATTACATGTATTGATTTGTTCGAATCTCCTATGCCCGATTCCGGCTTCCGTGGGAATATAACGAGAAGTCGCATAGCAAGATCCGGTGGCATTTCTTAATTCTTCTTAAGGTTTCAAGCCCGCTTACTCGCCGTTTCTGTCCTCTTCCCGTGCTGCTGTGGTGCAATTTACTGTGGAATGTCTTCTGAAGATCCTGCTGATTTCCAAATGCCTTTTCTTTACCATCTCTTCACCAGACTATTATTTTTAATTTGCCTTCCGAGTTCTTATTTTTATTTTTATGAGCTCTTTGGACGGTTCTTTTACGAGCTCTGCTGAGCTTCTCTATTCTCTGTACCTTTTGAGTCCAAACACCTGTGAGTCCTGTGTGTGAGGACCTGATTTTCACCAACTTTTTTTTTAGATGAGATGCATTGCTTCTTCCCTTGAAACGAATCCTGCAGTTTCTTCAAAGCCACAAGCAAAGTACAATGTTTTCTTCTTTCCTTTTTGTGAGATGTTGCTCTCTCCTCACCTATAAAAGCTTCCCATGTCACGGATTGCTTCGCTCCTTTATTCAATCTTCTTAGTTATAGCCCACGGCGCACCCTCCATCCGGCAACTTCAAACCACAAAATGCACCCCTCAACCATTAACGATGCTGCCCTCGTTGATGTCGAGACTCCTAACCACGACCGTGAATCCTCCCCGACATGGTTCCATGAGCCGTGCCCACGTGCATCTGTCCCGTTGCTTCTCCGACCGTCGTATGCCAGTTCGAGATTGCCCATCTCTGATGATCTCCGCCACTTCCGGATCAGCCTCAAGTGGTGCGCGCTCGATCAGTCCTCCTGTTTTGGCAAGTTCATCTCCATTTTCACGTTCATACTCTTCACCGTTGCCATTCCTATAGTGAGCTCCCTTGCCGTGAAAGTACCATCGACAGCTCCGGTCGAAAACCCGATATCTTTCAACCTGCTCGTCCAGTTCCCGGAGTCGGGCTTAGCTGCAATTGGCTTCTTCACACTATGCAGGTAGCATCGTTTTTAACTCAATCCTGTAGTTGGTACATGCAAGTTCTGAAGTTGAGCTAACTGAGAAGAAAATCCCGAACGTCTGTTCTTTTACTATGCTTTGAGAAACAGCGTCGATCACATTAAACTGCAGTGGAAGAAAGACTCTTAGGGACTGACTTTCCCTCTCTCGACATGTTTGCTGCACCGCGAAACGCAGGTTCTTCAACAAGTACGGGCTGCGGCAGCTCCTCTTCCTCGATGCGCTCGAGCATGACTCCGCCCCCGTGCGTTGTAACTACGCCCGCGAGCTCGACAAGTCGTTCCGCTACCTGTCCTACATCCTCCTCCCTTCCTTCCTCATCGAACTCGCTCACAAGGTCGTCTTCTTCTCGACCGTCTCGGTGTCCTTCTCCCTCCCCTTCCCCTTCCCCTCCAACGCCATCCTCTTCGTCCTCGTCCTCGCCTCCTGGATCTACCGAACCGGCATCTTCCTCCTTGTCTGCGTGCTCTTCCGGCTGACCTGCGAGCTGCAGATCCTGAGGCTCGGCGGCCTCCACGGGATGCTTGAGGGCTGCGGGTCCGATCCGAGCGCCATATTCGAGGAGCACGTCAGGATCAGGAAGCAGCTGTCTGCAACGAGCCACCGGTACCGGTTCTTCATCATCAGTTGCCTCGTGACGATGACAGTAAGCCAGTTTGCAGCGCTGCTGATCGTCCTGGCATCGAGGACCGAGAAGAATTTCTTCAATTCCGGAGATCTCGTGGTGAGCGAACGTAGCGAATTCAATTACGTTCCCCGGAATATGCTTTGTCATCTTCGTTTGATTTTCCTGATGAACATGTTGCAGGTGTGTACCGTTGTTGAGCTGAGTGGCCTGTTCTTGTGCTTGGTGGGTGCTGCAAGAATCACCCATAGAGCTCAAGGGATTGCCTCTTTGGCCACTAGATGGCACATGGTCGTGACTTCTGCTTCTGTTTCTGGTTCAAACCGCCCGAAACCCAAAACCACGGAACACGACGGTTCGAACAGCGACACTGACACGGATCTCGTTATCCCGGTCTCCACATCCTCGGACTCTAGCTCATTCCAAATCCGACAAGCATTAGGTCAGTCCATATCCCCACACGTCTATATACACATGAAATCATCCATCATTGAACTCGAACGTCACTCCGACACCATCTCTCACTCGGAGTACTGTATGTGCAGTGGCCTACTTGGAACGGAACAACGGCGGGATAACGCTATACGGGTTCGCCCTGGACAGGGGGCTGCTGCACACGATCTTCGCGTTCGAGTTCTCGCTCGTGCTGTGGATACTGAGCAAGGTGGTGGTCCTGTCTTGATCCGCAAGATTATGAAAGTTTTTTCCCAACTCTTTTCCCTGAAGCTTGATATATTATCAACATGAATCAATTCTCACTAGCCGTTCAATCATATAAAATTTTTCTTGGTCCCTAGCTCATCAGGTTTCAAATGTTTACTATATCAGATCTGAAACTTAAAGCAAACCGAGATTTTTGAGTCCCACATGGCCCCTTGGAAGGCACGAGGAATCAATCCAACCATACAAAACAGGGAGCGAACTCCGGCTTGAAACTCATATCCTTTTCGGCCTTTTGGCTAAGATCAAATGTAGTATCTATTTTTATCAATTTAATATCTGATACGTGAGGTATCGATCCATATGATATTAAATTAATTTTTCTAAGTGGATTGGCCCGTCACAGCAGCTTGCTGCTGGGGCTTTTCGAGGGTTGCCTGGGCGTTGCACTGCAGCTCGGGCCTGCCGCACCTCAACAAACCCTAGTTCGATCTTTCCTTCGATACAACGTCTATGAATGCTTCTAATGAAGATGGTCGTTGGTTCTAAGTTGTGTTTAATGTTAAAGAAGGTGTGTCATTTGCTGAGATTCTTACACACACTTGACACTAAACGATCTAGAACTGGTACAGAGCCAAATGAACTGAACCCCCAAACAAAGAACTAACTCTCGAGCACAACGGAGGATGGATCCACGGGAATCGAACCATGATCGGATATTTTGCAGAAATTGTCTGGTCCTGCAAACCCCTGACTCGGCGTAAGCAAATTCTCTCCGGCAAAAACCGCAAACTTTAGTCCCACCCATGCACGGTCTTCTTCTTCTTCATTAGCCGGACTTAACTTTGTGCGCCGACGAGAAATGCTTGCACGACTCGACCACCATCGTCTCCGCCTTGTTGGGTTTCTCCGGTCCCGAAGACGCGGCCTTAGCGGGTACGAAGAAGCAAGAAAAGAAGGTCTTGAACCAGTTTATGCTGCTGTTACCGCTCTCGCTCATCTTTTCGCTCCCAAACTCTTTCCTCTCCCCCTTTATCTTTCCTCTCACTGTGAAATTCGCAGATGCTTTCCTTGCGCAAGACTTCACAGCTGAAACATGATCTGAATCCTGACATCTGCCCCGTTTTATAGCTGAGATTTGCTTGGCATCCAAGCAAGTGAAAGACATCCCAAGTGCTCGAACACTTTCTAACGAACTTTCAAGCCCACAGTTTTGAAGACCGAACCCTTTTGAAGTCTTCCCTCGGTTTTCCTCAGCAGTTGCTCTGCTTGCTGAAGCCGCCACGAAAATGTCTTCTGTTGCTTATCTTTTACTTCGACAAGCCGCAAGTGTCAAAACAATAATTATCTTTTTATTAAGTATGATTTGACTTCTTAATCTTAATGATAATGACGTGTCTGCTAATCAAAATTTTGACCCGATTTTTGTTAGAAAATATGATTTTCCATCAACACCACGAAAAATTTCAAATTGCTACACATGTAAAAAGTTTATTTAAAATCCCAACTTGATATTAGGATCAGTGCACAATCACAACGAAGTAAAATGAGCGAGAAAGAGAAAAATAGAGACACGATATTTTATCATGGTTCACCCTTAAACTAGGGCTACGTCCAGCAAATGATTTCTCAATAATTAACATATCACACCTCTCATTACATCATTTAATTAAAAGCGAAAAAGAGTATATATAGAAGTAGCTATTCATGAGCCCAAACTACTAAGAAAAAATTACGCGCTTAAATCATAAAAACCCACTGGTATCCAGGCGGCGCTGCCCCCTTGAGACTCCAATTGGCTTGATTTAGCAGGTTCATCAAAGCTATGCGAGCTCAGGGATACACCCAGAGTAATGTTGGTCACACCTTGTTCATTTACCGTAATGGTTCTCTCTCAACTTTCTTAATTGTTTATGTGGATGACATTGTGGTGACTGGAAATGATACTAGTGAAATCGTTAGATTGAAGAACACATTGGAAAAGGAATTTGAGAGTAAAGATCTTGAAAAACTACGATATTTTCTTGGAATTGAAGTAACTCACTCCTCACATGGGACCTTCTTATGTCAGCGTAAGTACATACTTGATCTTCTATCTCAGATAGGAACGCTTGGATGTAAATCTATTGATACTCCACTTGATTCAAACGCGAAGATTCGAGCTAAGACAGGGGAGCCGATAGATCGCGAAAGATATCAAAGGCTTGTTGGAAAGCTCATCTATCTTTCTCATACACGTCCTGATATTGCCTATATAGTCAGTCTTATAAGTCAATTCATGCATGATCCGTATACTACTCATATGGATGTTGTGACTCAAATTCTTCGTCATTTGAAAGGCACACCGGGTAAAGGTATATTATTTTGGAATCATGGTCATTTGAAGGTTGAGGCATTTACTGATGCAGACTGCTCACTGCCGTCCAGGTGAAATTCCCACAAGAGTCAGCCCCGCTTAAGCCCTGTGGACTAAGGTAATACCCCTACACTTTGAGGTCTAATTCGAGCATGCTTTATGGTTGGATTTCATGTTGTTTTGCTGCAATTCTATTGATTTAGTGTTTGTTTTGCATGTTCCTTGTTGGTGCCGACACTAAGCAAAAATCGAACCTTTCCAGAAATTCAAAGAATGCCTTTTTGGTCTAAGTTATCAAACCTTAATTTTTGTTACAAATCCTGGATTTAGTTAATCTGACCTATCACCGTTTAGGTCTGATTCACTATCTTTAGAAAAGTCGATCTCGAACGGGGAATGAAGGAATTTTCAAAATAATATAATAAAGCGGATGATGGCTGCGATTTTTTCCTTATCTTGGCGTGGAAATTTTTATTGATATGTTGTCTTGATTTGGCTTACCTTATTCTGTAAATTTCCTAAAAATTTAGCAGGATATGATTTTCTAGAAATCCTGTCCAAACAAATTTTTAGGAAGATACTCATTAAGCTTTAAGAAAATAAAGTCAAGATAACAGAAATCTTCAAAAGAAATCACCATGGCTGAAATTTTTAAAAGAAAAGAGCAAAGATCATATTCAGGCATATTTCATGCATATCTTTAAATGATTATCATGTATATATCATTGTCGAAAAAAAGATAAAGACCAAAAAAATCTCTGCTCATTTGTCATCACATTTTCGGAATTTATATCTATGCATCATATAGTATGTCATTTATGCATCTTATGAAAATTCGAAAATACCAAAAAAATAAATAAATAAAATATCATTCGCATTGCATTACTTAGTTGCCATGTCATCTTGCTACGTCATCCATGCATTTTGCCATGTCATTCATCATGCCACGTCATCCATGCATAGTTGCCATGTCATCTTTTATGTCATTGCATGTCACACGTCATATAGTTAGGTTGCATTAGCATTGTATTTAATAAAGAGAAAATCCAAAAAAATTTCAAATCACATAAACCAATCAAAAGATCTTTGCATGAAATTGGTACCGAAATGGCATTAGTTTAAATTAAACTAGTGTAATTAAGTCCTCGATTCCATAATCTCTGGTTTGTAGAAGTAAAATGGTTCTCTCGCCGTTTTACTTAGGTTCCTAATCAATCTACCCAAAATGATTAGTGGCGGCTCCAATTTATAAATCATTTCAGTGAAATTTAAGTTGCGAATTGGTAAGCTTTGGGAGAGTCTGTATTATGTTAGTTAATTCATGTGATTAACCTAATAATCCATTAGCCTAATAATTTTTTGGGTCGCGACAACTTGGCGACTTCGCTGGGGAAATTTTTTTTAATCTGTTCGAAAATTGTAATTAGGTGGATAAAATTTTCTAATCAATTTTCAGAAATCAAGCTCATTTTTCAAAATACCTTAATTCACCTTTAATTTTTGAATAAATTAAAAATTGTGGACTTAAGCCATGGATTTCATGCCATATGCCTTGATTGGTGATTTGTGATTATTTCTGGCCATTAGATCGATTTTCTGGGCCGAAAAGCCTCCCATTCGGTTATGCAGAATTCGCCGGATATGGGGTAAATGTGCTCGGAATGGGTCCAAACTTGGTGGGCCAAAGGAAAACGGCCTTCTGGTCAATTTTCACAGCCATACGATGGATTTTCGCAATCCAGGGTCATCTTGATGGGTTTTCGAGCAGTTTTTGTATTTTTGAATGAATTTTTTTAAAATTTTTGTTTTTTTTATTTTTTGTTTATGTTTCATAATTCTGTGGATGCTTGAATCTTATATTATAAGGTGTTAAATATTCTTGCAGATTGCAGTGATAAGGGGTGGAGTGTTTTGCTAACCCTTTCTTGTAGATTGGAGTAGGAATGTATGTTTTAGGGTTATATTGAAGTGTTGTTTGATATAAACTCTTGTGTATGTCCTTTCCTTTCTTGCATTTACACATAGCACACACAACCCGCCATTAGACCTGAATGGCTAGGCTTAGGATGGTATTTGATTAGGGACACTCTGGCTATCACCATCTGGCCTGAGTCTCCATCTTCAAGTCCCGAACTCTTTCAAATCGGTGCCATAGGTCATTCTCCATGTGATACAGGTCGACACTTGGCTGAGCCGGATGTCTACGGGGGATCCTGATTCAATCACAAACTAGGGTGGTTCAATCTGGGTATCCTTGGGGCTTCACCTTTGTCAAGCCCTACTAGATAGAAATCGAACCTCACGACATATTTCATGCGTATGTCTATATGGTTGTTTATTCCACATGTCTTAAGGCGGTACTCTCTTCAACCATTTTTCTCCTATTTAATCATATTTTCAAGTCAGTCCATGACAGTTGTTAGGTGGGTCTATGCCTCGAGATAGCTATAGTCTTTATTTGCAAGCTCTATTCATTGTTTCATTTGGATGATATTCGAGTTGTTACTTTTTTTGGGCAAATACTTGGCGTGGTTTGATTTTTGAGGTTCCCTTCTAGTCATTCTTTTTTTTAATTTTGATGAATGGAAAATGTTCATAATATCTTGGGCTATCATCTGCAAAATTTTGAGAATGATCCATAGTATTTTCCATTTAATGACGAATTTTCATTGAGGACAATGTAAGCTGGAATTACGGCAGTTTCTTTGTGCTCACTTTGTCCTGCGGATTACTATTTTTAAATGACCTCATTTGCTGAACCACCGAACATGAAAGTTGTAAGTTAAGGTTTTATCTAATAACATGCAAAATTATAGATTTTAATTCACATTTTAAGGATGTCCTTCGTTCATTTAACAAAGACCGGTCGAAACAGTTTTCTGGATAAAAATTTCCCAAAGATCTAATAAACTGTATTGATTGGTCCATTTTCGACCTAAAGTCCAAACATAAAAGTTGTTCATCATTGTGTTCCGTACCATCATGTAACATTTGGCAATTTTTCGATAAACATGTGAATTATGAAGAATTTTACCATAAAGGTCGATGAAACTGAAAAATTTCCTAACTCAGTTCTCTGCTCATACTTGTTTTGTTCGTCAAGTCTAGAGGGTTGTCATGGACCGGCTCATTATACTAATCTTCGTTCGATCTTTCTTTTAAGGTAATTTACTACGGATCCTCCACACTCATACAATACTCGCTCCAGAACGAGACAAATGGCCGAGCATGCTGAACTGTTAGCCCAAATGGAACAAAGAATGAAGCAACAGATGGAGGAGCATATGAAGGCGGTCAATGACCAGATGGCCCAAATGAGATTAATGATGGCTGAACTCATATATAGTCAATGGCAACCTCCGATCGCCCTTACAGTACCTACAAGCTTTAATCCTCAGATAACTACACAAGGCGATGGGACCTATAATGACATGCCTCCCCTTGAAGATGTTGTCTTGCCTGGAGTTACAATCGTTGTCCCACCCTCCGTGAATATCATCCCACCTGGAGTTAGAGGCACCACTCAACTTCTTGGGTATACCGGCTTACCTACAGCTCAGATCGTCACACCACCCC
Source organism: Rhodomyrtus psidioides (assembly GCA_021437785.1). Taxonomy (NCBI): domain Eukaryota; kingdom Viridiplantae; phylum Streptophyta; class Magnoliopsida; order Myrtales; family Myrtaceae; genus Rhodomyrtus; species Rhodomyrtus psidioides. The sequence continues at coordinate 1,816,967 of JAILYB010000105.1, forward strand.
TGATGACCATCTTGCAACCCAATGCTACTGTCGGGATGATGAATGATGAAAGTGCCAAGTTTTTTGCTAAAATGGACCAGAGGCTGCGAGAAGTTGAAGGGACTCATAACATCGCCCCAATCGAGTTGTTAGTATTTACCAGGGTCCAGGTGTCAGACAAGTTTAAAATGCCGACCTTTGAGAAGTATGAGGGTACCTCTAATCCGATCTAGCATGTTGAGATGTACTAGAATTTGATGAATAAGTATGTCACCAACGGTCCGTTTATGGTTCAAACGTTCCAGGCTAACCTGAAGGGTGCCGCCATGCAGTGGTATACCAATCACAAAATCAACTGCATGGATTCATGGGAGGATGCAGCCAATGCCTTCGTCAAGCATTTTAAATTCAATTTAGACGTCACGATCTCCTGTGAAGACCTTGAACAGACTGAGCTGAAGAAGGGGGAAACCTTGAAGGAGTACGCAACTCGATGGAGAATTATCGCTGGACAGGTCATGCCCGAGCCACCAGAGCGAGATTTGATGAAGCTATTTGTATCCACTCTCCCGCAGGCAATCCGTTCACGCATGCTGATTACGGCAGTCCCAACATTTAGCGAACTCATTGCCATGGGAGAGGAAGTTCAGTCTGGATTGAAGAAGGGGTGGTACGGCGAAACCACTTCTTTTGGAAAGCGATTTACTAGTAAAAAAGATAAGGAACACATTCCTGAAGTCAATATGGCTTATGTCCAGAAGGCACCGGCTGAGGTCCAGAAGATGCAGTTTGTTCCTCAACTGACGTCGGGCTATGGACAGTAGAATTAAAGGATGAATCAACGCAAGAATCGAACGTTCACTTCACTTCCTGGGACATTTTCCCAAGTTTTGGCTGTCCTACGTAAGAAGGGTTTGCTGTCCTCTGAGCCCCAACGACCCAATCCTGCGAGGGGGCAAGGGACAGATTCTCCGATCTGACTAGGCATTAGCCCAGTTGATTTTTAGACGTCTCACACATGGTGATTAAGCATTTGAAGCAGCCCAAATGATGATTCTTGGGGCAATCCTTAGCTGATTCCTCGATCTACTTATTAGTCACATCGCATCAGCTAGTTCAAACACCAGTTCATCAGTCAGCTGAGGCCGATCCATACTTTACCCCCGAACGATCGATCATCACACCACGTCAAAGAATAGAGGAAGAGGAAGATCACTCGGTCTCAAAGGGAGTATCTCTTGTCTTCGACTCGTCATCCTTGAAAATGACTTTCGTTTTTCCTCTTGCAGGTGCCAAATTGGGAGACATGTTTTCGATTGCTACCACCGGAGCAAATTGACAATCAAGAGTATCCTGAATTTTTGCTCATTTCATTTTCTTTAAGGCCTTATTCATGTATATTTTTCCTATGCATGATTAAGGGTGGAAACAACTGGTTTGCTAAAGCTCGAAATTGAGTTCCCAACACTGGCCGTGTCTGGGGTAACCTCATATTCTAGCAAAGTTATGAGCATCCAACATACCCATCCTGGTTGAAAATAGGGTAAACTGACAGCAGATCTCAAGTAGATGGAGTATTTTTTCTCCTTTTCATGTGATTTTCAAAGGTGATATTTTCCTTCTTGCAGGGTCATGCAACCGATCATGATGGTCATTACCATCGAACAGGGGCAACCATAGTATCTCAAGTCTTCATTCGACTCGTTTACGCATGCTTTGCTGATCTGGGGCAAATATAGGAATGAGTCGATTCTCAACCCGAGGACTAGACTTCCTGACTTGGTTGATCTACTCACATATACTGGGGCAATCCATTGTTCGCTATTCCTTGAGATTTCTTTCACATCTGAATGTACTTGCATAGTTTATGTATCTCTATATTTGATCCGCACTCATTTTCTTATATTATGGATGATCAAATCAAATTGAGGTTCATCAATTTCATCTCATCATATTTTTGCCTGCATTGCTGATCTACACTGTGTGATAGTTTCAATCTGGAAGTCTCTCTGATCCAATTGAATTGATCATTTTGAATGAGGAACATCAGGACGATGAAAGGTAAGCCATTTCCATACACGTCCTATATAATATCCCCAGCGAGTATGTACGAAGATTTCCATGCTTACAAGGTGAAAGGGTTATCTTGGGAAAAGTATGACGATCAAGATGATGTGAGGCATTCATTTTCTCTATCCAAACACTACAGGTTGCCATTTGCTTAACCCTTTGATTGGTGGTTCCATTTCATAACCCTGTCAGGAACAACCCCATATTGGGGCAATTTCAGAAATTCAAAAAATGAGTGGAATCTTCTTGCTTCACTTGCATTAATCTTGTGTATTTGCTGCATGTGAATTCTATGTTAGCTCAAGTACCTCAGATATGATGAAAAGCACTTCATTTCTATACCACATATACTTTAATCCGTTTGCTTAACCCAACTTGAGCGGCAGATTCATTTTTCGAATGTGATCATCCTAAAAGGTAATCATTTTAAGGCCATCTGTAGGGCAAGCTGAAACTTGAAAATTTGCCAGCACAATATACAGACAAGTCAGATGAGGCTCTTCCTTCCTTTTCAAAAGAGCTCGTTGTGCAAAAACGAAAAAAAAAAAAAAAGCAAAGCTTGCCATGCAAAAGAAAAAAAAAAGAAAGAAAGGAAAGAGCCTTCTCCCATCGGAAAGAAGAAGAAAAAAAAAAGAAAAGAGCTCTCTCATAAAAATCTCCGAAAGGAATGGATGTCTCACCTGAGTTGTTTCACAAAATGTTCCTCAAAGAACGATCATTACTGAAGTACAGATTACCCGTTGCACTCTTGCCTAAAATTTCTAGAATGGATGATCACCAGTCTCATCTTCATACAACCCCTTATTGAAAATAGGTCTTTCATTTCAAGCCTATCTTAAACCTACATTACAATCCTTACCAAAAGTCTCTTCAGATTAAGGCACTTGGGTTAATATAGGGTTTCGAATGCTTATAAATATTGCTCGAAGAAGTGCGAGCAAGATCATCTTTATCTCATTTGGCAGGGTTCCTGACTTGTAAACCCAATGCAGCTGATGAAGATTTCATTTCATGGCCTAACGACTCATGTGAGTCCCTTTTGAATAGCCTTTGACCAAGCCTGAATTATAATCCTTGAAAAGACCTCATGGATTGCTCTGGTCATACTGATTGCAAGACTACTTGGACCCTCGTCAAGTGTGATGAAGATAGCTCCGAGTGATTCTCATGCCCGCATCAATGGTCGGGTCAAATAGCCTTTTCAAAGAGAGTGAGAGAAAGTCATTTCTAACTGAAGGTTCCTCTTTCCGTTTGATCAAATTTTGTTGAAAGGAATAGATAGATTTCCTTATTGACAAAATCCCCTAGTGAAGCTTTGTAATGCAACCAGAAGCTCACAAACCTTTCTAGCAGATGATGCTGCATTTACATTGATTTTATGCATGTCATCATTTTTTCAAGAAAATGGACAGGTTTGTTGCAGTCAACCTAGCCATCGCTTACTCATTGCTCAGAAACTCAGGTAAGTTTCCTAATTCCCTCTCAAAAATCTTATATCGACACTTGATCAGCTCAAGATGTCCTCAGGATTTTATTTTGATACTTAATTAGCTCAAGTTATCACCTCTTTGTGTTTGTTCTGATTAGCTCAGACATAACAACCTTTTGTGTTTGTTCTGATTAGTTGAGACATCACAATCTTTTGTGTTTATTCTGATTGGCTCAGACATCGCACTCCTCGGTGTTTGTACCGATTAGCTTGGGTTTCACATCATCTTTACCAACTCACGGTTTATAGTCCACATGGTGACTTGCTGAGAAATACAGTGTTTGTACCGATTATCTCGGACATCACATCTTTACTCAGTCACGGTTTATAGTCCATATGGTGACTTGCCGAGAGACACTCTACAGACTCATGGTCGAAGTCCACAAGGGCGACTTCCCAAGAGACAGATTACCGACTCATAGTTTGTAGTCCACATGGTGACTTCCCAAGAGACAAATGGCCAGCTCGAACCATAACTCAAGTGTGTTTTCAAACTCTACATAGATCCTGCGCCGTTTCGCGTCAGAAGGAAACTTTTGGCAACATATGGGTCAGTACCTTAGAATCTTGGCATCCGCAAGGAGGTCTGGAGATCAAAGGAATCATCAGCTTATGAGGTATTTGGTAAAACAAGTATTTTCATGGGCGATCCATGTGCAGACTTCTTTGATGTGAGATAGGAGAAGTTTTAGCACATGTTATTTATGGCAATGCAATTTATGCATCATTTCCATTCGCATCAGAAAATGGGATTTGAATCCCCCCCAAAAAATTTATCATCATCATTTTGCATCTTACAAAATTTAGGTTTCAATTTTAGTCTTTGAGCGACACCTCTGCGAGCTTCCACTCAAAGAGGGGTAGCTGTTGACACCAGGATTTTGAATTTTAGAAATTCATTTATTTCACAAAATGAGAGTTGATTATAATTCTCACAAAAATAAATTCTCATGCATATTTTTTCTGTCATGCATCGACAGTCAGTCGAAGACGAATCAATTGAGCTTAATTTAATAGGGGGCGGAACGAAATCTATTTGGACTTTTCGATTATCAGAGGGGATGGCCGAATTACACATGGCATTGGACTTAATTCAAATTTAGTTTGGTCCATTTTTAATTCTTTTAAATAAAATGCTTTTAATTAATTACCCATTTAATTAATTAAAGCCTGATTATGTCCTAAATTCACACAAACATGCCCATTAAATGGAGAATTTCGGCCAAACCTTTATCACTCCCCCCCCTCCCCCCCAATTATGGCCGAATTTTTTTGGATATCCTAGCCCGATAGGATTTCTCAAAAATCAGAAATTCTAATCCTACGGTGGATATCTGGTTTGAAATCTTCAAAGTCAACGATCAGGATTAAATCTTGTAGCATAACCCTAATATTTCCTATATATTCACCATTATGCTTAGGGTTAGAGGGGGGACGACAAAAAAATTCTGCACATCACACACGACTCTCTCTCCCTCTCTTGCCACTTTATCACTCTCTCGCCCGACACTCTCTCTTGCCGTCAACCACCATCGCACTACGTTTGCCGCTGCTGCTCGGTCTCCCGCCGCTCCACCGCCTCTGCTCACTGTCTACGTCGCCTCCATCATTGTGGCTGCTCGCTCACCGCTGTTCTGCTCGTGCTGCACCGCTCTAGCTCGGTTCTGCCGTCCGTTTTGCTCCCAACGCCGCTGCCTTCTCATCGCCGTTGCTGTCACGCTAATCTCTTCGTTCCTACTTGACGATCGGCGACCGCTCCTGCTCGTTTTTGTGCTCCGCTGCTCACTGCCGTCCAGGTGAAATTCCCACAAGAGTCAGCCCCGCTTAAGCCCTGTGGACTACGGTAATACCCCTACACTTTGAGGTCTAATTCGAGCATGCTTTCCGGTTAGATTTCATGTTGTTTTGCTGCAATTCTATTGTCTTTTCTGCAATGAATGCATGCGGAAATTTTCGAGAACTTGAAAAGGGGAATTCCGAATTGATTTAGTATTTGTTTTGCGTGTTCCTTGTTGGTGCCGACACTAAGCAAAAATCGAACATTTTCGGAAATTCAAAGAATGCCTTTTTGGTCTAAGTTATCAAACCTTAATTTTTGTCACAAATCCTAGATTTAGTCAATCTGACATATCACCGTTTAGGTCTGATTCACTATCTTCAGAAAAGTCGATCTCGAACGGGGAATGAAGGAATTTTCGAAATAATATAATAAAGCGGACGATGGCTGCGATTTTTTCCTTATCTTGGCGTGGAAATTTTTATTGATATGTTGTCTTGATTTGGCTTGCCTTATTCTGTAAATTTCTTGAAAATTTAGCAGGATATGGTTCTCTAGAAATCCTATCCAAACAAATTTTTAGGAAGATACTCATTAAGCTTTAAGAAAATAAAGTCAAGATGACATAAATCTTCAAAAGAAATCACCGTGGCCGAAATTTTTAAAAGGAAAGAGCAAAGATCATATTCAAGCATATTTCATGCATATCTTTAAATGATTATCATGTATATATCATTGTCGAAAAAAGATAAAGACCAAAAAATCTCTGTTCATTTGTCATCACATTTTTGGAATTTATATCTATGCATCATATAGTATGTCATTTATGCATCTTACGAAAATTCGAAAATACCAAAATAAAATAAAATATCATTCGCATTGCATTACTTAGTTGCTATGTCATCTTGCTACGTCATCCATGCATTTTTCCATGTCATTCATCATGCCACGTCATCCATGCATAGTTGCCATGTCATCTTTTATGTCATTGCACATCACACGACATATAGTTAGGTTGCATTGGCATTGTATTTAATAAAGAGAAAATCAAAAAAAAATTAAAATCACATAAACCAATCAAAAGATCTTTGCATGAAATTGGTACCGAAAGGGCATTAGTTTAAATTAAACTAGTGTAATCAAGTCTCCGATTCCATGATCTCTGGTTCGTAGAAGTAAAATGGTTCTCCCGCTATTTTACTTAGGTTACTAATCAACCCATCCAAAATGATTAGTGACGGCTCTAATTTATAAATCATTTCAGTGAAATTTAAGTTACGAATTGATAGGGCTTGGGAGAGTCCGTATTATGTTAGTTAATTCATATGATTAACCTAATAATCCATTAGCCCAATAACTTTTTAGGTCGCGACATCTGAGTTTCGAGTTCTGAAGCCATTGATGATTTACTCCGATAGTAAATCTGCTATTGGTATTTCACATAATCCTGTCCAGCATAATAGGACTAAGCATGTGGAAATTGACCGACACTTCATCAAGGAAAAGCTTGATACATGAAAATTTTGTACTTCATTTATTCAATCATCAGAACACACCGCGAATATATTTACTAAGGCAGTGAGTAAATGAGCATTTGATTGCCATGTATCCAAATTAGGCATGTGCGACATCCATGCGCCCACTTGAAGTGAGTGTTGTAATATTTGTTCTAGAATTATATCCATAATTAGTAGGCTAATTGATGAAATATCATAAATCCCATGATTAATGAGCTAGTTAATGAGATTTCATATTTTGAGGGATTTAATTGTCGTATTAGGGATTTTATTATACGAGATTGATTTCTCTATTAATATAAAAACAGGATGATGTTCTAAAAAAAATCATCAATCTATTCCAAAACTTCTTTCTTCTTACATTAAATTCTTCATACTCCATCAGCACTACAAGAAAATTGTTGCTGGGGTTTTCTGTTGCTACCCTACTTTTGGACCCCAGAACTGAGTTCCCCCTTTCTACACAAACTGAGTGCAAATTTTCAGATGATCCTAAGAACAAAAGATTGATAAAGAAGCAAAATTTAGGAAATCACAAGCACTCTAGACTATCACCAGCTAAACAAAACTCATGTACACAAATCTTAGCACCTGTTATCTTCTCTCCCCGCCTTCTAATTCTTCCTGGTCCTCCAACTGGGCCTCCTCTCTACTCACCTCGCCGCCTCCGTTCTCGTGAGCCGCTCCCCCGCCCCCGCTGTTCCGGAGAAACAACCCGGACGATGAGGTGTCGCCCTCGTCGAGATCTTCGTCGTTTTCCTTCTCTATCGGAAGGGACGTCGCACCGGTTTCCATCCAAGCTGGGCAACGGTGGACGGAGCCGAGAGCCCCGTGAAGGGAGTGAGACGGGCTGGAAGGTCGGGAAGTGGATTCGGCTTTTGGATCGTGGCTCGAGCAAGAACATTCGGGGACGGGATGAGAGAGGAAAGAGAGAGGCTTCGATTTTGCAGACGCTTCAGTTAGCCCGTCAAGCAGGCTGTTTCTCAGGTGCCTGCGGATCGACGTCAGCCACGTGCGATTTGCCTGATATAGGTGGTCACGTGTTTCTTCCAAGAACTTCACGACTTGTTTCCTGGATTCACAGAAACACCAGTTCCGATTATTCCGTGCGGAAAAAAACCATGCTTTCATGAGAGAAGAACGAGTGAATTGAATGCAGAATCTTTCTGATACAATGTGAAAACTCTTTTATCGTAGTCGAAAGCCCAACTTAGCAAGCATCTGGAACATGCATGTCATGCCCAAGGGCACGGATGCAAGATTAGTCCAGTGGTGATTGAACAGAGAGCAAGTCACAACTAACTAAGAGAAAAGAATTGTGTACTTTCAATCATGCATTGATAAAGTTCAAGAATCCAAGTAGCTGCCTGCAAAGGAATTTGCATATGGAGATTTTTCTCAAAATATGGACAAACAGACGTTTAACCAAAGGAGTAGAACTACTACAAACACACAATAGCATCCGATTCTTTTTCAAATCCAAATCTATTGAGTAACGAGAGAGATTCACTATGCTGTTTACGGTTTTAAGCTGTCTAGAATAACTCGACCAGATAGTTACCTGTTAGGTCTGTAAGTTCTGGAGGCTGCTGACTGGTACAGCCTATGGCCCATCACTAAGGTAGCGAAATTTGGATGCCCCTTACCATCACGATCGAATCCAGGAATGAACACATCAGCTTCAACACAAACCACAAAGTCGATTGCTTCCCAAAGTAATTTATGGGCATTCATCCTCAGCTCCGTTACTGTACTGTCAGGCTCATTATCACTTTCAGCCACCCAGCCCCACCAACCTTCGATATTATAAGGGTATTTGGGCCGTGCCGGAGGTGGTGGAAGTGGACGAGGGCGTGGCCCCGCCAGTTTCCATGCCTCGCGTTTCAATTCTACATCGACAGGAGTAAGCTTCTTGGGATAATCTGAAGCTAGGTTGGACTCACGCCCGTAAATTCTGTTCAGCTCCCAACTCGTGCTAAGCGAAGTCCTATCAACGACATTTTCAAACATGGAGTGCAGAGGTATTAATGTCCTTTGACCACCAAATACTTCACCCCCTGAAACATATATTATGGTATCCCACGGGTATCCATATGCACGGAGAAGAATTCCAATCTGTTAACACAATACAACTTTCACTAATTGATGGATAGAGTTGAGACGAGTTCGCAAAAAATGTTCAACCAGAATTTGACAAGCCCGGTGTTCTGAAATATAGGCTCACCCCATATACAACAAGACATCATAGAAATTGACCACCACCTCTCTACATCCCAATAGCAACTGGCTACGAATATGTGCAAAGTAATCACACTTCATAAAGCATTATTGCCCTATTAGACTTACCTCTTCCGGCATAAGAGGGCACGACCCGTTGAGGCGCTTTTCTGCCGAATCCACATAGAGGCTGCCCTTGACAATCCCGCGCTTTAGCATCCAGGCTCTTTTATGTTGGATGAGTTCACTATGTACATCCTTCAAGAAGTTTCGCCAAACGATACTCTTCTCAATGCCAATTCCAGAGGGCTCAAAAATCTGCCACAAGGTACTTTGACAAAACAACATACCTGGAACAACTCAGCACAACCATGATATGCCAAGGCATCTCTTGTCAACCCAGGATCATATGCTATAAATGGCCGTCCAGGGGAACGTAATCTAGAAATTAGACTGAAGATAAGTGAAATGCTGTAAAACTTAGCAGATGAGAAAAAATGGAATCACAAGCAATCAATCACCTATGCAGAATATTAGTAGCCAGTTCCTGGACCTCCTGTCTAAATCGAAGAGCATCGAAAGAGACTCTACATCTCAGCCTCTGAAGCTCTTCAAACTGGGGCGCAAGTACAGCCTGCATAAGGCCCAATATAAGAGAGTTTGAAAATTGGGAGACGACCGTGACAAGAAAATGGCATGTCATATTAGGACATTCACTCCTCGTCCAGAAGATCCCATAGAAACTTCCCGGTTTTCAAATTATAAATTTGGGTGCATGGTTGTCTTAGGGTATTTCACAGTGTCCACTAGACACCTCAACACATACATTGATGGGAAGAACTGATTCTACACACTACAAATTGAGGCGAAGAATTAGCACCCAGATGCAAACTTCGCGTCGAACAAAAGCATAGATTCAACAGCTCTAATAATCTTGCCACCGGAAATGTCAGAGAGCACTAACAAACATAGGCAGGGGATTGTAGTTTATAATGTGGTTGACAAACGCATGCAGCAATACGGACAACGAAGAATATCTTGAGAAACATCTTCTGGCAATTAGATCTAAAATCTGTCAGCCCTTTCCCAATTAAAAAATGACAAATCATTTATTGATATCCCTAGAAAAGATTTTTTAAAATCACATGCGAGAAAATACTCAAATTATAGAAGATTTTTAAGTCACACCTGTAAGCATCCACCATCAGACACCACCAATTCAACAACTGAATGCTTGTTCAGTACTGGGAGAACATGATGCAGAAAAAAGTATGGTGAGGCCTGGTATGGAACCCTAAAAAGCGGGATCTTCTTCTTCCTCCTTGCCCCTTTGAGATCTTTTGGAAGGGTCTTAACTACTCTAACATCCTTTGCCAATGCTGTCATGAATTGCTCCTCATTGTAGAGATAGGAAAAGCTCTTGAACTCTGAGCTGCATATAAAGTAACACGCATAGCCTTTGATTAAGATGGATAGAAATCACAAAACTTGTGCAAGGGAAAAATGCAACATGCAACACACACACACACACACACACACACACACACCCTACACACCTGATGCCTTTACTGCTCGTGGTAGATTGGATCTCTGGAACGACTAATGTTGCATTAAGAAGCCGAGACACCACGACTACGTCGCATATCTGTAGGATTAAGAAGATCGCATTCACACCTTTGATTTATCGGATTAGTTTTAATTAAATTGAGCAATTTAAGCATCTCATCCCTACCGAGTTTCGTATCTCATGGAAACCTCCTTGTATCCTGACAAAGATAAAGCCATTTGTCTGCAAACTCGGTTCTGCCATTTAGTTAAGTTAGTGAATTCTAAAATCAAAATGCCGACAAGATTTTATCATAGAGCTTGGACAAGCGGGCGAGTTACCCCTCCAACAGCAGATGACTGGCCCAACAGAAAGCACTCTATTACATAAAAATTAGAAGTGGCAGTTATGGCTCAAGTCAAGAAGCACATGAACGATCGAAAAGATAAATCCTCAACGAATGCGGATGTTCAATCTGACCATCCTTTTTTGTGATAGAATCCTTAACTGACGCACATGTTCAATCTCACCATCCTTTTTTCCTTCCACAAATTGCTTCAGGCAAGAAATTATGCCACCTCTATAACAAAATTGTAGGAACTAATGAGATTATCAAACTTAAAGAGCAGAGTGACATTATCAAACTAATAACTGGAACACGTTCTAGGCTCTATACTGGATATGGAACATGTTCCTAAGCTATTCTCATGGGAAAAAAAAAGGAGAGAGAGGAAACTATGGAAACAACAAATAAACAGCAGTGTAACAAGATTAGATGCAAGTTATAACCTGCATAATCTCCTCTTGGATTGGCATGAGGATGCAAAGATTCAAGCTGTCTTATCGGACCCCATAGCCTTCTATACAATGGACTCTGCTTCATGAATTTAATAAATATCAGGGGTAATGGAGATGAAAATAAAAATTCAAAAGAAAAGGAGCACCAGAAGCCACATTGCATTTGGCCGCGGACCGTGGATTCCTTACCACAAGAAAAACAGATCCAAACTAGAAAAGAAACCCGAAATCAAGACAACAGGAGGAGAACAAACCAAAAGCATCTTTTCGGACACCCACTAATTTCCTGTTCATTGCATACAATCCTAAAGCCCAGAAAACCAAAAAAATGCACACTATCACTAATTCAAGCACAACAACAATTACAAAAAACGAAAGAAAGAAAGAAAGAACGGAGCTCAAACAAAATGCATCTACAACAGGAACCGAAAAACCAACAACTAGACACCGGGCAGTTTCATGATGCAGCGTGAAAGAATTCCCTTGACAAAAAAAAGACAGAGGCAAAGAAGTGAAATATGCAAGACAGAGGCAACAAAAAAATGAGATCTTTTACAGGGGAGATTTTGGGGAATTACTGTGGTGGGGATGTCGACATTCTCAAAGATGGGTCTCCAAGAGAAGATGGTCATGGAAGCTTGATAGTCAGAGAACCCGTCCTCAGTGAATCTGGCGAGCAAGAAGTGGACGAAAAGTGAGAGAGCCGATAGAACAAGACCCACCAAACCGACCCACTTCAGTTTCGACTTCATCATGACCGTCTTCCCTTCTCCTTTCATTGCAAATCCCACCGCAATCCCTTCTGCTTTCTCAAAGTCCAAGCTTTCTCTGTAGAATATCAGCTCTCTCTCCTCCCCTCCTCCCCCCCCGGCTGTGATACTTCTACTTGCAGAAACAAAGAAAGTGAACCACCCCAATTCTTTCTGCTTTCTCAAACTCCAAAATTTCTCTGTAAAACTCCAGCTCTCTCTCTCTCTCTCTCTGCTATGGGCACTTCTACTTGCAGAAAGAAAGAAAAATGGAAGTGGGTGGAGAGTCTGACATCAGAGGAGTGAAGCGACAGAGAGGGAGAGGGAGAGAGGGAGAAAAGTCAAGGACTCGAAGGGACAGGGAGAGAGACGACACGTGGGATGGCATGTTTCGGACAATACAGACGGTGATGTTTGAGTTGGAAACGCTCAGGCATGCTCGTTTCCTGCATTTTTCCTAATTGGATCTCTAACCAGGACCAGCAGCAAGTCTTTGGATCACGAATTAGAAAACCAACGAGAAAACAAAAGAGGTTTCATTTTCCTGGGCCACCTTGTTTTGGGTGAATTTTCACTTTCTCCAATTTTTTTTTTAAAAAAATTTCGTAATTTAATCTCATTGGCAAGCCAAACTTTTAAAACCTATTAAAGTACAAAAAATCGACGTATGAAATATATTTGTTTCATTTTAGAATTTTTGGAAAGAATTAAAAGATAGAAAAAGAAAACATTTTTTTAAAGCCTCGAGATCACTTTTAAAAGAAAGGGATGCAACACTCTTTGATCTTGGCCAGAACTCCAAGAAAGGTATAAACGGATGAAACAGGACCACTTTTAACTAAGTTACAGATTAGGTATAAATCACAATCTCAAAGCCTGATTAATGACTTGTAATTCAGTAATAATTATTCTGTAACAATTATTTTACCATTATAAAAAATCTCTCTCTCTCTCTCTCTCTCTAGCACGTGTAATGCAGAAATCCAGTTGCCAATTAATGAGTCTAGCTTGATTTGATCATTGAACTAGATTCATCATATACTTAGCACTTGATGTATTTCTTGTGATGGTGGAATGATCTGGATCAATTTTGTTCCCCCTCGTTGAATATAAGTCGACTTATCCCAATGACATTATTGCGAAAGTTATTAACTTTTCACGTTTTGATTTGAAAAATCAGGCATTTTAGCTGCAACTAGCTCTCGCTGGATAAAAGAGGAAATTACACCAAAACTTTTAGACATTTCATTATACTGCAATCAAGGCATAAAATTATAAACGTCGTAAGTTCTTTTGAAAAAACAAAAAAATGTGCTAGAGGTTAGCACCATCTCAATAGCCTCACAGAGGTACTAGAGGGTACTTACCTCCAAAGCAAAATACAAGCTATATGTTCAAAACGGGTCGAATTCTTGATCTTTTATTAGGGAGAGTATAACTCGTGTAGACAATTAGGCAAACGAATCCATATCAAACTAGTCACTTACCCATACGGCGTTGTGGATAGCCAAAATTTTGTATCAAGACTTATATTCATACATAGCATCTTTTCAGCATACAAAGCAAATCACCGAACATAAAAGAGACGTGACCATAATAAAGACTTCTCGAACATTACGAAACTGAGATACGAGCGCAATAATTGCCCAGCACAAATTTACCCCCGAAACACTAATAAATTTTCAACCACGGCACAAACTTGAATATTGAAATAACCAAATTGAAGTTCACCCTAAATTGAAAAGGGAAGCACTGTTGAATGAAAAGTGGTCATCGAGTAGGCGTTAAAAACCTCCATTAGATTGTGACAATGCCCCCCATAACTCAGAATACCAAATACACCCCTTGAGATTGTGAAGAGATCAACAAAGTTTCTATTCATTTATGGACACTTGTCAACTTGTGATTAGCATTAAAACCTCCATTATAGATAATACATGGCAAATCCCCCAACTTTTAACTAATTTGGGGGCTAGTTCTTGAGATAATCCAGGGCAGCAAGCAATAGGCGTTCTCGAGCGATCCAAGCCTCACGAGAAAGTGGAATAGAAAGTCTGAAAAATGGAAAGTCGCTGAGGGGGAGGGAGTAGGAAGACTCTGTCAGGAAGGAGTGAATGTAATTAGGTAAGGAAATATCTGTTCACCTTTATTTGATTGGATGGGTGAGATGAGGAGGTACAATGATTTAAGGAAGGAAGGAAGGACCCAACTGAATTGTGCAAATGTGGGGTATTGTCTATTGTGGAGGATGGAGTTTTTACCCTCCCACCTACAGTGGTGCCAAACGGGTGGATCTTTGAATCGAGTCTAATATGATCCGACCAATATTAACTCATTTTGACATATTTTCATATAATACAAATTTTATGACTCAAACCCGACCCGATCCAAAGCCGACCTATACCCAACCCATATTTCTTAAGCGTTTCTATATTTAACTCGGTCCCCGGCCCCGGTCTCGAACTCGGTCGTCGGCCCGACCCCGATCTCAGACCCGACAATCGGTCCCCAGTCTAGGCCCCGATCGTCGGCCCCAAACCCGATCCCCGGTCGCTGGCCCCAGACTCGGCCCCCTTCCCCGATCTGAGGCCGGCGAATAAATACCTTCACATCAAATTTAAAAAACAAAACAGAAGAAAAAATTAATAAATAAAATAAGAAATGTAAAATTCTATAAATTAAAATACTAATCACGAATTCAGTAATATTTTTGTTTTTCTTTTCTTTTCTCTTTTCTCTCTCTTTTTTCTTTTTTCCTTCTTCGTTGGTGCTCCCTCCTCCTCCGTCTGCAACTCCTCCACCACCGTCCCCTCCATCTACAACTTCTCCTCCCTCCTCCGTCAGTCGGTGTAGGGCTTCGGCGACGGCGACAGCCCGGCAACCGACCGTGTCCCGGTGACTTTGAGTTCCTCGGCTCGAGGCCAGATCCGGCGACCCATGATCTCAGCCCTTACGCCAGCACCTAACGAGACCAAACTTGAGAAGGCAAAGGTTTCGGACCTTGATGTCGGCTACCTCAGCAACGACGATGGCGGCCCTTAACGGGATCGATTTCAGAGATGCGCGAGCTCAATTGAAACCACGCCCTCATCAGAAACCCTTAGAATCAAACACACGTACCTCGGAATCAAACCGTCGAAGATTCGTTAACAGTCAAGAGAAATGGAGACGAAGTGAAGCCGCTTATTGAAGTCACGGTTCACAGAACCAGTTCTTCCTCTATGGTCGTTGCTCTCAGTTCGATGAAGCTAAAGAAGATGCAAATGGAGACGAAGTCAAACGAAAAGAAAGAAACAAGGTCGCGTTCGTGGAGTTGGGGAAAATATGGGTCACTTAAGGGCCTATATGGATGGTGGCTGGGGAAACCGTTTCTGTTCCAAAAGTATTCCGGG